>CM062614.1:15621814-16246814 GCA_025617555.3 Puccinia polysora
AAAAAGTTATCCCATCTCACCAAATTTGCAGGTATGGTTTTCTGACCAAATATTGGGTCAGAAACCCATAGTTGTGGAAAAACAAGCTTTTCCTAAAAAAAAACACACAGGCAAAGACTCTCTGCAACCACAGAAGAATGGTTTAAGGCCTGCAAACAGATTTAAAAACCTAAAAAGGTTGCCAAGGTGTTTAAAAGCAAAAGCCTCAGAAAGGGCCAGGAAGCCAGCAACTGTTGACCCCACATGGAGTTGCATGGGCCAGGCAGGTTGGTTGCAATGGTTGCTACAAACCTCCACCCCCACTGGTAGTTGCGCAGGCAAGGAAGTTTTCTACAAACTGCAGGTAGTTATGCAATTACCTTGATCAGGCCAAATCAGCCAGCTTAGAAATTTATCAAGGCAACCTGCTGCTGCAATGGCCAGCCATCAGCCACCTACAACTAAAATAAGAAAAATGGCTGTAGGGTACCTCAGATACAAACAAAAGCCTGGTTCAACACCACATGGGGCCCAATGACCCCCAAAATTTGGTGAAGAGCCTCATGAAACACACAGAATAACCTAAAAAACCCAAAAATGGAGCCCTGCACCCCATTAATCCTGTACCAAAGGTTTCTGGGGCCACTGTAACTGGTCTCAAAGAGAGGGTTGGGAACCAAAAACATTACTTTCTCAATAATTTTAAAATATGAGAGTGTGCCCAGAGAATAAAGAAGAAGCTCTTTTTTTCCAGCTTTCTCTCAAGGGCCCAGGTACTCAGCTACACCCCTGTGGTCTCAGAATTAAAAATTTATTTAAATAATTGCAACAAGGGGATAACTAACCACTTAGTTGGAAGAACAATATGGAAAAAAAGCCCCAAAATAAACATTTTCAACAAAAAAAAGGTCTCCAGAACATGTGATCAAGCCCTTGGATTCAGGAGAAAATGCCTTATATTTTATGTACTAATTAAAACCCACTCACATGGCTGATACAATGAGGTCATTAAAGACATAGATAAATTTATCAAACCCAATTTCATGAGGCTCTTCATAAATATGGAATTTCCAGAGAAGGTTTAAAACAATCTGCGACAAGCTCACTGGCCTCAGTGTAAGGCTGGGTTGTCCATTTTTGCTGGTACAAACACCTGTACTATGAGGGGGCTCAAAAGGTATCAATAACAGTTGATCTACCAGACATTTTGAGATCATTAATTCAAGTCATAAATTCATAATAGCCTGAGATATTTTAACCCCCAGCCATCAATCTAATATTAGAAAAGATGTGTGTGATCTTGAGCCACTTCTGATAAAATTTTAGACCAAAACTCTTGAATATCCTTTTTTGGGCCAAATTATCACCAAATCTCTATAGCCTGCCACAGGACCAACTTCCAGCACCCTGGTTCTTTTAAATCTTTCTCATTACTAAATAATAAGTCCAGATATTGAAAAATTAAGTGATACTTCTGACTTAAACGCCTTTTGTAAGTTTTTGATAAGCCAAGAACCAGGGAAATTACCCAAATCCTTCTTGAAAGGAGTCCTTGAATGTCCCACAGGCACTAAAATTGCTCCTATATAGTCCCAAAAAGATGTATAACTGTGTTCCAGAGGGCTCAAACACTCAAAAAAGGTCTTGGCCCCTCCCTTAGGATTTATTTCTATAAATATACAAACTAATTGACCCTTTTAGCCAGCTTATATACCTGGAATATCTCCCTATGATTTCTACAATATTTTCATCACCACTAGTAGCTAGAAGGAGTTAGGTCCTTGGAATATAGTAGGAAAACATGTTCCAAGAGTTGCAATCAGCTGTTATGGTGGTGAAGCTGGTGGGTAATATTTTTGTGAAACCAGAAGTGACTTGGAAAAGCTGGCAGCAAAGTTAATGGGAAAGCTGGAAATTGAAGAGCTGATGAAATTTATTTCAAATAGAACCAGCAGACTACAACGTATGATGTCAGAAAACAGAAGATTCTGAAAACAAAGATGTATGGAGAAAGAAAACAGTTGGAGCAGAATCTTAAGAAAGAGAAAAGAGCGTTGTAAGACTCCAAACGGTGCTAAGCCGTGGCAGTTCTGTGGAGGGGAAAGGTGCTGTTTAGGCTGCCCTCCTAGGAGTTACAATAATATTTAAATGTAACTGGAATCAAGGTCCAGAACCTTATGGATGAGAAATCAAAATAAGGGAAGAGGATAAGAGTTGTCGGTAGCGATAGAAACAACACTATCTGAGGCAAGATGGTGCAGGTAAAGACTTGAACAAATAAGTCAAGGTTTGTTCAGAGTTCAATAGAACAAGGCAGTTGTAAGTAACAACTCCCACAAGCTAATAACTCTGGTCGTCAGCAGCTGATTAGGAAAGATCAACTCAATCCCAACCAACCTCCAGGTTCTCAATGAACCTGCCCAACTCTCCGCAATCAAGCGCTTGAAGGGTACCAGATAACTGTGGGAGGCTGAAAAAAACAAAAACAATTTGTTTATGAAGCTCTAGAAGCAAATAAATAACAAATTTGAGCAAGAATATCCCAACACTTCTCAAGGGACTCAAGAATAGCGTGGCGAAATTCAACCTCAAAGAAGAAGGGAGGTATAACACTCCAGGTTTTAAGCTTAATAAAACATCTTCAATCAAACGTGATTGGCTCCGGAAAGATGATCAAGGAGAGATCAAGACCAGTATGGTCGGAAAAAGGGATCAGAGTGGTATAACACACTCAAGAATTCAGACAGACAGGAATTCTTCTTCAACCAGCAAGGCTATTGGTTGGTGATAAGGATCAAGGTCACAAGGGACAGAGTTTGAGTATGGAGGCTCAAAAGATCAAGGGGCAATCCTAGATATACCCGGATAAATGGCTCAGATAGGTGGGGAAGGATGCCCACAGATAAGTTGATTACTGATGATTGTCTGATAGGATGATGAGATCCTCTGATGTTCTGGGATGCTCTGATGATAGGACAAAAGGCAGGGGAGAGCCCCTCCTTTTATAGACATGAGGCCCTGTATACTATGTACAAGAGAGATTTACAAATAGGTGCGAAAAAAATTAAAACATAAAAAAAATAATAAAAAAATAAAAAAAAAAATTACATGAGAGAAAAAAGAGATGTCGCCCGCGTCAAGAATGACCGCGGGCAACCAGATGGACACCCGCGACAGCGGTCGCGCGTGTCGACAACGGTTTTGTTGTCGCCCGATCGGCGACGACAACGGGGTGAAAGTCCCGTTTGAAGGGAGTGTGTTGAAAGAAGTGCTTGGAGAGACCACCAATGAGATGGTTGGAGAGGTTGGAGGTCGTCGTTGTGGGACTGATGACAAAGTTGGTAGGACTGAATGGGGCAGCGGGGGCGAGATCCCGGGAGGGTTTGGAGGATAGGATTGGATGATTGTTAGAGCCAGCGGTGGTGATGGCCGTGAGAGGCGGCTTGATGAGTTCAAAGGGAATATCTAAACTGGAGGAGACAGGGTGTGATCCATCCTCAAAGATGGAATCCAATCGATTGAGCCTTAGGGGGAAATCAACGGGGGTCGAGCTGGTGGCTGTGAATGGTGTGAGGAAGATGGTCATGATGACTGGAGGAGGGAGAGGATGGGGTGATTGGAAGAGGAAGAGGAAGAGGAAGAGGTGATGGGGAGCATGTTGGAGGAAGTGGAGGATGTAAGATGATAAATTAAGGAGGAATCAAGTGGATGAGATTGAGATGATAGAGGAAAGGAAGGGTGATGAGGGAGAAGGAAGGAGATAAGAAGGATTGGTTGTGAGGGGTTGAAAGGAACAGGGATGGTTGAAGGAGTAAAGGTGGATCATGAAGATATGAGGATGAAATTGGATGGTGAGGACAATGAAGAGCATAGGGAGATGGGCAATGAGTCAACCAGTTAGAACAATGAAGTTGAACGGATGACTTAGTGGGATGAGCTTTGGCTTTTAACCATGAAGAGTTGAATATGAGGAGTAAGGTAATTTTGAGGATTGAGGAAAATGATAGGGCTGTAAGGAGCCAATCAAAATGGGATAACACTTGTATAGTCAAGTGTAACTGATCTGAAGGGGGAAGCGAAGCGGAGAGACAGGCAAGAGGCCTGTTCTAGACCGCTAGGACAGGGAGGAGTTGAGAGATGGGGGGGAAATGAAGGTAACCATAGGGGTACAACTGAAATCCGATTTTTTTTTTTTTTTTTTTTTTTTTTTTTTTTTGCCGTGGTGTCCCGGATTGGTCACCACAGCGTGAGTAAAGATCTTACAACTAGACAGAAATGAATGATAGTTGATCGATGAGATTGAGACCTTCAAGGACTGAGATCGGTCGATTGTATGATTGAGTTGATGTTCGAAGGATGAGGTTGGATTGAGTGAAGAGATTGATTGAAGGGCAAGATTTGATGATTTGAGATGGGATAATGGATTGAACTGATGGGGAAGATAGGGCAAGATGAGAAGTTGGAGAATTCAGGTAGATTGGAAGAGATGGAATAAGAGCGAGAAGGGATGATTGGAGAATGAGAGTAAGAAGGGATGAGATGGTAGATGAGAGTCAGGAGGATGAGATGAAGAGGGATGAGATCAAAGAGGGATGAAAGGAATGAAAGGGATGAGATGAAGAATGAAATGAGAGATCAGATAATAGGAAAAGTAATTATGGTGTCAAAATGGAGTAACCACACCCGCCGGTGCATGTTGAGGGATCGTGGAAATCAGCTATCTCTACAGAAATAACTGGAAAAGATGGTGGCCAGGGTCCTTGCTTTTGTCCCATCCTTAATTTTGTTTCAATACACAAATAATTGCAAAATTCAGGGTTGCTTGCTAACCTAAGCATCACACTCAGGCTATTTACACCATGTATTGATTTCACTTACTCAAAAAACACAGCAATCCTATAAAAATTGCCCAAATGCATCCAATACATACCTCTGCACTTGGCTTTACACCTTAAACAACCTTTTGGCCCATTCATCATTGAAAAAACCCACTCAAATTTGGTATAAACAATTTGGAGCACCATGGGGGGTTTTGAGGAATGGTTGACACACCATGGAAACAACATTTGGTTTGCCAAAATTGTTGTGTCACCATCCTTACTCCTATATACAATAGCTTAGACACCTGGTAAAAGCATCTCCAATTTTTGGAGGGCTTGGTTTGTTAGGTAGCAACTTTCTAGCAAAAAAAAAAGCTAGCAAGCAACTTATTGCACATATTTTGAAATTGTGCAATCCATAAGGCTGCGGGAGCTAGCTAGTCACCCAAAATGCACAATTGTGTGCCAAATAGGAGGTTTGCTAGCTAGGACCACTTCAATGTTGAAACTTTTTGATACCTAACTCATCCATCAATGATTGACCCCATCTTTTTTCACAAAAAGTTATCAGGGGGTCAGGTGAGGCAGAGATCAAGCAGTCTCAATGATCTGATTTGAGAGAGATAGGTGGAGTGGGGGGAAAGATCATGAGCATGCACAAGCAACCTGGGTGGTGCTCACAGGTCACAATGATGGGTGGGCAAGAAGTGGTTGTGTGGGGCTGAGAGGCTGCATGCAGATCAGCACCAAGCTCAAGGAGGGCAGGGGATTAGTTTCAGCTTCATGGATTCCAAGACCCTTGCTATCCTTTAGCTACCAGAGGTGATAGAATAAATAATAAATATATTATTTAATAAATGCAGCAAAAATCCGTAAAATATTTGGATTAAGCTTATTGCAAGGTTAAGTGGTTTGGTTATGGTTTATTGTTTTAAATCAATATGAATAAATTGATTATTAAATATTTTTATAGAGGGGCCAAAATTATATTGGGGATCTTTAACACCTCTCTTCAGGGATTTCAGTATGAAAACACGTAGTCCTGGTTACTTTGGGCTCTTTAGTTTAAAGGATATTTTACCCAAAGATAATATGTATATAAAATACACGGTGAAGTGGCAGGGCCTTGTAACCAAGCTGCCACGACAGAGAAAGGATAATAAAACTCACTGGTATATTATGAAATCCTTTGGGTATATTTTTGAGACATGCACTGATGGATTAAACCTGTATACTGGGGTTATAAGGTTGTTCAGCAGTTTTAATTGATAAAAAAAGAGGTTGAGGAGGGATATTATTGATCAGACTTAGCCATAAATCACTTACTTATCTTTTATAAGTACTTGATTACCTTGGCACGGTGTCTGGATATAAATATAACTGGGTCTCTGCCCATCAATATCCTCAAAAGAGCTCTTTATTTATAGCTTTTGGAGTCCCAACATTGTCCTTCTGAGGGGTACAGGGGCTCAAAGGGACAGACACTAAGGCTATCAGGGTAACCAGTCGTAGCCTGTCACGTGTTCTTGGTGCTGTAGCACGGGTAGCATCTAATTCCTCAGGGTATGGGAATTATTCCACTTTATAATAGACATTAGGACGTGTGAATAACACTAATCTGTCCCATTTATGTATTATTTAATTAATTATCCTTAGTAAATGTTCCCAGTAATTCAATAATTATTTAAATAGACATTTCTACGGACATCCTGATGTCAGGTGAGTTGTCATTATGTATTATATAACTGGAGTAAAAGTCATGATATTGATTTTACTCCTTATTTTCAAGTTCCAGTTGATTTACCAAGATAATTACTTAAAAATATAAGTCATGGGAATTCATGTGATCTTTTTACATCATTAGTTTTCTTAGTATGTCACAAAGATATTGATGTCTAGAAATTCTCATAAAAGTATATTAAAGTATTTTAATATATTTTTAGAAGTTGTCATTGTCTTATTTTCGACATTCTTGGTACTTTGAATTATATCTAATAAAAAAATATGTATAAGGGTTATTTAAGTATTTTTATATAATATTATGTACTTTTAGACTATCTACTATCCACGGGAACATTTATTAAATATGCAGAATGTTCCCGTGTGGGTTGTAGCATGTTTACGTGGTACCTAAGCCTCTCAGGCTGCCTGTCACTCTGTCAACCCGTAGTCCCGTGGCTGTGTACTTGTCAGAGGCCCTGGGCTGCGTACACAACCTTGACGGAGTGACAGGGCTGTATCTCAGCCGCGCGCGGGTGCATTAGCTGCCGCGGCTGCGTGCGGGAATTGTGACAAAACACATTTCCGTCTGTAACTCCTAAAATATACACAACACCTCAATTCTGACTGAATTTTAGGTGTGAAACCTATACGTGACAGTATGTGTGAAATATTCAATTGACCAAAATCTCAATAGTGGAGCCGTAGTATTTTGGTCTTTCTTTCCTTAATTATTTAAAAATATAAGGAGTTGGATTTCAAGGGTGGGGTCAGTGAGTGACCCTACCTAATTTTGGGTGGAGAATCCATTTCTGTAATAATATTTATGGTTTTCCTACTCCTTCTTAGTTTAATTGTATTATTATTATTTTTATGTTATTTTTGTTACTTTTGCAGCTTGCTCTGCAATAGTAGCAAGCTGACAAGCAGGTGGTATACCAGTGAACAGTGGTGGTGGGGAGCTGGTGAAATTTCAATCAAGGGTGGAGGGATAGGGAGGGGGAGATGTGGAACGCTAGCAAGCTTGCTAGATTTTCATAACTTTATGGAAAAACTGGCAAACTTATGGAGCTTGCTTGCTAGCAAGTTCTTTTTCTTTGCACAATTGTGAAAATTGCTTGGTAAACTTAGCTAATGAGCAGGTTTACTGAGACAATTGGAGATGCTCTAAAGTAGCTTGTTTCCAAAACAAGTTGATAGAACCAACGTTAATTGCTATGAGTGACATGAAATTTTCATACAAATAAATAACACCTGAACAATAAATACGGAGACTACAATCTCAGTGGACTTCCAAGATTGGATCAACTCCTATAGCTTAGACACCTGGTAACTACACCACAGCAATGGGGAAACTGCTACTAGAACTGAGTTAATGTGGCTAGCTAAGTATTGATTAGGTAGTCTAAAGCATTCAGCCGTGAGTTCTTCAGTGGTAACGCAAATGAGGAGGAGAAAATGAAAAATGACATAATGCGGCGGGTATGACGTCAGGTCTGTGGTTCTCTTGATCGATTTGGTGTTAATTGACCTGACCGTTAGTCTAGATTTTGACAATTGGTATGTACATACATACCATCCTGCGCTAAAGCTCGCTTGATTTCATGGCGCGGGAGTTCATATGGATTGTCCACTGGATTTTCATTGAATGTTCTGATTGTTATTCTGCTGCTTATGATGCTGATGATTTTGCCTAGCAGTGGGCGCTTTTAATTTCCTTTTCGTAGGGTCGCCGTCCTTGCCGCCGTCCTTGCCGCCATCCTTGCCGCCGTCCTTGCCGGTGTCCCCACTGTAGGCCGTGAGGCCGTACCCGCCGTCCTTATTGTAATCGGGCGTCAACACCCACGGCGGGGGGGTCATGCGAACTTGGTGATCTTGGCTTGAGAAGTCAAAACCAATGTTTCCAGCAACCACACCCAATTGGACATTAGGACAAACGGAAACGCGTCAACTTCTCATTGTCTGCCTTCTAAGAACCCCTTGACAAGCCAGACTAGTGAGATTTCAGGGGTGGGGACTGGCCGGACGCCTTCTACTCACGTTTCAATCTTGTTTGGGTTGATCGGCACAGCCCCGACGTGGCTTTCAAAGAGCTTATAGTTATATTGCGAAAGAAATACTTCATGTTGAGGGATAGTGATACGTCCGAATGAAAAACAGGGCGCGGACCGGGTAAATCATTCGTTGGACAATCAAGACAGATTACATATATGTAAACAAGTCGCAAACGTTGAGGATGAATTGAATCTGTCGGGACTTACTTACGACCAGTAGGAATTTCATCAATAAGGAAGTCCAATTAATCATCCAGCGTCTGTTCGCGGAAAACTTGCAGCGGGCCATCTTGTTCTCCATCGGAGCGTATGGGTCCTATTTTTCAACTGTCGCGGAAATGCGAAACCGCCGATACTTCAATGAACGGCGGGTGCCCCCCTCGCCCTCTGCCATTGGTCTCCAGCAAACAGTAGTACTCATCATGAGCCTACGGAACCTTATTCAAGTCTTCGGTTTTCGCTTATATTGGGATACAGCGACCCAAAAGCCTCGGAATTGCCGGTTTCAATCAGCAGTTAGGTAAGCGGTGCGTGCCCCATAGATTTTGCCGGCGTCATCAGCCTCGCTAAGAATTACAATTCGATGGCGGTGAGATGTCAAATATGTAAAATATTTTTAGTAGCAACGTCTTTCCAGTAACCGGCAATATTTATACAGTGATACTGCTCTTACAGACCTTCAGCCCTTTTCTTGTTCATTCCTATAAAATTCAAATCCCCCTTCCTGCTCCCTCTACGGCCGAGTTGCGGTTGATGACGCGTTTACATCTGCTTTCCCATTTGTGTATAAGTTCATAAGCTACCGTTATTTGCTAAGTTTCCCAATTGGAAAAATTCTTGTCTTGCTCTTAAATAAGATATAAAATAAGAAATAGAAGTCATGACATTCTGTTCCAATTCTGATCTTGATTAAAATAAAGCAAGCCTGTGTAACTAAAGAGATTGATAGCCTATGTCATATTACCATCAAGCAAGTCTAGAAAACTGATAGAAAGAAATTATTTTCAGCATTCCGACATGCTAACAAAGTGGAGATTGGAGCTTCAAGCCTCAAGATCTAAAATCAAAAAGGAGTGTTCTATCCACACCTACAAATAACAAGGAGTGTTCTCTCCATGCAAAGGAAACCATCTTTTTTAATCTGACCTGGGCTCCACCTGCTACCAGGAACCACTCCTTTACTTGGGTGGTACCAGAAAAAGAAGCATTTTCCACCAGTCTTACATCCTTTTTCTGTTTCCACTTTTTTCCTGTACTCACAACTCCTCTCCTTTGAACTTCAACCCAATTGCTTCTGTCAGTGGGCTACTATCCAGAGCCAACTTACTAGGACAATATATTATCAAATAAATAAAAAGCATTATTTTTTTTCATTCCCTCAACCTTTATTTGTGCACAGTTTTGATGGCACCACAGGGTCCCACAATGTCTCCCATCTGCACAGTTTTCCTTAAATTTGTGCTGTTTGGTAGACTTTCAAAAAAAAAAAAAAAAAAATTCCTAGAGGGGCATCCAAAACCTCTCTAAATTAATTTGAGAGTTTTTGGCCAATTGAAAGGCCTTAATAATTACAGTCAAAAAATTGAAAAAGTAAAAAATAAAAAACCCATGACATCTAAAATCTTTTCCCATTCTTTAAAAAATGATTTCTGATTATTTTGAAAAATCTTGAGAGACAGAGAATTTCCAAATATAACCAGAAATACAGATATAATTTTTCTAATTTTTTAGCACCTCATTTTCCTCCCATAAAATGAGATTCATGAAAAATAAGATATTGTTTTGAACATTTTTCTTACTTGTCTTTCCAAACGATTTTCCATATTTTGAGGTTGCAGTCTTTCAGTGGGAAAAAAATATTTGGGGATTTTGCGGACCAATTATTTCCTAAAATTTCTTTATAGTAAATGGGGTGGTTGTGTGACAGAGATCTTTCAAGGTAGGAATATTGGGGTGGATCAACTAGTAAGACTATTGGATATTTCAATTAGTTCCATAACCAATGCATGAAAAAAGATGGGAAAAAAACTGTTTGGGGATTTTGAGGACCAATTATTTACCTAAAACCAATTTATGCAGCTAAAACAATAACAGAAAATGTCTGTTTTGGGGTGTGCTTTGCAGCCATTTCTGATACATTTTGGATTATTTTTATGGAAAATATGAGTTTATAGTATTATGATGCACTTCAAATGAAACAATTTTTTTTATTTTTTATTTTTTGCAACTTGTTTTATCCCTGAAATGTCTAACCTCAAATCACTGTGTTTAGACCTCTTTTTGGGGTAGGTCCACATTTGTGGGCTCTTCTGTATGAAGAATCTGATATTCAATATGATTTTGAATTATTTACAGCCTTCTCCTCAACTCTTTGGGAGGTCAAATCCTCTCCTCAAAAATAAAATCACCTTTCAAAATCCAGAATCCACTCCACACCACACCAATCATCACCACTCAACATCCATCAACCAATCACAAATCACTACTCAACAAAACTCAACCACACCAATTCAACATTCCACCACCACTAAATCAAAACCCCTGAATCAAAAACAAAAAAATTAGACCAAAAGTAAAAAAAAATAACTCCTCAACAATGTTTCCTAATTTTTTTTTATTTTTTTTATAATCATTAACAAATTAATCCAGCATCAAAAACAAATCAAAAAAAACTTTTTTTACCTCCAATATCAAGTCTCTGAAATTTTAATTTATCTCAAATTATTAATCTTTCTGCTATATATACTCTATCTAAAACTTCAAAGTCTTCATAAAAAAAACCATCTCCAAATCCAAATTAAAAAATGTCTCCACAAAACATCAAACCAATTTTACTATCTGCCTTGGCTGCTTCTGCTTCTGCTACACTATCTGCCTCTGCCTCTGCTTCTTCTTCTTCTTCTTCTTCTTCTTCTTCTTCTTCTTTTTCTTCTTCTTATTCTTCAAATGATTTAGATCACCCCCATGATTCAACCCCTTTGGCTCCTCCAACTGAATTACCATATCATTCAAAGATGGAAATTGTGGATGCTATTCAAGAGTGGGCTAAGTCCCATTGATAGGCCACTTTCACCAAAGTTGCCAATGCTAAGTAGCAAATATATACTTACCAATGTGACAAATATGGGGAATATAAACCAAATTTTGATAGAAAAATACTCTCAAAAAATAGAAAATCAAACTGTACTTTCAAATTATCTAGAAGCTTTTAAAAAAGGAATTGTCTTTGGAGAAAAAAAATACAATGCCCTGATCAAAATAATCTTCCATTAACTAATCCATCCATCCATAAAGTTAATAGCAAAATTCAGGGGGCTCAAGAGGATGTGGTCCACTCTTTAAACAAATCTGTGTTTCCTCCCCTCAAAATCCTCAAGTCCTTAATGAAATCCTCTAATTCTCTTATTTGAGCAAACCTTAGTACCATCTATAACAAAAGAGCAAAAAAGCATAGAAGCTTTAATGACGGATTTCAGAAACTCTTTTCTTAAATGAAAAATCAATAATCAAAATGGTCATATGAGTTCTTTATTAATCTCTCACCCAGATTATATAAAATTAATCAACCTCTTTCCATCAGTATTAATTTTGGACTGTACCTATAAAACCAAAAATTTTTAAATGCCTTTTCTTCACAATTTTGGGGTCAGAAATTGTGCTAGAACCTTCTCTTTTGGTTTCTTTTTCCTCTCCAAAGAACAAAATGGAAGACTATCAATGGGCTCTCACTCAAATTCATAAAATATTACAACATGAGGAACACAAATTTATTGTTACTGACAAGGAGCAATCCCTCATTAATTCCATTGAAACTGTATTTCCCAACTCTCATCATTTACTCGGTCTCTCAAATATATTCAAAAAAATTTAAACACATTGTAGAAAACACTTTAAATCTGAAGAAGAATGGATGATACTCAGAAAAAACTGGAATATGCTGGTCAAATCCAAATCTGAACATTCATATCAATAAAGCTTTGCCAAAATCACTCCAGTCTTAAATCCCCTCACTTCTGAATACCTTCTTGAAAAACAGCTTCCTAATAAAATAAAATTTGTTTCATAAGCTGCTAACAAGCAAATGAAATTTGGGAATTTCAGCACATCTAGAATAGAAGGCCTCCACTCTTATTTCAAACAATTTATCACTTCTTCTGGTTACTTTTCTAATTTAGTTCACCAAATCTGTAATTAAATTAAAATTAAACTCCCTGGAACTTCCATTCAAATTTCTCAGAAAGAATTCAAGAATTTGATCGGTCTTCCATATGGTTTTGAGCACCTCTCAGGAAAAATCAGCTACTATGTTCTCAAGATTGTGGATTCCTTTCACATATGAGCAGAAAAAGCAACCAACTGTTCTGATTGTTATTATTATTCTTTCATAGGAATTACTTGCTTAAAAAAAATGTAGAAGGCAAAAATCAAGAAAAAAAATATTTTCTTGAGAATTGTAATCCCCAATGGCACTTAAAACCCCCAATCTCAGTATGTTTTTTTTTTGCAGAAACAAAGAATTCCAACATTTATTTCTGAATTATTTTGTTTTATTCTGGAATTATTGATAGATTTCTTTTCAGCTCTCTGATACCAGGAAACTTGCAGTTATTTATCTACAGAGAGTGATAATAATACTGGAATAATAATATTCCAAAGATAAAAATCTAAAAAGCTCAAATAATAAATATTTTAAGAGCTGGTGTAAGTTTTGCTTGGTTTGGTTAAGAAGGTTTTCAATATTTTATAAAAAGGGGGGCCACAGTATTATACTACTGGGGATATTTAAAGACAGAAAACCTCTCTTCAAGGGGCCTCCTTGGGCAGTTTAAGAACATTGTAATGATGATGGGTGACTTCTAAGTAATTATCAACTAATATAGCCAGGAAAAACAGCAAAAAGGCCAAAGTAGGATTGAAACAACTTACTCTGAGAAATAATTCCACAGAAAGCCCGCAAAGATTCAGGTGAAGGGTTTCAGAGCAGTTGGGGTTCATTGCTTGACTATACTTGAATGAATCAGGTTGATTGGTTTTTTGGAAATAATAATAATACTGCAGAATAAGTCATAAATAAATTCCTAATATATTTATAAGCACTTGATCAAAAATGACACGGTTTCTGATTGGTAATAATCAATTCCTGGTAAAACTGATGATGAACAATAGCTCAAAAGAGGTCTGTATAAATATCTTTTTGTGGTGATAAAGAGCTCCTCAGGGCATGTAGAGAGGGTTCTTCCCACAGGATGAGGCAAGCAGGCAAACTAGGGAAGGTTTTTCACGTCCAATTGATGCTTTCAATCAGCTGACCTCAGATCTTCTGGATTTCTGTACTAATTTAGCTACAGGATCCATTAATGTTTTAATAATTTAATTTTGATCATTCTGCACTTATGCTTGATTTTTAATATTAATATTGAACCAAGGTGATGAGATGTGGATATTAATTGATTTTCCATTGTCTACTAATCACACAGGTAATTTTTAATGATTTTTAGCGCCACTCCTTGTAGTGTTTTGTGGCCTTGGAAGATTAGGATCTATCTGTGTTGTGGTAATACTTAATATCTGATTTTTAATTTAAAATACTTTAAAATTAATTATTTAATAATTTTATTTAATTTTCAAGGTTTTTATACTATTTTTCATGAATATTTTACACTATTACATATAACATGTAAGTCTCACTAGGTTGTAGCTCTTGTGAGGGGTACCTATTGTCAGATTTGTCACAAGGGATCTGGATGCTGGGATCAGTCCATTTAGGTGCGCACGGTTTGGTAACCAATTTGGGAAACCTGATAAGAAAAGGGAAAAAATCAATTTTTTTTATATATAATCTTTTCTCTTTTCTATCAAAAAAAAGGGTTTGGTATGGAAAGCTTTTAATTTTGCATATCTCCAACTTCATCCTGTCCTGGCAATCTAGGAAGGACCCCTGGGGTGCTTAAGTCCCCAGATCTTGCATTCAACTCCTCTGCTTTGTGCTTGGCACCAAATTGTTTTTTGGCTAAATGCGTGTGAAGGATAATCCATCCT
This sequence comes from Puccinia polysora, assembly GCA_025617555.3. Taxonomy (NCBI): domain Eukaryota; kingdom Fungi; phylum Basidiomycota; class Pucciniomycetes; order Pucciniales; family Pucciniaceae; genus Puccinia; species Puccinia polysora. The sequence continues at coordinate 15,636,426 of CM062614.1, forward strand.
CAGAATTGACCAATTCCTTAGATAATCCATCCAAACTCATCCCCTCCTCTCTTGAACCAGAATTCTGCCATCATCATGAAATAATCTGACCTCAGCCATCACCATTGCCATTACAACCAACCAATGGCTTAAGAGTCACTTAAGACTCATGATCACCACCAAGCCCTGACTCATGCTCACTGGCCAATCAATCTCCAGGGAAACTCTCTCAATAGATCCCCTCAAACAATTTTTTCCCACAAGGATCAATGCAGGAGCCAACCTCAGTAGTCCATAAATATCTCCCATCATCCATCCCCATCTCAAATCTTTACCAGCTTTGGATCAATTTCCCAATCTCAATCAACTTAGTGGACTCTCTGAAATATTAGAAATGGATCATCCAGGTGTTATTTGTCCTGTCCTCCAATTCTCATCCTCAATGATCAATCCAATCAATCCTAGGCTCAGCCCAATCATTAACTCCCCCCTACCCGCCCACAATCAAATAAAATATTATCAAAGCTCATTTTTGAGTATCCAACCCATTCTATCATTTCAGCAAGAAACCCCCACCAATCATTTTTTTGGCTTGCGCATCATCTGGTGGTTGTCTGTGCGTTTTTTTGTCATGGCTTACATCCTGTTCATCTCATATTTTGCCACTGCCCACCAATCATTTTTCATTGTTGCCTGCAAGCTTCTGTGGACAGATGGAAGCAAGGGATGGGGGGGGGGGGAGATTTTCTCACCCAAGTTTCAGAAGGATTGGAAAGTAAAAAAAAGGGAAGAACCAGACCTTCCCTGATCTGTCTAGTAAAAAAAGTCCGCTATCATTTGTGTCATCTGATTTTAAATAGTCTACAAGTCTACAGGTTCCTATTTTCTATCATCCATTGTGTTCAGAACCAGGATTATCAGCCAGGTATTAGAAAAGCCATATGTCTGGAAAAGAGGTCCCAGATCTCTCTTCAAAAATTGACTCCAAGGAGGGAAGTAGAAGGTTATGTGCAGAGTTGGAATCCTTGGGACCAGTTAGCTTCCTTAAAGGGAAAGGATCCCAAAAATAAGAGATCCTCAGCCCATCAGAAGTTAAGGAACCAAAAAGATTGGGACAAAATAATATCCTTAGCCCATAAGTGGAAGAAAGTGTACCACAATTAGATGAAGAAGATTTCAACCTCCTTTCTATAAATGTGTCTCACAATTTTACTGTTTTTAGCAAGCGCTTTTATAAAGTTTATGAGAAATTGGATAAGTTCAATCTGAACCTCATCAAAGTGATACACACTCAAACTGCCCTACCTTTAAAAAGAATGAGCTAGAAGTAAAAAAAATAAAGGACAGTATAAGCTTAAGTGAAATGGATCTAATGAAACACATTAACAGTTTCTAGTCCACTATACAAGAAGAAATTCTTTTCTCAATGAATTATATGAAGGAAGAAGTTTGAAAGACAATTCATACTCCTTCAAATCATATAATTCATAAAATTGATGTGTTTAGTAAAAAGCTTGACTTGGAACTAGCTATGATCCAGAATAATCTCAGAGATCATAAAATCAATTTAACTAACCCTCCAGTTACTTACTTGGAAGAAATTAGAACCACTAGATTCACTAGTACTCCTAGTGTTTCCCCTAGATTCAGAACATTTAAGTATGAATCCTTTAGGCCTAGTCCTACACCTGAAGTGGAACAAGCTTTAAAATTTCTTCCTTCAATCACTGAATGGCCTAAAATATCAGGAGTAGGAGAATATAACCATTTCAGTTTCATTAAGTTTATTGATTATAATCTTTCCTCTTATGAAATCCCTGATACCATAGCTGTGGTAAGAGTGCCCAGATTGTTTGAAGGAGTAGCTCTTGATTGGTTCATTAATAAGAGAGAAGAAGTTGGATCTTTGTCCTGGAGTTGATGGAAATAATTGATTAAAGAAAAATTTGGTACCAGGATTTGGAAAAGAAAGATGATGAAGACTTTTTAAACTTCCCAGTTTGATCCCTCTAAGGACAAACCTCACAAATGGTGTCTTGATCAGAAAAGGAGGTTGGATTGCTTTTTCCCCAATGCTCATAAAGAAGAGGTTAATGGAAGACTTCTCAACTTATTCCCCAGAAAATTCAACCATAGTTTAAGGTGCAGGATTCCTATGAACTTTGACCTTTCTACCTCAATAGGAGTATTAGAAGAAAATATTGACATGAATTGTCTTTAGATGAAAGTCAATAAACCCAGGCAACAGAATATTAGGAGTAAGGAAGAATATGCTGTTAGGACCAAAGATTCCCCTGCCCCTAATCCCACCAGTTTGGAAGTCAAGAAGACTCCAGAGACAAAGTAAAAGGTATTCTGGAATTGCAACCAGACAGGACATGTAAGAAATTAATTTCCTCAACCCAGAAGAAGGGTTAATCCTATTGAAGGAGAAGAGTATGATAACAACCCTGATCCCCAACTTTATGACACTGATGGATCAATCTCTGATTTTGATTTAATGATTAATAACCCCATCAATGTTATTGAAGGAAGTGTAGAACCTTCCCTGGACATAAACTCTGTCAATGGAGATTCCAATTTACCACCAAAATGGAACCCCAATATGAAGATTGACCATGTCTCTGAAGCTAAAAACTCAACCCTTAAACCTTTTTCTGGTAAAATTTACACTTCTGGCAAAACATGCTATGCTACTGGTTTAATCCAAGGTTCCCCAGTGAGGTTACTCTTAGATAGCGGTGCCTTTTGCTCTTGTGTTGGTTCAGCTTCTTTGGAAAAGCAGGATCCAAATTGGAGAATGAACTTATTACCAGTACCTCAGGCTATGTTTAGCAGTTGTAAATGATCCATCAATGCTATTGGAGTATGGTCTTCTGATATCATACTCCCTCACTCTAAAGGATCACTCAAACTGAAAATTGAATTTGTAGTGATTCAAAATGGAGTATGTGATTACTTCATTCTAGGAAATGATTCTCTTTGCTTGTATTGTATAGATTTATTCCAAAGTAAATGTAGATAATTGACTATTGCAGGAGACTGGAACAAGAAATTCCAAATATGCCATGTCAATGCTCAGATTTCTGATTTAACCTATGAGAAGAACTTGAAAAGCTTTAACCAAGAATAATTCTCCCAAGCAGCTTTGAATTCTCTGCTCATTAAAGACCAAAAAAGAGATATTCTACAAGTTTGCTTTGAAAAGAAGAATGCTTTCTATACCAAGGACCACCCCATTGGTAACATCAAAGGACATGACATGATTCTAACCATGAAAATTAAACCTCCTTACCCTCCCAACCTCAGGAGACCAGCTTACCCTTCTAGTCCAATACCTAGAGCAGCTCTAGAAACTGATATCCAAGATTTAATTGACTTACAAGTTTCAAGGAAAGTAGGACATAATGAACAATGTGACATTGCTACTCCAGTAAGCATAGCTTGGAAAGATGATAAGTCTAGAATGGTTTGGGAATTTAGGATGCTTTATAACTATACCCAAGCTGACTAAAATCCTATCCCAAGGATTCAAAATGCTTTTCACAACCTTTCAAAGGATAAGTATATCAATACTATGGATATGCTGAAGAGCTTTTGGCAGATACCTACCAGCCCTGATAGCCACAAATTCATGAGAATTATATGTCATTTTGGAGTTTATGAGTATCTAAGGATGACTTTTGGTATCAAAAATGCTCCTTCTCACTTCCAGAGGATGATGGACACCATCTTGGGATTATTTATCAGAAAAGGATGGATGATGGTATACATTGAGCATGCTATCATTTAATCTGATGACTGGAATATACACCTGGATAAAGTAAGGCTAGTTCTCAAAACTATCTGTGCTGTGGGACTAAAAGTATCAATGAAAAAGTGTAAATTTGGCTATGGAGAACTCAAAGAGTTAGGAAATATTGTTTCTGTACTAACTATAACTTCTGAACAAAGCAAGATAGCGACTGTTATGAATAGGCCCATGCCCCAGAATAAAACTGAACTTCCATCTTTTGTCAGTTTTTGCAGCTACTATAGGAAGTAAATACCTAAGTTTTCCCTTCTCACCAAGTGTTTTTACAAAATCTTCAACAAAAATGACTTGTTTGAGATGAATCATGAAAGGCTGAAAAACTATGAGGAACTAAATATAGCTATGACCACAGCTACAGTGTTGATGCAATCAGACTACTCTAAAACTTTCAAGCTCTATATAGATGCTAGTATGGAAGGACTAGGAGCTGCTTTACACAAAGAAGTCATGGAAGATGACAAACCAGTGGAAAAACCTATACTCTTCATATCCAGAAAACTCAAGGATACTGAGAAAAGGTATGTAGCAAGCCAAATGGAGTGTATTTCTTTAGTTTGGGCTCTGGAGAAAATCCATTATTACTTGGAAGGAACCAATTTTATGGTAATTACTGACTGAAATGCTTTCAGGACTCTGATGAATATGAAGAATCCTAGAAGACACATGTTAAGGTGGCAGATAACCATACAACAATATAGAGGCCAGATGACTATAGTTCATCAAGCTGGAGTTAAACATCAGAATGCCGAGAGCTTAAGCAGAAATGCTCTACCCAATTTTCAGCCTCCTGGATGCCAAGACCCTTGCTATCCTTTAGCTACCAGAGGTGATAGAGTAAATAATAAATATATTATTTAATAAATGCAGCAAAAATCTGTAAAATATTTGGATTAAGCTTATTGCAAGGTTAAGTGGTTTGGTTATTGTTTATTGTTTCAAATCAATATGAATAAATTGATTATTAAATATTTTTATAGAGGGGCCACAATTATATTGGGGATCTTTAACACCTCTCTTCAGGGATTTCAGTATGAAAACACGTAGTCCTGGTTACTTTGGACTCTTTAGTTTAAAGAATATTTCACCCAAAGATAATATGTATATAAAATACACAGTGGAGTGGCAGGGCCTTGTAGCCAAGCTACCACGACAGAGAAAGGATAATAAAACTTACTGGTATATTATTAAATCCTTTGGGTATCTGTTTGAGACGTGTACTGATGGGTTAAACCTGTATACTGGGGTTATAAGGTTGTTCAGCAGTTTTAATTGATAAAAAGAGGTTGAGGACGGATATTATTGATCAGACATTGCCATAAATCACTTACTTATCTCTTATAAGTACTTGATTACCTTGGCACGGTGTCTGGATATGAATATAACTGGGTCTCTTCCCATCAATATCCTCAAAAGAGCTCTTTATTTATAGCTTTTGAAGTCCCAATATTGTCCTTCTGAGGGTTGTAGGTGCTCAAAGGGCCAGACAATAAGGCTAGCAGGGTAACCAGGGGTAGCCTGTCATGTGTTTTTGGTGCTATAGCAAGGGTAGCATCTAATTCCACAGGGTATGGGAATTATTCTACTTTATAATAGAAATTAGGATGTGTGAATAACACTAATCTGTCCTATTTATTTATCATTTAATTAATTATCCTTAGTAAATGTTCCCATTAATTGAATAATTATGTAAATAGACATTTCTACGGACATCTTGATGTCAGGTAAGTTCTCATTATGTATTATATAACTGGAGTAAAAGTCATAATATTGATTTTACTCCTTATTTTCCAGTTCCAGTTGATTTACTAAGATAATCACTTAAAAATATAAGTCATGTGAATTCATGTAATATTTTTACATCATTAGTTTTCTTAGTATTTTAAAAAGATATTGATGTCTAAAAATTCTCATAAATACATATTAAAGTATTTTAATATATTTTTAGAAGCTGTCATTGTCTTATTTTTGAAATCCTTGGTACTTTGAATTATATTAAATAAAAAATACGTATAAGGATTATTCATGTATTTTTATATAATATTATGTATTTTTAGACTGTCTACTATCCACAGGAACATTCATTACATATGTAGAATTTTCCCGTGTAGTTTGTAGCATGTTTACGCGGTACCTGAGCCTCTCAGGCCGCCTGTCACTCTGTCAACCCATAGTCCCGCGGCTGCGTACTTTTCAGAGGCCGGGGCTGCGTACAGGACCTTGGCGGAGTGACAGGGCTATATCTCAGCCGCGCGCGGGTGCATTGGCTGCCATGGCTGCGTGCGGGAATTGTGACAAAACACATTTCCACCCGTAACTCCTAAAATATACACAACACCTCAATTCTGACTGAATTTTAGGTGTGAAATCTATACGTGAAATTGTGTGTGAAATATTTAATTGGCCAAAAAGCTCAATGATGGAGCCGTAGTATTTTGGTTTTTCTTTCCTCAATTATTTAAAATATAAGGAGTTGGATTTAAAGGGTGGGGTCAGTGAGTGACCCTACCTAATTTTGGGTGGAGAACCCATTTCTGTAATAATATATATGGTTTTCCTACTCCTTCTTAGGTTAATTGTATTATTATTATTTTTATGTTATTCTTTTTACTTTTGCAGCTTGCTCTGCAATAGTAGCAAGCTGACATTCCCCCACTCCAAGATATGGCCATATCTGAAAGAAATCTGGAGGAAGTTGGGAGAAAAAATTAACTTCATATGTGCTTCAGTTCCTTTTGCTAGCTCTGTAGTTTCTGAGATGTATTGGTCCATCAGGTTTATTATTTTCTGGTAAAGATTCATATTTATCTGCAGATTCTCCTTTGTATCTTACTAAGTATAGTTTGATATCTTTTCCTTGTACTCTCTCTTTCTTATCTCTCAATATCCTGCTGATTTTCCCTTTTTCTTTTACAGGGTCAGGTTCCATTGGGATTATTGCTGGAGGGAGGTTGCTGCCTTCTCTTGGTTTAAAGTGTTTGACTAGGCTAACAGGAAATACTGGATATTTACTTGATAATTGTTCACCCAAGATTACTTCCACAGCATTTTTGCCATGCATCTTCTTGATAACAAATGGTCCAACAAAGGCTGGTTTCAGTTTTCTGTTGCCTGCTAGGTTGTTGAAATTGGTTGTAGATATCAAGATCTGATCTCCTATTTTAAATTCAGGTTCTTTATGTGATTTTTCCCATCTTTGTTTGTTGTATTCTACTGCTTCTTCTACACATTTCTGAGCATGATTATTTGCAAGATCTATCATCTTCTTAAAGTCCAGAGATGTTGGATGAATAGTGGCTAAGTTATAGTTCAAGTTATTCCTAGGGAGTTTTGGAATCCATCCTCTTTCTAGTATTTAAGGACCTTCTTTGTTAGTAGAATTTTTACTGCTGTTATAAGTCATTTCTAGGGCTGGGAGTAGGCTTACCCAATCATGGCAATAACCATCTGAGTTTTTGTATTCTAGACCAAAGCCACAGAACCTCCTTAGCATATCTTCTAGGGTCTGTATCATCCTTTCAGCTAATCCGTCAGTCTGGGGATGGTATGCTGTAGAAAATGCTAGAGTAGTACCCAGTATATCATGTAGATTCCTCCAAAACTCAGAGGTGAATTTGGGGTCTCTGTCACTGATTATAATCTTGGGTATACCCACATCAGCTATGATCCTATTCCAGAATAGTAAAGCTACATACATAGCACTATCTCCTTTGTGGTTTGGTAAGAATTTTGCCTTTTTGGAATATCTGTCAACTATAACTAGGAAAGAGGTATAAGAATGAGTACCTCCAGGGGGGAGGCTGGTGACAAAATCCATATGGATGATTTCCCATCTGAGTGTAGGTTCAGATACCTTCTGTAAGATTCCAAACCTTTTTCCAGTAGTTTTATTAGATTTCTGGCAGGTTTCACAGCTAGTAGTATATTCAGTAGTGATTTCTTTCCATTCTATCCACCAAGCAGTTTGTTTTACTTTTTCTAAAGTTCTCTCTGTGGATAAATGCCCTGATGAACAGTTTTCATGGCATTCCTGGAGTATATGTTGTATATTTTCTTTGTTGCTTAGTACTAATACGCTGGAATGTTGGTGTCTATAGTAAAGGAGACCATCCCAAAAGGTAAACCTTCCTGCTTTATAGGGTTAAAGTAGTGAAACATGCAGGCTATTTATCAAAGCTGCTTCTGGGGATTCACATTCCATAATGGTAATCAGTAGCTTGATTTCAGGGGAGTAGCTATCCCTTACTAGGTTGAAGAGAGCAGTATCTAATTCACATAAGTGGATCCCCATTATTGGAGAACTCAATGCAAAAAGATTGATGTTCAGGATAGGAAAGATATCTTGATCTTAAGGGTCATATGCTGGATTGTTAGAGTCATTAGGCAAAGCATTCCTACTTAGACTATCAGCATTTTGATGTTTAGCTCCAGCTTTATGCACTATAGTAATCTTTCCTCTATACTGTTGTATAGAAATTTGCCATCTGAGCATATGTCTGCTGGGATTTTTCATGTTCATAAGAGTTCTCACAGCATTGCAGTCCGTGATTACTTGAAAAGTGGTGCCTTCTAAGTAATTATGTAGCTTCTCTAAAGCCCATACTATTGCCAAACATTACAACTGACTGGCCCCATATCTCTTCTCAGTATCTTTGATCAGTCTAGATATGAAGAGTACAGGTTTTTCTACTGGTCTGTCTTCTTCTATCCTTTCCTGATGCAAAGCAGCTCCTAGCCCTTCCATGCAAGCGTCAATGTACAGTTTTAATGGCTTAGATTAATCTGGTTGGATAAGTAGAGGTGTAGAGGTCATAGATATTTTTAATTCCTCATAGTTTTTTAGTCTCTCATGAGTCATTTCAAATAGGGTGTTGTTGTTGCATACTTCATACAGAATTTTAGTTAGCATAGAAAACTTTGGTATGTACTGTCTGTAATAACTGCAAAAACTAATGAAAGAAAGTAATTCTGTCTTGTTTTGAGGCATAGGTCTATTCATGACAGCAGCTATCTTATTTTGATCAGCAGCTAGAGTTAGACCAGAGACTATATGTCCTAAGGCTTTCAATTCTCTGAAGCCAAAGTTGCATTTCTTCATAGACAACTTTAATCATGCTCTGGAGATTTTCTGGAGTACTAATCTTACTTGTTTAATATGAGTATCCCAGTCATCAGAGTATATGATAACATCATCTATATATACCATCATCCATCCTTGTCTGATGTAAGTACCTAGAACTGTATACATAGTTCTTTGGAAGTGTGATGGAGCATTCTTTATACCAAAGGGCACCCTAAGATATTCATATATCCCCAAATAAAAGATTATTCTCATAAACTTCCTGCTTTCAGGGCTTATTGTTATGTGGTGGAAGCCTTTAAGCATATCCATAGGAATGATTTACTTAGCCTTGGACAAGTTATGCAGAGCATGATCAATTGGGGGTATAGGATAATAATCTGCTTGAGTGTAATTGTTGAGCATTCTGAAGTCTCCTACCATTCTTGACTTGTCATTATGCCAAGCTATGATTACAGGTGTGGTCACATCTACCTGTTCATTATGCCCTACTTTCCTTAATACTTGTAAGTCTATCAGTTCTTAGATATGTTCCTCAAGAGCTTTTCTAGACTTAGGACTAGAAGGATAGGCTGGCCCTCTTAAGTTAGGAGGATCAGGAGGCTTAATGGTCAATGTCAATACCATATCATGTCCTTTAATATCACCAATGGGATGATCTTTAGTACAAAAAGCATTCTGGTTCTCAAAGCAGACTTTCAATATATCTTTCTTCTGTTCTTCAGAAAGTTTCATATTCAGAGCTGCTTGAGAGAAATATTCTTGGTCAAAGTCTTCTAAATGCTTTTGATAAGTAGAGGAAGGGAAGTTAGACTGAATAGTGCATATCTTAAACTTCTTATCCCAATTGCCTCCTACTGTGAATTATCTTCCTCTACTCTGGAACACCTCTATACCATATAGATATAAGGCATAATTACCCAGTATCAGGTACTCACATAGTCCGTTGAGCAATACTACAAATTCCACTTGTATTCTCAAAGATCCTTTAGTGTGAGGTAGTATTATAGGAGAAGTCCATACTCCAATAGCATTCATGGTAGAGTTGCAAGAGCTGAACCTGGCTTTTGGGACAGGCAAAAGGTGTTCTTTCCAATTGGGGTCCCATTTGTTTAAGAATTCAGCACAGACACACAAGCAAAAGGCTCCAATATCCAATAATAACCTTATAGGTCTGTTTTTATAAAATCCTGTTGCATAACAAGTTTGACCAGTGGTATAACCTTTCCCACTCAGAGGTTAAACTGTTAATGGTTTGACATCCATAATATTTCTAGGAATTATGGTAGGATCCCACTGTTGGGGCAAGCTAGAATCCCCATGGATGTTATTGATTTCTGCAGAAGTGCCTATATCTCCTTCTATAACATTAATAGGGTTGGTCAGGATCAATTCACATTAAGAAAGAGATCCTTCAGTATCAGCTATATCTTCATAGTTCTGATTCTCTTCAACCTCCTGTTCCCCTTCCAAGACTGCTATCTTCCTTTTTGGTAATGGGCAGTCTTGTCTCATGTGCCCAGTCTTGTTTCAATTACAACAAGTTGCCGGCATCCTCTCTTTATCCCTATTCTCATTAGGTTTCATATTATCAGAGGCATTTATCAGAGGAGGTTGTTCTCTGGTTTTGTTGATGTTATAGTTCTCTTTGTGTCTGGAAGGGGCTTTCTTTTTGAACCAATTCATGTCTATTACTTCTTCTAGCACATTGATTAGAGTGGGAAAGTCCGCATCCATACTCATCCTACATCTTACACTATGGTTAAGATTGCCAGGACACAGGTTGAGGAGTCTTTCATTTACTTCCTCTTTATCAGCATCTGGATAGAAGCAATTCAACCTTTTCTTCTGTTCCAAACACCATTTGTGAGGTTTCTTGTTGGAGGGGTCAAAGGAGGAATTTTCAAAGTTTTTCATCATTTTCCTTTTCCACATTCTAGAACCAAATTGTTCTTTAATCAGAAGTTTCCAAGAATTACATGGTAAGGATCCTAATTCTTCTCTATTACTGATAAACCAGTCTAATGCTACTCCTTCAAATAGCCTGGGTAGCCTGACTACAGCTATAGCTTCTGGTAGGTCATAAGAGTTAATGGTTTAGTCAATAAATTTAATAAAATTTATATGATTTTATTCTCCTTCATTGGAGAACTTGGGCCATTCAGAAATAGGGGGTAAAAGGTTGAGTGCTTGCTCCATCTCAGGAGTAGGACTAGGCCTAAAGGTATCACTCCTATGCATTCCTAATAAGGGTGGTGCAAAAGGAGTAGTGGTTTGTCTGGGAGGTTTTGGTTCCTCTGTAGTACTCCCCAAGGGGTTGGTCAGACAGACTTTCAAGTCTCTAAGATCATTTTTGATCAGATTAAGTTGCAGGTCCACTTTTTTATTAAGCGCATCCAATTTTTCACTAAGGGATAGAATAGAGCTGTTAGTTGTGGTTTCCAATTCTTCTTTTAAGGGATGGAAAGACATAATAAAATCTTCTTGGATTCCTGATTACATATTCTCAATTGTTTGAGTCTGTTTGATCCTACCTTTATTAATTGTCTCCTATAACTGTTCTGTGTGTTCTTTAATTTCTTCCATTCCTACCATCTTTGTTTGGTTATTAATCAATTTGGCTACCACTGAGGTTAATTTATTCATTTGGGTATAAGACCCATCCAAATTATCATAAACAATTTTGAAATTATGACGCATGTCATTCAAAAAGGAAGTAATTACATCAGAGGTTTGTTTGGACTCAGAATTAGAAGCTAATTGATGTAAACCTTTTTCCACTTTTGAGCTAGGGATATTATCTGATCCCAGTCTTTCTTTCCCTTTGGCTTGGGATGGGAAGAGGATCTCTTCTTTCCTGATCCTTTGCCTTTCAGTTGGGCTAATTGATCCCCAGGTTTGACTTTTCTATGTAGGATTCTACCTCTTTCCTTGGAATCATTTTCTGAAGAGCTATCTGGGTGGCTTTTGCCTGGGAGATTATCTTTTTCATCAATACCATGTCCTCCTTGGCTCGGGATTCTTAGAATTCTTCCCAATATTTCACGTCCTCTTTGACTAAGTCTTTGATCCTGGCTTCCTTGGTCAGATTCTTATGGGGTGGCTGCAGGGAATTTTTTTGTAAAGGAGGGTGGCTTGAGTCTACTACCTTCTCCGGCTCTAGGTTGGGAGAGGGCAGAAGTGATTTTTGCTGCTCCTTGTCCATCAACATTTGATTCATGGGTTCTAGTCCCTTCATGGTTGTCATTATTGGTGGTCTCACGGTTACTGAGAGCTGTTGGAAAAGATCCATAGGAGGGAATTCTTCCTGAGGCTCTTGTGTTACGTCTATTCATTTTTAGTATAATATGTTTATAAGTTTTTTACAGAAAAAATCTGTAAAAATAAGTTTTATTCAAAACTCACTTAAATTGATGCTCAAAGGTACCAAGACCTTATTGGGGTTAAATTGATCCTTAGTAGGTAATCCTATGGGGTCTTGGTGTGTTCCAATGAGGTCTTCCCCTTCCCAATCAATATTTTCAGGGCTTCCAGAGATATCTGGGATTTCCTGATCCAATAAATCAACTTCAGTGGCGGTGGTTTCTGGTACAGGAGGGTTCACTGATAAAAAGTCTATTTGATTGGTTGATAAAATATATCAATGTTATTTTCTTAAAAAAATAATATGGTAATACAAGTTGTATACTTACTTTTCTATTTCAAAAAGTAATTTATACAGTATTTCTTCCAAGCTTTATTTTTCCTTAATAGAGCCTGAAAGTTGATATGCCTTTCAAGATCTTCTTGTTCAAGGAGTTTATCTAAGTGTTTACATGCAGAAGAGATATTAAGTTGCTCAGCTTGAGTTAAAGCTTTCCAACCAGTAGGTTTATAATTTTTAATATATTCTTCTTTTCTAATCTTTAAAATATTTAAATAATAGATTATTAATTCTGCATTTGTTTTTAAATCCACAGCAAAAGAATTTAATGATAAATCACGGTTACAAAGTTGGATAAATTTATCTTTGATGTTATTTTTTGGTGAAATGTCTGGTCCAAGGTATTAAATATAATAAAATGGAATATTTCCCAGCCAGATCCCCAATTTTCAGCCTCCTGGATGCCAAGACCCTTGCTATCCTTTAGCTACCAGAGGTGATAGAGTAAATAATAAATATATTATTTAATAAATGCAGCAAAAATCTGTAAAATATTTGGATTAAGCTTGTTGCAAGGTTAAGTGGTTTGGTTATTGTTTATTGTTTCAAATCAATATGAATAAATTGATTATTAAATATTTTTATAGAGAGGCCACAGTTATATTGGGGATCTTTAACACCTCTCTTCAGGGATTTCAGTATAAAAAAACGTAGTCCTGGTTTATTTGGACTCTTTAGTTTAAAGAATTTCTCACCCAAAGATAATATGTATATAAAATACACAGTGGAGTGGCAGGGCCTTGTAGCCAAGCTACCAAGACAGAGAAAGGATAATAAAACTTACTGGTATATTATTAAATCCTTTGGGTATCTGTTTGAGATGTGTACTGATGGATTAAACCTGTATACTGGGGTTATAAGGTTGTTCAGCAGTTTTAATTGATAAAAAGAGGTTGAGGATGGATATTATTGATCAGACATTGCCATAAATCACTTACTTATCTCTCATAAGTACTTGATTACCTTGGCAAGGTGTCTGGATATGAATATAACTGGGTATCTGCCCATCAATATCCTCAAAAGAGCACTTTATTTATAACTTTTGAAGTCCCAATATTGTCCTTCTGAGGGTTGTAGGTGCTCAAAGGGCCAGACACTAAGGCTAGAAGGGTAACCAGGGGTAGCCTGTCATGTGTTCTTGGTGCTATAGCACGGGTAGCATGTAATTCCTCAGGGTATGGGAATTATTCTACTTTATATTAGACATCAGGACGTGTGAATAACACTAATCTGTCCTATTTATGTATTATTTAATTAATTATCCTTAGTAAATGTTCCCATTAATTTAATAATTATATAAATATTCATTTTTTAGGACATCTTGATTTCAGGTAAGTTCTAATTATGTATTATATAACTGGAGTAAAAGTCATAATATTGATTTTACTCCTTATTTTCAAGTTCCAGTTGATTTACTTAGATAATTACTTAAAAATATAAGTCATGTGAATTCATGTAATGTTTTTATATCATTAGTTTTCTTAGTATTTCACAAAAATATTGATGTTTAGCAATTCTCATAAAAGTATATTAAAGTATTTTAATATATTTTTAGAAGTTGTCATTGTCTTATTTTTGACATTCTTGGTACTTTGAATTATATTAAATAAAAAATATGTATAAGGATTATTTATTTATTTTAATATAATATTATGTATTTTTAGACTGTCTACTATCCACGGGAACATTCATTACATATGTAGAATGTTCCCGTGTAGGTTGTAGCATGTTTACGCGGTACCTGAGCCTCTCAGGCCGCCTGTCACTCTGTCAACCCGTAGTCCCGCGGCTGCGTACTTGTCAGAGGCCTGGGGCTGCGTACACGACCTCGACGGAGTGACAGGGCTATATATCAGCCGCGCGCGGGTGCATTGGCTGCCGCGGCTGCATGCGGGAATTGTGACAAAACACATTTCCGCCTGTAACTTCTAAGATATACACAACACCTCAATTCTGACTGAATTTTAGGTGTGAAATCTATACGTGACAATGTGTGTGAAATATTTAATTGGCCAAAAAGCTCAATGATGGATCCATAGTATTTTGGTTTTTCTTTCCTTAATTATTTATAAATATAAGGAGTTGGATTTCAAGGGTGGGGTCAGGGAGTGACCCTATGTAACTTTGGGTGGAAAACCCATTTCTGTAATAATATCTATGTTTTTCCTACTCCTTCTTAGGTTAATTGTATCATTATTATTTTTATGTCATTTTCGTTACTTTTGCAGCTTGCTCTGCAATAGCAGCAAGCTGACACCAATGATCCAAGCAATTCTGCTCATGATCCAGAGGAAAATGACATATTTCCTATACTAAAAAATGACATGCTTGTTTTTGAAGCTCCCATTCCAGTAATCCACATTTGTGAACTGGAAGAATCCCTGTTAAAATCAATCAAAGAAGCTTACAGCTCTGACCTGAAGACTCTAATAACCATTATGGAAAGTACCTCACCACCATCTGAACTAGTTAAAAGTTTACCTGAACCTCTCCTAAAGCCTCAAAAAGCTGGAAGGTTTACCATATGGGATATTCTGGTATACTACAGGCATCAACATTCAAGTGTTATATTCCTGACAAAAGAAGAGCACATCAAGCTTGTATTAGCTGAGTGTCGTGACAACTTTTCATCTGGTCATTTATCTACTGATAGAACTCTGAATAAAGTCAAAAAAATTTCTTGGTGGATCAGTTGGAGAGAATCCACAATCCAGTATGTCTCTGGCTGTTAAACTTACAAGAAGGGGTTGTATAGGGATGCAGGACTGCGTGCGGGAATTGTGACATAATACATTTACGTGTGTAACTCCTAAAATATACACAACACCTCAATTCTGACTGAAATTCAGGTGTGAAACCTGTACGTGACAATAAATGTGAAATATTAATTTGGCCAAAAGGTGCAATATTAGTGCTGTGACTTCTTGGTCAATTTTTATTTAATTATTTGAAGTATGAAGGAGTCATATTTCAAGGGTTGGGGTCAGTGAGTGAACCTACCTTATTTTGGGTTGTTGGGTGGGAAATCAATTTCTGAAATAATATTTATGGATTCCCCACTCCTTAATATTTTATTTATTTTATTTTTATTCTTATTTTCTGTTTTTTTGTTACTTTGACAGGTTGCTCTGTACATAGTAGCAAGCTGACATAAAAAAAAGTAGAAATCCAGAATATGTGAAATCAGCTCATTGAAAGCATATTGAGGACGTGAAAAGCTTGCCATTGCTCGCGTAATAGCATCAATCATTGAGACTCACCCTCTTGAAATTCCCTGAGGAGACTCTTGTTCACCCAAAAAAAGTATTTAGACAGACCTTTGTTGGATTTTTGTTCCCCAGTTTTTCAGGGATTCATTCATTATTATCAGAAACTGTGTCATTGGTGATCAAGTTCTTATAAAGAGATAAGAAAGTGATCAATTAATTTATTCTGAAGTATTTAGTGTTACTTCCAAAATCATCAGCCTGATTCATTGAAGTTTCTTCAAGGAATCAACCCCATCTTTTCTGAAACCCTTTATCTGAATCTTTGCCAAGTTTCTGTCAATTATTGCTCAAAGTGACTTGTTTCTTTCCTTCCTTGGTCTGAGTGCTTTTTTACAGTCCATACCAGTTGGATAAGTTCTTACAAGGAACCCATTATTATTCCAAGGACTTGAAATTGACCAAGGAGCACCCTTCAATAGAGGTTGTTTGTCTGTAAAGATCCCCAGTAGTATTATACTGTGGACCCTATTTTTATAAAATATTTAAAAAAATTTAATCAAACAAATTAAAACTTGCACCAGCTCTTAACATATTCACTTTTTGAGCTTTTTATGTGTTTACTTTGTGAATATTAATATTCCATTATTCTATCACTCTCTTTAGCTAAAGGACTGCAAGGTTCCTGGTATCAGTAAGCTGAAAAAATCTTTATAAGCACTTTAAAATTTAATTAAAGGTGCCTGGATGATAATTGATGAATTCTTGTGGGATAAGAGCCATGACAAAGGTGCTGTATACATACCTTTTTGTGCTGAAGGGAGCCTCCTGAGGGCACATAGAGAGGTTAAGGCTCATTTTTTAAGGCCATAAAGCCAGGATTATCATTTCCATTTTGTTCTTTAGATCAGCTCCTCCTGGATCTGTACAATTGGTGCACAAGCTCAGTGATAATATTGTTCTTTGTGCAAATTTGTTAATTTACAGATTTGAAATGTAATATAATTATGTACTATTGATAATTGATGAAAGTGATTTTTGATGGATTTTTATTGATATTCTGTAATTGTCTGATAATTTAATTAATTTTTAATATTTGATGTTTTGAATCTTGGGTAATATTTGTGGCCTGAAAAGATTTGTATCTTTCAGTTTTGTGGTGATCTTGATTATTTTTTTCTCAAATTTAAGTACCTTATAATTTGATTTTCTGTGTTTTGAGTAGATATTATAGGTTTTCAGATCATTCTCCATGCATATTTCGCATTATTAAATATGCATGGTGGATCCATATGTGTTGTAGTGGTTAGGTATGGTACCAAGTTGACAATTTTTGTCTTTCCAGATCTGGGGTGTGCAGATCTGACTGACTGCATGCTGGAGTTGGATCAGCTGCCTGCATCATCCAGGTGCCCACTTTTCATGTGGATTGTTGACTAAATTTTTCTAATTTATGCATGATCATCCAGGTTCCCACTTTGCATATGGATTGTTGATTAATTTTATCTAACTTATGCATGCGTGAATATTATTGTAAGCTTTCCATTCAGGTTACTTAACTAATTTTTGCATGCAAGGCTATTTTGGAGTGTGCAGGCTGTTGTGCAGGGATGCTTGGATGCATGCATGAATTTTGAAAAAACATCATTCTGCCTGTAACTCCTAAACTATAAACAAAAACCGAATTCCAAAGGATTTTTAGTTGTGAAACCTATATGTGAAAATACATGTGAAATATAAAATTGGCCCAAAATCAAAATGGTGGTGCCATGAGTTTTGGACTATTGTTTTTATTTTTTTGTTATTGTTTTGTTATTTATTAAGAAGTAGGGATTCCAAGGTGGGTTCAGTTAGTAACCCTACCTAAGTTTTTGTAGGGAATAAAAATCTCAAATATTATTTGGTTTTTTCCCACTCCATATCTATTTTTTGATTGATTATTTCATTTTTACTATTTTTATTTATTTCATTTTTATTGTTGGTACTTTGAAAGGTTACTATGTACATATTCTTATTATTTTAATTTCTTGTTGGTAATTTGAAAGGTTGCTTTGTAAATAGCAGCAAGCTGAAATATAATCAGCAGGAAAATAGTTTCCAGACTGAGTTCAACAGGAGGCAACTGATCTGAAGCTAAAAGATTACTTGGGGCAAACAATACCAGTTTCCAGTGTACCTCATGGTTTCAAAATTTGAGGAATTCAATAAGCAGAATTATTTTTTAGTTGGAAGAACTATTAAAAACCAATGAATGAAATTATAAGTTCAAAAATGAAGGAATATAAAAAGAAAAAGGAACCTTATGAGTGATTTCCTGTGAGGGAGAGCCAGAGAGATTTTGAAATAACAGATTTTTTTTCCCCTGAATCAACAAGTATACTTAAAGCCAGGAATTGAAATAAGAAATAAACTTTAAGAATTTAATCAAAGTTTCAGGTTCCTTTATTTGAAAGTTCTTTACTCAGATACTCAAGAAGTTATGATTATGTAGTACCACATCTTCATCACCTAATCTTTTCCCTGCCTGGGTTTTGCCGGTGCTGAATTTTTACAGGCCTAAATTCTAGGTTTTTCCTGTAGATACTTAGTATATGAGCACCTGAAAACTAATTACACAAAAATTTCTTTTCTTTCTGGGTTTTTCCTGTAGATGCTGAGTTTATGAGAACCTTAAAACTAATTACAAAATAATTTCTCTTCTCACCTAGCTTTTTCTTCAGCTTTGAGTTATCCATAATCCCCCAAATTGGGGTTTGGATAGTTAGATGATGCAAGATCAGAGCTAAAATTGTAGAATACTGATCCTTTCATTTAGGTTTAACTTTCTGATTGGAGTTGTGAAATTTGGGAGGATTTGAGGATCTCATTCCAGTATTGGGGCCTTGATGAGAGCTGAGGGATTTCTCTCTCATCTTTTAATTTTAACTAGTCTTGTATTTCAATACAATTTCCATCAGTTCTTGTAAGATTTATTGAGGTCTGTCAAAGGCATCTAGGTGATCCAATAGTCTGGCAGGTAATCCTTGTTTGAAATAAAAAATAAGGCTTTATCTGTTGATGTGATGCTATAAAGAAAAGGATAAATTTCTTCAGAAAGCAGAGTGAGTCAGAAGGAAAATATGAGAGAAGTCAGACCTATAAAGAAAAGGCTCAACAACTTTACAGTAGGAGGTGACCACAAGCAATATAAACAGAAGTGGAGGATCTGGAAGGAAGCAGAAGGATGATATCAGATAGGTGGAGGACTCAGAAGGCAATAACATGGAGAACGTCAGAAACAAATCACCAGCTTCAGACACCAGGATGCAGATGGTATGACTCATGGAGCGCACAGACAAAAGAAATCCTGGAGATCTGAGCTGATGAACAGTAGCTAAGGCAATAAAAGACATAGAAATGGAGTAGGCACACTGGACGGTCAGTTGAGTAGATTCAATATGCAGAGGGGGTAGGAATTGTGCCATTGTGAGGGGGAGAAGAAGAAACAATGAGAAACAATGAAGGATAAAAAAAAGACAAGTGAAGCAGTATGATGAAGGAACACAAAGATCAAGGAAGGAACACAAAGATGAAGGCATTAGTATACTTTCAACACCCTGCCTGGCTTCAGTCTTTGATTGAGTGGTTCCTTACTTGAAAAACTTTAGCTGGGAGGCAAGGGACAGATTCAACACCTGTTTAGTTAGGAAATTGGCAGGATTTCTCTTAGAGTCAATCTGTTTTAAAATTAATGTGCCCTTCTCCACCTCTTCCCGGAGAAAATGGAACCTCAGGTCCATGTGTTTTGTTCTGAAAACAGCGTGGTTGGTAGTGTTGGAAGCCAATTTGACGCAACCATCGTTGTCTTTGTGAAAATCTATGAGTCCTACTATTAGTTTTTCCAGTACTCCCTCCGCCAGAAATTTTATCCATAGAACTTCTTTTATGGCCTCACCCACCGCTTTGTACTCAGCCTTGGTGGTTGAAAATGTGACTGTGGGTTGCTTCTGTGACTTCCAACTGATGACATTTCCATTCCAGAGAATTGCAAAGCCACTGATCAAGCGCCATGTGGAAGGAAAGGTGGCCCAGTCAGTTTCAACGTATGAAACCGGTCCCTCACTTGCCTGCTTGGAGAAGAGAAGACCAATACCGCCAGTGAATTGAAGATAGCTGAGTGCCAAGGTGGCCGCATCAAAGTTTTGTTGACAGGGTTTGTTGAGGAACTGGGATGGGTAGTTGAGGTGAAGGTGATTTCCGGTCTGGTGTTGAAGCTTATGTAATTGAGCTCACCCACAAGTTTTTGATAGTTGAGAAATGTTGAGAGGAGGTGGTTGTGCTTGGATTCGGTGGATAGCAAGAGCTTCCCAAATGGTTTAAAAGGAGTGGAAAAGCACTTGTGCTGCGGTAGATTGTACTGAGAAACTAGAGTTGAGATATACGTGTCTTGACTCAGATGGGCAGAGGTCAATGAATGTTGTACGTTCATCCCAAGAAGAAGTTTGGCAGGCCCAAGGTCCTTGGTCCTGAAGAATTTTCTGACGGCTTTAATAAACATTTGAGGTTGAGGACTAAAAATTTCAATTTCATTGACATGCACATATAGGTAAGTTTTTTCCTTCCAGAAGACACACTTGTTGGCCCTGCTCTGGCAATAACCTTCTTGGATGAGCCAATTTATTAGGGTGGCATACCACATCTGTGGTGCTTGCTTTGGCCCATAGAGCGCTTTATTTAGTTTTAGTGTTTTGTCAGGAGAAAAGAGGAAATTTAAGGGAATTCAGACATGGATAGTTTCCTTGAGAGGAGCATTCAGGAATTCTTATTTGACATCCAGTTGGTGAAACAGGTAACCCTTCTTGACAGCATGGGATATAAGGAATCAAAGAGAAGATTTATCACCTTTTGGGGCAAAGACGTTGGTATAGTCAACTCCAAAATCTTGATGAAAGCCCTGTACACAGAGACAAGCTTTGATGTCTATGATTTTGTTTTTCTTGTCTTGCTTTGTTTGAAATAACCAGATGCACTTTAGTGGACTGAGGGAGCTAGAAGGATTAGACTCTTCCCAGACGTTTTAAGTTTCCAAATTCAAAATTTCTTTATTCATGGCGGCAATACATTCAAATTTGTGAGATCTCTGGAGAGCTTCTAGCAGCGTCTTTGGATCCCAGTATTGGGCATCCTTGAGAATTATTTCTGGACTGGGAAGAGAAGGATTAGGTCAAGAATGGGGCAAGATTTTTTGATCAGAGACCCTGCTGTAGTCACAGTAGGAGCTGGGTTAAGTGTTGGTGGAAAGTGTAAGGTTTTGTGACTTATTCTTTATTGCAGCACAACTCAGAGACTTTCTAACAAGGGCGGTAACAATAAAGCTAACTGTTGACAAGGTAGGAAAGTGAAGGAAAGGAAAAAAAGACACATGAACAAAGAAATAGGACTATGGGATGTACCATTTGACAGAATGACAGTGACTGGGTCCTCAGTCAGGAGAGGGTGTGAGTGCAATCTTGTACCTTGAGGTGAAAAAAGTGAAAGGCAACACTGGTGAGCATGGATAGGGGAATGACAAGAGCATAGGCTTGCAAGTTGGAGGGTTGAGAACGGTTAGGAAGCTTAGGAACCACTTTAACTCTGTGCAAGTCAGCTCTAGCTCCTCCTGAGTTCTGAGGAGGTGATTGGCTGGCAAGTTGGGCTGGACCTAGGCGGCAACAGGAGAAAGGTGGGATGGATGAATGTTATCCACCAGGAGGCAATCCAGAACAGGATGCTCAGTCTATCAAGTCCGTTCCTGGGGTATGAGTCTGCAACTGACGCCTTGGGGGGGGCTTGACCATAGGGGAGCCAGGGGTTAAAAGGCACGGGTGTTCCAGCTTGTGCTGGGGCAGTTAACTGATTGTGCGGGACTATACCTAGGTTATGGGACGGTGTGGTGTCATTATATAGCCTTGGATCGCGAACTTTGTCACGGCCTGCGCGCTCAGCATTGGGTGGGTCAGGCTCAGCAGTTGGGGAGCGCGCGTTCTCAGTAGTGGCCGCTGCGGGCTCAGCAGCAGTTGCTGCAAGAATCAGCAGTAGGCGCAGCAGGACCAGCACGCGGCTGCGGGTTGGGCCAGACTAGGGGGGGACAGGCCGCAACCCGTTTGGATATCCAAATTAGGAATGGAGCCGGGCCAATCATGTTCTTGGGCGGCTAGTTTGGGGAGGGAAGAGTGGGGCAATCACGGGGCTATGTGTGTGGACGGCTGCGCGCAAGCGCAAGCCGGCCACATGACTGGGAAATTCACAATGGCGCGTTGGGTGGGCACGGGCAGGCGTGGTGAACTTTGAGTAGCACGCAGCAGAGGGCCGCGCCATGGGAGGAAGAAAAGGATGAGTGTAATGGCAGGTGGGCTGAAGGGATAGGGTATGGGTTAGGGTTCTGGGTCTAGGGTTTCTTCTTCAAATTGTTGTCAGGTTGTTCTTGTGCTTGTACCTAGGTTAGGGCTGAGGGGAGGGGATGTAAAAGGCCTCTCCCCTCAGCAAAGGGCGGAGGGAGGTGGAAACCGTGCAAGGGGGGAAAAAGAAGAAAAGAAAAGGAGCATCCTCAAATCTTACAGACGCTGGAACCATTGACTCCGCAATCAGGGACAACTTTTTGAGGGAAAAACTCCAAAGTTTCCACATCTGGGGGTCTGGCCGGGAACCTTTGATCTGTTCTCAGTCTCTTGAAGAAAAAACAGGATGCTGCCAACAAAGGCTCCAGGATCCAACGTTCCCCCTTCCTATCCTCTGCGCTCAACTCCCGTTTCTGCTACTCAACCCCCCCCGCCGCCATCTTCCCAAGCTCCTAGAGCTAGCGGTTTTACTCCTCCCTTGGAGGGGTTGTTGGACATGGGGGTGGGGGTCCCCTGCCACGTGTGGCTAAGTCCAAGGGAATTTCCTCATCTTTGGTCCAGTACCTTGGATGTGGAATGGTTCCTTTCCAGGTTTGAAGGCATTGCGGATTTGGAGGGCGCAATTGGCGCAGACAAGGTTTGGACTATACTGCTCTTCATTACCAAGGAGTAGAAGCCGCGGGAAATGGAGGAAATGGTTGGTTACGAGAGGCAGGATTGGGGGAAGTTGGAAAGAAAGATGTTGGCAAGGTGGGGAAAGCGCAAACCCTGGTTCTTGAGAAAGAAATTTTGAACAAGCCGCGGAGGAAGCAAGTGAGTGTGGGGGGTGCAATCATGCAAAGGACTGGTGGAACATATGTCAAAGTTTGAGCGTATCTAGGGCTACTTGGCAAAGAACAAGGTTTTTGTGGGTCAGACAGGTGCTATGAAGCAGGCGTTTTTGGGGGGTCTTGCGCCCCAGCTCCGTTCCAGGGTGCAGCAGTACCTGTATGACCATGGCCTGGTTAAGAGGTTTCTGGATGGAAGCGTTGAAATTCTTCCCAATCTCTTGGTTATCCGCCAGGCCGTGGAGAGTGAAATTGATTTGGACAAGATCATCGCGGACACGGCACAAACGTACCCAACTTCATCCTTGAAATCGGTCATGATCTTTGTGCCGGCTCCTAATCAAACCTTTACCACGTGGTTTCCAAGGCCCTCTCATGCCAGACCTTCCCAAAAAGCTCCGGGACCACCAGTCAATGAGATAATGGATATTCTACGGGACCTAAGGGTTTTCCTCAACCAAAAATTGGCGC
The DNA here is from genome assembly GCA_025617555.3 of Puccinia polysora. Classification (NCBI taxonomy): domain Eukaryota; kingdom Fungi; phylum Basidiomycota; class Pucciniomycetes; order Pucciniales; family Pucciniaceae; genus Puccinia; species Puccinia polysora. Next base: position 15,659,859 of record CM062614.1, read on the forward strand.
CTGCAGCTCTGAGGGCCCCATGTCTCCGGTGGCTTTTGCTCAACTAGCCTTGACACCACCTCACATGGTAGAAGGGTTCCAGCCTCCCAGCGGACCCTCCGGGTTTTTTGGGGCGCACACTTGTACGCATTGCGGGGAAAAGGGGCACTGGAAGTCGATGTGTGAAGGCCTTACTCAAGACATGAACAAGGGGCTGGTTTGCACATCCAGGATGGGGTACATATTCCCATTGGGCAAGTTGGTTGATTTGACCAAGGACCAGCTGCCGCCAATGGTGCAAGTGTGGGGGCAAGCAAAGGCTCAGGCCAAGACGGTCCGGGTTTTGCTTGGAATTGTCACCGCGCCCGGGACCTGGGTAGCGCCAAGGGTGGAGGCCAAAGTCAGAGCATTGGCAACAAACAAAAAAATTGCAATGGACTTCAACGAGCAACCAACGGCCCCAAAGCCAACTGGGCCCGTACCAGCGACAGACGGACCATCTGCTAATCCCACAGGGAAGAAGAAGGCCCCGGACATTGTCCAAAGGGTAATGGGGAACAACTCACGGATGCCCCTGACCCTAAAAGAGATAGTGGCGGTGTCCCCGGCTTTCCTCAATGAGATGGTCCAGGCCTTGGAAGAATGTGGTCAGAACCGGGTACAAAAAACAATTCAGCGGGTGAATGTGGCGGAGGAGGAGATGGATTGCAAGCCATGCTGGTCAAAGTTGGTATTGGTCCCGCTTGCTTATGTAGCAATGTCTATTGCGGGACGGAAGGTGTGGGCAATGGTGGACAGCAGGTTGATGGTAAACTTGCTTCTGTCCAGGTTGGTGGACAAGCTTGGCTTGGTGCGGAGGAAGTGCACAATGGGTCTATGGGCATTAAATGGCAGCAAATGCCGCATGGACGGGGTAGTGGAGGCAGAGGAGGTTGAATTTGCAAAGTTTTGCAAGCCCCTATTTTTTCTCTCAGTAGAATACAGCAATGTGATATTGGGTCAACCATTCATGTTTGAATTCCAAGCTCAAATGGCCTTCAACGCTGAGGAAGGAACAGAGGCTCTGACGGTTGAGGATTCACTTGTCCCACGGTTTGAGATGACAATCTGAAATCACGGGAGAGGGAGATGGGTGCGGGGGCCAGTGGCTGGAGGCAGAAAGGAGTCTGAGGGGGGGGGGGCCGACCGTAGAGGTTACCCCGCAGAGGATTTTTCCTAGTTGGCCGCAGTTACCGCGCAGAGCAAGCTCTGGCTCAGTGCGGGCGTCCAACAGGTAAGAAGCTAGTGGAGGAGGGCGCGCATAGGGAGCAGGCGCCAGAAGTAAGTTCCATTCCTCAGTGTCCATTCCCAGAAGGTTCTAAACTTTGAAAACCCTATCATTGTGCCACAGTTGTGAGAAAAGGCAAAAGCCCTGGTTTGATTATTAATAGGACTCATGACAGCAACTGCCCGGTTTGGATGGCACAGTGTAACGCGGGCAAGTAAAAACCAGTGGAATGGAAAGCTTGGCCACGGAATAAGCCAATGCCTCAGGGGCTCAACAGACCCTTACGACCAATTGGGTGGTCCCAAGGCCTGCGGGAGACGCCCCTTAGGAAGAACAGATGGGTAACGCAGTCAGCGCAAATCACAGATGAGCTGGTGGAAGCCCTTAACTTTGGACCGGCAGGATGGTTGATTACGGAGGAAAGAGATCTGTTGGTATTGGTGCTGGTGTTAAGGGACAAGGCCCTTGCCTTCCAACTGGACAAGTGCGTGTTGTTGAAGGGCAATATTGGGGACCCTTACGTGATTCCAACTGCCCCTCACAAACTGTGCAGATCAATCCAATTCAGATTCCTTGTACCCTTTGGGAAGCTTTTCTGGAGCTGGTATGGGAGCGCATGAGGACGGGTCTTTACAAGCAGTCCATGTCAAGTTATTCAAGTCCTATTTTTGCAGTTGTCAAGCAGGACTGCAAGTCGCTGAGGATTGTTCATGATCTTCAGAGGATTAACTTGTTGAATATTTGAAATGCAGGGCTTCCTCTGCGCTTGGAAGAATTCCTGGACTCAATGGCCGGGCACGCTTGTTACGGTCTGGTGGATGTGATGGGAGGATGCAATCAGCAAGAACTCCACCTTGACTTCCGGCCACTTATGGCGTTTGAAACCAGGCTAGGGAGGATGCAACTGAAGCGGCTACCTCAAGGCGCAACCAACTCAGTGGAAGTGTATCAAGCTCAAATGACTTGGATACTGCGCAACAATCTTCATTGACAACGCTGGAATCAAAGGCTCCAGAATGGACTACAAAGGTGCAGTTCTGACGGACACCCCCGCAATCCTTTGATTTGTTTGGGAATACACAGTGACTTGGGAACGGATCCTGTTTTGGATTGAAGAGGTGGGCCTTACTGTGTCTGGAAAGAAGTTAGCGGTCTGCATTCCGGCACTCACGGTGCTGGGACACGTTGTAGCCTTTGATGGTAGGCAGATAGCAGAGAGGAAGTGGAACAAGTTTCTCAAATGGCCAACTCCCCAGATGTTGTTGCATATTGTTCAGTTTCTGGGGTTGTGCAGCTACGTCTGTATGTTCATCAAGCGGTTTGCAGAAGTAGCAAGCCCTATGCGGGCGCTAATGCGGAAGGGTGTGGAGTGTGATTCCCCGTTTGCAAAGCTCAAAGAGATTGTGGGGAGCAACATTGTCCTTAGGGATCTTGATTACAATGCCAGGGAATAGCCTTGGCAGTTGACTCTAGAAAATTTGGTGCCGGGGGGGGAGGTCCTGACGCAGGAGGAGGATGGGAAAGAGAAGCCAGTGCTCTTCAGGTCGCTCACCTTTACCATGACCAAGAGCCGCTATTCTCAGCCAAAGCAAGAGTTGTTCAGCGTCACCAAGATTGTGCGGAGGCTGCAGAACCTTTTGTGGGGCGTGCATTTTGAGCTCTTGGTGGATGCAGAGGCTTTGGTGCAAATGATCAACTCACCAACATTGCCAAATGCGCCCATGACCAGGTGGGTGGCGTTTCTTCAGTTATTTTCCTGTAGTGTGGTGCACGTTCCAGGGGTTCACAATGCCGGAAGCGCTATTGCGGTACCTGCGGGGGGACCCATACAAAGGGGCAGAACCTCTGGACGTGGAAGCTCTGGTTGTTTGGGTGGGAGTGGTGGAGGCAGAGGTTTGTCTTCTGTTGCGTCAGTCAGGGCGTTACACAGTCTTGTGCTCTTATTTGCAGGATCTCCGGTTTCCCAAGGGCATGGCAGGGGCTGTTTTCTGGTGGGTGAGGCAAAACATTTTGAACTTCTACCTACAGGACGGCCAGTTGTGGCGGCAAAGCGTTTCTGTGCCTCTTGTTGTTGCAACTTCTAGGGCCAACCAAGAAGTGATCCTGAGGGGCCTGAACAACAACCTTGGTCACCGGGGCAAGGTTGAGACACATAGGAGGGTAAAGGCAAGGTTTTGGTGGCCTAGGATTGTACGCATAGTACGTGATTGGGTGAAATTGTGCAGGGCCTCTCAGAGGCAAAGCTTGATTTTGCCCAAGGAAGTTGGTCACCCCATGGGAAAAGATGCGCTGTTTGGGCATGTTTTTCTGGATGTCTTCCACATCAAGGCAGGCAAGTTGGCATACTTTCTGGTTGTGTGCAACAATCTGTCAGGATGAGTGGAAGCGCAGCATCTGGTGAATTTATCGGCAGAAAAGGTTGCTCAGTTCCTGGAGGAAGACTGGTTTGCGTGCTACAAATTACTTTGCTTGGTCACTGTCAACAGGGGCGCGGAGTTTTGAGGCAGCCTGATGAGGCTGGTGCAGAGCTGTGGGGCAAAGTTTGAGCGCGTGACAAAGTACTACCTGGAGGGTGCAGGAATGATTGATTGGGGACATCAGCCCATCAAGGAAGCTCTGGTGAAGATGTGCGGTGAGGATAGCAAGAAGTGGCAGGAGGCGCTACCAGCGGTTCTTTTTTCCAATTGGATCTCTGTGGAGCGTTTGACGGGTTACTTGCCTTACAAGCTGCTCTACGTGCAGCGGCCCGTGCTTCCAGTGGACATTGAGTTGAGAACGTTCTTGGGCGTGGACTGGTGGAACCTCAAGACACCCGTGGATCTAATCGAGGTGCAGGCCAAACAGCTTCTTAGGCGTGAAGGGACCTTGGAAAAGGACGCGGAACAGTTGAAGAAGACCCAGAAAGCATCCGTCCGCTATTGGGATGAGTGCTGTTCCCATTGGCTGATCCGGGACCTGCTGCAGAAGGGGGACTTGGTCCTGCTGTATAATTGGAGTCTGGAGTCCCAGTGGGGTTGGCTTTTTTCCAACCAGTTTAATGGTCCATATTGCGTGGCTTCTAAGTTCTTGGGAGGCAGTTACCAGCTCAAGGAATTGGACGGGACGCTGCGGCCTTGAACATGAAGCATTTCTTTGCGCGCTGTTCCACTTTGTTCAATGAAATGGCTGGTGATGGCACAGGGTCTGGGGGAAAGGAGGACCCAGGGTTAGTTGAAAACATGAACTGTTTGGACAACAAGGAACCGGTGTGAGACGCGCAGCCCTGGAGGAGTAGGAGGTTGCAGGCTTCTGGGGACAGCTTTCAAGCTGTGGGGGGACGCTAGGTTAATGCTTTATTTGGTGAGAGGGTGTTCTAGCCGGTTCACAGCTGGGATAACTAGACACCCCAGAATGTTTGTTTTCTTATTCCTTGGTTTGGACTTGGCTTTGGATTGGTAATGGCTATGGTTTACTTGTTGCAGGAATGCGGGTGCGGCATGATTCCGGGTCTGTTTATGCAAGGACAAACCCCGTGCACAGGAGGCGGGACAAGGAGATCTGCACAATATATATATATATATATATATATGTAGTAATAATAGAGTATTTCTTTCTTTGCTTTTGGTCTGGGCTGATTTCCTTGTTTATCTGTTTCTCTCTCTATGGTCGGGTGCAATAGGTTGCGGGTGGTTATACGGTTGGAGTGTTTGTGGGACAAGCCTGATTTGGTAAGGGGGTGCTCTAGCTGGTTCACAGCCGGGACAACTAGGCACCCCAGAATGTTCATTTCCCATTGCTTCCCCCTATCCCTCTGGTTGTGCGTGCGCGCTGTTGGCGCAGTGTTTGTTTGTTTTGTAGCATGGGTGCAGGGAACTGTGTGGCAGTTTGTCTGGGGCGGTCCAGGTACCTTTTGGAACAACTGGTTACTTACAGGGCAAAGCGCACAGGCAGGACTCATGGTTGTGCGGTCGCGCGCAAAGCGGATTGGATCCCAGATCTCTGTTTTGTTTTTATCTCTCTCAACCCAAAGACTACTAAGGATGGCGCGGCAAAAGTGTATGGTTCTTTGAAAACAGGCACAAAGATGGATACAAGGTGAGATGGAACAAAGGAAAAAGGAAAGGGGGAGATCCACCTACAACAGACAAGTCCTCATCAACTCCTCCGTGTCTTCACAAGCCACCGCTGCTAGCTCTTGGAATGTTGCTAGAAGTTTGCGTTGGGCTTTGGTAGTGAGAGCATGGGGAACTACTAGGAACCGTTGCAGTAGGCTTTCCACGTTGTTCACCATTGCGTTGAACCTCTCTAGTGGAAGCGCCAGGATGACGGGAATGTCCAGGATCTTGGGGGTAGCCGTGCAAGGGGGTTCTGGAATCAGAGCAGGACTTGATCCAAACAAACAAGGAGGCAATGAGGGGGCTCCCCGGCATTGTGCGGGGGGCTGGGCTCAGCTGGGGGCGACAATGGGACAAGGGTTGGGGATGGCGGAGGAGGGACCTACGGGGTTGTAGGCCACTTTTCCAAGACTGGTGGTGGCCTTGTGTTGGGATTTGCAAAGGGAGGGGGAGCCGGAGGTGGGGCTGCGCCCTGCCTGAGCAATTCCTTGATGCGTGGGTCCCTTGATCCCTGATTGACTTGGGCTTGGTCAGACCAGTGGAAGGCGGCAGCTTGGTAGGCCGCAAAGTTTGAGTAATCCTCCTTGCGCGGCGTCCTGGCGGAACAGAAAGGCAAAGCGGAGTTGCAAACCTCACTTGGTGGAGGACGGCAAAGTGGGGAACCCGGCGGAGTTCACAGTCCTCCAAGATTTTACCATTGTCCAAGACTACAAAAGGGTCTGGGCAAGCCCGGCACAACCTGGCGCAAGAACAGGATTGGGGGGTGAGCTTGGGGCATACCCTTGCTGAGCAAGCAGCAACAATGGCTGCAACTGCAGTTGGTACAGGTGCGGCCACCAGGGATTAGCAAGAACAACAACCCCTTTTGGGCACAGAACTCGCAGGGTACCATGGGGCAATTGGAGAGGGTGGTGTGGAGTGGAAGATAGGGCGCGTAGAGTGGGGTTGGTAGGAGGGAAGGGAAAAAAGACAATTGAGGTAGCAATGGGAAGACCTCTGGGGACAGAACTCAAGTTGGGGGGGATGTGGTGTAATTATATAGCCTTGGATTGGGAACTGTATTGCGGCCTGCACACTCAACATTTGGTGGGTCAGGCTCAGCAGTCTGGGAGCGCGCTTTCTTGTTAGTGGCCGCTGCGGGCTCAGCAGCAGTTTCTGCAAGTCTCAGCCCTAGGCGCAGCAGGACCAGCATGGGGCTAGGGGTTGGGCCTGACTAGGGGGGGACAGGCCGCAACCTTTTTGGATATCCAACTTAGGAATGGAGCCGGGCCAATCATGTTCTTGGGTGGCTAGTTTGGGGAGGGAAGAGCAGGGAAATTGCAGGGATGTATGTGTGGAGGGCCGCGCGCAAGCGCAAGCCGGCCACAGGACTGGGAAATTCACAATGGCGCGTTGGGAGGGCACGGGCAGGCGCGATGAACTTTGAGTAGCGCGCGGAGGAGGGCCGTGCCATGGGAGGAAGAACCGGATGAGTGTAATGGCAGGGGGGCTGAAGGGATAGGGTATGGATTAGGGTATGGGTTAGGGTTCTGGGTCTAGGGTTTCTTCTTCAAATTGTTGTCAGGTTCTTCTTAAGCTTGTACCTAGGTTAGGGCTGAGGGGAGGGGATGTAAAAGGCCTCTCCCCTCAGCAAAGGGTGGAGGGAGGAGGATACCATGCAAGGGGGGAAAAAGAAGAAAAGAAAAGGAGAATCCTCAAATCTTACAGATGCTAGAACCAGTGACTCCACAATCAGGGACAACTTTGTGAGGGAAAACCTCCAAAGTTTCCACAATGGTTGAAGTCTTTTGCCAACACTTCTCCTGACTTTGGCCTTGACTATACCTAGCTATTGGTGAGTGGTTGAGACTTTTGTATGTCCGAGGGGCTTGGTTAAGATGTCTGTTATCATTTTGGAGGAGGGTACCTGTCCAACTGAGAGGAGAGATTTGGATACTAGGTCTTGGAGCTATTGATATTGGACCTCTATGTGCTTTGAGTTAGTGTTTATTTGGGCCTCTTTTCTAATGAAGCTTGCTCCAGAGTTGTTGTTCATGATGACAGGGGTAGGGATTGTGACCCGGGGTCTTCAATTAGTGACTCCATCCATCTCAGTTGTTTTGCGCAGTGGTTCATGGCTATGAACTCTGCCTCAGTTGTTGACCAAGCCACTACTGATTGTTTTTTAGACATCCAGTGTACCGGATTACTGTATAGGGTGATGACAAACCCTGAGGTTGAATTCCTCATGTCTGTACTGTTTGCGTAGTCCGCATCAGCCCAGCCTCTCAGGTGTTTGTGGGTGTCAGTGGTTTTTCTATACATGATTCCAACACTGGTTGTGCCTCATAGGTATTGAAGGAGGTGTTTTATCAGGTTCCAGTGTTTGGTTGTTGGTTTGGTGTTGTAATGTGACAGGAAGTTGACGGTGTGGAGTATGTTGGGCCTGGTGTGTAGCCCCAGATGATTCAACATGCCAATAGCCTTCTCCATTTTCTTGGGGTCTATTGGATTGGTGATTTTGGCGGCCTGCTTGACAAGGTTGACCGGGGCTGGACCTTTGACTGGATTTTCTGTTGTAGAGACTCCAAGGGATAATGGGATTATTTATCAAATAGCTTTCTGGAAGTCACTAGAAGGGGAATTTAGTTTACTACTACTCTTGAATAGATAGAGGTAAGCTAATGTGGTTTTGAATTGCCTGCCCTTCTGAACTAAAATAAGTCTGCGCAATAATTTTTTTTAATTAGTGGCTGGTTTCTTTGAGACTTAAAAAAGGTCTCTTATCAGACCTAGATTAATTATTAATAGAGAATTTTAGGAATTGCAAGAATATTCCAGGTTGGATTGAATTATTGGCAAGCTTCCACAAATTAATAATCAAGAATTTTCGACTTTTTCTGACTATTTTTCCAATTCCAATTAAAGGATTTAAGGGTTGACTAAAAGTTGTTTAACCAGTAGGAGGACCCAAAGATGAGCTTTCCCACAGGGATCTGGGCGGAAAAAAAGCTTGTTTGTTTGTTCTGTTGTGCTCTTCCTCTTTTATGAATTTACTAATCAAAATAAGGGGTTTTCCCTCTTAAAAAAATAGGTGCTGAATAACAGGCCTTTTCTCAAGAACCCTTCTTCAAAGAAACCAGGAGTTTGGTCAAATTTTCAGCAATAATTTCGTGTTTGATTCCTTTTAAATTGATTCTGGTTCACTTATAACTGGGTACTGGTAAGTAACTGGTCAGGCAGATGCCATAATTCACACACTGGGAAGAATAAATGCTAGACAACTTGGATAGGGCAAAAGAGGCCCCTTGAATAGGAAAATACTTCCTCAGGGGATTCTCAGGGATCCCCTGAGTGCGGTTCTGAGCCTCTCTCTGCACTGTTGAAGCACAGGAGGGTACAGTTACTTGAGACAGATCATTCTGGTGATAAAATGTGTAAATCAGGCTGAGAGATAACTGTATTTTTTAGTTCAATCTTTGAGATTAAGGCTAAGATATGAGCTAAGAGATATGAATGGTGTGATCTGGACGCTTCTGAGTGATTATCTTGTATAAAAAATGATGCAGAAGTTGCCTGCAGCTTGAGTTAATTTTGCTGGTTGGGAAAAGCATGAAACATGCTTGGCAGCTGCAAGCCCTCTTTGTTAGCTTGAATGGTGTGACCTGCATGGGTTTGGTGGTGGAAGGTCATGTGCTGGGTGTTTCTTAGTACGCTTCTGAGCCCTTATAGTTTATAAAATGTTGCAGGAACTACCTGCATGCTTTTTCAATGTAATTAGTTGTTGAGATATGAGGTATGCTTTTTTACCGCATGTCCCCTTGGGTAGCTTGAGAGTGTGGCTTGCAGGTGTTGTATGGTTGATATGGTGGCAAACTGAGTATCAGAGCGCTTGAGAGGACGCTTCAGAGCTCTTATCTGGTGGTGAAATTTCCAGAAAAGTCATGTGTACTGAGTTGTTATTGCTGGTTGGTGAGAATTGAGATATACTTGGCTGCATGGGCCCCTACTTCTGTTGGTGCATGTATGTGTGATGTATGGTTGGAATGGTGGCAAACTGAGTATCAGAGTGCTTGAGAGAACGCTTCAGAGGGCTTATCTGGTGATGAAAGTTCCAGAAAAGTCATGTGTACTGAGTTGTTAATACTGGTTGTAGTGTAACATTGGTACTGATATGGTTTAAGTCCTGCTGGTATGGGGTATGTTGTTTTGTTGTGTGGTTATTTCAAGCATAATATTTTTGATTATATATTCAATTAAGAATTTTCATTAATCCATGTGACATACTCCAGCCTGTGCCAGGGTTTGGGTTGTTTTTTGTGAAAGGTGTTGATATGGTTGAAGGGGTTTATCTGGTGCTTGATTTGGGTTTTTCTGGTTGGTTTGAGTTTAGAGTATAGTTTATGAGGGGTTTGGAATTTATTTAGAATTTTCTTGACTTTAATTTGATATAAGAATAATAATTAATAAGACAAAATGAGTCTGATGGCTATAGGACAGGTTTGGTTCACCACACTGTGGACATTGAAAGATTGTCAAGGATCTTCTTGTATTAGTCTGGCTGATGTATCAGTATGGCGCCATCCTCCTTCCAGTCAAGGGTGTAGCCTAGGTGTTGTACTGGCTTTTCCATAGCTTTAATTTGATAAGTGCAGCATAGTCCGTCCAGGAAATCAGTAACCTCCCGCCAGGATTTTCCCATGATCAAACTGTTGTCCACGTGGATGTGCAGAATGAGCAACCTAGACCAGTTGAGAAAGATGGATTTGTCGGCACTAGAGGGGCTCATGCCTAGCTTGTTCAGAGTGTCAGTCAGGTGCTTTTTCCAGCATTGTGGTGCTTGTTTGGTGCCTTAGAGGGACTTTTTGAGTCTCCAGACCCAGTCTTCTTTTCCAGGGACCTCAAAGCCGGAAAACTGCAAGACATGAATGTTGGCATCAATGTCACCATAGAGGAAAGCGGTCTTGATGTCAAATTGAAAGACTGAACAGTTGTTTTGGACGGCTAAGGACAAGAGAACTTTCATTGACTTGTTGCGCCCAATGCTTGAGTGGGTGTTGTAGTAGTGTTTGTCCTTCTCTTGATGGTTCCCAAAGCATACCCACCTGGACTTCTGTTGGGTTACTTTTCCCAGCTCATCCTTCTTCCTGACCAGGCGCCACATCCTGCCAATGAATTTATTGCCCTTAGGGGGTGGCAATAGGGTTCACGTGTTTTTGGACAGGAATGACAATTTCTCTTCTGCCATGGAGGCCAGCCACTTTGGCTTCTCCTGCGGATCACCTAGGGCAACATGTACCGGTACCATTTCCGCAAGCTCAATTGAATCCTCAAGTTGGTACCTGGGAGGCAGTTTTTCCCAAGGGTGATGTTGTTGGGGCAAGGTGCTAAGAATTGCCAAAGGATCACTATCCCTCAAGATGTTACGTGGGGCCTTGTTGTAGTGAGGCACATATGCGTAGCCTTTGGGCACAGTTGGAGCGGCCACTGAGTGTGTATTGGCATTGGTTGCATCTGGTATGGCCACAGGGACGTTGGTAGAGGGATGGGAGCCAGGGGCAGGCTGATCAGAAAACTGGGGTATCAAATTGAGCAACTGCGCAGGCTGTGAGTTGCATTGAGAATCCAAGAAGATGTTGTTTGGGCGGGTCAAAGGGCCAGGGAAGGACACAGTGGCCATAATGTATGGGAGAGTGGAGGAGGGTCTTTTCAGGGAATCCAAAGATTTGTATTTGAAGCCAATAGGAGATGGGGAGAATTCTCTGCTGACGGTAATCTGTCCCTTGTGCAGGTCCAGGAACCTGGCTGCATCAGATTGTGGCTCATAGCCCAAGAACAGGAGCTGAAGGGCCACTGGGGCAACCTTTGAGGATGTTTTCCTTTGCTTAAAAGTAGTTTTTATCCCAAACAGTAACATGCATTTTATGTTGGGCGTTGGTTCAATGGTGCTGTTCTTTTCCATGAGTTGGCCAATGGGAGAGTTACAGCTAAGAGACTTGCTCAGCAAATGATTAATGATCATGGAGCAGTATTTGGCGGCTTTTTCCCAGTAGTTTATGGGTATGTTTGACTGAGCCAGCATGCAGCAAATCTTGGTTAATAGCGTCTGATTGAATCATTCAGCTAGACCATTTGTTTGCAGAGAGTAAGCGGGTCCTCTCTCCACTGTCACACATCTATGGTGGAGCTCAGTAAGGAAGTGCGTTGAATTGAACTCAAACCCTCAATCCAAGTGGAAGACTGCTGGAAATTTACCAAAGTGGTTCTTGATCTCATTGAGGTAGGACAGTATATTGGCCTCATACTCAGCCTTGGAGCACTGAATATAGATCCAATTGAACCTGCTATAGTCGTCTATGAGTACCAAGATGTACCAATACCCTTGTTTGGACAAAGGACTGATCAGTAACACATCCGAGAGTATGGAGTGAAAGAGGGCAGGACCTTGAGGGAGAGGGTTTGAGTGTGATGATTTTTTCAGTTTGCAAGACTGAAACACTGCACAGTTCCTTCCAAGGTGAGTCAATGAGGTGGGATGGATGCCATTTAGTTCAAGGAACTTGCAAAGGTAGTGGTTGGTGGGGTGACCAAGGGTTACATGCCAATCCAATACTCTAGGGTTGTCAACAATTGAGTCACTTGATAAGATTGGTGGACAAGAGTTCCCAATGTACAGGTTGCCAGCATGGCAAAACTGGAAGATGATGGATTTGGACAACTTGACAAGAACATTTCAGGGTTTGTGGATTATTTTCAAGCCATGATCTACGAGTTGAGACACAGATACAAGGTTTCTTGGGCCCTTGGGTCCATAATACACAGGGTGAATGGAGAAAGACCCTAGTTGTAATTTCCCTATGTGGGTGACCTTGATTTGACTGCCATAAGTGTTCATGGATTTATCACAGGGCCAAGCTTCTGACAGAATACTGAAGTTGCAGACCGTGGAATTTGTTGCTCCGGAGTTGTAGATGAGTTTGGTAGGCAGAGTGGCAAGTGAGGATGTAATTCTGTTGGTGGAATCTGGCTTGAAAAAGAAACCAGAGTCTTCAAGCTTGTTTGGTTTGTCTAGCTGGTCAGCGGTGTAAGGGTGGTTTCCAGTGGCACCTTCTTTGTCCATCATATTTGTTGAGTTGGAGGTACAGAGCTGACTGATTTTTCTCATCATGTCAGTTAGTTGCCGTTCAAGTTGAGCCAGATTGGGGGTCCTTTGCATTTTCACATTTCTTACAGAGAGTTCTCCAGGATGTGGTAGAGGTCTTTTGGGGACCGCAGGCCTTGGGTTTCTTTGGGAGTAACTGGCAGGTGTGGTAGTCAGAGGAGTAGGGCTGAGGGAGCGTTTGGGAGGTGTAGGAGTGCTTGCCTTCCTAGGCTGACCTTTTTGAGTACAAGGAGGTTGACGTTTGTTTGCATTGGTCGCAAGGTGGAATTGTTCTGGATTTTTTCTTTCTCAACAAGTATCTTCAGCTAGCAGTCAATCATATACCCAATTGAAGCAAAAGGGGCATATGTTGTGGCACAATTTTATTAGAAAGTTGAGCAAAGGATTGAGTTGGAAGCTCTTCAGGAATAGTATATCCCCCAGAAATGATGATACAGCTATGCGTTCTTTGGGTTTTTCTGTCTCTTGAGTGTCCAAAGTCTCTTTGAGTGAGAGGTAGCGCTCTCAGAAGGCCATTGAGTGATCCTGTATTGAGGAGTTGGGTTTGAAAAGATGGTGGACCAGTCGTGAGACCTGGTCACCAATGACTATGAGTGAATCTTCACCGCATGCTTTCTTCAGTGCCTGAAAGGCCCAGATGAAGTCTTTTCTGTGAGGCTTCACATAACCTTTCAGTCTGCAATCCACTGAGCTGAATAGTAGTTGAATGGCTAGGGCCATTTTCTGACAAAACCGTTTTGTGTTGGAGTTTTCATTTACCCATTTGGGGTCCAGAAGTTCCTCATGGCCCTTACTGATTGGTAGATTTTCAAACTCAGCCTTTGATTCGTACCAGTTATGGTGAGTTAGTATAGGGAGTTTGACTTTGGTTGAGTAGTTGCTGCCAGATTTTTGGGAGTTGGGGATGTTGATGTCAACAACGCTAGTGCCATGGGTGAATGCCATTTGATGATGCCGCAGATCAATAGGTTGAGTGCTGTTTGTTTCTGTTCTGCTAGAAGTGCCAAGAATAGTCTCTTGCTACCATGAAAGGTTTTTTGAATTATTCTTTATTGCAGCACAACTTAGAGACTTTCTAAAAAGGGTGATGACAATAAATATAACTGTTGAGAAGGTAAGAAAGTGAAGGAAAGGAAAAAAAATACACATGAACATAGAAATAGGACTATACAATGTGCCAGTTGATGGGATGAAAGTGACTGGGTCCTCAGTCAGGAGAGGGTGCAAGTGCAATCTTGTAACTTGAGGTGAAAAAGGTGAAATGCAACACTGGTAAGCATGGATAGGTGAATGACAAGAGAATAGGCTTGTGAGTTGGAGAATTGGACCTGTTAGGAAGCTTGGAAACCACTTTACCTTTGTGCAAGTTGACTCTAGCTCCTCCTGAGTTCTGAGGAGGTGATCGGCTGGCAAGTTGGGCTGGTCCTAGGCGGCAATGGGAGCAAGGTGGGATGGATGAATTTTATCAACCAGGAGGCAATCCAGAACAGGAAGCTTAGTCAATCAAGTCCGTTCCTGGGGGGTGATTCTGCAAGTGACGCTTTGGGGGGCTTGACCATAGGGGAGCCGGGGGTTAACAGAGGCGGGTGTTCCAGCTTGTGCTGGGGCAGTTACCTGATTGTGCGGGACTATACCTAGGTGATGGGAAGGTTGAAGTCTTGTGCCAAAAGCAAGTCTGCTAGGAGTGGAGGACAAGCAAGGTGAGGGAGCGGAATGTGAAGGATAGGTGTGAGAAGAAAATGGAGCAGTTTTCTGGTCAACCATGTGAGGTAAGTCAAACAGCCAGAGGTGGTATTCAGTAAAAGTTTCTAGGTTGTAGTCAAAGACTCCTTTGAGAAAGGTTACATTTGCACTTATGTGTACTGAATTGGTTTGACAATCAAGAACCTTGTAGGATGAGAAGTCATTGACATACCCTAGAAAAATTCCATTTGCACCTGTCACGTTCAGCTTGAATTCCCTTTTTGCATTTGGTATGAGTGTGTACACTGTGCATTTAAAAGGCTTGAGAAATTTGTAGTTGAAAGATTTCCCATGCCAAGTTTCATATGGTATCAATTTATTCTTTGAGAAGATTGGCAAGAGATTCAGCATATCAGTGGCGGTTTTGACTCCTTCAGCCCAAAAAGAAGCAGGAAGTTTTCTATGGACCAGTAGGCATCTAGCTTTTTCTAAAATAGATCAATTGTTTCTTTTGGCAAGTCTGTTTTGCTCAGGTGTATACAAGGGAGCCAAGTGGTTCTGGGTACCAACTTGCTTGAAATAACAGTCAAGATGTTTATTTAAAAAATCTCCGCTGTTGTCCAATACAACTCTGACTACCTTTGAGTTCAGTTGCCTCTTGGAGGTGGTTATGAAGTTCTGGATGGCAGAAACAGATTGATCCTTAGTTTTAGGAAACACTACGTATACAAATTTGAAGCCAGAAAAATGATTGACTATTGTAAGGAAGTATTGACAGCCTCCATTGGATTGGACGGAGAATGGACCAACCAGATCCAAATGTATTGGTTATAGTGCGCGAGTAGCTGGTTTGAAGTGTCCAAGATAAGGAGTTGATGTCATTTTGCAGCTGCAACAAATTTTGCATTGGTCGTGACTGGGGCTATTAGGGAACAGATTTTTGAGTAATTTGTCGCTAGGATGTCCTAGATGCAGATGCCAGACACTTTCTTGAGGTTCCTTGAGATGAACTTCTCTCCTCACAGGATATTCAAAGTTTGTACCGCACAGTTCAACAAGGCAATTGACTGCAGTTCCTATGAAAGAAAAGCTGTCTAGTGAGATTTTTTATCCTGAGTGGCCAATTCTATTGATGATGGCGGACTCATTTGTGAGTCAAGAGAGAGAGATCAGGGAGCAATGGAGTGAGGGAAACAGCAGCACATCCTCAAGAAGTAAGGATTCTCCAAGGTGATTGATCAGTTTAGCTTTGCCAATTTTGGTTGCCGTCAGAGAGGATCCTATGCTGCCCGTCCCAATGTTCATGGAAATCTGTCTGGATTCAATAAGAGAACCAGGTAAGCTGAAAATGTGGTGGGTGGCACCAGAGTCCAGCACAGGAAGTAAAAAAACGGGGAAGTTGAACTTGAGTTGAAATAAAGATGAGCATTGAGGTGTGCCAAGGGTTGGTTGTCTTCTCCCTTCTCTGGAGACTTGGTGCCTTGTGATGCTGAATGGAGATGTGTTTGCGCCTTGTTTTTAGGGTGTTTTGGTCTGATATTGGGATGGAGAAACTAACAGCGGTCTTCAGGATGTTCTAAAAGAGGATTGTGTTTTCCATTTTAGCTAGGCTGCTTAGGTCTGAATCTTCTGTGAGAAGAGGTCTTTAAGAGGGCGGTAGAGCTAGTGCTGTTGATTAGTTGTGGGGATTCTTCCATTCTAGATGCTTCTAGATGAGTGACCTCCCTAAGTTTATTCAGGAAACTAATAGGGCTTTTGAGCAGAGTGTCATTTAGAAGCAGAGTATTGACTATATGATAGAGAGTGTTGGGGAGTTTGGCTAGGATGGTATAGCTGAGGATGTCTGCGGAACTTCAAGCTTAACAATGGAAAGCTTTTTCATCAGCTTTTGACAGTTGGTGATGTACTGAGTCAGGTTTCCTTTGTACTTGAAGCGGTTGAAGTTGTGCCACAATTGGCTTCTATTATTAGATGATTGAGAGGCATATTGGTCACTGATTGCTAGCATGATTTCACAGCAATTGGCCTCATTAGATCTGTTGATGATTGCATCAAATACAATGTTGCCAAGATGTTGAATTATGATGTTGGAAGCTTCATAAATTTTCTTCTTAAGAGCTGGGGTTGCAGGTTGAGTGGGATTGTACTCTTCTATGACTTCCAAGAGCCCTTTTTGTCTGAGGTATCTTTTGAGTTGCAGGAACCAATTTGAAAAATTGGTTTTGTTGAGAAGGGGAAAGTTCAACATGGAGCTGTCTTCCCAATCTGGAATATTGAGCCTTTTACTGTGGCTATTGGGACTGTAAATATGTTGATTTGATGCTATAAAGAAAAGGATAAATTGCTTGAGAAAACAGAGTGAGTCACAAGGAAAATATGAGAGAAGTCACACCTATAAAGAAAAGGATCAACACCTTTACAGTAGGAGGTGAGCACGAGCAATATAAAAAGAAGTGGAGGATCTGGAAGGCAGAAGAAGGATGATATCAGATAGGTGGAGGAATCAGAAGGCAATAACATGGAGAAATTCAGAAACAACTCACCAGCTTCAGAGACCAGGATGCAGATGGTAAAACTCATGGAGAGCACAAAGAAAAGACATCCCGGAGATCTGAGCTGGTGAACAGTAGCTAAGGCAATACAAGACATAGAAATTGAGTAGGAAAACTCAACAGTCAGTTGAGTAGATTCAATAGGCAAGATTCAATATGAAGAGTGGGTAGGAATGGTGCCGTCATGAGGGGAAGCAGAAGAAAAAATGAAAAACAATGAAGCATAAAAAAAAAGACAAGTGAAGCAGTATGATTAAGGAACACAAATATGAAGGAAGGAACAAAAAGATAAAGGCATTAGTATACTTTCAAAATTATCAATCCATCCAGAGACCTTATTCATAAGAGTCCTGAACTTCCTGATATAATTATTAGCATACCCAGCCTCTCTCATTTTAAGAATTCACCAGGAAAAATCTGGGGGATCTGGCCAGCCAGTGACATCATATCCTTTTGATGAGAAGGTTGAATCCAATGGATTTCTTGAATTTTTCCATCATTTGGAAACACAGCTTACCCCCAGTTTAAAATTATTTGCTTCACAATTGCTCCAATTATTCACATTTTTTTCTGATTTCATTCCATTCTGTTTCACCTTTTGATATCCTAGCTTTCTCCTTCTTTTCTTCCTGTCTAAAAATGATTTCAAATGGTATTCTCCAAGGTTTCTATTTTACTTCCTCCCAGATTCCACATGGTTTCCAATTTTTTTGTCCCTGTTTCCGCCCTGATGTCTCCATGATTTCTCTCTGATTTCTTGCTGATTTTGCACAAGTATCCATTTTTCCCCCTATGAGGATAATTCCTCATAATTTTCTGAAATGAAATAAAAGCATTTTTTGAACAAAAGTTATCCTCATCATTTATACAATTCCTTCTCTCATGCTATTTCTGTTCTATCTACAGGTAATGCTTGATACATTTAATTGCAATTCACTCCAAAAATAATTCAAATAAAAAAGATGGAAAAAATTCATTAAACTTGGGATATTGCATAAATTTTAAATTTCACTTTCAGGAAGATATAATTTTGTGACTAGTATGATTCCATTTTGAGAGAAATAAGCACACTTGCAATCCCAGAATCACAAGAAATTATTTGTTGTTCAATCCCATTTTTAACTTTGTACACATTGAGATGCTTCCAATCAACTAAAAAAATCCCTGTCAATTTGAAATGGATTCAATTCCAAGAAGTAACCTAGTATGCTCCCATATGGATCCACCACACTGAATATGGTTTTTATCTGACCAAAGAAGGAGACTTTACCCAGATTATATGACACAGTACTGTTTACATAATTTGATTCTGTTGTGGATAATGCCATTTTATTCCAATGGAGATGATTCCAATAGTTCAACCATGGTGAGAGAGTAACAGTGTTTGGTTCATTGGCACTATTGATTTGATTGAAATATTTTCAATTTGTAAAAGAGATGGAATTCCTGAGATAATTGAGGAATTTGTAATAAGATTCTGGATTTGCATGGGCAGGATTTAGCTGAGGGATTTAATTTGACCTGGTGGATGATTCAAGAATTCTTGAAAGTTGATTGACCTCTGGTGATGCACCTGGTGAGTTGATCAGGGACTTTAAATTTGAAAGTCTGAAGAACCTTTGAACTATAGTAAGTGGTACTTCATCTGAGTTTAATGTAAATCATAGTCAGCATTGTTTTATTCTGTATATCTTTGATTTAAAGGAATCCACCCACACAAAGAATTGTTGGTGTTGAACTTGGAAAATAGCACATTCAAGCGCTCATAAGCCCAGGTAGCACATGTGGGGCAAGGCCCCCATCTTTTTAAAAGCTCAGGGATATGGGATGCAAGATGATGATTTGGCTTTTGATTTTGCTCTGGAAATAGCTTCCTACAACGTTGGAAATATTTTGCCCAGTGCCTGGTGAAATCAGAACCATTTTGTGAGCTGGCATTCCAACTAGTGGCAATGTTCAAACAGGTCACTAAATGGAAGGTATTTTCAACAACTATTTCTTGGAATGGACATTGTTCAAATTGCATGGCAATGATGAAATTGGGAATGTAGACTTTATAAAGGAGAGACCACTCTGCAGCCTTGAGACTTCCATGACTTGCTTCTACAAGGTTTTTTGGTACTCTTGTCCATCAGATGGGATTAGAGTAATCTTGATGACTTGTTGAAGATTTTTCAGCGGAACAGAATCAAACTTGAATTTTGACAAAATTGAAGGGCTTTGCTCAGGGATATCACTGGTGCTTGGATTGAAAAATGAGAAAGGTACATAATCTAATTCAGAAAAAAAAGAAGATTCTGCCATGAATTCTTCATGAGTTAGAGCCCAAGGTTGTTCTCTCCCTTTGCCTATGGATTTTTGTATATTTTGAATATATTGCTGGGCCTCTCTTTTCAAGTAACACAATTCTCTAGAATCAATTTTTTTTTCTGGGATCTTCATTGTCTCCACTTTCATCTTCATCATCATTTGATCCCTCATCTGATGAGGCTGGAGTTTTTTTCTGTATCTTTTTCCAAGAGGATTCTGGAAGTTTTAATTTGGTAACAGCATGACCTTTCAAGGCTCCAAGAATCATATTGTGCATTATGTCAAGGTTGGCCATTTTTGAGGCATCCCAATAAGGGAGTTCTTCTAATATTGAGTAATAGACACCATTCTCTTTGAAGAGATGATCTCTGTATCATTTGGTTGCATTTAACCATGAATTTACTTGAATTTTGTGCTCTGATGAATTTCTTGGGGCCCAATTGAAAGGCTCAATCTCATTTATCTCAGACTTTTCAATGGTACAGAAGTTGCAAAACCTTTTTACTGAATGACTGGTAAATCCTATGATCTTGCGCATTGCTACAACATCTGCTATGAAATGAGTATAGCCGCTCTGATGGGAACTCCTGAAGGATTATTATAGGTCTTGGAGAAGTGGAAACCATTCCAAAGTTTCTGAATTTCTCTGACTAGATGGGTGAGTATAGGATTCAGTTGAGGACCAGTAGGCTCTTTGGGGCCAGATATGATTCCTACCAGATAAATATTTTCTGCTTTCAGACGTATTTCAGGTGGAAGATTCAGGCATACCATGGCAACGGTTCCAAGAGAGGCATGATGACTAGACTTTCCAAAAGCATTAAAACAGTCAACATATAGGGTGAATTCCAAGTTCCCAGGCTTTGAACAAAAGGGGGAAGTTTCATTTGGGCCCCTGAATCTTTTCCAAAAAATCCCATCCCAGATATCTTTCATTATCTCAGAGGGTTTGTTTTGGAGATGTTTGAGAAGTTGTTCCTCAATACCTGGAAGGTTCAAAAATCTTGCCAGCCATTGTTGAAATGGTTGGTAAATGAAATGTTTGCTTGCGGAGAATTTTGATTCTTTTAATTTTTTTCTGCTAGGCATGAAGTTAAAGGAAGTCTTCATAGCTCCCAAGATGTATGAGCAAGGTGGACCCCGGTCAAATCTTTTTAAATGTTGTTTGCATTTGATATTGGGGTCTGTAACATGTTTTGCTTGGTCAACCAAGTAGAAGCACTCTGGAAAACAGACATATATCTCCAGTGAAGAATCCAGGTTGAGATGCTTGAAGATGGTCAAAATGCTGAGGGGAATCTTTGAGCTGTTATTGGCCTGATGGTTTTGAAGAGTATTTTGAAAATTTTTTTATTTTGAATATTGAAAGCACAAAGCAGAAACCTTGATGCCTCTGTACTGATTTGATGATGCACATTCATGATGGCTGTGATCACCATTGGAAGGATGACATGGTGTTGGTTTTTTATCCAGGGTAATAGGAAAAAGTCTTGAGTTTCAAATATGGGAACACCAGCTGGAGGTGAAATTGCAATGATATTATCTTGAGATTGGGCCATTTTCGCATTGTTATTATCTAATGGATATCTATTGTTTTTTCGGTGTTTTTGGGGAAAGTTCTTGTGGAGCCGCTATTGGTTGTGGAGAAAATTGAGTGGAAGGCAAAGTTGTGGTGAATTTTTGATGCTTAGCATATCCAGAAGGGGTAAATGCTATGCATTGCTTTATCCCATTGGGAGTCATATGAGTTTTTCTGGAGCAATTTTCACACATGAAAACAAAGTTGGATATTTTTTGGGGCCATATGTGTGCAAGTTCTTGATGAGTGGATGAATTGATGATGGGGGAGAAGAGTTTTTCTTTATATGAAAAAACTTAGTGAAATAGGTTGCAGGTTAAATGTTTTTGTTTCAGTGACTTGCGTGGGTTATTAAGATGGAAATAAATTGAGTGCTTATCTTGAAACATTGAAACTGATTCCATGAGACATTTTTTGGGAACTTGGAAGAAAGATTTTCTTCACTTATCATGAAAAAATTAATGGCTTATCATGAAGAAGTTGATGTCTTATCATGAAGCAGTTGATTCCAGATCATTAAACAATAGACAATCATCATGAAAAATTCAAGGCTTATCATCAAACATTTGAAGTCTTATCATGAGATACTCATTTCATTACTTATCATGAAAAATTATTTACATAGCTTTTTTGTTTGCCAGAATTCATTACCCCAACAGTGAGACTTTTGTAGAATTTTTAGGTGTGTATTGCTGATTGAGAATAATCAATTTTTTTTTGTTGAATTCCATTTCCAGCATGAAGGAATAAAACATATTACTGTAGTGTAATTGATCCAACATGGGCTTTACATGGAACACTAAAAACAAAATTATCTTCAGTATTCACCAATTGAAGCCAATAATCACTGAAATCAAGTACAAGACATTTTGAAAGAGTAAATTGTGAAGTCCAAGGCCAAGAGAAGGCTTTATCATCAAAGAAAGATTGTTGAATCAGAGATACAACATATGAATTGGTTCTTTTCCATATTTTTTCAGTTATATCTTTTGGCTCTAGCTGATTTATTTTAGAGATTAATGATATAAGATGCAATGAATTGGTGACTTTGAACCTCTTCTGATAATCTGGAATAAGCAGGAAACCACGTATTCCGGAAACCAGATATGCTGCTAGAAGGTGATAGGCAGGACGTTTGGTGAATTGTTGAGGAAGTTGGGCAAAAGCAGGATTATATTTAGCAATATTGGTTGTGGCCCTGTTGATTTTATGTTTTTACCAAAGAATGGAGAAAGCTATGAGCATATATTAAATGCCATCTACCACATTATCTATTGCTTTGAAGTTGCTTGGAGGCATGTTGGATGGATTTTTTTCTGCAGACTGTGTGATTGCTGGTTTGCTTTGCCAAGATTTGATGCAATTGATGAAGTACTGAATTTTAAATATTTCCTCTGAAATTTCATCCTCTGGATAAACTGGATTCTCAAATTCAGGGGCAGGAGTGACTTCCTGAGAAACCAAAGAAATTGACTGTAACCAGATTTGGGCCCAGTTTCATTGGCAGTGCTCAGTAGGAAATGAAAGTAATTGGATCAAATCCTCAAGGGAATAAGTGCTCTTTTTTGGGAGGTAAGTTGGTGTGGACGGGATGTTGATGACTTCTGGGGAGTAAAACGTCTCATTGACTTGAGCTTTGAATGGGTTGAAATCTGAATGCAGAAAAAAAACCAGTTCAGCCCTGGAAAAATGCATGTCAACATTCATATTGAATTACCACTATTTTCCAACTGCTTGACCCAATCCTTCAAACCAGTGGCACATGTTTCAAACTGGATGGACTGGCTCAGAGTTGAGGGGTATGATTCCAAGGGTTTGATGTGTTTCAACCAAGCCTCAAAGAGATGGATTGTGGATGAAACTGCCAATTCATATGCTGAAAGGGTGAGGGGGGTAGAGAATAATTAGAGAATTGGCTGAGCCTCTGCATGATACTTTTTGAGACAAGGCATCACATCTTGAACAAAATGAAAAGAATTTCAACATTAGTTTTGCTATTGATCAATAATAAATAAATAGATGTTCCCTACCAGGAGCTGGGTTTTGGATGCTTTGAGTGAGCTTCAGATTTTGAGTTGATTCAGCAGGTGTTTGTGAGGTTGTCTCCCCGGCTGGATTGCTTCCAGTTTCATTTTTGGGGACTTCAGCAGAATCTTCTGTTTTTTCTGTATTGGGTGGTGCAGACATGTTGATTTCATCTTCTTCCTCATCACTTTCTGAAACAAATACATTCTGTTTTTTGGAAGGTCTGTTGGAGGATGAGTGAGAGGCAGATTTCTTTTTGAGGAGGTTGCCACTACCAATTCTGACCTCTTCTTATTCAGGTAACACTTCACCCTTTGATAAGACTGATAAAAACCACAATGGTCAACAGAGGTCAAGAGTGAAATTTAGTGGGAATGACTTACTGGTATCATATTTGTCACAGGCTTCAATTCCTTGACAAGAAATATCACAAAGAGAGCAGTTGGCTGTTTTTTAATTTGCAATTTTTTCCAATTGTTGACGTTTTTGTTTGTTACTGGAGGGGAATTCCTGGAGTGATATGAGGGACACTTCTGAATCGTTAAGGAATCCACCAGTATTGGATAGAGGAGGGGGTGGAAGTGGTTCCACTGCATTGTATTTGTCACCAACAACTTTGTTCCAAGCAGAAGGTTTAGACAGGTTTTATCTAGGGGCGGGGGGGCATCCATTGCTGCAGGCCCTGTGCTATCAGGTAAAGTTTGGGTATTGGCACAGGTGGTTGTATTTTCTGTTGATGAAAGGGGTGCAGGAGTATCATTCCCAAGGGAATTGCAAGAAGATTGAGTGGTAACCATGATCAGTTATATAATTTTAAATGAGTATGATAAGAATGGAAAGTAGGATTTAGAGGCTGGGGATGAAACGGTGGTTTAGTGAGGAAAAATTGAGTGGATGGATGAGGTGGGACAAGGGCAGGGAAAGATTTGTTTTATATAATGGTGCTGGGGGATCATAAGAGTACCCTGACAGCAATCAAGCCATTGTATTTCTACACAGCAAATCTATGTTGAGGAATCATAGGACAACTGTATTTGATATGGAAACATGTGATGAGAGAACTGATGACAGGGCATTGAATAGCATGCAACAATTTCTATTAGAGTATATTCATTTTTTGATGGTGGCAGGTGTATATTGCATACAAAACATGAAAAAACAGAATAAAGAGTACAGAGAACAGATATAGTATGAAGCATGAAATGTAGTCAGCAGATAAAGTTAATTACACACAATGTGATAACTGACTTTCTAGGTATGCATTGCGTGCAGATGACCCACCAGTGATCACCTCATCCTCTTGAATTGCAGCCAAACACCCATTGTAAAGTCTCTGAGCAATTTTCATGGAAATACCAAGTCTGGTGAATGGAATTCCTGCTTGTTGATTGGATTGAACAGTTTGGTGGAATAATAGGTTGGAAGCCCAAAAGAGATTGATCCATCCATAATGTTTGTCAAACTCAATGACCATAGAAATACCTGGAAGAACAAACTGGCCTTGTTTGATGTCAAAGCCTGGACTGAAATGAGCTGGTTCACCAGTTGCCTCATGGATACCACAAAAGCCACCATAGGTGATAGCATTGACATCATCATCAATATGAGCTTGATTGTAAAAATCCCTCCAGGTGGCGGTGATGTTGCCAGCAAAAGGCTCAGTGTCCTGGGGGTCACCATATTCTTGGGCACCAAAACCAGGAACGTTGGCCTGTTTTATCTGCTTGATTGCATTTGAAAAGAGTCCAGGGGCCAACGCTTTGTATCTTTTGGAGATGGTTTGTTGAACAACAGGCATCTTGTCCAGGAGCGCCTTCCACTATTTGTATCTTTCTGGTGTAAGATTCTTTGATGTAAAAGGCTTATATATTCCTAATAAAAATAATTGAATTTCAATTAGTATCACTTGTAATCAAAGAATTCAGTAATATAATTGCTTGCCAAATTTTTCCTGTCAAATAACTTACTCTGTCCACCCACGCTCCCGCTCTCTCTGCTCTCTCTGTTCATCTGTCACTATTTCTTTTCACATATCACTCCTATGTTACTTCTTTTTCCTGTCATTTCCTCTTCCTCTTTTTGCACAATCATCCAATTACAAATTCAAATTCCGAAATTACAAATCATCCTCAACTGAATCTCTTTGAACTCAACCACAAATCCTTTCACTATATCACAATCAACCATGAACCTGGAAAAACCTGAATCATCCTCACACCAACAATTCTCAACTTAATCCTTTATTCTATCCACCTTTCTTTCACCAATCTCTTTCTTTTCTTTATCTTTTCATTTTATTTCTTTGTTTCTCATCTTTATCTCAAACTTCTTTGTCCTATTACTCAACTTCAACTTGTCTCCACATTCAAATCCAACCAATCAATAACCTAACTGGTAAGACTATCACACATTATCGTCAAATCCATTCTATTGAATCTGATCTCTAATATTCCTTCATTTGAAAGAACTGCACTATTCCTTCTATTATTATAATCTTTCTGTTCTTCATGCCATCTATCATATTCAACTCCACCATCTTCACCCTTCAAGTCTTGATCCGCTGCCAGATGTTGGTTTTCTTTAGCCATCTTTTCTTCTTCAAATCTTTCTTTTAATTCTCACCTGATTTTATTTTTGGCGTAGCCCTCTTTGTTCATGAATCATCAATTTCTTTATCAGTAATTAAACAAGGTTAAAAGCCAAAAGTCCATTGGACTCAACTCACCAAATCTAACCATGGAGGGATTGAGCAACAATGGTTTTTGACAGATAATTCTTAAAGCCGCACTTGAAGCCGTCCCCATTCTTTTGGAAAAAAACTATTCTATATGGAAGGACAAGATGACGATGCTTTTGGAACTCAAAGGAGTAAAGGAGGCCCTCAAGGACGATTCTAAAAATCTCAACCCCAAAGATGACATGGAGACTCAAGTAATTCTTCTTTCTTGCATTTATTCAGTCACTTATAATAATGTGGTTAATCCAGAAAATATCTCATTGGCAAGGCTTCTCTGGAAAACCATCAAAGAACGCTTTGCCTCATCTCAAACCGCGAATTGAGCCCAAGTTTTCAACAAATTTCTGTACCAACAATTCAAACCCAAAGCAATTAATCTTTTCATCACAGAAACCAAGATCTCACTAAAGAAAATGGTTGATGTGGGAATTGATCTACCAGACAACATTCTCTCCTATCTCATTCTTTTTAAGTTTCCACCATCTCTTCAATCTCTTCGCCAACAGATTAGGAATTTGGATAAAATTGTCACCATGGATCTCGTGCTCAATCATCTTATACAACTCAATAATGAAACCAAGGTGAAATCGAAAGAGACAAAAATCTATGATACTGCCCTCATCTCTTCTAGAACCTCCAAAAAGCCGGTTCCAAAAGAACTCCAATGCAAGAAAGGATACCATAACCCTCAATCTCCTTATCATTCCGCTGATAAATTTTTGCACCTTCACAAACACCTAGCGCCTGATTGGTGGAGAGAATCTCAAGCAAATTGGCGTGCTCAAATCAACACCAATTCTAAAAACAAAGAAGTTTCCCACTACGTAGCCCTTCTTTCCACTTGGGTTCAAGATATTAATCCGCTCAATTGAATCATTCTAGACTCCGGTGCCTCCTTTCATATGTTCAACTTGCCTGATTTCTTCAGCTTTCTCAAAGAATGTGCTGGTGACAATTTTATAAATATGGGAAAAGAAAATGCCAAACATTCTATAAAGGGAAAAGGAACTGTAAAACTCAGTTGGAAAAATTCTGTTTTCACTCTCACTAACTGTTTATACGTGCCTGATCTCGTAGTGAATCTAATCAGTCCTGGAGAATTGATTTTGTCAAAACAATGCTCTCTCTCCTCTTTCTGCAATCAATTTCTTCTTACGTCTCATTCAAAACCAGCCTTTTCAGGATTTATCCGCAAGAATCTTTTTATTATCAATCCTCCGTCACGCATAGGAAACAACAATAAATTTTGTCACTTCTCAATTAAGGAACCAAATCTTGATCAAATCAAACTTCTTCATCAATCTTTTGGACATGCCAGCCCGTATTGTCTCAAAAACCTCATTCCTTTTATTCAATCTCATTCAATCTCTACTTTCCAATGTGAGGACTGTGTGTTCTCAAAAATCACCAAATCATCTTTCAAGAATTCCTCAAACCCCTCTTCTAAACCTTTTGAACAACTTCATCTAGATCTAATTGGTCCTATTTCACCAACGGGAAGAAACGACATGAACTACATTCTATCCATTATAGATAATTATTTGGGATATATCTCTGCTATTCCTCTTCAGTACAAATCCAATGCATGTCAACAAATCAAAACTATCCTCAATCACAAAAAACTTAAGCAAAACAGATATCCTGCTATAATTTGCACCAATGGGGGTTCCAAGTTTACCTCCTCCGAACTCAAGAACTTTTTCAAGACTAATTCAATTCAGCATCTTATCTCTGAGCCATACCACCACAAAAATAACAAAAAAATTGAAAGAGCTAACCAAAATATTACAAAATCAATACGCGCCACTCTTTGAAGCTCAAAACTTCCTCTCAACCTTTGGGCGGAAGTTGCCAAATCGACTTGTCTCTCACTAAATCAGATCCCCAAAGCTCCCAATCTTCCTTCTCTGTATCAACTCTTTACTGGGAAATCGCTTCCCATCAATTATTTTTACCCAATAGGGTCCAAGGTAGTGTATCTCAATTACAAAGTAAATCGTGGTGATAAATTTCAAGATCAAGGACTCCCTAGAACCCTTGTGGGTTACAACCCCCATTTTCTCTCTTATTGCATTTTAAAAAGTGACAATTCAATCATTTCATCCAAAAATGTTGAAATTCTTAAAAACGACAATCTGTCACAGTTTTCATCCACTTCAAACTCAACTGAAGACTTGCAATCTCTCAAAATCAATCATGATCCACCTATTCTCTTTGATGATCATCTTGCTACCATTCCAGCTGTCAATGAACAATCCATCAAATCAAAAATTGATGATCAGCCTTATTTGTCCGTTCCCACTCCCAATGTTTCTGATACACCGTCAATCAACTCTGAATCCGACTTTTCAGAAGAAATTGAGAAGAAACTCACACCAGGATATGGTCTTTGTGACAGATCAACATTAAATCCACCTAAACAATAGGGGTACCATAATTATTAAATTCCCAAATCCTTCAAAAAAGCTAAAAAGTGCTCCAACGCTCTCAAGTTGGAACTTTCCATGGATTCTGAACTCAACGGTATTGAATCCCTGGAAATATGGGAGGATTACGTTGGTCCTAAACCTGAAAATCAGCTCAACACTACCTGGGTGTATCGGCTCAAAGATAATTGTCACAGAGACCCACTGGTCTATAAAAGTTGACTCTGTGTTCAAGGGTTCAATCAAATCTATGGATTGGATTATCAAGATACTTTTTCTCTGACCGGAAAGGTTGCTTCTTTACGTATTGCCCTTCTTTTTGGTCTTTTTTATTACCTTCCCATTACTCAATTCGACGTCAAGAGTGGTTTTCTCCACGCAACTTTAACTGATAAAGTAATTATAAAAAGGCCCAAAGGCTCAAAAAGAAAGTCAGAATTTCTCATTCTTTGCAAATCTCTCTATGGTTTAAAGCAAACTCCCGTCAACTGGTTCAATACCCTAACTTCTTGGATTCGCGAGCAAGGATTTCACAAATCCATATCTGATCCCTGCCTATACATTCATCCCATTGCAAATTCTGTCCTGTTCTTTCATGTAGACCATCTTATCCTTGTCGGTCTTGTCAATAACTTTCAAAAAAAATTCTTAGATTAATTTCTGAATTCAAGTCATCACAATCCTAACATGATTCTTGGAATGAAGTACAAACAAGTCAATAATAAAATCTTGCTCTCTCAGCCAAAACACATTGAACATGGATTAGAAGAACTGAAGATGACAGATTGCAAGCCCTCATCTGTTCCCTTAACTGCTAATATCAATTTAACTCCAGCCTCCAATGAAGAACACGAAGAATTTAAAAATATAAACATCAATTATAGATCTGCCGTTGTAAGACTCCAAACGGTGCTAGGCCGTGGCAGTTCTGTGGAGGAGAAAGGTGCTGTTTAGTCTGCCCTCCTAGGAGTTACAATAATATTTAAATGTAACTGGGATCAAGGTCCAGAACCTTATGGATGAGAAATCAAACTAAGGGAAGAGGATAAGAGTTGTCGGTAGCGATGGAAACAACACTATCTGAAGCAAGATGGTGCAGGGAAAGACTTGAACAAATAAGTCAAGGTTTGTTCAGAGTTCAATAGAACAAGGCAGTTGTAAGCAACAATGCCCAAAAGCTAATAACTCTGGTCGTCAGCAGCTGATTAGGAAAGATCAATCAACTCAATCCCAACCAACCTCCAGGTTCTCAATGAACCTGCCCAACTCTCCGCAATCAAGCGCTTGAAGTGCACCAGATAACTGTGGGAGGCTGAACAAAACAAAAACAATTTGTTTATGAAGCTCTAGAAGCAAATAAATAACAAATTTGAGCAAGAATATCCCAACACTTCTCAAGGGACTCAAGAATAGCGTGGCAAAATTCAACCTCAAAGAAGAAGGGAGGTATAACACTCCAGGTTTTAAGCTTAATAAAACCTCTTCAATCAAACGTGATTGGCTCCAAAAAGATGATCAAGGAGAGATCAAGACCAGTTTGGTCGGAAAAAGGGATCAGAGTGGTATAACACACTCAAGAATTCAGGCAGACAGGAATTCTTCTTCAACCAGCAAGGCTATTGGTTGGTGATAAGGATCAAGGTAACAAAGGACAGGGTTAGAGTATGGAGGCTCAAAGGATCAAGAGGGCAATCATGGATATACCCGGATAAATGGCTCAGATAGGTGGGGAAGGATGCCCACAGATAAATTGATTACTGATGATGGTCTCATGGGATAGATTGGATTCTCTGATGCTCTGATGCTTCTATGATGGGCCAAAAGGCAGGGGAGAGCCCCTCCTTTTATAGAAATGAGGCCCTGTATACTATGTACAAGAGAGATTTACAAATAGGTGCGGGAAAAAATGAAAACATAAAAAAAAAAAAATAAAAATAAAAAAATAAAAAAATAAAAAAAAAAAAAATTACATGAGAGGAAAAAGAGATGTTGCCCGCGTTGAGAATGACCGCGGGCAACCAGATGGACACCCGCGACAGCGGTCGCGCGTGTCGACAACGGTTGTTGTCGCCCAATCGGTGGCGACAACGGGGTGAAAGTTCCGGCGGCCGCGAGCGGTCGCTCGCGTTCGTTGGTCGGATTAGATGATGGGCAGAGATGACGGGTTTGAGCGGTGTAGGCGATGAGGTCGGTCTGAGTCAATTCGGATTGCCATTGATCCATGTTCCAGATTTTGGGTTGGATCTCACCGTTGTAGGCTTTTGACGGTGAGATGGGTGAGAGATTGAATGGATCGAGCCTGTTGAAAGACAAGAGGACGAGTGGGGACTAGGAAGGCTTGGATGAGATGACGCGGAGGCGAGGGGGGATGGGCAGCGATGGATTTGATGAGCTCGATGGCGACCAAGGTCTTACCAGTACCGGTATCGGCGCGGATGATGACATTCCTACGCTTGGCTTGTTCTAGTAGCTCATCCTGGTAGAGTCGAGTGATCTTGAGTGGGGAGTGAAGATGGTGGTGATTGTGGGTGGATGAGGATTGATTGGATAGGGTGGGACTAGCAATGGAAGGCCGAGGAGGATCTGATGAGGGATGATCTGGTTGGTTCTATTGGTGATGAGAGATTGTCGCTGGTGTACTAGTGATGATGATGATGATGATGATGATGATGATGATGCTAGTGGTGGTTGATGATGATGGAGTGGAGAGGAGGAGAAGGGATCATCAAAAGTGGTTTGACGATTGCTCGCTTCGCCAAAAGTCAGGGCCGCGAGCGCGACAAGTGGGGGTTGAACATAGAACGGGGGGATTGAAGCGGAGAGACAGGCAAGAGACCTGTCTTAAACCGCTGGGACAGGGGGAAGTTGAGAGATGGGGGGAAATGAGGGTACCCATAGGGGTAAAACCAAAAAATATTTTTTTTTTTTTTTTTTTTTTTTTTTTTTTTTTTTTTTTTGCGTGGTGTCTTGGATTGGTCACCACACCGTATTCCTTATTAATTATATTGCCTGCCTAACTTGTCCGGATCTCAGATTTGCTGATTCTAGCCTTGCTAGATTCTGTGAGAAACCCGGGATTTGTCACTGGAGAGAGGTAAAACATTGCTCGAAATATCTCAAAGCAACAAAAAATTTGAAACTTATGCTGCAAGTACATGATTCAAAAACCCAAATCAAATGTTACAGAAACGCAACATGGAGTGACGATGCTGAAACTCAACGTTCTCAGTCTGGGCATCTTTCTCTTCTTTTTAATTCCCTTATCTCTTGGAGTAGCTACAGGCAACGCAAAGTCACACACTCAACAACTGAAGCTGAACTCAACCCATTAGTTGATTCCTTTCTTGAAGCCATATGGATGAGAGGTCTTGTGGTAGAACTCTGGAAGAAAGAATTAGAATTGAGTCATCACTTTATCAACAACAAATGTCTCAACAATAAACTAAAGAAATTTGGATGTAATTCAAAAACTTGTCATATTGATATCAAAACAAAAGCGCTTTGCAAAGAGCTAAAACTAGGAAATCTCTCCGTCAACTTAATACCAGCTGCAGAAATGAAAGCAGATGGATTAACTAAGGCTCTTCCATTTCCTACTCTTTCCTCACTTCTTCAATTAATCAATCCTTCTTTTAAGTGTTTGATCTTACCAGTCAAAGGGGGTGTCAAATAACTTACTCTGTCCACCCACGCTCCCGCTCTCTCTTCTCTCTCTGTTCATCTGTCACTATTTCTTTTCACATATCACTCCTATGTTACTTCTTTTTCCTGTCATTTCCTCTTCCTATTTTTTGCACAATCATCCAATTACAAATTCGGATTCCAAATTTAAAAATCATCCTCAACTGAATCTCTTTGACCAAAACCACGAATCCTTTCACTATATCACAATCAACCATGAACCTCGACCAACCTGAATCATCCTCAAACCAACAATTCTCATCTTAAGACTTTATTCTATCCACCTTTCTTTCACCAATCTCTTTCTTTTCTTTATCTTTTTATTTTCTTTCTTTGTTTCTCATCTTTATCTCAAACTTCTTTGTCCTATTACTCAACGTCAACTTGTCTCCACATTCAAATCCAACCAATCAATAACCTGACTGGTAAGACTATCACGAATTATCTTCAAATCCATTCTATTGAATCTGATCTCTAATGTTCCTTCATTTGAAAGAACTGCACTATTCCTTCTATTATTATAATCTTTCTGTTCTTCATGCCATCTATCATATTCAACTCCACCATCGTCACCCATCAAGTCTTGATCCATTGCCAGATTTTGTTTTTCTTTAGCCATCTTTTCTTCTTTAAATCTTTCTTTTAATTCTCAACTGATTTTATTTGTGGCGTAGCCCTCTTTGTTCTTGAATCATCAATTTCTTTATCAGTAATTCAACATTTCCAATTTATCATACCCCTTACACCAACCAAGTGCTTTCATGATACCACCAAGAAAAGATGAATTTTTTGATTGCCATAGAAAGATCCAAGTTGGACAATGGTTGTGGTCAAGAGTCTTATTTCATCATATTCTGTGCATGACATGTCCGACCACTTGGTGAATTTGTAAACCAAGCCATGTTCACACTTGTGGTTGGTTAGGACAACCACTGAAGGGCCTGGGTTAATATGGTGCTTGAACTGCTCAAGGAACCTGTTTGGGTTTGCAATTGAGTGCACATCTGGACATCTGATCATTGTAAAGTCATTGGGTTGGTTGATGGAGAGGCTGAGACCAGGGCAGCAAGTGATATTGGCCAATGCCTCCATTTTCTTCTTCTGAGTTTCAGATCTGAAAACACAATTTTCAGCCTGCTACTTAGCACAGAGAAACCTGACAAAGCAACAACAATAATAATATTAACAAAATTAAAAGGAACAAAGATAAATGAATAAATAAAATTATTATAAAATGAAGGAGTAGGAAATCCATAAATATTATTGCAGAAATGGATTCCCCACCCAAAATAAGGTAGGGTCACTCACTGACCCCACCCTTGAATTCTTACTCCTTATATTTTTTAATTAATTTAATAAAAAATGGTAAATGACCACAGCACCAGTATGGCACCTTTTAGCCATTTTAATATTTCACATGATATGTCATGTATAGGTTTCACACCTAAATTTCAGTCGAAATCCAGGTGTTGTGTGTAGTTTAGGAGTTACACGGGAAATTGTGTTTTGTCACAATTCCTGCACGCAGCCCCGCGTCCCTACAGCGCTGGTCTCCTGCGTACGCAAACTCCCGCACGCAGCCCCGCGTCCCTACAGCGTTGGACTCCCGCGTACGCCAACTCCCGCACGCAGCCCTGCGTCCCTACAGCGCTGGACTCCCGCGCAACTGAATTCCCGCGCAGGTAATTCCGTGACCTAGTCACGCGCGCAGCGGTACAGTCCCCCGCGCGCATCTGAGCAGCGGATCAGTCCCCGCGCGCATTTGAATGGACTGATCCCCGCGCCTCCTATGACATCCAGGTACCGCTCAGAGAAGCTACAATATAGTAGGATCTACACTACATATGTAAAGCTACCACACGAGCATAGATTATGGTTCAAAAACCTTAAAAATCAATTAAAATTAGTTAGTAACTAATTTTTAGTATTTTTTATTAATTAAATAAAGATCCAGACTCACCACGAAATAAGTTGATCAGAACCTTCAAAGACCACAAAACTACATAAGGAGTGGTCGTAAAAATTATTAAAAATTACATACAGGATCAGCAGAGGATGGAAAATCAATAAAAATCTACGTCTGCTCACTTTGGACCAGTACTTACTGTACAAATTGAGGATCAGTGCAGGATCAGCAAAATGACTAATCTATTGATTAACAGATCCTGCAGCTAAAAAGGAGCTGTTCCTTGACAGATCTAAGGCCAGAAGGCTAACAGCACCTTGAGGACGTGCCAATTTTACCCTGATTGCCCCCCTAGCCTCAGCCCATGGCTAGTACCCCTTCTAGAGGTCCTCAAGCACCCAAAAAAGAATATTTAAACAGGCTCTTTTTGCCCTTCTGTTTCCAAGAAGTTAATCAGTTATCAGGAATTATTTATTATCAATCAGACACGGTGTCATTGTTAATAAAGTGCTTATATGAAGATAAGCAAGTGATTTATGACTTAGTCTGTAGTAGTATTATTTACCTTTATTAACCAATCAACCATTGAAGTTTAGTCAAGCAATCAACCCCATCTGCTCTGAAAAACTTCCAATTATTCCAGGATTTTCGTGGTAAAGTGCTCAGAGTGAGTGTTTCCCTTCCTGTCTAGGCCACTTGTGCTGTTAAGCCCGGCCATTAGTGGAATAAGTCCTTTCTAAGGCACCCATCTTTATTCCAAGGTTCTTAAACTGCCTAAGGAGGCCCCTTGAAGAGAGGTTGCTAGTCTGTAAAGATCCCCAGTAGTATAATACTGTGGCCCCTCTTTTTATATTATATTTAAAATATTTATAACCAAACCAAATAAACCTTGCACTTGCTCTTACCATACCATTATTGGAGCTTTAAAGTGTATATTCTTTGGAATATTATTGCTCCAAGTTCTTTTATCACTCTCTGTAGCTAAAGGACTGCAAGGTTCCTGGTATCAGAGAGCTGACAACTGGGGGTTTGGCCGGGAAATATC
The DNA here is from genome assembly GCA_025617555.3 of Puccinia polysora. NCBI lineage: Eukaryota > Fungi > Basidiomycota > Pucciniomycetes > Pucciniales > Pucciniaceae > Puccinia > Puccinia polysora. Next base: position 15,694,284 of record CM062614.1, read on the forward strand.
CTCAATAATTAATTGTTTAATTAATTATCTCCTGGACCAGTTATTTATATTTAAAAAAAATTGTATATATAAGTAGAAATACTTATTATTTATGTTTATCTTTTGATTTGTCCAGTGGATTTAAAAACCAACGGAGAATTGATCAATTATTATTTAAATCTTCTTAAACAGAAAAAAGAAGAAAAATTACATAACTTTGTGCCTGTTGTTATAACTCCTGAACAGAAACAAGAGAGACTTCTTTTTTATAGACAACAAATCTTAAAAGAAAAGGAACAAGAGTAAGATTAATTTTAACTCCTTGTTGAGACAGCACAAAGAGTGGAAAATCTATCAAAGAAAGCTTTCTGCTTTTAAGAGACGGTATCCAAATTATAAAAGTGAGCTTTGATCTCCTTTTTATTTTTTTATAAAAAAAATCACAAAAACTCGAAAATTAAAGAGTCCCAAAGAGTGGGACAATATAATATCTTTGGCAAGAAAATGGAAGAAAGTGTACCACAATTAGACGTAGAAACTTTCAACTTGTTTTCCATAAATGTTTCTCATAACTTTGATATCATTGGCAAATGTTTTGATAAAGTATATGAGCAATTGGATTAAGTAAATACCAATTTTGGTAAAGTCATGCAATCCCAATCCAACTTGATCAAAATTAATGAGTTAGAGGTAAAACAAATAAGAGACAGCATTAGTTTGAGTAAGGGAGAACTAATGAATTACCTAGAAAACAATACTTCAGCTATCCAAGAAGAAATTCTTCTATCTATTGAACAAATCAAAGAAGGTATTAATAAAACAGACCAAACTTCACCTACTCATATTATTAATAAAATTGATTCATTAAGTAACAAACTTGACCGGGAATTAGGTATGATTAAGAATGATCTCAGAGATCTAAAGATAAACTTATCTCAACCCATTGCAGACTCTGATGAAATCAGACCTTCCAGGTACCACAGTACGCCCCAACTACCTTCTAGACCAAGACTAACAAGGCATGAATCTTTCAGGCCTAGTCCCACTCCTGAAGTAGAACAAGCATTAAAATTACTTCCCCCTATCACTGAGTGGCCTAAATTCTCAGGAGAAGGAGAATACAATCATGTCAGTTTTATTAAGTTTATTGACTATACTCTGGCCTCTTATGAACTTCCTGATAACATAGCCGTAGTAAGACTACCTAGACTGTTTGAACGAGTAGCCCTTGACTGGTTCATCAACAAGAGAGAAGAGGTAGGATCTTTTTCATGGAATTCGTGGAAAGACTTGATTAAAGAATAATTTGGTACCAGAATTTGGAAAAGAAAAATGATGAAGACTTTTGAAACTTCTTTGTTTGATCCATCTAAGGACAAACCTCACAAATGGTGCCTTGGCCAGAAGAGAAGACTAGACTGCTTCTACCCAAATGCTGATAAAGAAGAAGTCAATGAAAGACTCCTCAACCTATGTCCAGGACAACTTAACCATAGCGTAAGATGCAGAATGCCCATGAACTCTGACCTTTCCACTCTCATAGGAGTATTAGAAGAAACTATTGACATGAATGGCTTAGACAAAAGGCTTAATAAACCCAGAGAACCAACTACTAGGAATAATGAAGATTATAATAACAAGAATGAAAGAACCTCTACCTATCAACTAAGAAGCCAAGAATACTTTGGTGACCAAAGAAAAGACATGTTGGAATTGCAACCAAACAGGGCATTTAAGACCTGACTGTCCTTTACCCAGGAGAAAGATTAATCCTATTGAAGGAGAAGAGGATTACACAAATCCTGACCCCCAACTAGATGACACTGATGGTTCCATCTCTGAGTATGACCTAATTATCACTAATCCCATTAATTTCATCAAAGGTAACATAGAATCTTCCCTAGATATTAACCCTGTTAATGAAGATAGCAATTTGCCTCAAAAATGGACACCCAACATGAAAATCCAACATGTTTCTGAAGCTAAGACCTTGACCCTAAAACCTTCTATTGGAAAAGGGTACACCGGTGGTAAAACTTGTTATGCCACTGGCTTGATACAAGGTTCCCCCGTAGAATTACTTCTAGACAGTGGAGCCTTCTGCTCTTGTGTTGGAAATGACTACTTAGATAAACAGGATTCCAACTGGAAGAAAAACTTACTACCTGTACCTCGAGCTAAGTTCAGCAGCTTTAAATCACCTCTCAATGCTTTTGGAGTATGGCCAACAGAAATCGTACTCCCCCACTCTAAAGGATCAATCAAGATAAAGATTGAATTTGTAGTACTTCAAAATGGAGTATGTGATTATTTTATTATAGGAAATGATTCTCTTTGCCTGTACGGGATAGATGTCTTCCAGAGTAAAGGGAGATATTTCACTATAGGAGGAGATTGGAACAAGAAGTTCCAAATATGCCATGTCAATGCTAAAGCTACTGATTCCACTTATGAGAGACACTTAGAAACTTTTAACCAGGAATACTTTTCCCAAGCTGCCTTAAATTCCCAGCTTAGTGAAAACCAGAAAAGAAATATTCTCCAAGCATGCTTTGAGAACCAGAATGCTTTTTGCACTAAAGACCATCCCATTGGTAATATTAAAGGTCATGATATGGTCTTAACTTTGACTATTAAGCCTCCTTACCCTTCTAACCTCAGGAGACCAGCTTACCCTTCTATTCCAAAATCTAGGACTGCTCTAGATAGCCACATCCAAGAACTAGTGGACTTACAAGTCTTACAGAAAGTAGGGCATAATGAGCAAGTAGACATAACTACCCCCGTGATAATAGCCTGGCACAATTATAAGTCTAGGATGGTTGGAGACTTTAGAATGCTCAACAACTACACCCAAGCTGACTATTATCCTATCCCAAGGATTGACCACGCTCTACATAATCTTTCTAAAGCTAAGTTCATTACTACTATGGACATGTTGAAAGGCTTTCACCAAATACCTATCAGTCCGGATAGTAGGAAATTTATGAGAATTATATGTCATTTAGGCATATATGAGTATCTCAGAATGCCATTTGATATTAAAAATGCTCCTTCCCACTTCCAAAGAATGATGGATAAAGTATTAGGAATGTTCATCAGACAAGGTTGGATGATGGTATACATAGATGATGTTATCATTTATTCAGACGATTGGGATACTCACATGGATAAAGTAAGGCTAGTGCTTAAAACAATTGCCACAGTAGGATTAAAAGTATCTATGAAAAAGTGCAACTTTGGATATGGAGAACTCAAAGCTCTAGGACACATTGTTTCTGGACTAACTTTAACTGCTGAGCAAAGTAAGATAGCCGCAGTAATGAACAGACCTATGCCCCAGAAAAAAACAGAACTCTTATCCTTTATAAGCTTCTGCAGCTATTACAGGAAGTACATACCTAAGTTTGCTAACCTCACCAAGTGTTTATATGAGATCTGCAACAACAACACTTTGTTCGAAATGACTCATGAAAGACTAAAGAATTATGAGGAACTCAAAGTAGCTATGACTACTGCCCCAGTGTTGATACAACCAGATTATTCTAAACCTTTCAAACTTTACATAGATGCTAGCATGGAAGGATTAGGAGCTGCATTACACCAAGAAGTAATAGAAGAGGATAAACCAGTAGAGAAACCTATACTCTTCATATCTAGACAAGTCAAAGATACTGAAAAGAGATATGGTGCCAGCCAAATGGAATGCCTTGCTCTAGTATGGGCATTAGAAAAACTCCACTATTATTTGGAAGGTACAAATTTCGTGGTAATCACTGATTGCAATGCTGTTAGGACTCTCATGAACATGAAAACTCCTAGCAGGCATATGTTAAGATGGCAGATAGCCATACAACAGTACAGAGGTCAGATGACAATAGTCCACCAAGCTGGAGTTAAACATCAGAATGCTGACAGTCTTAGCAGAAATGCTCTACCAAATGATACTAGCAATCCTGCTCATGACCCAGAAGATCATGATATATTTCCTATACTAAACATTAACCTATTTAATATTGAAGCCCCCATCATAGGAATTCACATATGTGAACTAGATGAATCACTGTTCAGCTCCATCAGAGAAGCATACAACTCTGGCATGAAGACTTTGATTAACATCATCGAAAGTACTTCACCTCCATCTGAACTCATAAACAGTTTACCTGAACCCCTGCTGAAGTCCTATAAAGAAGGAAGATTCACACTGTGGGATGGGATAGTATATTACCGGCATAAACACTCTAGTGTTATAGTCTTGACCAAAGCAGAGCATATCAAACTTGTTTTAGCTGAATGTCATGATAATTGCTCTTCGGGTCACCTGTCTATTGATAGAACCCTAGATAAAGTAAAGCAGACTGCCTGGTGGATCAGCTGGAGAGACTCCACTATCAAGTATGTTTCAAGCTGTGAAATCTGTCAGAAGTCCAACAGGACCACTGGAAAAAGGTTGGACTACTCCAAAGGATAGCTGAGCCCAGGAAAAGATGGGAAGTTATCAACATGGACTTTGTAACAGGACTGCCCCCTGGCGGAGCTTACTCTTACAACTCAGTCCTGGTTATTGTAGACAGGTTTTCTAAGAAAGCCAAGTTTCTACCTAACCATAAGGAAGACACAGCTATGGAAGTAGCCTTACTCTTTTGGAACAGACTAATTGCTGATGTAGGAATTCCTAAGATTATTATCAGTGATAGAGACCCCAAATTCACGTCTGAATTCTGGAGAAACCTCCATGATATGTTAGGAACTACCTTAGCCTTTTCTACAGCTTATCACCCTCAGACAGATGGATTAGCTGAAAGAATGATCCAGACTCTAGAGGATATGCTCAGAAGGTTCTGTTGCTTTGGGATGGGGTACAAAAATACAGACGGATATTGCCATGACTGAGTTAGCCTTTTACCTGCATTAGAAATGGCCTATAACAGTAGTAAACACTCTACTACCAAAGAGGATCCTTACATACTGGAAAGAGGATGGATCCCCAACTTGCCCAAAGATAACCTCAATCAGGAGTTGACTAATATCCATCCAACATCACTGGACTTCAAAAACATGATAGATATGGCAAACAAGCACGCTGCTAAGTGTGTACAAGATGCTTTTGAATACAACCAACAGAGGTGGGATAAAACTCACAAAGAACCTGATTTCAGAATAGGAGATCAAGTTCTAATTTCAACCGCCAATTTCAATAACTTGGCTGGAAACAGAAAACTCAGACCAGCCTTTGTTGGGCCTTTCACTATCAAGAAACTCCATGGTAAGAATGCCGTAGAAGTCATCCTCAGTAATGAACTCTCTAGGAAACACCCAGTCTTCCCAGTTAGCCTTGTCAAACACTACCATCCCAGAGAAGGAGAAAAGACCCCTTCACTTGAAATACCAGTCTTAGATGAGCCTGAGAAGGACAAAGGAAAAGTTAGTAAAATCCTTAAAGATAAAAAAGAAAGGATCCAAGGAAAAGATGTTAGACTTTACTTAGTCAGATACAAAGGAGAATCAGCTGATAAAGATGAATGGCTCCTGAGAAAATACAGAGCCAGTAAAAGACACTGAGCCCCAAAAATTTTTTCAGATATAGTCATATCTTGGAGTGGGGGAATGTCAGCCTCCTACTTAGCACAGAGCAACCTGACAAAGCAACAACAATAATAATATTAACAAAATTAAAAGGAACAAAGATAAATGAATAAATAAAATTATTATAAAATGAAGGAGTAGGAAATCCATAAATATTATTGCAGAAATGGATTTTCCACCCAAAATAAGGTAGGGTCACTCACTGACCCCACCCTTGAATTCTTACTCCTTATATTTTTTAATTAATTTAATAAAAAATGGTAAATGACCACAGCACCAATATGGCACCTTTTAGCCATTTTAATATTTCACATGATATGTCATGTATAGGTTTCACACCTAAATTTCAGTCGAAATCCAGGTGTTGTGTGTAGTTTAGGAGTTACACGGGAAATTGTGTTTTGTCACAATTCCCGCACGCAGCCCCGCGTCCCTACAGTGCTGGTCTCCTGCGTACGCAAACTCCCGCACGCAGCCCCGCGTCCCTACAGCGTTGGACTCCCGCGTACGCCAACTCCCGCACGCAGCCCCGCGTCCCTACAGCGCTGGACTCCCGCGCAACTGAATTCCCGCGCAGGTAATCCCGTGACCTAGTCACGCGAGCAGCGGTACAGTCCCCCGCGCGCATCTGAGCAGCGGATCAGTCCCCGCGCGCATTTGAATGGACTGATCCCCGCGCCTCCTATGACATCCAGGTACCTCTCAGAGAAGCTACAATATAGTAGGATCTACACTACATATGTAAAGCTACCACACGAGCATAGATTATGGTTCAAAAACCTTAAAAATCAATTAAAATTAGTTAGTAACTAATTTTTAGTATTTTTTATTAATTAAATAAAGATCCAGACTCACCACGAAATAAGTTGATCAGAACCTTCAAAGACCACAAAACTACATAAGGAGTGGTCGTAAAAATTATTAAAAATTACATACAGGATCAGCAGAGGATGGAAAATCAATAAAAATTTACGTCTGCTCACTTTGGACCAGTACTTACTGTACAAATTGAGGATCAGTGCAGGATCAGCAAAATGACTAATCTATTGATTAACAGATCCTGCAGCTAAAAAGGAGCTGTTCCTTGACAGATCTAAGGCCAGCAGGCTAACAGCACCTTGATGACGTGCCAATTTTGCCCTGATTGCCCCCCTAGCCTCAGCCCATGGCTAGTACCCCTTCTAGAGGTCCTCAAGCACCCAAAAAAGAATATTTAAACAGGCTCTTTTTGCCCTTCTGTTTCCAAGAAGTTAATCAGTTATCAGGAATTATTTATTATCAATCAGACACGGTGTCATTGTTAATAAAGTGCTTATATGAAGATAAGCAAGTGATTTATTACTTAGTCTGTAGTAGTATTATTTACCTTTATTAACCAATCAACCATTGAAGTTTAGTCAAGCAATCAACCCCATCTGCTCTGAAAACCTTCCAATTATTCCAGGATTTTCGTGGTCAAGTGCTCAGAGTGAGTGTTTCCCTTCCTGTCTAGGCCACTTGTGCTGTTAAGCCCGGCCATTAGTGGAATAAGTCCTTTCTAAGGCACCCATCTTTATTCCAAGGTTCTTAAACTGCCTAAGGAGGCCCCTTGAAGAGAGGTTGCTAGTCTGTAAAGATCCCCAGTAGTATAATACTGTGGCCCCTCTTTTTATATTATATTTAAAATATTTATAACCAAACCAAATAAACCTTGCACTTGCTCTTACCATACCATTATTGGAGCTTTAAAGTGTATATTCTTTGGAATATTATTGCTCCAAGTTCTTTTATCACTCTCTGTAGCTAAAGGACTGCAAGGTTCCTGGTATCAGAGAGCTGACAACAATCCTGACTGGTGGAAGTATGGGTGAGGACATGTTGGCTCTGAGTTGGATGTGGAGGAAGGACAGGAAGAGTGGGTATGTTGAGCATGGGTGTTGAGATTGGTTGGCAAGAGCCACTTGTTCCATTAGCTTGCTTGGCCTGCCTACATGCTTCTTGGGCCTCCTTGGAGCAGATTCCATGTCTCTAAAATCCACACAAAAACAAATCAGCTTGAATCCAAGTATGGGATGACATGGTGAACCATGAAGTGCTTGTGCAACATTCAGGCTGGTCATCATCAGAAAGGCAATACAGGGAGCCCAACCTGGATAAACTCCCTGCGTAAACACTCCCTCCAACAGGCATCCCATCCAATGGACATAAGAGAGAAATGAAAGATCATCCCAGGGGATAATGATGTGAACCACAGAGTGCTTGCGCAACATTCAGGCCAGGTCCTCAACAGAGAAGCAATACAGGGCGCCCGTCCTGGATAAACTCCCTGCCTAAACTTCTCCTAAGACAATTATTCCCTGGGAAAGGATAAGAGATGAAAATGGAACAAAAAAACACCTTTTTCCTGGGGCCTGTGTGGAAAAAATGAGAGGTATCAACAAACATTCTCAGATGGAAGATGCAAGAGGAGGGGCAAAAACCTGGAAAATCCATTGGGAAAGATGGTGTGGGAAAATACTTGAACAGAATGTGTTAGAGTTTGTTCAGAGTTCAATAGAACAAGGCATTTGTAAGTAACAACACCCACAAGCTAATAACTCTGGTCTTCAGCAGCTGATTAGGAAAGATCATCTCAATCCCAACTAACCTCCAGGTTCTCAATGAACCTGCCCAACTCTCCGCAATCAAGTGCTTGAAGGGTACCAGATAACTGTGGGTGGCTTTAAAAAACAAAGCAATTTGTTTATGAAGCTCTAGAAGCAAGCAATAGCAGATTAAAACAAGAATAACCCAACACTTTTCAAGGGAATCAAGAGTAGCATGGCAAAATGCAACTTCAAAGAAATAAGAGAGGTCTAACACTCCAGGTTTCAAGCTTAATAAAACCTCTCAGCCAAACATGGCTGGCTCAGGAAAGATAATCAAAGAATGATCAGGACCAGTATGGTTGGAAAAAGGGATCAGGAGTGGTATAACACACTCAAGAATTCAACCAAATGAACTCTTCTTCAAACAGCAAGGCTATTGGTTGGTGATAATGCCCACAGAGGGACGGATCAAGGGTTTGAGTATGGAGGCTCAAGGATCAAGGGGAAATCAAAAGATATACCCAGGTTAAATATTGTTAATTGCTCAAATGGATCAGAGAAAGGATACCCCTGGATGATGATGATAGATAGGATGTATACAATACTTCAATGTATGGGGCAAAAAGGCCAGGGAGAGCCCCTCCTTATATGGGCAAGAGGCCCTAAATACTAATTACAAGGGATACTACAAATAAGTGCAAAAAAAATTAATTTATGACATTTTCCCATGGCTGGGGTGAGCACAACACTCACCCTGCTGGATGGAAGGGGTGGCACTAGTTAAAAGTGAGACTGCCCGCGGATGATTGCGGGCGGACAAAGGAAATCCCTTTTTGCACCCCCATCCCAAGACGGAAAGGGGTGCAATTGGACAGGCCAGGGCCAATTGGTTGTCCGTCAGCGTCTCCGCAAAATCCATACATTGATGATGGCTTGTCATGAAAACATTGTCCACATCCGGGAGATTGTTGTTGGCAATACTCCAACCCCACGAGTGAGATCAATTTTTCTGATAGGGCTTTCAGGGAAAAAAAAGAAAAAGAAAAGGAAGATGATGAAGGATATAGAGTGACTAATTGGATGAGATCCTTGCGGTTGTTACTCGCAATAATTGAAGGGATTCATGCCCCAAACCAAGGCAGCTAGGGTAGCAGGAATATCCCCCTACTCCCTTTTGGTGTGGCTGAGAAGAGAGCGAGTGAGTGAGACCAAGAGATGGACCCAAGTGACCGGGGAAGTTGGTAGTACTGGTACTACCCTCTACTACTCAGAAAGTCAATACAACACGTTTAGTATCTCTGAAACCAAACCGCAGGTCAGTACATATTATATCAATTAATTGGTAGATGTAGTTATTACAAGGAAGCCATGAAATGAATTATGGCCCTTGGATGATTGTGGGCGGACAAAGGTAACCTGTTTTTGCACCCCCATCCAAAGAAACAAAGGGGTGCAATCGGACAGGCCAGGGCCAATCCATTGTCCGCGGACGGACGGGCGCGCGCGACAACCAAGAGATCACCTACCCCATCCCAAAGATGGAAGGGGTGGCAATAGGTAAAACTGAGACCGCCCGCGGACAAAGGAAACCTCTTTTTGCACCCGCATCCAAAGACCGAAAGGGGTGCAATTGGACAGGAGGTGATTGATCCAGGGACAAAGGGTTGATGGGAGGCAGAGTACAGGCGTATGCCAAGGTTGTCATGGCCACGGGATTGAGCATGGGACTTTGGCGGTGGGAAGGAAGGAGCCAATGAGGACTGGAGATGGAGGTAGGATGATCAATGGTTGAGGACGGTTGGGGTTTGCGGCAGCCGCCAGGAAACCGCGCAAGATGAGCAGGAGAAATGATGGGTTGATGGATGAGGATTGTTTTCATTGTTTTCCTTGCTTGGGCTGAAGAGAAATGGTTGCGGGATTGAAGGATGGTCATAGGAGCGGGATCTTTGTGACTTCAGGGAGGATGTTTGTGAATTTTTGGTGACCCCTGAAAAGTAAATAAGATGGCAACAATCTTAGTCTTGGATTAAGATTGGTGGACAATGAGTTGATGGACCATTTGATGAAAATTGTTGTCATTTTCATCCTTGGATGGATATTGAGCTTTCCGGAAATTCAATAGTGTTGTCATCTAAGCCAAGGGAGGGGATGATTGATGGCCTGGTTACAATTAATGCCATCATCCTTGTAGGATGGATGATGATCATTGACAAAGCAACTTATAAAAATAAGATAAAAAGATCAAAAGAGGTGATGACTTGGATTGAATATTGAAAATGCTTGAGAGTGAGAAGAGGTGAAGTTGAATACAAGACCCAGGGGCTTGGGCAACCCAGGGGCTGTCATTCTTAGACCGTTAGGACAAGAGAGAGTTGGAGGAAGGGCAAATTATAGGCCACCAGTTGCAGATCAGAATATATATATATATAAAGAGGTGTACCAATTTGGTATCCACAACGGATTATTAATTCACTCAGATGATGGATAGATGATATATCCCTGATGAGATGTATAATACTCCAATATATGGGGTATGGATGTTGATTTCCGGTTTCCAGAAACCGCACTTCAACCTTTGGGGTATTTCATGCTCTACAGGGGCATAACACTGCTTTTGATGTCTGGTTTCCGGAAACCGGACATCACCTTGGAGTGGTGTTATGCCCCTGTAGAGCATGTAAAAACCAGTAAGACTCATTTCACTTGGGATTATGTGGGTTATTTCATGCTCTACAGGGGCATAATACTGCTTGTGATGTCCGGTTTCCAGAAACTGGACATCACCTTGGAGCGGTGTTATGCCCCCGTAGAAAAAGTAAAAACCAGTAAGATTTATTTCACTTGGGATGATGTGGGTTCTTTCATGCTCTACAGGGGCATAACACTGCTTGTGATGTCCAGTTTCCGGAAAACGGACATCACCTTGGAGTGGTGTTATGCCCCCTTAGAGCATGTAAAAACCAGTAAGATTCATTTCACTTGGGATTATGTGGGTTCTTTCATGCTCTACAGGGGCATAACACTGCTTGTGATGTCCGGTTTCCGGAAACTGGTGTGGAAATTATATGAGAGTAACGCTCCTAAGTTTTCCGCAAGTCCGGAAGTTATTGATCTAGGCCTCTGTAAGGAGGTTGGGTGCAATGAGTTCTTGACTGTAGTAAGATAAAAAGAGATAATGAGATGTATTCCTTTCCCCCCCAATCCTTCCTATTCCTTTCCTTTCCTTGGTGGTCTTCTCCAATGATGATAGATTGATAGATTGATGGGTAGATAGATAGATGATCATAACCCAACCCAGAGTTGTGGGTGAGGACTTGGGTCCCCCCTTCAACCCTAACCTAAGTACAACCACAAACGCAAAAGAACAATGAAACACAACCCCTAAGCACAGAACCCTAGCCCAACCCTACCCCTCCATCCCTTGCCCCATAACCCGTGCCCCTTGATATCAACGTACGCCCGGTTTGTTCTTCTCATGGCGCGGCCCTCCTCCGCGCCCTACTCGGAGCCCCCCGGTTCGCCCGCCCGCGCGCGTCCGCGGACCTCGCGGTCCGCAAGTCGGCCAGCTTGCGCCTAACACCCAATCTCCCCGCCCTTGCCTTCCCAACTAGCCACCCGCAAACTTGGTTGGGCCGGCTCCATCACTTGGTCCACGTTTCCTGGGCGGGTCGCGGCCCGGCGCCCTCGGAATAGGCCTGACCCGCACCTGGTGCTGATTTCCGCAATTCCTACTGCTGAGCCCGCAGCGGCTGCTTCTGAGCCCTCAGAAGGCACTGCTGAGACCTCGCGCACCCAAATGCTGAGCCCAACCTACCCAACTGCTGAGTGGGCAGCCCGCGACGCAACTCTTGACCCAAGGTTATAAATACAACACCACATCCCCCCCCAAGTTGAGTTCTGTCCCCAGAGGTCTCCCATTGCTGCCTCGCCTCCATCACACTACCGACCCACCTTTCCCCCAACCACCCCAGCTCACCCCAGCCCCTCCTCCCCTTCCTCTCCGTTGCCCTCATGATCCCCTGGTACTGCGCCCGGAACGGGCTTGCGTGCACAATTGTTCCTGGTGGACGCGCCTGCACTTCTTGCCATTGTGGCCATTGCCGCTGCTTTCTCTGCAAGGGAATGCCGCGTCCTCCTCCTCAATCCGGTTCCTGTCCCTGGCTGCGCAAGAGGGCCCGTCCAGACCCGTTTGTGGTTTTGGACAATGAAACACTCTCTGAGGACTTGTGGACTCCACCCAGATTTCCTTGTGCCCGCTCCCCCCCAGGACCAATCCGCGACTCCGCCTCCCCATTCCTACGCGCAGGGCCCCCATGGAAGGAGGACTACCCAAACTTTGGGGCTTATTGGTCCGCCTTACAGCTCTGGGTGGATCGCGTTTGGGTCACGCAAGGCGCGAGGGAACCGCGCATTGATGAAATCCTCCGACGCCGCGCTGGCTCTCCTCTGGTCCTTACCCCAGCCCTGGCTCCTCCTTACTTGTTGGACTTGGACAAGAGGCCCCCAACCCCGCGGGGCACCCCTCCGCCACCTGCGTTGCGGGTTGTAATCTCCTTGTCGCCTCCCGCTGGACGGAGCCCCCCCAATGGTCCACCGGGGGCCCCTTCTTCACCAGTCCTGCCTGCTCCCAGCCCACCCAAGATTCCGGATATCCCCGTTTTCCAGGCTAATCCGCTCGCAAGGTTTGATGCAATGGTGGACAACGCGCACGGACTCCTTTGGCGGTTCCTGGCAACCCCTCGCGCCCACACCACCAGAGAGCAACGGGAACTCTTGGCGGCCTTCCGGACTTTAGCCACAGCGGCTCGCGCGGATGTGGAGGAGGTGATGAGGACTTGTCCGACGTAGACGGATTTCCCCCCCCTTTCTTCCTTTTCCATGTTGTATCTTATTCCGCGCCTTCTTGCAAAGAAATAAATTTTTGCCGCGCGGTCCTGAGTAGCCTCCAAGCTTGTGAGAACCATTGTGCACAAGATCCGCGTCTTGAAAGCAATCCGTGCAAGTGAGAGCAAGAGTGAGTGAGAAAGAGGTCCGCGCCCGCATCCTGAGTGAGAGTGGGAGTGAGAATAAAGGCGGAGTTAAGGGTGAGAATGAGTGAAATTCAAGTCCACGCCCGCATCCTGAGCCAAAAAAGTTCCCTGGAAGGTACCTGGACCGCCCCAGCCAAACTTCCACTCAGTTCCCCGTACCCAATCCTGAAACAAACGCAACAATCCTACACCAGCACGCGCACAGTCATCCAACAGAGGCAAAGAAGGAAGTTGAGAAAACAAAAATTCTGGGGTGTCTAGCTTTTCCAGCTGTGGACTGGCTAGGACACCCCCTTACCAAATCAGACCTGTCACGTATGTGTCCCGCGCCAAGAGGAAACAAGGAAAAGAACAAAGCCCATAAAAAAAGGAAACCAAAACCCCAATAATAGCGGAAAGATTTATTTTTTTTTTCAGGGCCTCCGCTCCTTGTCCCGCATTGACCAATCCGCGGGGCTCATCCTCTCATTTACAGACCTGGCTAGCGCCGCACCCGCGTCCCTGTAATCAATTATAACCAAAACCAGTACCAATCCAAGAGGCCAATCAAATATAAAAGAAATAGGAGAACGGACATTCTGGGGTGTCTAGTTATTCCGGCTGTGAACCAGCTAGGACACCCCCCTCACCAAATCAGACCTTCACCCTACTCGCTTCCCCCCCAAGTTGACCGCTGTCCCCAGCGGTTTGTAGCCTTTTTCTTGTCCAAGGTGGCGCGCGGCGCGCGGGCTCCTCCTCAGACAAAGGATCCAGCCCTTCCACTGATCCTGAACTCCCAAAGCCGTCCCCCGCGTTTGCGCCATCCCCAGCCATCTTGTCGAAGGAGGTGGAGCCGCGCGCAAAGAATTTCTTCACATGCAAGGCCAAAGCCTTCTGTTTGAGCAGTGTCCCGTCAAATTCCTCAAGATGGTAGCTCCCGCCCTCAAACTTGGATGCCACGCGGAAGGGGCCGGTCCATCGGTTGGGGAAAAGCTTCCACCACTTAGATTCCAGACTCCGGTTATACAACAAAACCAAGTCACCCTTCAGCAGTGGATCCCGGAGGCGGTGGGAGCAGCGCTTGTCCCAATAGCGGACCAAAGCCGTCCTTGTCTTCGGCAACCTTTCAGCGGCCTTTGCCAGGGTCTTGTCCTGTTGGAGAAGCTGTTTGGCGCGCACTTCCACAAGTTCTGCTAAGTTCTTCACCTTCCACCAGTCTATGCCCAAGAAGGTTTCGAGCTCAATGTCCACCGGAAGCACCAGACGTTCTCCGTAGAGAAGTTTGTAAGGCAATTAGCCTGTTGAGCGTTTTACCAAGATCCTGTCCGCAAAGAGGCATGCCAGAAGGGCCTCCTGCCACCGTTTACCGTCCTCCCCACACATCTTTACCAGGGCGTCATTAATGGGCTGATTTCCGCATTCGATCATCCCGGCACCCTCCGGATAGTATTCCGTGACCTGCCCAAACTTGGCTCCGCAACTCTGGACCAGTGCCATCAAGCGCCCCCGGAACTCCGCTCCTCCTTTGACAGTGACCAAGCGAAGCAAAACAATCCTCCTTGAAGAACTGAGAAACCTTCTACGCCGACAACTTCACCAGATGACGAGCCTCAACCCAAACTGAAAGATCTTCCCGCGCAACCAGCAGGTATGCATACTTCCCTGCCTTTATGTGGACCACGTCAAGGGAGACCCGCCCAAACAACGCGTCCTGCCCCGTAGGGTGACCCACCTCCCTGGGAAACCTAGAACTCTGCCGTTGACACGCTTTGCAAGACTTCACCCATTCCTGTACCGCGCGCACCACACCCGGCCACCAGAACCTTGCCTTCACCTGCCTCCGCGTTTCGAGCTCATGCCGGTGCCCAAGGTCGTGGTGGAGACACCTCAGAATCATTTCCTGGTCCCTCCTTGATGTTGCGACCACCAAAGGCACCGGGGTGCTTTGTTGCCACAGTTGCCCGTCCTGCATGTAGAAGTTGGTCATCCGCCGCTTGGCCCACCAAATTTCTGTTCCTGAAGCGTCCTCGGGAAACCGGAGATCCTGCAAGAAGGAGCAAAAGATTGCGTAGCGCCTGGACTGCTGCAGCAGAAGGGTGACCTCCGTCTCCATCATACCAACGCAAATAACCGGAGACTCCACGTCCAAGGGCTCCGCCCCCTCAAACGGATCCTCCCGCGGATACCGCTAAAGCGCGTTGGGCATAGTGAACGCCTTCCCTGGAACGTGAACTACGCCAAAAGTGAAGAGCTGGAGAAATGCCAGCCACCTAGTCATAGGAGCGTATGGCAGTGTTGGAGAATTGATCATCCTCGCCAGGGCCTCCGCGTCGACCAGAAGCTTGAAGTTCACCCCCCAGAGCAGGTGCTGAAGCATCCGCACAATTTTGGGGACTCCGCATAATTCTAACGTTGGCTGCAAGTACCAACTCTCCGTTTCTGTAAAATTCATGGACTTGTAGAGAACCAGCCTATCCTTACCATCCTCCTCCTGCGTCAGGACACCGCCCGTGCCAAGCTTGCTAGAGTCGACGGCCAAGCGGATCCCTCCCAAGTGGTAGTCAAGGTTGCAGAGGATGATGTCGCGGCCCACAATCTCCTTGAGCTTTGCAAAGGCAGCATCACACTGCTTTGTCCATTCCCATTCCGCGCCTTTCCAGGTCAGCGCCCGCAGCGGACTTGCAACTTCCGTGAACCGTTTGATGAACATGCAAACATAGCTGCACAGTCCCAGGAATTGGAGAATATGCAAAGGTGTCCGCGGGTTTGGCCATTTGAGGACTTTGTTTTGTTTCTTCGCCGCAATTCTCCTGCTGTCAAAAGCCACCACATGGCCTAGCACTTCCAACGCCGGAACACAAACTGCCAACTTACCCCCCCATACCGTAAGCCCTGCCTCCTCAATTCAAAACAAGACCCGCTCTAATGTCTGCGCGTAATCCCAGATGAAGCGGCGGATCTTTGGGGCCTCCTCTAGCACCGCACCCCCGTAATCCATCTTTCTCCTTTGATGCCGGCATTGTCAATGAAGATCAGAACCCCGTCCAGTATGTTGTCCCGCAGGATCCACGTCATCTGGGCTTGATAGACAACCACCAAGTTTTTTGCCCCCTGCGGCAACCGTGTCAGCTGCATCCTTCTCAATCCTGTCTTGAACGCGGTAAGCGGCCACGAGTTGGGATGGAGCTTGCCCTGATCATACCCCCCCATTACATAAACCAAAAAGTAACACGCGCGCCCCGCCATCGACTCCAGGAACTCGTCCACGCGCGGAGGCAATCCTGTGTCCCAGATAGTGAATGAGTTGAGCCGCTGCAGGTTGTGAACAATCCTAAGCAACTTCCCCTCCTGTTTAAAAACCGCGAAAATTGGGCTAGAGTAGCTTGATGTCGACTGCTTGTACAACCCCATCCTCACACGCTCCTGGACCAGTTCCAAAAAGGGTTCCTTCACAGTTGGAGGGATCGGAATCCGCTTGATTTGCCAGGGCTTGTGCAGCACCGTGGGGATTACATAGGGGTCGCCAACCTCTCCCTTCAGAAATCTGCGCTTGTTGGGCCTTCTTGCAGAGCACCAACACCAATGCTAACAAATACTTCTCCTCCGTACTCAACCACCCTGCCTGCCCAGAATTCAGCGCCTTGATTCGCTCGTTTGTGATCCGCGCCAACCGCGTTACCCACCCAAACTTCCTCAACGGACTCACCCAGGGATCCCAAGACCAGGAGATTGGCCTCAGAGGCCCATTCAGCCCCTGCAGCATGGGCTTGTTCCGGGGCTGGACCTTTTGCGCCACAGGCTTGTATTGCTCCGCGTTGCACCTAACCATCCTTACGCGTCCACTGTTGTCGTTGTGAATCCTGGCAACAATCAACCCGTGGCTCTCACCTTTGCTCACAAGCGTGGCACTATGGTAGTGTTTTTGAAACACAGTACCTTCCGGTGGTGCATACTGAGGAAGATGACTTACTTCTGCCGCTTGCGCCCTCCAGGCACTTCCTTTGGCCTTTTGCTCCTCCCTAGTTGACTGCCCGCACAAGGAAGGAGCTTGCCCTGCGCGGTACCCACGGTCGACTAGGGAAAACCCTCCGCAGGGCGGCCCTCACGGCCGTCCCCACTGTTGGACTCTGCCTCTTTGCCGACCGCCGCCAATGGCACCCATTTCCCCTTCCCATGGTTGGAGATTTTCATCTCAAACCTTACCCTGGACGCGTCATCCACCGTCAGAGCCTCCGTCCCTTCCTCCGCGTTGAACGTCATTTGGGCCCAGAATCCAAACATGAACGGCCAACCCAAAATCACGTCACCCCACTTGACCAAGAGGAACAACAGCAGCTTCTGAACCTTTGCAACCTCCACCTTTTCTTCCACCACCACCCCATCTACCCAACATTCCCCCCATTGAGCGCCTGCAAGCCCATAGGGCACTTCCTCAGCACCAGGCCCAACTTGTCCACCAGTTTTGACAGGAGAAGGTTGACCATTGACCTGCTGTCCAACATCTCCCACACTTTCCTTCCCGCAATCTTCAGTGAGAAATAGGCAAGCGGCACCGAAACGGCTTTGGATTGGCACAACTCCCGTTCTGTTTCCTCCGTGGCCGCATTCACGCGCTGCATTGTTGCCGGGAGTCTGCAGCCCCCGTGCTCCTTCAGCGCCTGGACCATTTCCTCGACAACCACCGGGGAGACCACGGCCAGCTCCCGTAGCATGAGAGGTATTGGTACCTCACTCCCCATCACTCGCCAAACAATTTCTGCGGCCTTCCTTCTTCCTCCCGAGCTGATTGCCAATGCGTCGCCCCCCAACCCTTGCGCTCCAACCCTTGGAGCTTGATTTAATGGCTGCTCCTTGGCATCCACCTCCATCTTTTCCAACACAATTCGCTTTTCTGCCGCCAACGCCCTAACTTCTGCCTCCACACGCGGTTCCCGCCACGTACCAGGCCCGGTGACAATCCCAAGGGACACCCAAGCAGCCCCTGCGGGTCAGGCCCTTGCCCTAGCCTGCTCCAGCCGCGGTGGCTGACCGGCCCCCAGGTCCACCGGTTTGCCCAACGGAAATATGTAGGTCCCCCCAGACGCGCAAACCAACCCCTCATTCATGTCCTTGGTCAGATCCGCGCAACCAGACTTCCAATGACCTTAATTGCCGCAATATGTGCACAGGAAAACCAAAAACCCCCCCCTTGGTCTGCTACTGGGCTGAAAGCCCCCTCTTGCATGGGGCGGCAGACCGCGCGAAAAATCAGGAGGCAGAGCCGTTTGCTGGGCCGCCATCCGATTCATAAGGATCCGCAAGTCCCGTAGCATGTCTGTTACCTTGTTCACCGGTACTTCCATTGACTGTGAAGGGGCTACGGGCTGTTCCGTTTCTGGCGGGTCCGCAAGCGGTACCGGCGTCTGGGCCGGGGTGGAAGAGGCCGTTGGCTTCCTTGAACTTGCCGGGAACGACCGGGCAGTATCCTTGATCAGCT
This sequence comes from Puccinia polysora, assembly GCA_025617555.3. Lineage (NCBI taxonomy): Eukaryota > Fungi > Basidiomycota > Pucciniomycetes > Pucciniales > Pucciniaceae > Puccinia > Puccinia polysora. Next base: position 15,712,901 of record CM062614.1, read on the forward strand.
CTTCCAAGTCAATCTTGCTCTTGACCGCCTGGTTGATTACGCCCAAGCTCGGGAGGAGCCTGACGCTCCCATCCACTGACCGCGTTACCAACCTGGGCTTGAATAGGTAACAATGGACCCGTGCGCAAAGTTGCGGCGCAAGCCCGCCTAGGAACTCCCACTTCATGGCCCCCGTCTGACCCGCCACCACCTGGTTCTTTTCTAGGTAACTATAAATTTGGTCAAACTGGGACTTGTACTTGGACAGATTGCTCCATGTCCGCACCCCACCTCGGGAAATTACCTCACCCGCCGCTCGCTTGAAGTCCGCCTCCCAAAAGCGGGGCTTGCGCTGTCAGCCTGCTACTTAGCACAGAGCAACCTGACAAAGCAGCAACAATAATAATATTAACAAAATAAAGATAAATGAATAAATAAAATCATTATAAAATGAAGGAGTAGGAAATCCATAAATATTATTGCAGAAATGGATTCCCCACCCAAAATAAGGTAGGGTCACTCACTGACCCCACCCTTGAATTCGTACTCCTTATATTTTTTAATTAATTTAATACAGAATGGTAAATGACCACGGCACCAGTATGGCACTTTTTAGCCATTTTAATATTTCACATGATATGTCATGTATAGGTTTCACACCTAAATTTCAGTCGAAATTCAGGTGTTGTGTGTAGTTTAGGAGTTACACGGGAAATTGTGTTTTGTCACAATTCCCGCACGCAGCCCCGCGTCCCTAGCTCCAGTCTCCCGCGTACGCTGAATTCCCGCACGCAGCTCCGCGTCCCTACAGCATTGGACTCCCGCGTACGCCAACTCCCGCACGCAGCCCCGCGTCCCTACAGCGCTGAACTCCCGCGCGCATCTGAGCAGCGGATCAGTCCCCGCGCGCATTTGAATGGACTGATCCCCGCGCCTCCTATGACAATCAGGTACCGCTCAGAGAAGCTACAACATAGTAGGATATACACTACATATGTAAAGCCAACACACGAGCACAGATTAAGGTTCAAAAACCTTAAAAATCAATTGAAATTAGTTAATAACTAATTTTTAGTATTTTTTATTAATTAAATAAAGATCCAGACTCACCACGAAGTAAGTTGATCAGAACCTTCAAAGACCACGAAACTACATAAGGAGTGGTCGTAAAAATTATTAAAAATGACATACAGGATCAGCAGAGGATGGAGAATCAATAAAAATCTACGTCTGCTCACTTTGGACCAGTACTTACTGTACAAATTAAGGATCAGTGCAGGATCAGCAAAATGACTAATCTATTGATTAACAGATCCTGCAGCTAAAAAGGAGCTGTTCCTTGACAGATCTAAGGCCAGCAGGCTGACAGCACCTTGAGGACGTGCCAATCTTGCCCTGATTGCCCCCCTAGCCTCAGCCCATGGCTAGTACCCCTTCTAGAGGTCCTCAAGCACCCAAAAAGGAATATTTAAACAGGCTCTTTTGCCCTCTTGTTTCCAATCAGTTAATCAGTTATCAGGAATTATTTATTATCAATCAGACACGGTGTCATTGTTAATCAAGTGCTTATATGAAGATAAGCAAGTGATTTATGACTTAGTCTGTAGTAGTATTATTTACCTTTATTGACCAATCAACCATTGAAGTTTAGTCAGGCAATCAACCCCATCTGCTCTGAAACCCTTCCAATTACTCCAGGATTTTCGTGGTCAAGTACTCAGAGTGAGTGTTTCCCCTTCCTGTCTAGGCCACGTGTGCTGTTAAGCCCGGCCATTAGTGGAATAAGTCCTTTATAAGGCACCCATATTTATTCCAAGGTTCTTAAACTGCCTAAGGAGGCCCCTTGAAGAGAGGTTGCTAGTCTGTAAAGATCCCCAGTAGTATAATACTGTGGCCCCTCTTTATATTTAATATTTAAAATATTTATAACCAAACCAAATAAACCTTGCACTTGCTCATACCGTACCATTATTGGAGCTTTAAAGTGTTTATTCTTTGGAATATTATTGCTCCAAGTTCTTTTATCACTCTCTGTAGCTAAAGGACTGCAAGGTTCCTGGTATCAGAGAGCTGACAACTGGGGGTCTGGCCGGGAAATATCCTCAATAATTAATTATTTAATTAATTATCTCCTGGACCAGTTATTTATATAAAAATTATATAAGTAGAAATACTTATCATTTATCTTGATCTTTTAATTCGTCCAGTGGATTTAAAAACCAACGGAGAATTGATCAATTATTATTTAAATCTTCTTAAACAGAAAAAGGAAGAAAAATTACGTAACTTTGTGCCTGTTGTTATAACTCCTGAGCAGAAACAAGAGAGACTTCTTTATTATAGAGAACAAATCTCAAAAGAAAAGGAACAAGAGTTAGAAAGAATTATCAATTTTAACTCCTTGTTAAGACAGCACAAAGAGTGGAAAACCTATCAAAGAAAGCTTTCTGCTTTTAAGAGACGGTATCCAAATTATAAAAGTGAGCTTTGATCTCCTTTTTATTTTTTTTATAAAAAAAATCACAAAAACTCGAAAATTATAATAAAAATCATTATAAAATAAATAAATATATAACTTATATTTTTTATTATTTAATCCTTTCTAGTGGACTTTGTCTTTGGTGATCTTATTGACCAAGACCTCTTAGAGGACGTCCCAGACTGTGGACCCTTGGATTTGTCCCAAGATTTGATTGGAACCCACTCAGATCCCATTGGAATACCCTCCAAGGACGGACCTGACCCCAACAAGGACTTAGTGCCTTTAAACCTTCATATAAGTAAGAAATATTTTTTTTAAAAAAAAAATTAATTACTCAAAAAAATTTATTTTTTTATAAAGTTTTGACAAAAACTTATATAACCTTTAAAATGCTCCAAAACAGACGCAACACCCGTGCCAGTGGACGCGCCCCATCATATGGATCTTTGCCCGGAGGAACCCGTGTGCGCAAGGACGCCAGTCGCGACCGCAATGAGGATCGAGCCAGTGATCGCTCCGATCTGAGCAACCGTGACAACGACCGCGGCCGCCGACTCGACCAACTCACAGTTGGAGGGTCGTCCATTGTCGAACGTGAAATCCCAGGAGGATACCGTTCCACCTACGCCACCCCAGCCGGACTCCTCCAAGGAGGAGAAAATAAAGGTATTAGTGAAAGAACACGTGGGTCATTGGGAACTGTTCAAACAGGCTCAGACCCAGGAAGACCATCAGGGTATGAGAAAAGCCATATATTTGGCAAAGAAGACTCAAATAACCTTCCAAAAGTTAATTCCCAAGAAAGAAGTAGAAAGTTACGTGAAGAATTGGAATCCTTGGGACCAATTAGTTTCCTTAAGAGGAAACAACAACAACAAGAAGAAGAGATCTCTAGCCCATCAGAAGTTAAAGAGTCCCAAAGAGTGGGACAACATAATATCTTTAGCAAGAAAATGGAAGAAAGTTTACCGCAATTAGACGTAGAAACTTTCAATTTGTTTTCCATAAATGTTTCTCATAACTTTGATATCATTGGCAAATGTTTTGATAAAGTATATGAGCAATTGGATAAAGTAAATACCAATTTTGGTAAAGTCATGCAATCCCAATCCAACTTGATCAAAATCAATGAGTTAGAAGTAAAACAAATAAGAGACAGCATTAGTTTGAGTAAAGGAGAACTAATAAATTACCTAGAAAACAATACTTCAGCTATCCAAGAAGAAATTCTTCTATCAATTGAACAAATCAAAGAAAGTATTAATAAAATAGACCACACTTCACCCACTCATATTATTAATAAAATTGATTCATTAAGTAACAAACTTGACCTTGAATTAGGTATGATTAAGAATGATCTCAGAGATCTAAAGATAAACTTATCTCAACCCATTGCAGACTCTGATGAAATCAGACCTTCCAGGTACCACAGTACGCCCCAACTACCTTCTAGACCAAGACTAACAAGGCTTGAATCTTTCAGACCTAGTCCCACTCCTGAAGTAGAACAAGCATTAAAATTACTTCCCCCTATCACTGAGTGGCCTAAATTCTCCGGAGAAGGAGAATACAATCATGTCAGTTTTATTAAGTTTATTGACTACACTCTGGCCTCTTATGAACTTCCTGATAACATAGCCGTAGTAAGACTACCTAGACTATTTGAAGGAGTAGCCCTTGACTGGTTCATCAATAAGAGAGAAGAGGTAGGATCTTTGTCATGGAATTCATGGAAAGATTTGATTAAGGAACAATTTGGTACCAGAATTTGGAAAAGAAAAATGATGAAAACTTTCGAAACTTCTTTGTTTGATCCATTTAAGGACAAACCTCACAAATGGTGCCTTGACCAGAAGAGAAGACTAGACTGCTTCTACCCAAATGCTGATAAAGAAGAAGTCAATGAAAGACTCCTCAACCTATGTCCAGGACAACTTAACCATAGCGTAAGGTGCAGAATGCCCATGAACTCTGACCTTTCCACTCTCATAGGAGTATTAGAAGAAACTATTGACATGAATGGCTTAGACAAAAAGCTTAATAAACCCAGAGAACCAACTACTAGGAATAAGGAAGATTATAATAACAAGAACAAAGAACTTCTACCTAACAACTCAGAAGCCAAGAATACTTTGGTGACCAAAGAAAAGACATGTTGGAATTGCAACCAAACAGGGCATGTAAGACCTGACTGTCCTTTACCCAGGAGAAAGATTAATCCTATTGAAGGAGAAGAGGATGACATTAATCCTGACCCTCAACTAGATGACACTGATGGTTCCATCTCTGAATGTGACCTAATTATCACTAATCCCATTAATGTCATCAAAGGCAACATGGAATCTTCCCTAGATATTTACCCTGTTAATGAAGATAGCAATTTGCCTCAAAAATGGACACCCAACATGAAAATCCAACATGTTTCTGAAGCTAAGACCTTAACCCTCAAACCTTCTATTGGAAAAGGGTACACCAGTGGTAAAACTTGTTATGCCACTGGCTTGATACAAGGTTCTCCCGTAAAATTGCTTCTAGACAGTGGAGCCTTCTGCTCTTGTGTTGGAACTGACTACTTAGATAAACAGGATTCCAACTGGAAGAAAAACTTACTACCTGTACCTCGAGCTAAGTTCAGCAGTTGTAACTCACCTCTCAATGCTATTGGAGTATGGCCAACAGAAATCATACTCCCCCACTCTAAAGGATCAATCAGGATAAAGATTGAATTTGTAGTACTCCAGAATGGAGTATGTGATTATTTTATTATAGGAAATGATTCTCTTTGCCTGTACGGGATAGATGTCTTCCAGAGTAAAGGGAGATATTTCACTATAGGAGGAGATTGGAACAAGAAGTTCCAAATATGCCATATCAATGCTAAAGCTGCTGATTCCACTTATGAGAGACACTTAGAAACTTTTAACCAGGAATACTTTTCCCAAGCTGCTTTGAATTCCCAGCTTAGTGAAAATCAGAAAAGAGATATTCTCCAAGCATGCTTTGAGAACCAGAATGCTTTTTGCACTAAAGATCATCCCATTGGTAATATCAAAGGTCATGATATGGTCTTAACTTTGACTATTAAGCCTCCTTACCCTCCTAACCTCAGGAGACCAGCTTACCCTTCTAGTCCAAAATCTAGAACTGCTCTAGAAAGCCACATCCAAGAACTAGTGGACTTACAAGTCTTACGGAAAGTAGGGCATAATGAGCAAGTAGACGTAACTACCCCCGTGATAATAGCCTGGCACAATGATAAGTCTAGGATGGTTGGAGACTTTAGAATGCTCAACAACTACACCCAAGCTGACTATTATCCTATCCCAAGGATTGACCACGCTCTACATAATCTTTCTAAAGCTAAGTTCATTACTACTATGGACATGTTGAAAGGCTTTCACCAAATACCTATCAGTCCGGATAGTAGGAAATTTATGAGAATTATATGTCATTTAGGCATATATGAGTATCTCAGAATGCCATTTGGTATTAAAAATGCTCCTTCCCACTTCCAAAGGATGATGGATACAGTCTTAGGAATGTTCATCAGGCAAGGTTGGATGATGGTATACATAGATGATGTTATCATTTATTCAGACGATTGGGATACTCACATGGACAAAGTAAGGCTAGTCCTTAAAACAATTGCTTCAGTAGGATTAAAAGTATCTATGAAAAAGTGCAACTTTGGATACGGAGAACTTAAAGCTCTAGGACACATTGTTTCTGGACTAACCTTAACTGCTGACCAAAGTAAGATAGCAGCAGTAATGAACAGACCTATGCCCCAGAACAAAACGGAACTCTTATCCTTTATAAGCTTCTGCAGCTATTACAGGAAGTACATACCTAAATTTGCTAACCTCACCAAGTGTTTATATGAGATCTGCAACAACAACACTTTGTTCGAAATGACTCATGAAAGATTAAAGAATTATGAGGAACTCAAAGTAGCTATGACTACTGCCCCAGTGTTGATACAACCAGATTATTCTAAACCTTTCAAACTTTACATAGATGCTAGCATGGAAGGGTTAGGAGCTGCATTACACCAAGAAGTAGTAGAAGAGGATAAACCAGTAGAGAAACCTATACTCTTCATATCTAGACAAGTCAAAGATACTGAAAAGAGATATGGTGCCAGCCAAATGGAATGCCTTGCTCTAGTATGGGCATTAGAAAAACTCCACTATTACTTGGAAGGTACAAACTTCGTGGTAATCACTGATTGCAATGCTGTTAGGACTCTCATGAACATGAAAACTCCTAGCAGGCATATGTTAAGATGGCAGATAGCCATAAAACAGTACAGAGGTCAGATGACAATAGTCCACCAAGCTGGAGTTAAACATCAGAATGCTGACAGTCTTAGCAGAAATGCTCTACCAAATGATACTAGCAATCCTGCTCATGACCCAGAAGATCATGATATATTTCCTATACTAAACATTAATCTGTTTAATCTGGAAGCTCCCATCATAGGAATCCACATATGTGAACTAGAAGAATCACTGTTCAGCTCCATCAGAGAAGCATACAACTCTGACATGAAGACTTTGATTAACATCATAGAAAGTACTTCCCCTCCATCTGAACTCATAAACAGTTTACCTGAACCCCTACTGAAGTCCTATAAAGAAGGAAGAATCACACTGTGGGATGGGATACTATATTACCGGCATAAACACTCTAGTGTTATAGTCTTGACCAAAGCAGAGCATATCAAACTTGTTTTAGCTGAGTGTCATGATAATTGCTCTTCGGGTCACCTGTCTATTGATAGAACTCTAGATAAAGTAAAACAGACTGCCTGGTGGATCAACTGGAGAGACTCCACTATCAAGTATGTTTCAAGCTGTGAAATCTGTCAGAAGTCCAACAGGACCACTGGGAAAAGGTTTGGACTACTCCAAAGGATAGCTGAGCCCAGGAAGAGATGGGAAGTTATCAACATGGACTTCGTAACAGGACTGCCCCCTGGTGGAGCTTACTCTTACAACTCAGTCCTGGACATTGTAGACAGATTTTCTAAGAAAGCCAAGTTTCTACCTAACCATAAGGAAGACACCGCTATGGAGGTAGCCTTACTCTTCTGGAACAGACTAATTGCTGATGTAGGAATTCCTAAGATTATTATCAGTGATAGAGACCCCAAATTCACGTCTGAATTCTGGAGAAACCTCCATGATATGTTAGGAACTACCTTAGCCTTTTCTACAGCTTACCACCCTCAGACAGACGGATTAGCTGAAAGAATGATCCAGACTCTAGAGGATATGCTCAGAAGGTTCTGTTGCTTTGGGATGGAGTACAAAAATACAGACGGATATTGCCATGACTGGGTTAGCCTTTTACCCGCACTAGAAATGGCCTATAACAGTAGTAAACACTCTACTACCAAAGAAGCTCCTTACATACTGGAAAGAGGATGGATCCCCAAATTGCCCAAAGATAACCTCAATCAGGAGTTGACTAATATCCATCCAACATCACTGGACTTCAAAAACATGATAGATATGGCAAACAAGCACGCTGCTAAGTGTGTACAAGATGCTGTTGAATACAACCAACAGAGGTGGGATAAAACTCACAAAGAACCTGATTTCAGAATAGGAGATCAAGTTCTAATTTCAACCGCCAATTTCAACAATTTGGCTGGAAACAGAAAACTCAGACCAGCCTTTGTTGGGCCTTTCACTATCAAGAAACTCCATGGGAAAAATGCCGTAGAAGTCATCCTCAGTAATGAACTCTCTAGGAAACACCCAGTCTTCCCAGTTAGCCTTGTCAAACACTACCATCCCAGAGAAGGAGAAAAGACCCCTTCACTTAAAATACCAGTCTTAGATGAGCCTGAGAAGGACAAAGGAAAAGTTAGTAAAATCCTTAAAGATAAAAAAGAAAGGATCCAAGGAAAAGATGTTAGACTTTACTTAGTCAGATACAAAGGAGAATCAGCTGATAAAGATGAATGGCTACCTGAGAACAACATCCCAGATGGACCTATACACCTGAGAAACTACAGAGCCAGTAAAAGACACTGAACCCCAAAATTTTTTTTTCAGATATAGTCATATCTTGGAGTGGGGGAATGTCAGCCTGCTACTTAGCACAGAGCAACCTGACAAAGCAGCAACAATAATAATATTAACAAAATAAAGATAAATGAATAAATAAAATCATTATAAAATGAAGGAGTAGGAAATCCATAAATATTATTGCAGAAATGGATTCCCCACCCAAAATAAGGTAGGGTCACTCACTGACCCCACCCTTGAATTCGTACTCCTTATATTTTTTAATTAATTTAATACAGAATGGTAAATGACCACGGCACCAGTATGGCACTTTTTAGCCATTTTAATATTTCACATGATATGTCATGTATAGGTTTCACACCTAAATTTCAGTCGAAATTCAGGTGTTGTGTGTAGTTTAGGAGTTACACGGGAAATTGTGTTTTGTCACAATTCCCGCACGCAGCCCCGCGTCCCTAGCTCCAGTCTCCCGCGTACGCTGAATTCCCGCACGCAGCTCCGCGTCCCTACAGCATTGGACTCCCGCGTACGCCAACTCCCGCACGCAGCCCCGCGTCCCTACAGCGCTGAACTCCCGCGCGCATCTGAGCAGCGGATCAGTCCCCGCGCGCATTTGAATGGACTGATCCCCGCGCCTCCTATGACAATCAGGTACCGCTCAGAGAAGCTACAACATAGTAGGATATACACTACATATGTAAAGCCAACACACGAGCACAGATTAAGGTTCAAAAACCTTAAAAATCAATTGAAATTAGTTAATAACTAATTTTTAGTATTTTTTATTAATTAAATAAAGATCCAGACTCACCACGAAGTAAGTTGATCAGAACCTTCAAAGACCACGAAACTACATAAGGAGTGGTCGTAAAAATTATTAAAAATGACATACAGGATCAGCAGAGGATGGAGAATCAATAAAAATCTACGTCTGCTCACTTTGGACCAGTACTTACTGTACAAATTAAGGATCAGTGCAGGATCAGCAAAATGACTAATCTATTGATTAACAGATCCTGCAGCTAAAAAGGAGCTGTTCCTTGACAGATCTAAGGCCAGCAGGCTGACAGCACCTTGAGGACGTGCCAATCTTGCCCTGATTGCCCCCCTAGCCTCAGCCCATGGCTAGTACCCCTTCTAGAGGTCCTCAAGCACCCAAAAAGGAATATTTAAACAGGCTCTTTTGCCCTCTTGTTTCCAATCAGTTAATCAGTTATCAGGAATTATTTATTATCAATCAGACACGGTGTCATTGTTAATCAAGTGCTTATATGAAGATAAGCAAGTGATTTATGACTTAGTCTGTAGTAGTATTATTTACCTTTATTGACCAATCAACCATTGAAGTTTAGTCAGGCAATCAACCCCATCTGCTCTGAAACCCTTCCAATTACTCCAGGATTTTCGTGGTCAAGTACTCAGAGTGAGTGTTTCCCCTTCCTGTCTAGGCCACGTGTGCTGTTAAGCCCGGCCATTAGTGGAATAAGTCCTTTATAAGGCACCCATATTTATTCCAAGGTTCTTAAACTGCCTAAGGAGGCCCCTTGAAGAGAGGTTGCTAGTCTGTAAAGATCCCCAGTAGTATAATACTGTGGCCCCTCTTTATATTTAATATTTAAAATATTTATGACCAAACCAAATAAACCTTGCACTTGCTCATACCGTACCATTATTGGAGCTTTAAAGTGTTTATTCTTTGGAATATTATTGCTCCAAGTTCTTTTATCACTCTCTGTAGCTAAAGGACTGCAAGGTTCCTGGTATCAGAGAGCTGACATGCGCTCCCCCACCTCGCCATCATCTTGCCTCGGAGCCTTCCCCAGTCGCAAGCCTTGTACCCTGACATATCCTCCACGTCCCAGAGCGTATTCTTGTCCGCAATGAAGAGAACAACCGTGCAGACCTTGTCCTGAGCCGTTGCATTTTTGGAGTACGCAATATCCTCAAATCTTGCCAGAAAGCGCCCAATGTCCGCGGTGTCAAATTGGAGATGGGGGAAGTTCTGCGGCCTAAGCCACACCCTTCACGGAACCTCAGCCGCCTCCAAAGGCTCCGACCAAGGAGGAGCAAAACCGCTGGACCAAGTAGTTGGCGGTGGTGGAGGTGTTGGCCCGCCAGCTCCCGGCTGGAGAGGGAACAAGGTGGAACATTTGATCCTGCAGTAGTTGTGGGCAGATTCACACCTGTTAGCTTTGAGAGACCTAGACAAAAGATTACTTCCCAGCCAGAACCCCAGATGTGGAAAGTAGAGGAGAGTTACACTCCTAAGTTGTCCGCAAGTCCAGAAGTTATTGATCTAGGCGTCTGTAAGGAGGTTGGTTGAAATGAGTTCTTGACTGTGGTGAGATAAAAAGAGATAATGAGATGTATTCCTTTCCCCCCAAATCCTTCCTATTCCTTTCCTTTCCTTGGTGGTCTTCTCGGATGATGATAGATTGATATATTGATGGGTAGATAGATAGATGTCCATAACCCAACCCAGAGTAGAGGGTGAGGACTTGGGTCCCCCCTTCAACCCTAACCTAAGTACAACCACAAACGCAAAAGAACAATTAAACACAACCCCTAAGCACAGAACCCTAGCCCAACCCTACCCCTCCATCCCTTGCCCCATAACCCGTGCCCCTTGATATCAACATATGCCCAGTTTTTCCTTCTCATGGCGCAGCCCTCTGCCGCTCCCTACTTGGAGCCCCCCAGTTTGCCCGCCCGCTGTGGAAAGAATAAGGGTTATCCCCCTATAATTTTCCCAAGGTTTGGAAGTTAACGGTGCCCTGCGTTTGAAAGGAGATGGGGATTCCCAAAGTTGCACTAAAATGAGAGATAGAAATAAGGAGATAAAGAGATAAAGAAAAGTAGAGAGAGAGTGAAATTGCCAATCCTTCAATCCTAAGAACTTTCCACCTGGATGTGTATCCAATATGAGTTCCTTTAATCTCTTGGTGAGATGATAGATCCAATCCAGTGATGTGATGGTCTGATTCCATACCTCCATGCCCCCCCTCCTCCCCAACCCAGAGTTGAGAGTGAGGATAAGTCCTCCCTCTCAACCCTAACCTAAGTACACGCGCAAATAACAGTATGAAAAAGAAACAGAAAACAATCCAAAAACAGAAACCCTAGCCTCCTCTCCCCACCTCTGTACCAAACTCCCCCCGATGTCCGTACGCCTTTCCGTCCATCTGGTTTTTCCTTCTCATGACGCAGTCCTTGCACCGTGCCCTACTTGGAGCCCCCGCGCCTGTCTGTATCTGTTTGTCTGCGCCTGTCGTAGATTTCCGGCAATATCAAGCATGATCCGCGCGTATTCACGCGTGCTCCATCTGTTCCTTTTTAGCCAGCAGATTGCTCCGCCCCTCCGTATCCAAACCGGCGCGCCCGCAAACCTAGTCGGGGGCACTAACTTCTGAATCCAATCTCTGGGTTGGATCGCCTCCCATGCCGCATTCAATGCTGAGCCCAAACCTTCCACTAGGTGCGGAGCCAAACAGGGGCTGCTGCTGATCCAGCTGCTGCTGCTGCTGAGCACTCCGCATACCCTTATTCTGAGCCCACTGCCTCCAATGCTGAGCGCGCAGCCGCAACGGAGTTCCCAATCCGTGTCTATAAATTGACACCACATCCCCCCCAACTTGAGTTCTGTCCCCAGAAGTCTTCCATTGCTTCACCATACCACCACCCCCGCTACTTCCTCTCCCACCCCCACCACTCCCACTAGCGCCTTCCCCCGTCCCCCACCTGCTCCATTGCCACCATGCTCCCATGCGAGTTCTGCGCCCGGAACGGGCACGCGTGTTCAATCATCCCTGGTTGATGCGCCTGCTTTGCTTGCCGCCGCGGCCATTGTTGCTGCTAGCTTAGCCACAGCATGCCCCAAGCTCCCCCCAAATCCAGCTCTTGCCCCAGACCGCGCCACAGGGCTTGTCCGGACCCGTTTGTGGTTTTGGACAACAAATCAATCTTGGAAGGCTCCTGGACACCCCCCGGTTCACCTCCATCCCGCCGCCCCCCAGCTCTGTCACCCCCCACCTTGCACGTGAGCCACAACTTGGCATCACCTCTCCCGCGGGCCGGACCTCTGCAACGGAGCAAATACAAAACCTTGGAGGAACGGCGCGCGGCAACCCGTGCTGGGGCCACCACTGTCAGCGTGAACCAACGGTACCGGACCCAAGGCTTTTTGGACAACCCGCGGCCGCGCCAGCACCCTCTCCTCCTCCTCCACAACCGCCGACACTGCCCGCGCCACCAGCGGCTTTGGATGAGAGGCCTAAAACCCCCAATGTCCCTCCGCCTATGTCATTGCCTCCAGCTGGAACAAGCCCCCCTGTTGGTTCCCCAGAGGCCCCATCTTCACCGGCTGCTCCTCCTCCCAGCCCTCCCAAGATCCCAGAAATTCTGATTGTAATGGCACTCCCGGAGGTCGGCTTCGAGGTTTTTGCGGACTGGTCAACCACAATGCTTCGGGATTTCCTTGCGATCCCCGGCGCTCAATCCTTGGAATCCCGGCGCAAGCTCCTGGCGTCCTTCCGGGCCTTGCTGGCGTCGTCAAGGGCGGAAATGGAGGAGATGATGAGGATGGCTTAGGCGCATTGCCCCCCCTTTCCCTTTCTTCCTTTCCTCTTCTGTTAAGAATGTCAAGATTCACAATGCGTGCACACTTCAATGATGAGTGTGTATACTCTACTATGAGAAATAATAAGCACCGGAGACACTCACTTTCTGATTCGGGGTCACCGGGGCGGACTAAAACCTATACTTAGTTCTCTCCTCATTGAGAGGAGACTCTGCCTTGTTTTCTTTTTTTCGCGATGCTTCTTTCTTCTTCCTTTTTTGGCTATTTCCATTCTTTATCTATTTTTGTTATTCCTGTTCACATACGCCTTGTCATGCTCATCCACGCCTAATCAACTCAACCTCTGTACAATAGTTGACATATCCAGTTCATGATCTCTACTCTATCTCAATCACTTGATAAGGTTGTCTCAATCTGAACAGCTCTTCCAAGTTGTCTGCCTGTTAAGAATTTACTTCCCAAAGATTCATAAGCTCTGCAAACTCTGACAAAATAGCATGGTGGATTATAGCCTTTGTCCTGCCTCCTTGTGCCTCATCTACTCTTTCCGTGCTCATCTCTTCCTCCCATCTTAACAATGTTTCTTTTACTGGTGTTTCTTTTACTATTATCTTCTTTTTCTATTATCTTCTTTTTCTATTATCTTCTTTTTCTATTATCTTCTTTTTCTATTATCTTCTTTTTCTATTATCTTCTTTTTCTATTATCTTCTTTTTCTATTATCTTCTTTTTCTATTATCTTCTTTTTCTATTATCTTCTTTTTCTATTATCTTTGACCTAAGCCTTCATGTCTCTAACTTCTACTTAAAGTCTGCTGGTTTTTAGTCCTAAGAAATTGAATTCTCAACTCAACACAGTTAAAAGCCGAAAGGACAACTCTACCTACTCAAAAATGAACGAACCAGCAGGGGTCAATGACTATTTCTATCAAGTTGCGCTCAAAGCTTCTGTCAATGCTATCCCTCCTCTCAAAAAAGACAACTACTCCATTTGGAGAGACAAGATGATGATGCTATTCAATCTCAAAGAAATCAAAGGCGCTATAACTGGAAACTCAGACCAACTATCAATTAAACAAGACCGGGAAATACAAGCAATTATTCTTTCTAAACTCAATAGTATCACTCATGCAAATGTGGTTAATGCGACAAATATTTCTTCATCTAAACTTCTCTGGGAGGAGATCACTCAACAATTTGCTTCATCAGAAACCGCAAACAGGGCTCAAATCTTTAACCAATTTCTCCACGCTCCCTTTAAAAAACAACAATAGAAGGATTTATAACAGATATTTGAAAAACTCTCACGCGCATGGCAGACATTGTTATCAAGTTACCAAAAGATATCTTAGCTTACTTAGTCCTATTCAAGTTTCCACCCATCTTAGAAAATCTTAAACAACAAATAATGCACGTAGAGAAATTGTTAACTGTTGATGTAGTATTCAATCATCTAACACAATATAACAACAAACAAAAGGCACAATTGAAAGTAGGAAAAAACACTCCAGATGTCACTCTACTGACAATGAAGAGCAAGACTGAAAGAAAAGATAAGAAGATTTGAATTTGGTGAAAGGAAGGTTACCATGACCCAAACGCTCCTCATGCCAAATCTTTGTGTTTTCATCTACATCCTCAGATTGCGCCAGCTTGGTGGGTAGAGCAGCAAAAAAAATGGAAGAACAGAGTCCAGAAAGGACCCACCATTAATTACCACGCTTTGCTCACTCTCTGGATTAACGCGGACAACACTCCTCATCTTCTCTTGGATTCTGGTGCAAACATCCATATATTTAATGATTTAAAATACTTCTTGTTGATCAACCTCCAGGATGAGCCCAAAGAAATTAAGACAGGAAAAATTGAAGCCAATCTTCAAATCCGAGGAATAGGCACGGTAAGACTTGTATTGAAAAAATCTTTTATAAATCTTGAGAATTGCATGTATGTACCCCACATCGTTGTCAACTTGATCAGCCCAGGCATTCTAGCGAAAAAGGGATGTAGCCTTCATCAGGAGCAAGATTGATTCTTTATCACTCGAGACAGCAAAACAGTCTTGAAAGGCCTGATTAGAGACAACCTGTTTGTCATAGAGAAACCTCAAGTAGCTGGCGAGAATCTTTTGGTTAATCTTAACACCTCCACTGGAATACATTCACTACTTGATCTCCACAAGATGTACGGACATGCTTCAATCTCAACACTCAAGCCCATTCTAAAAGACCACTTCTCCAAGAAAGAATTGGAGAACTTTCAGTGCAACAGAAGTTTCAGTGCGACAGTTGTGTTAAAAGCAAAATAACCAGAGCACCTTTCTCATCTAAATCAACACCCGCTTCAAAACCTCTCAAAAGGATCCATTTGGATCTAGTGGGACCAATCACTCCTCAATCAAAGGAAGGTCACCGCTACGTCTTGACTCTGGTCAATAACTTCACTGGCTATCTGTCTGCTTTTCCACTATCATCCAAGGAGGAAACCCTGGGCGTGATTATTTATCTCCTGGAGACCAAATATAAAAGACTGAATTATTACCCAAGCAAAATTTTCTCCGACAAAGGGACAGAATTTACAAAAAGAACTTTGAGGGATTTTGTAAAATCAAAACACATCAAATTACTCACCTCCAGGCCATACCATTCTCAACATAACGGCCAAGCGGAAAAGGCTAATCAAACTATAATTGAGTCAGCCCGTGCCACCTTCTCATCATCTAGAATACCAAAGTACTATTGGCATATCATAATTTGAAGCTGCTGCTTCATGTTGAATTATATCCCTAGGGAAGGTAATAACCAATCCCCTTGGGAACTCATGTTCCAAAAGGAACTCCCAGCTAACTACTTAAAACCTTTAGGATCACCCCTAATCTACCTTGGAAATCGTCTGCAAAAAGGAAGGAAGTTCGACAAAAAAGGGCTAGAAGGAATAATAGTTGGGTTCAATCCCATTTTTCATTCTTATCTTATCTTAAACTAATCTGGTGCTGTTTATGAAACCAAACATGTTCAGTTCCTCAAGAATCATCTTTCCAAATTTCCTCTTCTTGAATCACCTGGTCTAAAAATATTTGCTCAAGAAAATCCAGAACCAGAAGAATCAGATCTCTCCACCACCAATAGAGAATACAATTCCCAAAACTCACATAATGATCTCAATTTTTCCTCTGCCGACAAACAATATAATTTTTGGGAACCACATAATGATCTCACCAAATTGGAATTGGAAACAGAACAAGAGGAAGCTGAATGTTTAGATTCTCCACCTTGGACTCAACCGGTTTCTCCAGAACCCGTTGGTCCACCCATACCTCAAAGACCGCGACAAGAGATCAGAAAGCCTCAGAGATACGGCTTCCACCACTACTATGAGCCACCTTCCTATAAGGCTGCCCGTAAGTTTTCCGAAGGCCAAAATGGAAAAATGCTTCAGAAGACGAATTAGAATCTATAGAACTACAAGAGGTGTGTGAAGACTATTACGGAACACCAGATAACATCCTAGACACTACATGGGTATTCAAGGTCAAACAGAACTGCCACGGGGAACCGGCCAAATATAAAGCCCAGCTCTGTGTTCAAGGTTTTGACCAGGTTCTTGGAGTTGACTATAACAAAACCTGGGCACCGACTGGGAAGATTGGCTCTCTTTGTCTGGCACTCCTACATGGACTGTAAGAAAAAATGAAATTTACTCAATTCAATGTTAAGGGTGCATTTTTACATGCTCCCCTTGACGAAACTGTCATCATAAAAACTCCGGAAGGATCTAATCTCAAATCTCCATATCTGAAATTGAAGAAATCACTATATGGTTTGAAACAATCCCCCAAGAATTGGTATGAAACCTTAACCGCCTGGATCAAATCTCAAGGGTATCAAGAATCAACCTGCAATCCATGTCTTTATATCAACGGCAAGACTCAAGAGATTATCTATTTTCACGTCAATGATCTGATACATGTAGGTAACTCCAACACCTTTTAATGTAGTTTTCTGGATCGATTCAAAAATTCTTCCTGTCATCCTCCAAACACTATACTCGGAATTCTCATGGAGGTTGAGGATGACAGAATCCTCCTCAGTCAACCAAATCATATTGCTTGCGGACTTGAAGAGCTTGGTCTATCATTGTGCAAGGAAGTAAAATCCCCTCTAACTCAAAATCTCCATCTCGAGCCTGCCTCAGATGATGATCATGGCCAATTCTGCCAGTTGAACATCAACTATTGGTCAGCTATTGGGCTACTTAACCATCTATCTCAATATACGCGACCAGAAATTTCCTTCTCAGTTTCGAGTCTGGCCAGATTTAATGTTAGGCCCGGTATGAGTCACTGGAGAGAAGTGCAAAAAGTTTGGAAATATCTCAAGACTACTCAAGATCTCAAACTCACAATCAAATACAATTCCGATCAAGACGTACTATCATGCTTTAGCAATGCAAATTGGGGTGACGATCCTGTCTTCCGCAAGTCTCAAACTGGGTTCATAATCTTTCATTATGGAAGTCCAGTTGTCTGGAACTCCTTTAGGCAGCAAAACATTACTTATTTCTCTACTGAGTCTGAACTGAATGCGCCGCTCGAATGTTATTTAGAAATAAAATGGATCAAGCACCTCGTTGCGGAAATATCCCATACTCTGGAATCAAAGCCTATGCTGTACATTGATAATAAAGGTCTTGACAATAAGATCAAGAAATTCGGCTCCCATTCTAAGTCACGACACATAGATATAAAAAATAAAGGATTACGCAAAGATTTTGCACATCAAGAGTTCAATCTCATGCTGATTCCTAGTCACTCCATGGTAGCGGATTCCCTCACAAAAGCCTCTTCTATATATTCCCTAAGACTTCTTCAACAAAAGGTTTTTTCTTAGTTCTAGGTATCTTGAAGATCAGTAGCACTCTTACCAGGCACAGGGAGTGTTAAGAATTTCAAGATTCACAATGCGCGCACACTTCAATGATGAGTGTGTATACTCTACTATGAGAAATAATAAGCCCTGGAGACATTCACTTTCTGATTCGGGGTCACCAGGGCGGACTACAACCAATACTTAGTTCTCTCCTCATCGAGAGGAGACTCTGCCTTGTTTTCCTTTTTTTTGCGATGCTTCTTTCTTTTTCCTTTTTTGGCTATTTCCATTCTTTATCTATTTTTGTTATTCCTGTTCACATACGCCTTGTCAAGCTCATCCACGCCTAATCAACTCAACCTCCGTACGATAGTTGACTTATCCAGTTCATGATCTCTACTCTATCTCAATCACTCGATAAGTTCGTCTCAATCTGAACAGCTCTTCTAAGTTGTCTGCCTGGTAAGAATTTACTTCCCAAAGATTTATAAGCTTGGCAAACTCTGACAACATAGCATGGTGGATTATAGCCTTTTTCCTGCCTCCTCGTGCCTCATCTACTCTTTCCGTGCTCATCTCTTCCTCCCATCTTAAAATAGTCCAACCTGTTGGTGTTTCTTTTACTATTATCTTCTTTTTCTATTATCTTTGACCTAAGCCTTCATGTCTCTAACTTCTACTTAAAGTCTGCTGGTTTTTAGTCCTAAGAAATTGAATTCTCAACTCAACATCTTCTTTTGGTTGTACCGCGCTCCCCTTTTCCTAAGAAAATACATGTATCTGCGCGAGGTCTTAACCTTCTGAGAAAAAGTGCGCGACCACGCTTTGTGAGAGTGAGCTTGAGATTGAGTCCGAGCGCTTTGCTTTTTGAGCAACCGTAAGTGACCAGCCGTTCCAAAAGAGGCACCTGGACCGCCCCAGAAAAACTGCCACACATTTCCCCGTACCAATCCTGTAAAAAAAACAACAACCAAAACACCAGCGCGCGCCACCATAAGGGAAGAGAGAGAGAGAGTAAGAGAACGGACATTCTGGGGTGTCTAGTTGTTCCGGCTGTGAACCGGCTAGAGCACCCCCTTACCAAATCAAGCGTATTCCCATACCAACCAACTATCCTTGAGACATCCTGAGATAAAAGAAAAAGAAACCAACAGAGAAGAAAAATAGAAAAGAACACATATTTTTTTTTTTGTGCGGCGCCCGTAGACCGCCTGCAAATTGCTCTTTGTCCCGCTTCCCCCATCCACGCGATTGTCCTCGCGTCCCAGTTCTGCGGGGCTTGTCCTTGCGTTTCTGGACCCAGCTTTGTGCCGCGCCCGCGTTTCCTGCAAAAACCCCAAGCCAGCAAAAGACTTCACAATCCAGATAAGAAAGAAACATAGAGAAACAAACATTCTGGGGTGTCTAGTTGTTCTGGCTGTGAACCAGCTAGAGCACCCCCTCACCAAATCAAAACTTATCCCCTACCCCCACCACCTCCCCCCCCAACTTGGCCACTGTCCCCAGCTGGTCGCAACCGCCGCGTTCGGTTCCTCCTCATACTCCAACACTCTCCTCTGCTTTCCCTTCCCGTGATTGCAGATAGTTGTCTCAAACCTCCCGCCGGACAAATCCTCCACCGTCAACGCCTCTGTTCCCGTCCACGTATTGAAAACCATTTGTGCTTTGAACCCAAACATGAATGGCCTTCCCAAAATCACATCCCCACAATCAACCAAAAGAAAAGAAAGAGGCCTACGGACCCTTGCAACCTCAACCTCCTCCTCCTTGACTACCCCATCCACACAACACTCCCCTCCGTTAAGCGCGCGGAGACCCATCGCACATTTCCACCAAACCAACCCCAAATCATCCACCATCCGCGATGGAAGCAGGTTCACCATTGAACCGCTGTCCACCATAGCCCACACCTTCCTCCCCGCAATGACCATTGGAACGTAAGCAAGCGGAGTCAAAACTGATTTCAACTCACACTCCTCGCGCCGCTCCTCCTTCCGCGCCACATGAACCCGCTGCACTGTCTGAGGTACCCGGCCCTGACCGCAATCCCACAACGCCTGAACCATCTTGTCTACCACCACCGGAGACACAGCCGCCAGTTCCTGCAAGGTCAGCGGGACCAGAGTCTTGTTACCCATCACCCTTTGCACAATGTCCACCGCTTTCTTCTTCCCTACAGGATTTGCTGCCGGCGCCTCGATTCCGGGCGCGCGTGTGGCTGGTTTTGGAACGCTCAACGGGGGTTGCTCCTTTGCATCCACCTCCATCTTATCGCAGACCACCACCTTCTCTTCCATTGCCACTACCCTTACCTCAGCTTCCACCCAAGGTGGTTGCCAAAACCCGAGACCGGTAACAATGCCTAGTGACGCTTGCGCCGTTGCTCCTGCCTCCTGACCCTGTGTGCACACCTGCTGCATTGCGGTCAGCTGGCTTGGCTCCATCGGAATCTGTTCGCCCGTTGGAAACATGTACCCCATCCCCGCCGGTCGAACTAATCCCGCTTTGAGATCCTTTGTAAGCTCCTTGCACACCAATTGCCAATGACTGTTTTCCCTGCAGTACAAGCACCCCCTCGGCACAAAAGTACCGGGCGGCCGAAACCCTTCCACCATGTGCGGTGAAGGCCCTTGCGGCTGCTGCTGGCCCATATGGCTCATGCAGATCTTCAAATCCTTCATAAGCTCCGTCAATTCACTTACCGGAGGGGCGGGCGCGGGTTGAGGAACCAGAAAACGCGTGGAAGTAGGTGGAACTGGGGCCAGAAATTGTGCCAGAGCCGAAACCTGGGGGGAGGATTTCTTTGGTCCTGCTGGGAAGGACTTAGCGGTATCCTCAATAAGATCTTCTAAGTTGAGCTCACTCTCCACATCCTGGCAAATGAAAGCAAACTCCGGAAGGAGCGCGATGCTCCTGTCCAATGACCACTTTACCAAGTTGTGATTGTAAAGATGCTGCGGCACCCTTTCCCGGAGTTGAGCGCCTAAACTGCCCAGAAACGCGCGTTTCATGGCCCCCATCTTTCCTGCCACCACCTCCTTCTTTGACAAGTACCAATAGATCAGATTGAATGTCGAGGTGTAATCCGCAAGCTCCACCCGCATTCTAACTCCTCCGCGCGCGCTCGCCTCCAATGCCACGCGGTCAAAATCCCTTTCCCGGAATTGAGGTTTGCGCCTACCCCACCGCTTTAGGATCTCAGCCTTCAGTTTTGGCCAATCCTGATTCTCTCAGCCTTCCATCTCCTCCACATCCCGGAGCTTCTCTTTTTCCATAATGAACAGGAAAACAAGCCGGGCCTTATCGGCGTCCGACGCACCTTCTGCATCTACAATAACTTCTTATCTCAAGATGAATTGCTCCACATCTGCAGTGTTGAATCGGATGTGAGGGTTGTTGCGAGGCCTGATGCAAACTGGACAAGTGGGTTCATGGTCACTGGAGACCAATGGGGGAAGGGCGTAGCTTGTCCTGGGTCAAGGGGAGGGAGGGGGAGGAGGAGGGATGGAAGATGCGAGTGGGGTTGGAGTAGCGGACCCGGAAACGGAAGAAGAAGAAGAAGAAGAGGAAGCAACTGTAGGGAGGTATGGATAGGACATCACACCCAGTTACCTTCAAAAGACAAGAAACGGAAGGTTGCTTCCCAGCCAGACCCCCAGATGTGGAAAGAATAAGGGTTATCCCCCTGTAAATTGTCCCAAGGTTTGGAATTTAACGGTGCCCTGCGTTTGAAAGGAGATGTGGATGCCCAAAATTGCACTCAAATGAGAGATAGAAATAAGGAGATAAAGAGATAAAGAAAAGTAGAGAGAGAGTGAAATCTCCAATCCTTCAATCCTAAGATCTTTCCACCTGGATGTGTATCCGGTATGAGTTCCTTTAATCTCTTGGTGAGATGATTGATCCAATCCAGTGATGTGATGGTCTGATTCCATGCCTCCATGCCCCCCCTCCTCCCCAACCCGGAGTTGAGAGTGAGGATAAGTCCTCCCTCTCAACCCTAACCTAAGTACACGCGCAAATAACAGTATGACAAAGAAACAGAAAACAATCCCAAAACAGAAACCCTAGCCTCCTCTCCCCACCTCCGTACCAAACTCCCCCAAAGTCCGTACGCCGTTCCGTCCATCAGGTTTGTCCTTCTCATGACGCGGTCCTTGCACCGCGCCCTACTCAGAGCCCCCCACGCCTGTCCGTATCCGTTTGTCTTCTCCCGTTGTGGATGTCCGGCAATATCCAGCATGATCTGCTTGTTTGCACGCGCGCTCCATCTGTTCCTTTATAGACCGCGTATTTCTCCGCCCATCCGTATTGGAACCAGCATTCCCGCAAACCTAGTCAAGCACACTACCTTCCGAATCCGGTCTCCAGGGCGGATAGCCGCCCACGCCGCATTCAATGCTGAGCCCGACCCGTCCACTAGGTGCAGAGCCAAACAGCGGCTTCAGCTGATCCAGCAGCTGCCGCTGCTGAGCACTCCGCATACCCTAATGCTGAGCCCGCTTCCTCCAACTCTGAGCGCGCAGCCGCGACGCAGTTCCCAATCTGTGTCTATAAATTGACACCACACCGCGCGCGTCCGCGGTGTAAGACTCCAAACGGTTCTAAGCCGTGGCAGTTCTGTGGAGGGGAAAGGTGCTGTTTAGGCTGCCCTCCTAGGAGTTACAATAATATTTAAATGTAACCGGAATCAAGGTCCAGAACCTTATGGATGAGAAATCAAAGTAAGGGAAGAGGATAAGAGGTGTCGGTAGCGATGGAAACAACACTATCTGAGGCAAGATGGTGCAGGTAAAGACTTGAACAAATAAGTCAAGGTTTGTTCAGAGTTCAATAGAACAAGGCATTTGTAAGTAACAACGCCCACAAGCTAATAACTCTGGTCGTCAGCAGCTGATTAGGAAAGATCAACTCAATCCCAACCAACCTCCAGGTTCTCAATGAACCTGCCCAACTCTCCGCAATCAAGCGCTTGAAGGGTACCAGATAACTGTGGGAGGCTGAACAAAACAAAAGCAATTTGTTTATGAAGCTATAGAAGCAAATCAATAACAAATTTGAGCAAGAATATCCCAACACTTCTCAAGGGACTCAAGAAGAGCGTGGCAAAATTCAACCTGAAAGAAGAAGGCAGGTATAACACTCCAGGTTTTAAGCTTAATAAAACCTCTTCAATCAAACGTGATTGGCTCCAGAAAGATGATCAAGGAGAGATCAAGACCGGTATGGTCGGAAAAAGGGATCAGAGTGGTATAACACACCCAAGAATTCAGACAGGAATTCTTCTTCAACCAGCAAGGCTATTGGTTGGTGATAAGGATCAAGGTCACAAGGGACACAGTTTGAGTATGGAGGCTCAAAGGATCAAAGGGCAATCATGGATATACCCGGATAAATTGCTCAGATAAGTGGGGAAGGATGCCCACGGATAAGTTGATTACTGATGATGAGGGAGACAGATCAAATGATATGATGATGGTCTCCTTGGATACTAGGATGATGATGATAGGATCCTTGAATCCTCTGATGCCGGGCCAAAAGGCAGGGGAGAGCCCTCCTTTTATAGAAATGAGGCCCTGTATACTATGTACAAGAGATACTACAAATAGGTGCGGAAAAATGAAAACATAAAAAAAAGATGAGATGAGAGGAAAAAAAAAAAATAAATGTTGCCCGCATCAAGAATGACCGCGGGCAACCAGATGGACACCCGCGACAGCGGTCGCGGGTGTCAACAACGGCTGTCGTTGCCCGATCGGCGGCGACAACGGGGTGAAGGTTCCGACGGCCGTGAGCGGTCGCTCGCGGTTGTCGGTCGGATCAGATGATGGGCAAGGAGGGCGGTCGTGGGCACTGGTTTCCTGTCCAAGGATCGGAGTGATTGGGATGAGCGAATTGGTAGGTCGTGATCCAAGCGAGTAGACAGCTCTTGTGAGCCACCAAGGAGCACCGACAGGCTCTGGCCCATTTCTTCTTGCAACTCCTTCAATCCTGGGCTTGGTTTGGATCTGGCCGAGGTACTTGATCCTGTTGTAGTTGTTCATCATCATCCTTGTCTTCATCGTAGCAAATCCAACACTTCCTCCTCCTCGATTTGGACGATCAACGATGATGATGGTGAGGGGTTGAATGATTGGAATTTGTTGGATGGGGTTGAAGGATCAAAGGTGAATCATGCTGATGATGATCATCTTCCTTGGTGGGTTGGATGGTTGTACCACGAAACATGAGCGAAGGATGATGGGATGAATGATTGCGGATGGATGGAGGAGGAGGTAGATGAGGTTTAGATGGGATGATGGGTTGATGGTCCGATCGTATCATTCTCGGATTTGATGATGATGATGATGATGATGATGGCTTGGATGGCGGAGGAATAGGAGATTGTGCTGATCAAGTTGAAGAGTAGGATGGGTGATAGAAGGATGAGGTTGGATGAGTTAGGATTGTAGGGATCGTCAAAGGTGGTTTGACGATTGCTCGCATTGCCAAAAGTCAGGGCCGCGAGCGCAACAAGTAGGAGTTGAACATAGAAGGGGGGGATCAAAGCGGAGAGACAGGCAAGAGGCTTTTCCTAGACCACTAGGACAGGGAGAAGTTGAGAGATAGGGGGAAATGAAGGTACCCATAGGGGTACAACTAAAATCCGATTTTTTTTTTGTGGTGTCCCGGATTGGTCACCACAGCGGACCTTGCGGTCCGCAATTTGGCCCGCGCGCGCCTAACCCCCAATTGCCCGGCCCTTGCCTTCCCGACTAGCCAACCGCAAGCTTGGTCGGGCCGGCTCCATCACTTGGTCCGTGTTTCCTGGGCGGGTTGCAGCCCGGCACCCTTGGAGTAGGCCCGACCTGCAATTCCTACTGCTGAGCCCGCAGCAGCTGCTGCTGAGCCCTCAGCAGGCACTGCTGAGACCGCGCGCACCCACATGCTGAGCCCAACCTACCCAACTGCTGAGCTTGCAGCCCGCAATGCAGCTCTCAACCGGAGGTTATAAATATGACACCACACCGGGCATCAGCTTGGGGAAGTGTTATGCCCCTGTAGAGCATGTAAAACCAGTGAGACTCATTTCACTTGGGATTATGTGGGTTCTTTCATGCTCTACAGGGGCATAACACTGCTCGTGATGTCTGGTTTTGGGAAACCGGACATCACCTTGAAGCGGTGTTATGCCCCCGTAGAGTATGTAAAAACCAGTAGGAGGATTATGTGGGTTCTTTCATTCTCTAAAGGGGCATAAAACTTCTTGTGATGTCCAGTTTCTGGAAACCGGACAACACCTTGTAGCGGTGTTATGCCCCCGTAGAGCATGTAAAAACCAGTAAGACTCATTTCACATGGGATTATGTGGGTTCTTTCATTCTCTACGGGGGCATAACACTGCTTGTGATGTCTGTTTTCCGGAAACCGGACATCAACTTGGAGCGGTGTTATGCCCCCGTAGAGCATGTAAAAACCAGTAAGATTCATTTCACTTGGGTTATGTGGGTTCTTTCATGCTCTACAGGGGAATAAGACTGCTTGTGATGTCCGGTTACTGGAAACCGGACATCACCTTGAAGCGGTGTTATGCCCCCGTAGAGCATGTAAAAACCAGCAAGAGGATTATGTGGGTTCTTTCATGCTCTACAGGGGCATAAAACCTCTCCAGGCTGATGTCTGGTTTCCAGAAACAGGACATCAAAAGCAGTGTTATTCCCCTGTAGATCATGAAAGAACCCACATAATCCCAAGTGAAATGAGTCTTACTGGTTTTTAAATGCGCTATGGGGGCATAACACTGCTCCAAGGTGATGTCCGGTTTATGGAAACTGGACATGATGAGGAGGGTTATGCCCCTGTAGAGCATGAAAGAACCCACATAATCCCAAGTTAAATGAGTGTTACTGGTTTTTACATGCTCTAGGGGGGCATAAAACTGCTCCAAGGTGATGCCCGGTTTCTGGAAACTGGACATCACAAGCATTGTTATGCCCCTGTAGAGCATGAAATACCCCAAAGGTTAATTTCCGGTTTCCGCAAACTGGACATCAACATCCATACATTTAACTAGCTATACAGATTGAAAGCATGGGGTGAAGAAGGACAATGAAGCAGCATAATGTGGCTTGGAGGTAGCATGGTTTTGATTTTCTCTACGGGGGAATAACATGGCTCCAACATGATGCCCAGTTTTGGGAAACTGGACATCACAAGCAGTGTTATGCTCCTGTAGATGAAATGAATCTATTTTAAATAACACCCCCTATGCATATATTTATAATCTTTACACCTGTTGCACAACCTTTCGACAAATGTTTCACATGATTTTCATTTGAATACCTGACCTATTTCAAATTATGGCAGATTCCCCACACTCATACCATCCTCCTTCCTTGGCAACACATCACCTGTCTTATTCCTCCAGAAACTCACATACTCACAAAGCAGTCAATTCATCACACCCCATTCTGCGTTGGCCTTGTTGAGGTTCCTCTTGCTGAAATAAATACCTCAGCTCTCCCAAAACTGCTACATAGTGAAGGAACATATTGGGCATTGTTATACCCCAGGGATAATAAGCTAAATGTCTACATACCAGATCTTCCTTTCCCTGTAGATGTTTGTGCCCCTCCAATTGGCTCATTAATTTTACCCCTCCTTACCCAGGCCACAGGCTATGGACCAGGTGGTGATTGGCAGGCAATGATGAAGGAAATTCCTCATCCAATTCTCTTTGTGGAAACCATTCTCCATGTTACTGTTTCCACAAGTACCAAATTGAAACTTGCTCTCCTTCTATTATTTCATGAACAACATATATTGGACATACTTGATAAGCTTCTTGGTGCTCATATAATGATCCAAAGACCCCCTAAGTATAACCCTTCAAAACACCAGGGCTGCCCACTAGCCAATCCACCATCACAAAGGCTAACAATGCCATCACTTCTTGAAAAACCTTACTATGATCCAAAACTACTTGAAATAACAAGTGGATGTGATCTCAATCCAATCCACCCCAATCCACAAATAGTCACCACCAAACTCCTCCCCCACCAGGCTCAAGGACTTGCATTCTTGCTTGATTGTGAATCACCACATTCTACCTCTGCTCTGGCCTTGTGGTATAAATCAAACATGACTGCCTGGCACATTTGGGAAAACAAAATCAGCGGCTCAAGCTTGGCTCTAATTGATCCAACATCTGTTCCACCAACTGCTTTGGGCTCAATACCGGCGGATGATATGGGTCTTGGGAAATCTTTAAAAGAAATCTCCCTTATTTGTCAGACTATACCTGAATCAACCTCTTTTTACCCTCACCAAGATAACCCTCCAGCGTTTGTGCCTCATCACACCACTCTCATCATATGCCCACCGCGCCTGACACAGAACTGGGAAAACAAACTCAGAAAACATGTTTCCCCTCACAAAATCAAATACTTGATCTACCATGGACGTGAAAGGCATTGATTCAGTCCAGATGTCCTCAACTCAGCCTCCATCATCATCCCCAATTATCCCCTCATGGCATCTACTCATGAGAAGGCACAGAAGGAATCCAACATTTCTTCTTCTTTGATTTACTCTTGTTATTGGTTCAGGATAATCCTTGATGAGGCACAGTAAGTATCACTGCCATGACCTGCAATTCCTAATACTGATCATCTATCATTTAATAGCACAATCAGGAACAGCAATGGAAAGGTGACGCAAGCAATCTTTGCAATTAAAGCTCAACAACGCCAAAATCAGCAGCTCAATCTTGGCTCTAATTGATCCAACATCTGTTCCACCAACTGCTTTGGGCTCAATACCGGCGGATGATATGGGTCTTGGGAAATCTTTAAAAGAAATCTCCCTTATTTGTCAGACTATACCTGAATCAACCTCTTTTTACCATCACCAAGATAACCCTCCAGCGTTTGTGCCTCATCACACCACTCTCATCATATTCCCACCATGCCTGACACAGAACTGGGAAAACAAACTCAGAAAACATGTTTCCCCTCACAAAATCAAATACTTGATCTACCATGGACGTGAAAGGCATTGATTCAGTCCAGATGTCCTCAACTCAGCCTCCATCATCATCCCCACTTATCCCCTCATGGCATCTACTCATGAGAAGGCACAGAAGGAATCCAACATTTCTTCTTCTTTGATTTACTCTTGTTATTGGTCCAGGATAATCCTTGATGAGGCACAGTAAGTATCACTGCCATGACCTGCAATTCCTAATACTGATCATCTATCATTTAATAGCACAATCAGGAACAGCAATGGAAAGGTGATGCAAGCAATCTTTGCAATTAAAGCTCAACAACGCCTATGCATCACTGGGACACCAGTCCAGAACCATCTAAATGAACTAATGTCTTTGCTGACATTCCTCTGCATGGATATTGAAGAATCTCACAACCATTGGGTAAAAATGCTTCTAACCCATCTCAAAATTGGAAAATTCAAACCACTCCAACTCATCTTGTGTCACCTAGTTCTCAGGAGAATCAAAGAGGATGAGCTTGATAGTCTACCAGGTGCAAACCATCAAATTATCTATACACCCCTGAGACCATCTTCACAAGAATATTACAATAATCAAAGGGACATCTTTGTCAAATCACTCCAAAACAAAGAGTCCTATGTCCATCAAGGTGCCAATAATCCTGAATTCCTCACTGGAATTCAGGAACTCTGTGGGATCTGTGATCATCCCCTGTTAGCCAACCCAAATCTGGTTCTCACATCATCCGGTAATTTTGAAACACAAGTGAAAGAAGAAGATTCAAATTCATCAAAACGTGGTATAATTCAACATCAAGTCCAACCTGCTTTGTGTTTGAAGAGCTCAAAAATTGAAAAAATAATCAACATGATCATGGATGAATTGGAGAAAAGGGATAGCCCAAGCAAGACGGTGGTTTTTTCTTGTTTGACAAGGTTTATTGATTTGTAAGACTTCCTCCAGATAAGTGTCAATGTTCACAAAGAGGCTTACCATGCTTTTTAAAAAATATTCAATTCTCAGAATTCAGATTGCTTTGAGTTATCAAAAGATCAAATATTTCCGCTTGGATGGCCACATGACAGCTACAGAGCAAAGCAAGTGCCTGGCAGATTTTGCCATCAGTACCTCAACCCAAATACTACTGGCCTCCATCCAAGCTGCATGGGTGGGTCTCCAAATCACATGTGCAAACATTGTTTTCATCATGGTATGTGGTCTATTATTTCTGTAAAAATATTGAAACTAGCTCATACTCCACCCCCACTAGGAGCCACTATGGAATCCCACAAACTAGGCTCAGGCTGTAGATTGTTTGCATAGAGTGGGCCAGACAAAAAAAGTGCATGTGCATTACATGATTTCTCCAGAAACAATTGAGGAGAATATTCAAAAGGTGAGATCCCTTTCACAAGAAATTGTTAAGCATAAATGGTATTTATTTACTCCTAATGTTGATTCAGGTTCAAAAGTGAAAGGGCCAACTAGCAGAGCAAGTACAGTCACTATTATTCAACCAGTTAGGAAATCTCCACTATCAAGCTAACTTTTTTTTTTCTTTTTCAGATCAACCTTCATCACAACTCAATATTGGAGAGAAATATTTCAGATAATACAGGAGGAGCAATAATTTTCTTTTACCATGTATGATGTGTATTTCAAGGAATGAATGAAAATATGTAAAAAAATATTTATTATAAGATTTATTTGTTATTCAGGCTGAAGGTGTCCCTTCATTCTTAATCACCTCAATATCTTGTATTTTCAAACCAGATATTGTTGCAAGCTGTACTGGGAGGTTGCGGCAGTGTGGTGACATCCCTATTCTTCATTTGAAGCAAGAATCTGGCATGAGCATGGACCACAGTCCGCATGGTATCAGTCTCTGGTGGGATTTGTTCATTCAACTCTTTCTGCCTCTAATTGTTAGTTTTCCTCTTGGCAGATAGGGAGGCCCTGCCTCTGATACCTTCATGTTGTCGTGCCCATGAGTCCCGTGCATAGTCTTCCACTGGAACAAAGAGGTTATCAAACCAGTTAGTCAATCTTTGATTTTGTTTAGATAATTTAAATTCTTAAACACCTTCTCCAGCATTATCAGGCTCATTGTCCATTTCCATGGCTAAAGAAATATAAAATTTTCAGTTGATTTCTGTCAGATGAAAAATTCAAATAATTCACTCACATATTCCAATAGCTAACTGATCAGCTTGACTTGATTGTATGACTGGTCAAAATATCCCAAAAAATGAAGTTACATTATTGAAAAACTTATTGATAGGAGCCACCACCCACTATTCCCCCTTGAAGTTCCAGAAGTTTGTTGGTCTGGCAATAAAATAGAATTTACATCCAATGTTCAATGATTAAGTTCTTAGTCTTTATTTCACTTGATTTAAATCACAATTGGAACCAGATGGAAACCTTTGTGAAGTGTATGTTTTGTCAGCAAGCCCTGAAGGTGGTCTTTGAGGGGCATTATTGGATTGAGGTGGAGGTGACATTCAATGAATTGCTACATTGGTGGCTGCTATAGTAGTTTCTGCATTCACGCGCATGGCTGTTGTTGAAGTAGGTTTGGGAGGAATTGTAGCAGTATTGCATTGTTGGAGGTGTGGATCTATTGGTTCAGGATTATTCCACACAGGGTTTGAAGGTGATAAATCTATTCCAGAGGCTTAGGAGGCTTGGGTTTGTGAGATAGATTCAATATTTGAATTTCCCAGCACATCTGCATCTCTTGTTGGTTTTTCTTTGGGGAAAGAAGGGGAGGCCCTTGTTGATACATATGGATGAGCCTGTACTTCCTCCAGATGTGGTGTAGACAAGCTCAAACAAACAGCACTTGACTCAAACAATGTAGAAGGTTCCCTGGCCACAACCTATTCAATTGGGAGAATGGGTCACATGTCAGTGTTTCCTCTGAAGATTTGATGCCAAAATAAAACCCAAAAACTAATTTTGCAATCTCACCACTTCCAAACCACCTGTATCAATTCCACCCTGGGTCAACGTGGGCTCCTGTGTATCTTGCAATTCTGGGTTTTGTTTAGACCTCTCCATGACATTCTTGGAATTCCAGGCAGAAGCCCTCAATTTTTCCTGGAAGTTACTTTCCAAGAAAAATCCACTTGAGCCACCCTCCCCTCTATTATAAACATTCTGCATTTGCCTCATAAGGCCAACTTCATGTGCTCTGGACCGGTTGAACTTGTGAACAATTGGAGAGGAAAAATCCATGGCTTGGGTAAAAAAAAAAACTCAAAAATGCATCAGTTGAGCCAAAAATAATAAAAATTCAGCTGTATTACACTCACAATCTTCTCCTATACGCCTTGCAGACCAAGGCACATATGCATTAATATTTCCTCCTATGTCCTCATCACATGTTTGCACCCTCTTGCGCATCTCTGGGCCTAAATAGAAAAACAAAATATTCATCCTCAAATCCCCAGTCAAAATTGTGGGAAATATAATTAAGTTACCCTTTGATTTATGTATCTCTTCATACACTGGCTGGCCATCTTTGTGATACCAAACTCTTTTACCTACTACCTCTATTTCCATGTCATCATGTGACCTTTCTTTTTCAGATTTTTCATATGGCCTTCCTATCCATTCTGAAGGGTTTGGTAAAGATTGCATGCGTCTGTGAATTGGAGCATTTGGAGGCCTTGGGATCCCAATGGATTTACTTCGAATTCTTGGCCTCCTTTAAGATTACTCCCAAATAAGTGACTCCTTCTTCCCTGGAATTGTAAAGTCCCCCGCTCTGGAATTCTACGGCCAAGTTTCTCCATTCTATCCAAATATCTTCTTTGTAATTCTGCAAAATTAAAAAATAAATCAGATCTTTCCTCACAGGTAAAATTAGCTGAAAATATAGATTACCATCTGGCGTGATATTGGGAGGTGGAGCTACAAGTTGAGCACCAGGATTAATCATAGTGGAATCAAAAATTGATTGATGAATGCAAGGCCCTCCTATCATACCCCTTTCCAAATCATTTTTACCGGCTTATTCATAAACAATGAGCATCAACATCATAGAAAGTGAAAATTTTGAAAATTTGAGAATTTCAAAAACCTACCTGGTGTTATCATGAGATTAGATCCTGACACATATGCCTCATCATTGAAATTAACAACAAGAAGGTTCTGACTGTGCTCTCCTGACACTTGTGCTTGTTTGAAAATTGTAAGTCAGTTAAATCTTACAAAATAATTCCAACCAAAAAAACAGCTCACAAGGAGTCATAAAATTTATTTCCAAAGAACCCTGCCTCAAAGAATTGTTTCTTTGGGGGGAAGGAAAAT
Source organism: Puccinia polysora (assembly GCA_025617555.3). Taxonomy (NCBI): domain Eukaryota; kingdom Fungi; phylum Basidiomycota; class Pucciniomycetes; order Pucciniales; family Pucciniaceae; genus Puccinia; species Puccinia polysora. The sequence goes on from CM062614.1 coordinate 15,745,152, forward strand.
TTGAAGCCCCTGTTTTTATTGAAAATCAACTCATGTTTCATTGACATCAACTTGGGCCAATGTTTTGATACATATGGCTTGAAGATTCAACAAATGTTGAAATCTCTGCATATTATGAAATGAAAAATGAAATGAATGATTCAAAGCTCATGATTATCTCAAAGTAAACAAAAGAAACACACCTCTTTGTTTTCCTTTCTGGGAAGCTGGGAGACCTGATCCTGTCAAAGCTTCTCCAATGCTACCATCTGAAGACAGGGAATCTGACTTGTCCATTTGTTCCATTTCATCTCTCATTCTCCACAAGGCAGGATTCTGATTTCCTGGAACACGTAAAGAAGCCTCCATTCTGGAGGCAAGGCTTGTACTCTCCCCACGTGAAGAAATTCCTTCAGAGGCCACAGTTTCTTCTTTGGAAAACATTGGGGAGGCACCCAATGGGAAATAATTCCTAAAATTGAAATAAAATAGAACATGTCAGAAACAATTCAGAATAAATAAATAAATCAATTTCACATGCTACCTGGAGATGATTCCCTTGTGAAATCAAGTCTCATTGCTCCTGATGGTTGAATGAATCCTTCATAAAAAAATTAATATCACCAACAAAATAAATTGATTGAAATAAAAAAAAACATACCTCCCCGTGGGCTGCCTATCCTTCTATCCAATCTCTCAGATGCAGCCTCCTGCAATTCCTGAAATCTCATCTTCATCCTCCATAGCTCAGGATTCTAACCTTCAGGTGGTTGCAAATCTGCTTGAATCCTGGCACTGACACCGGCACTCTCCCCATGTGAGGATCTGCCCCCAGAGGCCCCACTGGCCAATCTGATTGAAGGTGGGGAGACTAAAGGATTGATGAATAAAGGTAAATAAGAATGAATATCACCAAAAAATTAATTGATTTAATCAAAACAAAACATACCTCCCTGTGGTCTGCCTATCCTTCTATCTGATCTCTCAGATGCAGCCTCCTGCAATTCCTGAAATGTCATCTTCACCCTCCATAGCTCAGGATTCTCACCTTCAGGTGGTTGCAAATCTGCTTGAATCCTGGCACTGACACCAGCACTCTCCCCATGTGAAGATCTACCCCCAGAGGCCCCACTTGCCGATCTGATTGAAGGTGGGGAGACTACACGATTGATGAATAAAGGTAAATAAGAATTAATACCACCAACAAAATTGATTGATTGAATGAAAATAGAACATAACTCCCCCAGGGCTGCCTACCCTTATATCCAATCTCTCAGATGCAGCCCCCTGCAATTCCTGAAATATCATCTTCATGCTCCATAACCCAGAATTCTCACCTTCAGGTGGTTTCAAAGCTGCTTGAAACCTAGAACTGACACTGGCCCTCTCCCCACGTGAAGATCCTTCCCCAGATGCCACACTTGCCAATCTGATTGAAGGTGGGGAGAGTACAGGATTGATGAATCAAGGTAAATAAGAGTCAGACAAAAAATGGAAAAATAAAAACTAATACCTGGGTGGGATTTCTTTGAAGACTTTCTCCTATGGGGGGGGGGGAGATAATTCCTGATGCAAAAGAAGACTTCAGAAATTGCAATCAGTTAATATCAGTAAAACCCCTCACCATTTTCTCAATGAGACATGGTTTGAGATGCATGTTGTTTTTCAACTCTTTTGGTGAAAATATTTTGGACCAATGAGCTTGCACTTTCAGACCATGAGCAATGTGACTCATCACTGCGTCTAGCAGATGCCGATTTGTCCTTGTTATTTTTCTTTTTCACTACACCTTTCTTTCCTTTTTTTTTTATTAAAAAAAAAATAAATTTTAATATATAATGATTGACTAAGCTCATATTTATGAAGAATTATCCCCACACTACGTACCAGTTCCTGTTAAATTACCCCACATTAATAAATGAATAAAATTAAACATACAGAGTATCAACCCTTCACTCACCAGTATTTTCAGATTGAATATAGTCATTCAGAGAATGTTGCCCCATTCTTGGACCCAGGCTTTCTTTATCATTTTGACTGTGCTGAATCTGATCACCTGGGGTTGGTTCTGCTGTTCATCCAAGACAAAAAAAATTGATTAAGTAAAAAAATGGTCAGTTTTTCATTCATTCACACAAATCCAACTTCCTATGATGAATACACAACATTACCTGGTTTTTGAACAGAACTTCCAACAGTAATCAAAGCTTGAGTAGGAGTAACCAAATCATCTTCCTCAATATATTGATTGTTCTCAGGATCATCTTCAGAAATACACAGGGGTTTAAGAATAAGAAAAAAAAAACGCATCAATCCATCAGTCAAATACACACAAACTAATCTGCCGTAGGGGGAGATCACTGGTGATTTTCATGATGCACTGGGTGAGTACCCGTTTAAAGCATCTATATATATCAGTAATTTTTCAATTGAAGTTTAACTTACAATCAAAAACATGTTCCATCTTTTCACTTTTTTCATAATCAGTACTCTTTCACTTGGTTCAGGATCAGGGGATAAATGGCTGAATTTTCTGGGAAAGTGAACGTATTGGTGGGAAGCCTGGGGATTATATATTCCCCTTAAATACCTGAGATAACCTTTGGAGTGCTCATGCGCTCAGATTAACTTACCAATAGTCAAGTCATCAGTTAAGATATCCTTCTTGCTTCTCGGCTTGACAATATCAGCAATATGGAATTCGCAAAAATATCAGCAATATGACTCATAATTCAATTAAAATGAAAAAATTAGACATCCTAAAAACCTTTTCATGTGTCTTGATTGTTTGTCTCATTGAAAATTGGATGAAAATCATTTGATTCCCGCTTCTATACCCAATACTCATTTGATCAAAACAATCAAATCATAGAGATAGAAAACCTCACACTCTCTGGTAAGAAACTCTACATAAAATTCAACATAATATTTCTTAAATATTCTCAATTAAAAGTAGTGATTTTGTTGTTCTCAGATTCAATCAAAAATCAATCAAATCATATCAATATCATCTCTATTGACCTTTCATGTTTCAGTTTTGATATCCTAAATGCAAGAGCATATCATTGTGCAGACAAATTTACTTCCTCCTAAGTCACTCTGGGATTCTTTACAAGAACAATATTCCAAAAATTTATCATGGTTGAGAAAGTCAGCACCAAATTTTGGCATGGCATATTCCATCCTTGTAAAAATGAATCATTTTTTTCAAAGAGCATTCCTTCTTGATTGGTGAACCTGACAAGATTACAAGTCATTATCTGACTTAGAAATATGATCACACATGAACATAGCACTGACCTATTCCAAGCCATTCAGGTGCTGTTCAGCTGCACAATGCATAGTGTATCCAGTTATTTTGGTCAGGTGGTAAACTCCCCCTGGTCATGTGACAAGAAATGGTTGATCGTTTGACCAAATAGCTTGATGGGGCAATAGCTGAGGGGTACCCATATTTTTGGGTCATCAACTTGACAACGTTTCTGATCAACTCAGGGCAACAAGAAGTATTTTTTCTGCTGCTGTGCTCATCATGACTGTTATGACCAACAGGGTGGCCTCAACTCAATGCCAGACTCTTGGTTTCTTCAGTTGAAAGCTGCTACGGCCAAGTTGATGACACACCTCCTTTAGTTGACCACCTGACAAGGGGTGGTTCACTAAACACCACACAGCTTTGAGAACCTGCCAACTGTGGTCTGAAAAAAAAACCCACTGAGTCAATGAGCCAACAAAACTCAGTGGATGCACCATATCTGTAACTGTAACAGATCCCCCCCTGCCAAATTGAAGTTACAAAGTTACACTCCCATGCTGCCCTCCGCAAAAAAAGGTTACAGAAAGTTACAAGCTCTCCCCCTTGTAACTTGCTGTTTATGCGCTGAAAATGAGAGCTCACAGGCCCCAATCTGTTTGGCTGCCCAGCCCTGATATGAGCAGGTACTTACAGTTAAAAATCCACTCATGGGAAGATTTTTAACTTGTAACCAGCATTTACAGTTACTAGTCATCTGCAAAAGGGGCCCTAACAATTCTTGGTCCAGAGTTTGTAAAAGTTAGGGAGTTTTTGGACCCACATGAACCGTCATGTACCATCATGAAAATCCTGGATATTTATGAAGGCATATGATGGTTGGGTAGCTTTTCATGGTGGGTGTTTGGCTTCCACTCATTATTTTTAGCCAAAATGACTGTAGTTGATGCTTCTCAAGGTTTGAGGTCTTTCATAGTCCAAAATTGGACACAACGGAACATTTTGGTCTGTTGTTAGCATCATTTACGTACATAGCAACATCCTCTCATCCCTCTATGCGCTAACTATTGACTTATCCCCCACTTTTGCCCTTGAAATCTCCCCTGTCACTGGTGAAAGCCAAAGACATCTCCCCTCAAGAATATCATGTTGCTTGTGGACACCAAACACATCATGTTCAGAAATAAGGTTGCATCATGTTTGATTTTGCGCAAAATCAAACATGAAGCTAACTTTATTTCCAAAATGAGGCTTCATGATGGTTTGTGTGGGTCCAAACCCACCCTTAGGGATTTGGGTTTCATTCATGCCCATGGAAACTGCGTGACAAATCCAAGCTTTCCATTGATGCCCTCAAGTTTGAAGGAATCTATCACCATCTTAGATCTGTTTAATTTCAGTTCTTCTATCATGAACAGGGTCAAGCTCTTCAATTTGTTTGAGCATTCTAAATCTTAGCCCATTCAAAAAATCAACTTGAAAATCAATCAGATTCTTTCTGAAATAAAGCTTCTTCTTGCCATTGTTTAGTGGAGTGAATTATTTATTGTAATGGAAGCAAAAACCTCATCTATTTTTACCTTAAATTCCGGCTGATTTTCCAGCCAAAAATGGTGAAAGTATCCTTTTAAAAATGTGTATTTTCAATTTTTTTTGGAATAAATATGTGGTGATTTTTTTGGAAATCAAACAGCTTTTGATTACTGAATTTTTGGAAAGCAGTATGCAGAAGCTAAAACATGGTTTGCAAAAATGGTCATGGGAGATAATTTCAGCTTTTTCACATTATCCTTATTCAAGAAAACATTCATCTCACCTATTTTTTCTTCAATATTAAATGATCCATTGCAACCATCACTTTCCTGGTTTCTGGACCATATTAAATGGTAGGTGATTTTTTTGACAATTTATGAATCAAATATGGTGTATCCACTGAGCCTGGATGGGTGGTAAAATCCTGCTTGTCATGCAACAAGCTGGACTTTACCACCCGACAAAATGGGTTCATGGGGCAAAAGTCAAGGGAGCCCAATCTTGTTGGGTCATCAACCTGACCTAGTTGTTGATCAACTGAAAGCAACAAGAAGCAATTTATCTGCAGTTGTGATCCTCATGACAGGCATGACCAATAGGATGGCCTCCTGTCAATGCCAAACTCTTGGCAGCTTAAGTTGAAAGCCGCCACGCCACAGTTGATGGAACACCCCCATTGGGTGACCACCTGAAAAGCAGCGGTTGATTAACTGCCATGCGACTTTGAGAACCTGCCAACAGTGGCTTAAAAAAAGCCACCCAGTTGACCACCTGACCAAACTTGGTTGATACACCATAGGAGGAAAAAAGGTGAATTGAAGAAGTAAATACTTGGAAGTGATCAAATGGGGTTAAATTATTTGAAAATCATACAGCTCTGAAAGAGATCAAACATTAATCTGAGGAAAATCAAATTGAAACCAGGGAGAAATCAAGGGGATTCATGGGGGAAAAGTAATGGAAAAGCAAAAGACACTTTTGATAAGTCCTGAAAAAAACAATTAGAAACACAGTGGAAAATTTGAAGAATCAAACTAGAACTCATTGGTCACTTTTGGATAATTCAAGAGGATTCTCAGAAGCAATCATGGATCAACTTTGTTTCCATCTTTGTGAACTCTACCAGAAAAAAAACAGAAATCATGGTGATTTCATCTGGAAATTGATTATAAACTGTGAAGCAATTGGGGAAACCATCATGGTGAAGTGAAGTCTCTTTTCCGCCATAGATGCCTGATTTTTCCTGGTGATTTGAATCTGTTTCAGCAAACTGGAGGGGTGATTATTAAGGAGTATCAAATCTTCATCTATTATTATTTTCCCTGCTTGAGTTTTTCTGTTGCTGAATTTTTGGCATTCCTGAAGTCATCTTTTTCAGTCATTTTTGCTAATGATGAAAGGTTTTTTGCTACTGAAAGAAAGAAAGTGTTATTTACAGTCTTTTACCTCTCAGGGAATGCTAGCAGATGGATCCAAACTTACCTTTCTCACATTTTTGATCATGAATCAGACTTCTTGCTAATTCCTTTTTCAGACTACTAGATGCCAAATTGATCACTCCTTCTAGCTACTAGAGGTGATGAAAAGTTTAGGGTAAAAATAGGACAAAATTCCAGAGATATATTTTGGCTAAAAGGGTTAAATTGATTTATATATTTAGAAAATAAATTCAAAAGGAGGGGCCAAGAACTGATTGCAGTTTTAGAGCCCTCCATAAAACAGTTATATTTATGTTTAGGAGAATATAGGAGCAATTTAGGTGCCTGTGGGGTTGACAAGGACTCCTTTCAAGAACATTGTGGATAATTTCCTTGGTGATTGGGTTGTGCAGAATCCTACAAAAGGTGTTTAAGTCAGCAATTCACTTACTGGGTCTAGATACAGACTTATTCTTGATTTATGGACCAATATGCAACAATAAAGGGTGCTGAAAGTTGGTACTGGGGCAGACTGAATGGTTGGACGATGATTTGGCGAAAAAATAAGGATTGAAGCATTTTGGTCTATAATTTAATCATAAAATGGTCCAGGATCAAACACATATTTCTTATAAGGGTTTGATTTCTTGAGAAAAAAATATCTGAATCAAAAATGAATATATAACTGGATGAATGAGCTGTAAATTGCTGGGGGAGGGGCCTTTATTTATATTTTTTTGGTCCCCTCATGGTACAGCTCTTTTACCAGCCAAAGGAAGGGGAATAAGGCTAGTGCTGAGGCCGAGGAACCATCCATGTGTTTTTTGAACCTTCTCTAGCCTTTAAAGGAGTATGGAAAGATTTATGCCATCATAATTGGGGCTTGATACATGTTTACATGCCCTTAACAACCTCATTGTTTCAGCCAAGTTGGTGGTTTTAAATTTATATAATATATAAGCCATGGCTTCCTGTGGCCAGGGGCTTAGGAACATGTTCTGGGGACCTCTTTCTTGGGGGAAAATTTAAGTCTGTGGGCTGTTTGTCCATATTGGTTCTGATTATAGTCCTTTAAGTAGGACACCACCCCTTGTATTTAAGTTATATACAGTTTCTCTTTTTCCAATGGAATGCAGGAGTTTTAATTGGGTGGCTAGTGCCTTGAGAGAAGCTTACCAAAAAACTGAGCATGTGCGTAATACCTATGCACACTGTCAGGGTGATAAAGGAGCTTCTTTGGTTCCCCTTACAGTTCTCATTACAGGGGGACTGACAACCTTTGACACAGCTCTCAAAAGGGTTCAGGGCCCAATTTTTCTGGATTTGTTATTGGTCTGGGAAGTCTCATGCTGTTCCCACCACATGGTGGCACTCTTTGGGCCCCATGTGGTGTGGAACAGGGCTGTGGGGTGTATGTGAGATACCCTACAGGCATGTTTCTGTTTTGTGAAAGAAGGGGGCTTGCCAGTGAGCCAGCTGGTTTACTTGCACAATGGCCAAGACATTTGCTAGGGGCCTGTGTAAGTTAGTTGGTTGAATAATGGTGGTGATGGCAGCCAGTGGCAACTGCCTTGGGCCCACACACAGTAGTTGAGAAATTACCCACAACGCTGGTTGTTAGCAACCACCTTGGGCCAGTGCAAGGTAGTTGCTTAACTACTTGTGGGGCTGGGGAATTCTTTTGCTCCTGAAGATTGCAGAAATGGTTGAGGAGGGTCTGGGGCTGCGGAAGGGGTTATTGAAAAAAATAATCTTTGGTCCATAAATCCTAAACTACACATAATTATGGTATTCTGACTGAATTTTTTGGTCATAAACCCATATTTGTGGATATGATACATATGGTACTCAGGTGAACCTAGTTCTACCTGGAGGAGTGGGATTTTGGGGATGGTGCCAGTTTGCGACCCTACCTAAATTGACACCAGGAACCAATTTCTTCAATAATATTTCTGGTTTTCTTACCAGTTAAGGTTTTATCTTCTATTTTTATTTTATTTTTAATATTTCAATAATTTTATTATTCCTATTTTATTTGTATTTTATTTGGTGGTGGCTTAGTCAGTTGGTTATGCACAGTAGCCAGCTGAAAATTCTAGTTCCTTTTCACATCAAAAAATCCATACTCTTTTTGTGATTTCCTTGAGATCAAATGTGCTGAAAAAGAATCAAACCTTCTTAAAATGAAATACAAGGGTTATGCAACTAACTATATCACTTAATTCAGGACTCTTATGACTAAGCTCTATGGGTAGGTTTATAAAGCCTTCTTTTTTTCATTTCATACAGGTATTAACTGCCCGAATGTTGGATCAGCTAGTGGGTTATGATGAAACTCAAGAAATGCTACAAGAATTTATAGATATTTTCTTTAAATATGATAGTCGTTACCATGAAAGTACCAGGAAAAGGTCCCTCAGCTACCATCAGAGCCCAGAGACTTGACCCAGCTCCCCAAATCCTCCCAGATCATAAAGGTAAATTTAAGGGAAAGTAAAGGTCTTCTACAACTCATAGTTCCATAACTGTAGCAATTTACCGCACAAATCCCAATATGGGGGACCACCAACACCTTAAAGCTGAAGGAAATGCTAGAAAATAAAGGGAAGTTTTGTGTAAGTACTGTGGAGGCACTCAAAAATTAAGCTTTTTCAGGAAACAAACAGAGTTTAAATCTTCCAAAAAAGCATCCCCAGCCAGACACAAACAGTGAAAAGACTAGGTGATGGAAATTTGGTACTCCATGAACATCACCCCTCCAGTATCTGAGTACGTACCTTGGAAAGCAAGGCACATTTTTTATTGATTCAAGGCTTACTTTTTATTTGTTTTCTCAAAGACAAGGCTTACAGAATACTTATTGATTAGGGAGAAACAAAATATGTTATTTCAAAATAAATGGTTTCTGAATTCTCTCTGTCTCTCAAGCCCCTGGAAACTTTTATTTTTCAGTTCAATTTCAGCCCCTCTGTCTCACCTTTGCAAGAAATTAATCACAAGGGCTCCCTCAATTTATGTCTTCCTTCCTTGCCCTACTCAGAAATGGAATTAGTTTTTGTGATAATCCTTCTAGAAAAGAAATCATGTTTTGTATTGGCTTCCTCCATTTCTGGAACCCTGAGGTAAATTTGCAACTTTGAATGAAAACCCCAAGAACCCATTTAGTTTCAGAGAAATTCCACCTTGTTGAAATCAACTTGGCCACCAAACTATTGTCTGAATCTCAGCAAGTGGACCTGCAGAAAACTTTAGCTGCTCCCTTTTTTTAATCTATGAAAACTGACCAAACCTCTTTTAGCTCAAAACATACCTTTGTGAATCAGATATTCTTTGGAAATTCTTGGAAATTGTTGGAGGAAACAGAGGATAATCTATCCATTTAAATTTTGTGTATGATTTGTTCCAATTCTGATTCTACCCCCAGCAGTCTATTGAAGGGGATTTTGATGAAGAGGAGGAACCTGATAAAAATTGAAAACATGATGGAGAGGGTTCCAAAAGCTCACAATAACTTTTTAGATGTTTTTTCCAAGGTTAAATTTGACAAACTCCCTCCAGGCCTTGATTAAAATAACCATATTGAATTTAAAGGCCCAATGCCTCCATTTGAGCTTATCTATTCCCTTGGCTACCATGAAAAGGATTCCCGGAAAGCCTATATAGTGGAGATAATAGATAAGATTTTCATTTTCCCCATCACTTCTAGCACTGGTTCACCTGTCCTATTTTTCAAAAAGAAAGATGGTGGTTTGTGGTATCTGTTGAATAGTGCCAACTTATAGCTTTTACTCAAAATGATTGATACCCTATTCCTCCAATGACTCACTTCTCAAGGGTCCTCTTCAGTTCTAATTTTTTTCCAAAATTTATCTCAGGGGTGCTTACAATTGTCTTCAAATTGAAGAATGTGATGAACATCTTACAGCATTCAGGACTTAGTTTGGTAGTTTTAAATATTTTTTTATGCCTTTTTGGATTTACCATTGCTCCTTTCTCTTTTTAATTTCTGGTTAATTTGATATTTTCTGAACTTCTCACCCCCAGTGTTTTGGTGTACGTTGATGAAATTCTTGGAGAAAAATAAATCCCATTTGTGTAAAGTCTTGAAAAAACTTTGTAAAAACAATCTTTATTCAAAATCATCTCAATGCAAATTCCATGCTTCCTCAGTTTATTAAATTGGCTAATTAATCTCTAAAACAGGTATAAAAATGGAAAACACCAACTTTCCAAGAATTTTGGATTGGTATGCACCAAAAAACAAAAAGGCTCTGAAAAGATATTTGGTTTTTCCTAATTTTTGTTGCAGTTTTATCATCAACTACTTCGGGAAGTTCAAAATCCTTACTTCTCTTACTGGAGATAAATCAGTCTTCCTTCTATCTCTGGAGTCATTGAAGCAGTTTGAGGAAATTAGAAAGGAATTTACCAAGGCTCCTATAATTAGGCATTTTTATCACTCCTCAAAGAATTCAAAGGAAACTGATTCCAGTGACTATGTCCTTGGGGCTGTGCTCACACAAGTTTCTGTTGATGGATCCAAACACCCAATTTCTTTTGATTTTGGGAAATTAGGTAGTGGTTAACTGGGTTACAAGATTGAAGATAAGGAAATCTTGGCCATTTTATGGGCTAAAAAGATTTGGATGGCTTACCTCCTAATCCTGTCTGAACCCTTTAAGGTTCTCACTGATCACCTATACTTAAAACCTTGGATTTCATAAGGATTTCATAAGATATTTCAACATTTTTACAGGCCTGGTGGGCTGATTTTATATCTGAATTTCACTTTTTTCATTTTCTAAAGATCTAGAAAGCACTCCATTGTCCCTGATGTGTTTTCACACTGTTTCAAGATTTATCCCAAGAAGGGGATGGCTTATGTAGTAAAGAAACCAGAAAATTTTGAACAACTCTTGAAACAGAATAAGTTTTAAACTTCCAGAATCTTCTTCTTATCCACTAAAAAGGTTGAAGTACACTTGGAAAATTTAATTCAATCTCAGAAATCCAAAAAATGAATCCAAATTTTCTCCAGAAGTGTCAGCTATCTGATACCAGGAAACTTGCATTCCTTCAGCTAAAGAGAGTGATAGAGTACTGGAATAATAATATTCCCAAAATAAACACTTACAAAGATCAAATAAGAAAAATTTTCAGAGCTGGTGCAAGGTTTAACTGGTTTGATTAAATTTTTTTCAATATTTTATAAAAAGAGGGGCCACAGTATTATACTATTGGGGATCTTTACAGACAAAAAACCACTCTTCAAGGGGCCTCCTTGGGAAATTTAAAGACCTTTGAATAATGCTGGGTGCCTTTTAAGGAAACATCCAGCTAGTATGGTAGGGCAAAAAGAACTCAGGCCAAGGCAGGAAGGAAAGAACTTTATTTTGAGAAATAATTCATGGAAAGCCTGAAAAGATTCAGGTAAAGGGTTTCAGAGGAGATGGGGTTGATTGCTGGAGTAAACTTTAATGAATCAGGGTGATGGGTTTTGGACTTCAGCTTAGTGATACAAGGAACTTTGCATTCCTTTAGCTAAAGCACGTGATATTGGTTTTGGAACCATAATTATTCAAAGAAAATACATAAAATGCTCACAATTATTAATGAAAAGCAAGTGCAAAGTTTGAAGTACATGGTTTGGTTAAAATTGTTTAAATATATTTTTTCATGAGAGGCCACTGTGGTGACCAATTCGGGACAACTCATAAGAAAAGGGAAAATTTTTAAATTTTTATATACAATTTTTAATCTGTCTATATAAATAATAATAATAATAATAATAATTTTTTTTGACCCTTCAAGCTTGCCCTCCCATCCTTTGTTTGGGATCAAACTCCCCTCCAAGCATCTCCAATTGGCGCTTCTGATATTTCAAAACTAGCATTTGACCGTCTTCCATCACCTGTTGTCATGAGCACTCCTTCTGCTCTGCCATCCGGTCCACCCACTCATTGTGTGTCAACCTTAGATCCTGAAATCTCCAATAAGAGCTCATCTTTGCATACCATCCACCAATCATTCATCACCCTTGCACATCATCTCACTCATTATCCCATGAGGTTCCCTGTTGTCTGCACTGTCATCATTGCACAGTCATCACTTGTTACAATCCTCATCATTGTCCGCATGGTCATCCTGCTCATCCATTTTTCATCCTTATCATCCTCTCCTGCCGGTTTACCACGGGGTTTGTTTTGTTTCTTGCGCGTGGTTTTCTGCTTTTGTTCTTCTGTTTCATGCAGTTTTTCCGCCTTTGTGCGCGGTTTTCTGCTGTCACTTGTTGTTATCCAATCTGCACCCATTGGCTTGCTCATCTTGCGTAGTAGTCTTGCGGCTGACAAAAATCTTGTCCTCAAACTCAGCTGATCCTACCTTTTGACCAATCTCTACCATCCTTTGAAAAGAGCCTGATGATCAAACTCACCAATCATCTACCACAAACTTTGGACCCATCATTGATCCCTCCCTTCTTCATGCGGATGGATGAAAGCCAATGCCATTGATTTACCACCTGATCACTACCACTTTGCTCATTTGAAGGACCGCAACCTATTTTTCTCACAGCCCTCAGTTTTATCTGGCTGTCATCCTCATCATCCTCTTTGCCAGAATCCCCCTCATTGGGTTGTCATCCTCATTAACTTCTTGCGTGGTCATCTCTCTCATCTGGTTGTCATCCGCATCATCCTACTCATCTAGTTGTCATTCTCATCATCCTCTTGCATGGTTGTCGGCCCCGTTGTGGTGCCCCATCCTGGAAACCCTGGCCGCCTTAATACCTCAATCCATAAAGTGTTGCGCAAACGTACCATCTGGCTGAACAACTTATCCTCAGGATCATCCAAAACGTCCTTTACCCGCGCGCGCGCTGCGCTTCCTTTATCTGCTTCGCGCGCCGCGCCGCGCCGCGCTCCTTTCATCCGCGGGTGTCGCGCATCCTTTATCCACGTTGCTCATCATCCTTGCCGTTGCATGTTGCTCGTCATCTCCGCCGTTGTCATAGCACGTCCTCATCTTTGTTGTTGCGCCTCTTCATCTTTGTCGTCGCACGTCCCAATGTCCTCATTGCTACCATTGCGCGGGGCTCATCCATGATTTACTGGATCCATCCCGACCGCACCTCCAAGCATTTGGCAAATCCTCAGATCCATCAAATCTTCCATCTCACTTGATCTCTCAGTCATGAATCTCAAGCCTGTCAGGATTTACTCAACCGTCTCAATCTGATCTCCTATCTGCCCATCCACGCTCTCATGGACTTCATCCGTCACCTTTCCTGGGGCTCTCCCACCCGCTTCTGCCTTTGGAAGGGGTAAAGGGTGCCAACTACCGCCCGCGGAAATCTGCGGCGGTTTGGTTCATTTTTCTCTCCCACCCGCTTTTGCCTTCGGACGAGGGGTGGGTGACTCTGGTATTGTTGCGCGCGTCCATCCACAGACGGACGCGAGGGACCACATGGTTGTCTTCCCTTTTCCGCTCTATTTGTAGAATCCGTTGTACATAGTCTAACAGGGCCTCCTGCCCATATAAGGAGGGGCTCTCCCCTGCCTTTTTGATCATCATTGGAAATCATCAGAACATGGAATGATCCAGAATGAAATCAGCACACCTTTGATCCTTGAGCCTCCATACTCAACCCTTGATCCCTGATCCTTATCACCAACCAATAGCCTTGCTGGTTGAAGAAAAATTCTGTCTGTTGGAATTTTTGAGTGTGTCATACCACTCCTTGATCCCTTTCTCTGACCATACTGGTCCTGATCCCTGATCACCTTTCTGGAGCCAATCACAATTGATTGAAGAGGTCTTATTAAGCTTAAGACCTGGAGTGTTATACCTCCCCTTAGCTTCTTTGGAGTTGCATTCTGCCAGCCTAATCTTGAGTACCTTGAAAAGAGTTGAGGTTATCCTTGCTTCAAATCAGTTACTGTTTGTTTTAGAGCTTCTTAAACATTGTGCTTTGTCTTGTACAGCCACCCTCAGTTATCTGGTACCCTTCAAGTGCTTGATTGCGGAGAGTTGGGCAGGTTCATTGAGAACCTGGAGGTTTCTTGGGTTTGAGTTGATCATCCCCAATCTTCTGCTGACAACCAGAGTTATTAGCTTGTAGGCGTTGTTTACACACAACAGCTTTTGTTCTTTGAACTCTAGGAAGACTTTAACTTCTTTTGTTCAAGTTTTCCCTGCATAATCTTGTCTCAGATAGTGCTGTTCGGTCGCTACCAAACTATTATCATCTTTATCCTCTACTCCTTGATTCCTCATTTACCAGGTTCTGGACCTTGATCTTGGTTACATTTAAATATTTTTGTAAAACTCAGGAGGGCAGCCTAAACAGCACCTTTCCCCTACGCAGAACTGCCATGGCCTAGCACCGTTTGGAGTCTTACACCGTTTGTTTGGTTTTTGCATGTGTTTGTCAGTTTTTTTCCACTTTCATCTTTTTCATTCAATTTTAAATAGTCTACAGGTTCTCTTCCCCACAAAGGGAGGGGCTCTCCCCTGCCTTTACCAGGGCATCCATCAATCAAGGGAATCATCATTCATTGTGTTATCAATCAAATAATTCTGTGGGGCTCCTCCCCTTTATCCAAGTAATTCATCATCCTTATCCTAGTTCTATCCTTGATTTCCCCTTGATCCTTGAGCCTCCATACTCAAAACTCTGATCCGCCCTTCTTTGGCCCTTTTCTTTATCACCAACCAATAGCTTTTCTGGTTGAAGAAGAATCCATTTGGTTGAACTATTGCGCGTGTTATACCACTCCTGATCTTTGTTTTAACCATACTGTTCTTGATAATTCTTTGATTGCCTTTCTGGAATCAGTCACGTTTGACTAAGAGGTTTCAGTCAGCTTAAAAAGTGGAGTTTTAAACCTCCCTTTATATCCTTGAAGTTTCATTTTGCAACGCTAATCATGAGTCCCTTGAGAAGTGTTGGTTTATTCTTGTTCAAATCAGTTGTTGCTTTGTTTCTGGAGCTTCATAAAACAAATTTATTTCTTTTGTACAGCCACCCAAAATTATCTGATACCCTTCTAGCGCTTGCTTGCAGAGAGTTGGGCAGGTTCATTGATAACCTGGAGGTTGGTTGGGATTGAGTTGATCTTTCCAAATCTTCTGCTGACACCCAGATTTATTAGCTTTTGGGCATTGTTACTTACAAATGCCTTGTTCTATTGAGCTCTGAAAAAAATTTGACTTATTTTTTCATGTCTTTAAGGCACCATCTTGCCTAAGATAGTTTTTTTCCATTGCTACCAAATACTATGAAACTCATACCCTCCATTGATTCCTCATTTGTTAGGTTTTGAACCTTTATTACAGTTACATTTAAATATTTTTGTAATGCTTAGGAGGGCAGCCCAAAAAGAACCTTTCCCCTCCAAAGAACTGCCTTTGGCTCAGAAAAATTTGGAGTCTTACACCACTGTTGATACAAACAGGGGATCTTTATTGAAACAACCTCTCTTCAAGTGGCTCTTTTGAACTGTGTATAGACCTTGTGAAAATGAGGTCCCAAGTGATTGCTCCAAAGGGGTTTACTCAAGGGGAATGGGTGGACTGGCTGTCTCACCAAACTTATGCCTGGAAGAAAGGAGGAGATGAATTAAAACTTTAAGCAGGCACTCCAAGACTCTTGCAGAAATTCACGGTTGAAAGGGTCTCAGGACAATTGTTGAAATTCTGGCTGATATTCTTTAATGGAATTAATGGTGAGGTTAGAATTAATAATTATACTAACAGAATTATGCCAAAATCACTTTTTTACCTTTTATAAACACTTGATCACGTATGGCAAGGTTTCTGATTTTATTACCTAGAAATTAGTGGTGTTTAAATCATCAAAAAGGGGCTGTATATATACCCTTTTGGGGTAATAAGACCTTATTGGGGCACGTAGAGAGGGGTGTGGTTGTTTGATGAGGCTAGAAAGCTAGCCAGGGATAGTTTGGCACTTATTATTAGTGCTGTCAGCTTGCTAGCCATTTATGTGTCATATTTATGCGTGAAATAATTTTCAAAAACTTTTTAAATGTTAATTTTTTATTTTAACAATTCTGGCATATTCATTTATCTTGTATTATTTTTTCATTAGTGACAGGGACAGAAGTGGATATTTGTAGATTTTACACCATTTTCTGAACATTTTGGTAATTTTTAATCATTTTTAGGGGAACTTCTTGATATGTTTTGTGGTCCATAAAGATTTGACAATCACATTTACGTGAAAACCTTTATTATTGTTTCCCTCAATTAATTTTTTTTATACTTTGAATTTCAAAATTTTTATTCACTATTCATAGGCTTCAGACATCCCTCTATCCATCTTTCAAATTTTTACATATTCATAATGTATGCATGCAGCTTGTAGCATGTTCCTGTGGTACCTGGCGGTCAGGAATGGTGCATTTGTTTTTGACGCGTGAAGGCTTAAGAGCTGCATGCAGCAATCCGTCATCCGCAGCCAGAACCATAATTCATGCGGGTTTCTTGACAGGTGCATACATATTGAGTGTCAGGCGCAAGTACCCTTGCTGTATGGATGCAGGGCTGCGCCCAGGAATGATGACACAACGAAAATCCACCTGTAACTCCTAAAATATACACAAAACCTCAATTCTGAGTGAATTTTAGGTGTGAAACCTATAACTGATATTACATTTGAAATATCAAAATTTTGAAAATGTGCCATAGTGATGCCTTGGCTTTTTGGTCATGTGCTTTTTAATTTATTGAAAAATATAAGGAGTTGGAATTAAAGGGTAGGGTCAGTGAGTGACCCTATTTTATTTTGGATGAGGAATCTAAATCTGCAATTTTTTTCATGATTTTATTATTCATTTAATTTTTATAATTTATTTTTAATTTTTTAATCTACTTTGACAGGTTTCTTTGTACAAGTAGCAAGCTGACATTGGAAGTAGCACTAATACGTCAGACTAAATTCATAAATCACTCTTGTATCTCTATATAAGCACTTGATCAAAAATCAAACTTTTTATGATAATGGTAAATAAATTCCTGGAAAACTGGTGGAAAATCAGCTAAAAAAGGTCTGTATAAATACCTCTTTGGCGGAAAAAGAGCATCCTCAGGGTGTATAGAGAGTTTAAGGCTCAAGGGCTAAGGCTAGTAAGCCAGCCAGGGAACTATTTTCACCCTCTCACGGTTCCTTCAAGAAGCTGATCTCAGATCTGCTGGATTTCTGCATGTTTCTAACTGTAGGATCTGTTAATGTGTTAATTTTTCATTTTGATCATTCTGCACTTACATTTGATTTTTATTATTAATATTGGACTGAAGTGATCAGATGTATATATTCATTTATTTTCCGTCATTGGTTGATAATTTTGATAAATTTTAGGAAATTTTAGCATAAATTCTTTATCTGTTTTGTGATCATGGAAAACCTGGATCAGTTCTTGTTGTGGTAGTTCTCAATATTTGTTTCTTAATTTAAAATACTTGAAAATTTATTTTATAATAATTTTATTTAATTTATTTATGTTTTTAGAACCTTAATAAGCCTATGTCATAATATTACATACACATGGTAGATCCTACTAGGTTTTAGCTGTTAACAGTGTTACCTTTTGACATATTAGCCACAACAGATCCAGATGCATGAATTGGTTAATTTACATGCGCTCAGGGTGGGATCTGCTGCATGCATGGCAGTATCATCTTTGTGCAGGAATTCCGCAAGCATGTTCCTGTCACTCTCTGATATGCAAAGGACTACTTTGATTTGCGCAGACTGCGCTTAGGAATTGTGACAAAATACATTTCCATGTGTAACTCAAAAAATATACACAACACCACAGTTTTGACTGAATTGTGGGTTTGAATACTATGGGTTACAATAAATGTGAAACATTAACATGGGCACTGCCATCATGGCTCTGTGACTTTTTGCTCAATTTTTGTTTAATTAATTCAAGGGTGATATTAAATTCAAGGGTGATATTAAATTCAAGGCTCCAGCCGTGTGGGAGCTGTGTACACTGCCTACACGGCCTGTGGGTGTAATGTAGGGCCCCTCAACGCGTTGGGGCCTTTACACTACTCCATATAATTTATAATTTATTATTTATTATTTATTATTTATCGTTTATTATATATCATTTATTATTTATTATTTATTATTTATTATTTATTATTAAGTATTTATTATTTATTATTTATTATTTATTATTTATTATTTATTGTTTATTATTTATTATTTATTATTTATTATTTATTATTTATTATTTATTATTTATTATTTATTATTTATTATTTATTTTTTATTATTTATTATTTATTATTTATTATTTATTATTTATTATTTATTATTTATTATTTATTATTTATTATTTATTATTTATTATTTATTATTTATTATTTATTATTTATTATTTATTATTTATTATTTATTATTTATTATTTATTATTTATTTTTTATTATTTATTATTTATTATTTATTATTTATTATTTATTATTTATTATTTATTATTTATTATTTATTATTTATTATTTATTATTTATTATTTATTATTTATTATTTATTATTTATTATTTATTATTTATTATTTATTATATATTATTTTTTATTTTTTATTTATTATTTATTATTTATTATTTATTATTTATTATTTATTATTTATTATTTATTATTTATTATTTATTATTTATTATTTATTATTTATTATTTATTATTTATTATTTATTATTTATTATTTATTATTTATTATTTATTATTTATTATTTATTATTTATTATTTATTATTTATTATTTATTATTTATTATTTATTATTTATTATTTATTATTTATTATTTATTATTTATTATTTATTATTTATTATTTATTATTTATTATTTATTATTTACTATTTATTATTTATTATTTATTATTTATTATTTATTATTTATTACTTATTATTTATTATTTATTATTTATTATTTATTATTTATTATTTATTATTTATTATTTATTATTTATTATTTATTATTTATTATTTATTATTTATTATTTATTATTTATTATTTATTATTTATTATTTATTATTTATTATTTATTATTTATTATATATTATTTTTTATTTTTTATTTATTATTTATTATTTATTATTTTTTATTTATTATATATTATATATTATATATTATTTATTATTTATTATTTATTATTTATTATTTATTATTTATTATTTATTATTTATTATTTATTATTTATTATTTATTATTTATTATTTATTATTTATTATTTATTATTCATTATTTATTATTTATTATTTATTATTTATTATTTATTATTTATTATTTATTATTTATTATTTATTATTTATTATTTATTATTTATTATTTATTATTTATTATTTATTATTTATTATTTATTATTTATTATTTATTATTTATTATTTATTATTTATTATTTATTATTTATTATTTATTATTTATTATTTATTATTTATTATTTATTATTTATTATTTATTATTTACTATTTATTATTTATTATTTATTATTTATTATTTATTATTTATTATTTATTATTTATTATTTATTATTTATTATTTATTATTTATTATTTATTATTTATTATTTATTGTTTATTATTTATTATTTATTATTTATTATTTATTATTTATTATTTATTATTTATTATTTATTATTTATTATTTATTATTTATTATTTATTATTTATTATTTATTATTTATTATTTATTATTTATTATTTATTATTTATTATTTATTATTTATTATTTATTATTTATTATTTATTATTTATTATTTATTATTTATTATTTATTATTTATTATTTATTATTTATTATTTATTATTTATTATTTATTATTTATTATTTATTATTTATTATTTATTATTTATTATTTATTATTTATTATTTATTATTTATTATTTATTATTTATTATTTATTATTTATTATTTATTATTTATTATTTATTATTTATTATTTATTATTTATTATTTATTATTTATTATTTATTATTTATTATTTATTATTTATTATTTATTATTATATTATTATTTATTATTTATTATTTATTATTTATTATTTATTATTTATTATTTATTATTTATTATTTATTATTTATTATTTATTATTTATTATTTATTATTTATTATTTATTATTTATTATTTATTATTTATTATTTATTATTTATTATTTATTATTTATTATTTATTATTTATTATTTATTATTTATTATTTATTATTTATTATTTATTATTTATTATTTATTATTTATTATTTATTATTTATTATTTATTATTTATTATTTATTATTTATTATTTATTATTTATTATTTATTATTTATTATTTATTATTTATTATTTGTTATTTATTATTTATTATTTATTATTTATTATTTATTATTTATTATTTATTATTCATTATTCATTATTTATTATTTATTATTTATTATTTATTATTTATTATTTATTATTTATTATTTATTATTTAT
The DNA here is from genome assembly GCA_025617555.3 of Puccinia polysora. NCBI lineage: Eukaryota > Fungi > Basidiomycota > Pucciniomycetes > Pucciniales > Pucciniaceae > Puccinia > Puccinia polysora. The sequence goes on from CM062614.1 coordinate 15,765,812, forward strand.
TATTTATTATTTATTATTTATTATTTATTATTTATTATTTATTATTTATTATTTATTATTTATTATTTATTATTTATTATTTATTATTTATTATTTATTATTTATTATTTATTATTTATTATTTATTATTTATTATTTATTATTTATTATTTATTATTTATTATTTATAATTTATTATTTATTATTTATTATTTATTATTTATTATTTATTATTTATTATTTATTATTTATTATTTATTATTTATTATTTATTATTTATTATTTATTATTTATTATTTATTATTTATTATTTATTATTTATTATTTATTATTTATTATTTATTATTTATTATTTATTATTTATTATTTATTATTTATTATTTATTATTTATTATTTATTATTTATTATTTATTATTTATTATTTATTATTTATTATTTATTATTTATTATTTATTATTTATTATTTATTATTTATTATTTATTATTTATTATTTATTATTTATTATTTATTATTTATTATTTATTATTTATTTTTTATTACTTCTTTTATATTGTTTATTATATATAATTTATCATTCATTATTTATAATTTATAATTTATAATTTATAATTTATAATTTATAATTTTTTATTTATTATTCATTATTTATGATTTAGTGGAGGCCACACAACTTTATTTTGGTTGTTCAGCGTGCCATACAACTCAAATTGGACGTTTAGAATGCCAAACATCCCATTTGAACCGTGTAGCATCCCACACGGCTCATTTTAGTTGTATAGGGTGCAACGCGGCCCATTGAGCCGTGTACATGGCTCTGGAGTCGTGAATTTAACATTACCCTTAATTAAAATATGAAGGAGTAATGATTCAAGGGTGGGGTCAGTGAGTGACTCTACCTAATTTTGGGTGGGGAATCCATTCCTGAAAAAATTATTATGGATATCCTATTCTTTTTGTTTTAATTAATTTTCTTTATTTTTTGTTTATTTGTCAATTTTCAATGGTTTCTCTGTATTAAGTAGAAAGCTGACAAGATGTTACATAGGAAAGAGAAAATAAAGAGTTACCTGATTGACCCAGACACTGGCATTCTGATCTTTCAAAACAGGAATTCCATTTCCAAGTTCAATTGGAGATTCTTTGACAAAGAAACAACTCTTCATTTTCTGGTGACCCTGGGGAAGACATGACTCTAGGCCTGGTTAAAATATATTTTCATTTTGACTCCTTTATCAAAGACTATATTTCCTCCTGTTAATTCTTCAGCAGAAATATATCCATTCAAAAAAACAAATTTTGACTACTTCAACCATCATCAATTGCGGAAAATCCCTGGACTTCACACTCAACGGAATTTAATTCTCAACTACCCCAACCAGTGGATTTGACTCAATCCATTGATTTTTTTTCAAAAAAAGTTTATGTTTATAAAAACCACAACTGACACTTCTTCTGCGTAGTTAGCTAATATATTCATCTCCCAATTTCTCTCAAAGCATGGCCTCTCAAATAATATTTTCAGTATTAGAGGCTCCTTACTTTTTTCTGACTTCTAGAAAAATGTGTGTGAAAAATTAAAGTTTTTTTCAAAAAATCAAAATTTTATCACCCTGAGAAAGATGGTTGGAAAAAGTTTTAAATAAGATCCTGAAATGATTTCTGAGGGTGTATTTCAGTTATCACCAAGAAAACTGGGATACCTGGATCCCTCTTGCTAAATTTGCCAGTAACAACTCCACCCACACTTCAAATAAGTAATATCCACTTTTTACTATCTATGGAAAAAAAACCAGCTTTGAAATTCTGCATGTAGTAGATAACCAGCCCGCAGATAATTAATCAACCCAGGTACATCGGAATTAAAAAATGTTAGGGGTTGAACTCCAAAAATGTAATAAAAGATATGAAAGATATGCTTACCTCAAAAGAAGTGATTTTCCTGAATAATTTAATGTTGGTCAAAAATTATGGCTCTCTTATGAAAATATCAAAACTAAATCTCAAAACCCTAATCTCTCAGATCAATGGTTAGGTCAATTTGGAATTACAGAACAGATTGGTAGGAATTTGCTCAAACTTCAACTCCCTTGCCAACAGTCCACTATCCTTCCAGTTTTCCACTCCTCCTCAATCAAATCTTCTCAGGAAAACACATTGTCTTCTAGACACATGCCACCAACTAAACCAATCAAGATAGATGGAAAGGAATAATGAGAAGTGTCTTAAATACTTGATTCCAAATTAAGGAGGTGGAAGTCATTCTACCTGGTTGAGTTGAAGGGATTCAAAAATAACCAGGAACAAACTACTTGGGAAACTCACTTTAATATTATCAAATTCCCTGCCTTACTCCAACACTTCCACACACTTTACCCACTAAAACCAAAAAATTCTTGGTAAAACAAAAAACACAATTTTCAGAAATCTCTTTGTTATGTTTCCAATGAAAAAGATAATAATAATAATGATAGTAATTCAATATATATATATATATATCTTTTATTTATCTTTGATTAAACATATATATATATATATATTCTCTTCTTGATATCTATTCAAAAAGAAAAATCTTGAAAATTTCAAAAAATCAGTTCTTCTAATTCTTTTATTCTAGCCATCCAAGAATTTGACAATTTTATCTTTCTATTTTCATATTAATCAGGAACTCTTACAGAAGTAGCTCATTAAAAGGTCATACCATCCAAAGAAAGAATATTAGATAGCTTCTTCTTTATTTCTGCACTTCTTTTTACCCTAGCCTCCAGAAAACTAAATTTATATTTTCTGATTTCACACGCCCTTCCTCACAATAAACCTTGCTGCAAGTCAGAATCTAAAAATTTATTATTTTTACTAGAAATATTTAAAGAATGGCTTACTTTCTCTTCATTCATTATGGACTTTCCCAACTTTTCTTTCCATTACAGGAGACTCCATCATCTCCAGTAAACTCTCTTCATTTTCCAACTCTTGAAAAAATTATTCAGGTATCTTCTTTTGTCCTGACCAGACTCCTCTCTTATTCCTCTACCAATTACAATTTTTATACTTTTCCTTTCTTCAATCTCCTTGAATCTCAACTCCATTTCTTGTATTTTCCTCTTGAAGTCATCCAGTTTGAGGAAATCGCCAATATTTCTCCTTCTTCTATTATAGTTACTTCTTTTTCTTTCCCCTTCCTTTTTTTTTACCTCCAAAAATCCTCTTCAAATTCCTCTGGGACATCACTAAGTTCCATCTCCAAACTTCCTTTGGAGTCCAGGTGCTCCTGAATACATTGACATTTGAAGCCTTGAAGCTCTGCTTCAACAATTCAATGGTGACCTTTGATGCTGAACAATTTTTTTTCAATGCTTCCATGGCCTTCTTCAATGCTTCAATGGGTTATTTTGATGCTTCAAAGGCCTTCTTTGACACTTCAATGGCCTCTATTGGCATTTTGGGGGTGCATTCACCAATTCAATGGCAAATGTCTTCAGGTTTGACAGAGTGAATTATATTTCAACCATGAGATTTTTTTGCAGGAATTTCACTGGCACCTTCTTCATCTAAATCCCTTAATGGGGCTCCCCACCTTATGAAAGCCTCTTCTCCCTCATTTTATTTCAATGTAGAGGACAAATCAAATGCCAATCTGCCAGTTTAGGCAAGCTTTCCCTCTTAGCTCTGGCCTTTTTAAAGTGCTCCTGAATCAATTGACTGGAAATCAAACATCAGAACCCTTAAAAACAAAAAATTCAAAAAATAAACTTTCTAGAATCTTCCAAAATCCTGGAATTTCAGCCCAACCTCATGGAATCGTTTTCTGGAGGCTCCTTTACCTCAAAAGTTTGAATATTCTCTTGTAACCACAGGGTTGGCCCCAAGGCCTTCCTATCCTGCTTTTCCATTTGGAAGGTCCTCCAATATTGAAAAAATCTTTCACACATGGCTGAGTTTTGCTTAATCCTGGTGGTAAAGATTGTTTTCAGTTTCTTTAATCTTTCACAAATGGGGAAGTATTTTTGAGATGGGTAATATTTGTTGGTCTTCTCCATGGTATTGGTTGGTGTAGGGGTTCTGTTATGAGAACAAAATGATTTTAGTGGGGCTGAAGGTGGCAATGGTTGCAGATATGGAGAGGGAAAACTGATAACAGAAATGTCTGGTGGTAACAAGGACTGGATGGCTTCTCAAGCTTCTCTTTTTATGGTCATCAGGAGATGCTATCCTTTTCAACAGGGGGTACTTCAATATTAAAATCAACTCAGTCTAGTCTAACTTTAAAGGAAGTCTAAATCCTAAGGATACTTATCTCAGTATATACTTTCATAAGCTAGAAATATTCAGGATCTACATAAACTGGATATCTACATATTATCCATCCTCACATGATATAAGGATTGAATCAACTGGCTTTCATATAATTGGTATACCAGAGTGCACACACTTAATCTCCTAGCCTTTCATATACTCTGACCTCACTCACTTTTTCTTTTTCATGTTCCATAATGGGTCATTATTTTTGAATCCTTCTGTACATCCTCCTTTAGATGGTATCTTGTTCTCTCTCTCCATTAGTACATATTGTAATGAATTCCATGTAAAATGTACATTAAATACTTCAACTGTTCATTCCCAGCTTAGACAGCCCAGTCCTGATAGCTTTACCAAATTTAGTAGAAATTCTATTGCAATGTAGTAGAAATTCTATCCCAATTTATTAGAACTTTCATGGTAGCGCCTCTATTTAGTCCTGACTGATCTATTCACTACATATGTAGTCTTAACCCTTTGGCCTGTTTTACCTCTAGTTAGACCTTTCCCCTTTGAAGAATTCCTGCTACCTACCTGTCAGACCCTTTTCTATTTAAAATGGCCTCATCCTCCTCCTTCCTGATTCATGTCCCCCAAGAAATCAGTTTACTACTTCTTACCAGGAAATACATCCCAGAAAGTGTCATCTAAGCACTCTGTTCCTTACTCTATCAATTTCTCTGATAACTGTAGAAATCTTTAGTGAAACATCCCCTAAGACTTCTGTGAGTAGAGCACTCCTGTTTCAATTCCTGCTTGCTTTCCAGAAGCCTTTTTGACAATATTTTAAGTAATACCTATCAGAAAATAGAAGCATGAATAATAATCAATTTTCTGGAGAGCCAGGGAAAGATTTGGGATTTCCTGAAAAATTGAATGTGAGTTAATTCTTCTTCTGAATCCATTAATGATGTAATAATTAATAATAATTTGATGATTTACTTTTTAAAATAAATTACTTCTTAAATTTATTATGGAATTAAATAATCAAATCAAGGAAGGAACAAATTTTAGTGGGGTACCCAATAATAAGTGTTGGAATTGAAAGAAGTATAGATTTTTAGATCAAAAATTGTTCCAATTTTACTTGGTTGTGGATAAAAAATTCCCAATCTCAGATAAAGTATCACTTATCCATGAAAGAGGGATTTGGGGAAGTACAGGTAAAATATTAGTGGAAGAAATAAAAACAAAATGGTGAATTCCAGGTTTTAGAACAGCAGTTGTGGAGGAAAGAAAAAAAAAGAGTTATCTCAAGAGTTGGAGAAGGATCAAAAATTTTTCACCACACTTAATTATCCCATACGTCACTTTTTCCCTGAAATTTTTTCTTCACCCTATATTCCTTGTACTCACCATTATTTTGATTTTTATCCAATGCATGGAAATCATTCTTGTGAATCATTTTCCTTTTCAAAAATCATGCAGGCAATTTTTATGAAGTTTTCCTCACATCCAAATTTCCTACTACAGACTCTGGAGCAATTTTCTTATGGCTCAGAATTTTACTTTGAGTTCCTGAGTGCTATTCATTCTGAAAATTGGCCTGTGAGTTCCAGGAAATTGTTTTTCATTTTAACAGTTCCAAAATTTTATAAGTTGAAGCTAAAAATAATAGGGCATATCAGAGTTTTAATTTTAAAAAATTTGAATAGCTTATTGCAGGAAAAAATATCAATTTTTAAAAAAATATCTTTTTGTTAAAATAAACAATGAATAAATGGTTTTAACTGAAAAAATAAAATTTAAAAAAAAACAATGGATAGGCTTGAAATCAGCCATTCAATATTTGAAAATTTTAACTCTGATAAACTCTAATTAAAGTTTCTCATGTTTCCCTTATCTTTTCAAATCATGTTAAAAAAAATTCAAATAATGTTTGTGATAAAACTGATGGTGCATACTCTGTATATGCAGGATTCTGTTCTTTCTAAGTAATATAAAAAACAAAATTACTTTAAAAAATAATTATAGTACTGAAAAAAGAAAAGGGTGTATCAGAGTAAGAAAACCCCCCATTTTCTTTGACCAAACCACAATTTTTAATGGCGTGTTTCTGAAATACACATACCCACAGCTGGTGTATTTTGAAATGGCATGTTTCATGTAAATTGCAAATTTAAAAAATCAAATTTGCCATTTATGCATCATCATGAATCCATCATCCATCACATGCAAAACACCCATCCACACCTCCACCTCAGCAAATCCATACCAATCCCATCTTGATTGCATCAAAAAAATCTCATTTTTTTTTCCACATCTCCATTGCCACACACCAATCCCATCATAATCTCATCAACCCACATCACATCACCATCTTCCTGAAAATTTCCAATCAGACATCCCAGAAGCAAGTTGAGAATGCAAAAAAGCTGACTGAACTTTTTTTATTATTTGACTCTGATGAAGACTCCAATTTAGAATCAACTTGGTTAGCTTTGAATTCTATATTGAAAAATCAATGCATGTTTCCAAGAAGACAGCCTCCTAAAAACCCTATGTATAAAAGGAAAAAATTGATCTCCTCCCTTAATTTAGCTTCAAGCAACTGTTCCAAACTTTGTTTCCTTTGTTCAAGAAACTTTTGCAGGTGATTATAGATCCCCATATCTTCCAGAAAAACTCTTGGAATCATCAATGCAATCCAGCTATCCAAATTTCTGTTTCTCTTTGTAGATTGGGATCAAATGGAAATGGAGAAGAAATTCATAAATTATAAAATTTATTCTCAGTTGGTTTTGGAACCATTGACTCAGGCACCAAAAGAGTTATGATTGCTATCATATCTGTCTTTCACTCAGTCCTTTGTTGGAAAACCAAAGAAGAAAGCAAGGAAAAATCTCAAGTAATGGAAACCAAAGGCTTTCCTGGTTACATTGGTTCTGTTTGTCAGAGTATTGCCTCTATTGGTATAGTAGCTGTGGCAGATACCTGCAAAAAAAATAATAATAATTGCCAAATATCAGTTTTAATGATTAAACTGATAATATCAATAAAAACTCAACTGATAGTAAGCTATCAGGAGTAAAAAAGCCACACCTTGAACCTCTAAAGAGATAAGGGGCCTAGCTTTAATAAATAAAGCTCAAAGGAGACTTGCTTACACAAGGAAGCTCACACCCTTTATGATAGCCTGAGAAGGACTATAACTCCAATAGGACCTTGGACTCGAAATTGAAGTTGATTGTTTGATTGATAATATAATAAGATGTTGAATTAAAAGGCCCCAGTCAATCCTCTTGGTGGACTAAGTTGGATGGGCTTGTTAATATGCACTATCTGGTTTATAAAATACAATGAGGAATAGGTCTTGTAGGGACAAGACCCTCCTCTTTTATATTGAAAGAGTCCTCAGGGGGACTCAGGGCATCATCAGGGGAGTACACCACTGTCCTAGATTTCGTCTCCAGTGGCTCAGAGCCCCAAGCAATCATCCCCAATGTATAATAACATTTACATACTCATTGGGGTCTATTTTCGAGGTAAGGTTGTAATTTATTTACTCAGAAGTTTAAAGTGATGGGGGGGAATCACCCCAGTCAATTATTCTCCTTCAAGAGGACGCTCTCAAGGCTTCAGAATTGATTTACTTACCCTCTAACTCTCTGTTTATCTATTAGAGCATGTGTTCAAAGAATTACAACCATATTATTAGATATTCTTAATCCACATAGATATGTATACTCTGGGTAAGTATTCCCACAGAGTTTATCTGCACCAGGGTAGTTTCCTAGCTTCTGAGTGTACGCTTTTCCAGCATGATTAACTTCTTGAAAGTTATCTACAAGCTGGAAGGAGAGTTCTTAGAAAATAATTTACAATTCACCTAAAAATCTGGGTTATGGTAGATAAGGATTATTACAGAATATAGTTTCCACAGAGGGAAATCTTTAAGGACATTAAATGTACATCCAATTGGACGCTTCCAGAGGATTTTAATCTAGAGTAAAGTTATAAGATCTCCCATAAATTATAATATAAACCTTCAAGGATTTATGGGATGATTTCTAATATTAAGACATACTATAAAAATATGATTATATGAAACTTTATATGTCAAAAATATGAATATGTAATGGACTAATGGAGGCTTGAACACACTACCTAGGTACTCCGAACGGTACTAAGAAATTCCTTAACCACTATACTACCAAGAATTGTGAGTTGGGCAGCCTATAGGACATCAATAAATGTCTCATGGCTGACACTCCCCCCCTCCAAAAAGAAAATTACTCTATGAGGAATTTTTAGATCTATTTAAAGCCCTATACTTTCTTAAAATAAAGTCAGAATTTTTAATATCTTTAGCTTCTATCCAAAGATCACTATCTGTTAACTTATTTGTGAACCTAACTAAATATAACCTTACATCTTTTCCATCTTTTCTAATTATCTTATGTTGTAGTATTTTATGAGGAATATCTTCATCAGTGTGTTCCATTGGTGGTATGACAACCTTAGGAACTTTTCTATTAGGAAAGTACTTAAGTGGATCAATAAACCTTTTAACCAAACTAATTGGGAAAGTAGGATGCTTTCTTTCAAATTCTTTGGTTACAATAACTTCCACTGCATTCTTACCATGAAGTGCTTTTACAGCAAATGGACCAACAAAAGAATATCTCAATTTTCTATGTCCTGAAATATTACTAAAATTAACAGTAGAGATAAGGACCATATCACCTACTTTGAAATCATGATCTTTATGGCTCTTGTCCCATCTACTTTTATTAAACTCTACTGCATCATTAACACACTTACTAGCACATGTTTCAGCTTTATTCATCATATCTCTAAAAAAGTCAGCAGAAGGGTGTAACATTATAGTCTTGCTTAGCAACATGTCTCTAGGCATATGAGGTATCCACCCTCTTTCCAATTCAAAAGTTGAAATATTATTAGTAGAATGCTTACTGGAATTTTAGGCAAATTGTAAAGCTGGAAACAGAGATACCCAATTGTGAGTATATCCATCACTGTCCTTGAATTCAATGCCATAAGCACAGTATCTCCTGATCATGTCTTCCAATGTTTGTATCATCCTTTCTGCTAGAACATCATTTTGAGGATGATAAGCTGTTGAGAAAGAAAGCTTTGTTCCAAACAAATTAAAAAGACTTTGCCAAAATTCAGATGTGAATTTTGGATCTCTATCACTCATAATATTTCTTGGACATCCTACATCACTGACAATACTATTACAAAATAACATAGCAATGTCCCTTGCAGAGCTATCTTTGTAGCATGGTAAGAATCTAATTCTCTTTGAGAATCTGTCCACCACTACTAACACACAGTTGAAATTATCCTTACCTCCTTGAGGTAATCCGGATACAAAATCCATGTTAATAGTGTGCCACCTTTCTTTTGGTTCTTCTATGGTCTGTAGCAGACCATATCTTTTACCTATAGACTTATTTTCTTTTTGAAATCTTTCACAGGATTCAAAATATGATCCAACAATTTGTCTCCAGTTTGGCCACCATGCTAGGATCTTAACTATTTCAATAGTTCTATCTTTTGAAAGATGTCCAGAACAAACAGTATCATGACATTCACTCAAAATCATTTGTATATGATCATCATGTACTAAAACTATTGAGAAACAATGAGCAGATTTATGATATATCAAACCATCTAAAAGGAAAAACCTTCCTTCCATATAACCTTTTTTCCAATCTGCATCTAATCCCTCAATCAGATCTTTTTCACTTGACTTAGATTTCAATATCTCAAGGAGCAAAGAAGTATTCTTATTATTGGTATATGAATCAATTACAGAGTTCCAGAAGCTTTCAGCAAGATTTGTCATTGAAATGCCCATAATTGGTAATGTATCTACATTATCCTCTGGGTGATAGGCTGGATTATCAATGTTATTGGGTAAAGCCCACCTAGACAGCCCATCTGCATTTTTATGTATTACTCCTTCTCTATGCACTATAGTCATGCACCCTCTCCATTGCTGGATAGCTATCTGCCACCTCAACATGTGCCTATTAGGTGTCTTTAGATTCAAAAGTGATTTCAGAGCTGTACAATCTGTAATGACCTCAAACTGACACCCATCCAAATAATAATTCAATTTCTCTAAGGCCCAAACCAAGCACAAGCATTCTAGTTGTGACGCACCATATCTCTTTTCACTATCTTTAAGTTGCCTAGATATAAAGCATATAGGTCCTTGGACTGTTTTATCATTAAAAATTGGCACTTGGTGCAATGCTGCTCCTAAACCTTCCATACATGCATCTACATACAATTTAAATGGTTTCTTAGGGTCTGGGTGGAAAAGTAAAGGTGCACTTGTTAAACACTTTTTCAGCAACTCATAGGCCTCCATTCTTTCTGTGGTCATTTCAAAAGAAACATTGGGACTGCAGATTTTATAAAGACTAGAGGCTATGATACCAAAATCCTTAATATGTAACCTGTAATACCCTGCAAAGCCTAAAAAGCTTTGAATTTCTTTAACACTATTGAGAGTAGGTTTTAACAAAACTGCTGCCACTCTCTTCTGATCTATTCCTAAGGAAAATCCATTTACAATGTGTCCCAAGGCTTTTAACTCATTGAAACCAAATGAACACTTATTTAAAAAAATTTTCATGTTCATTTTAATCACTTTTTTCAAAACAATTGACAACCTTGACATATGCTCTTCCCATGTCTCAGAAAATATAATAATGTCATCTATATATATGATTAACCAATTCTGCATCAATTCTTCATGAAATTCAGTGTCCATCATTCTTTGGAAATGAGATGGTGCATTTTTGATACCAAATGGCATTCTTAGATATTCAAAAACGCCCAAGTGACAAACTATTCCCAAAAATGTTCTGCTTTCTTCATGTACAAAATTTTGGTGAAACCCTTTCAATACATCCATACAAGTGATATATTTTGCTTGGTTTAATTTACTCAATGATTTGAAAATCTTGGGCATTGGATACCTGTCTGGTGTTGTCTAAGAGTTTAATGCTCTAAAATCACCAACCATTCTAGATTTACCGTTGTGCCAAGCAATTATCACTGGGGTGGTAATGTCAACATCTTCATTAGCCCCTACTTTTCTGATGACCCCTAATTTCAGCAAAGTATTTATATGTTCTTTAAGCGCCTCTCTGCTCCTAGGGCTAGCAGGAAATGGATGTTTCCTTAAGGCAGGCGGATAAGGCCTATCAATAGTCAAATTTATTTTAACATCATGACCTACAATGGATCCAAAAGGTTCATCAACAGTAGCAAATGCTTGCTTATGGTCAAATAAATTGTTCAGCAGACTAATTTTTTCTTGGTCAATTAGTGAGGAATTGATTTTAGATTCATTGATAATTTCATTACAAAAATTATCTTTACCAAGGTAATTGACAGAATCAAGTTGTTTTTGATCAAAAAAGAATTTAACACTGTTACCAACAGTAAAATATGAAGACTTTTTACTGTGAAACAAATTGAAAGAATATTATTTCATATAGTCATTTCCTATTATGAAATAATTCATGGGAGCATTATCAACTACTACAAATTTAATTATGAACACAAATGAAGCAAATAATAATTTGGCTTTTACTGTCCCTAAAGAAATCAATGGTCCAGAGCAACTATTTAATTTAATAGAAGGAGCATTTATAACTTGTTTTTTCCAATCTGGGCAGAAGCTATCCAAATAGTTTCTGCTTACCACGGATTTGTATGCTCCACTGTCCAGTAGGACCTTACAAGGCTTATCACAAAATTTCATAGTGACTAATTCATTATATGTTCTGATGGAATTTATGCAACCTATGATAGGTTCATCATCATCTTCCAAGGAACTATCCGACTCAGTCTCCTCAATACAATTATCCTGTCTACTAGAACTTTCACTACCAATGTTATTCACTTTCTTTGTTTTCTGCGGGCAAACCCTTGAGGTATGTCCTACTTTACCACAAGTATAACAAGATATCTCTGTATTGGAAGTAGGATTTTTATTAGTAGTTTTCTCCCTTTCTGTTCTGACTAAATTGTTATCTTTGGTTTGATAATTTTTCTTTCTACCCAAAGATGTATCTTCCACTATGTCCTCTAATATATTAATCAAGTTAGAACAGTCACCATCAACTTTCATACTTGTCTTGACATCAAAAGAAATTTCACCGTCCATTAGTGAAAGCAGCTTAAAGTTAATACTATCTTGATCTAGCATTGGGTCAAAAGCTCTTAGCCTTTTCTTTTGTCTTGTGACCCAACTAGCAGGACTAGTGACACCAGGTACAAACTTATCATTATTAAATGAATTAATACATTTCCTTTTCCAATTTGGTGTACCAAATTTTTTGTGCAATTCCTTTTTCCAGAAGCTCCAACTTTGTACTCCAACAGCATTTCTTCTATCTCTGTACCAATCTGAAGCTATACCTTTAAACAGGATACTAAATCTGCTAGTGATTAAAGTATCAGGTAAACCTGTATCTTCTTGCAAGGTATCAATCCAAGATATGAATTCTGTGTGATCATATGCTCCTTCACCTGTGAAATTAGGCCACTCACTAATCTTGGGCAGACTTTGCAGAATATGCTTCAATATCTCACTATTGTTTCCTGGTTGTTCATGAGGTGATAAAATTTTTTCTTCACCTCTATCTTTACTCATAACTTGCTTACTATCCTGAAAAAGTGGTACAATATGTCTTATCTGTTTGGTATCTTCCAATTTATTGGAGATCATTAGCATATTTTTATCCAGTCTGTCATTCAATTGTGCTATACTATTACTAAACTTATTAAATAACTCTTTAGAGTTAGAGCTCTGCAGGGAAATTTCTTTTTCAAGTAAAGTGAATTTATCATTTAATTTACTTTCCAAAAGCTCCATTGAATTGCTTAACTGTATAAAAGGTGATGTCAAAGAATCAGTGCTTTCTTTCATGTCCTCAGTGGATAATTTATTGGTTTTTACATTTTCATTCAAATCTGCTATCATTGCTTCCAACTTGTTCAAATCCTTATGATGCACCTTAGTTAAATCAAGCTCCATAGTTTTGTTGGTCACATCTTCTAATTGTTTTATTGAGACAGCCAAAACAGATTTAAAATTCATACTAGTTGTCATAATATTATCATATTTATGACCCATGGAAGCAAAACCATCTATACAAAATTGCTTGGCATATCCTACTGCTTTTTTAATATGTAGAGTTTCATTAAAAACAATATCACAAAATTTCTCTAAAATTATTTCTGAATCTAAGGACAAAATTACTTCTTCATTCTTTTGGCCCTTTCCTCCTCCAAGAATTGATAACCTCCTTGGAGAGACCTGGCCATCCTCATCATTTCTCCATAAATGGAGTTCCTGTGTTCCCTTCTCTTTCTCATCCTCATATTTCTCTCTTGATGAGGGTGGGATGGACTCTCCAAGGGAACCTGGGAGGTTGATGCTTGAGCTGACTGGTTCACTGGACTCAATCTTTTTACCTTTGATTTGGGGATCATTGGTTTCTTGATCTTTGTTGGATCCCAGTTTTCTGTCTCCCTCATCAGTTGTTCCCTTCCTATTATCCTCAGCAAAGCTCTGTAAGTTGCCAGAGCCTGAGTCAGGTAAGTTGCCTGATTCTGCACATTGTCTGCTGCCACTGCTTCCAGATATTTCATCTTGTTCTGGGTGTGTCAGGTCAGCAGATTTGCCACTCCTGGTGGAGGGCTGTCTTTTCTGGCGTCTGAACTCTTTAGCTGGCACAAGGTCAGCTCCCTTGCTCCTAGTAAACATAATTAAATACAAAATCAGTGTTTGAAATTATCAAAACACAGTACTGATTTTTCTTATTTAATTTATTTATTTTTTATTTTATTTTTGAATTTTTTTTTATTCCTTGAATAACAAAAGTTAACTCACTGCGCGTTACTTCTATTTGTAATGTAGATTGAGATCTCACTGACACCTGATCAGATACAATCTGATCCAGGGCTGATGCAGAGTCTCCTCTGCTGGAATTCTCCTGCAAAAAGCTGCGGGCCCTTCCTTTGTTTGAGGGGAGGAATGAGTCAATGGACAATTGCTTTGATGACACTGGAAGACCAGACTGTCAGTTGTCAATCTTCTTTCTTTCTCTTTTTTTTTTTAATGAGTTATAACTAAAATCCGCGGACTTACTGTTTGGCAATACTCATCGAGTATTTTTTGTAAGTCTGCCCAAAGGTTGCAAGAACATAAATTCAGAATTTTGCAACTTTCCGCGTCGATTTCCAGATTTGGCGAGGTATTTGTTGCAACCTTGACATTTATCTCCTTTATGGTTTTTTCTTTTTTTTTTCAAAGAAAGGAAAAAAAAACCTTGATCAGCAACTTGAGAAACCAAATGCAATTGTAACTACAAAACGCGAGGGCAAAGGCTTACCCTTGGCTACAAGTACTTTCAGTATTAGGAGGACTAAAAAAAAGGAACAATTTTGATTAACACAATGCACTATATAGTATTTTTTTTTTATTAAAAAAAATTACTGTCTTCGGCAATCACCTTTAATGGTGATCTGAGCAAAAACCGATCAAGCTAAGCGCTTCCTGTACTTCAGAAATCTAAAAAACCAATCAAAATAATTTTTTTTTTTTTTAAAAAAAAAAAAAATTGTTAAAGAATTCGCTTTTTTTATAATTTTGATTGTAATGTTTTTTCTTTTCGTTTTTTACCCTTACTATTTTTTTTTAAAAAAAAAAATAATTTCTGGAATCGATAGTACTCACCCCGAAGTTGACCTGAGAAAACTTTAACAAGTTACAAGTGTTTTTCTGTGATCAAAAGATTATAAAAAACAAAAAATCAATTTTCAAAAAAAAAAAATTTTTTTTTATAAGTTTATTTTTGTTTTCTTTCTTATTCTTCAAAAACAGTTCTGCAATCAACCACATTCCCTTAAATGATTTATTTGAGACAATTTAAACAGCACCAAGTTTTTACTTTGCTTAAAAAAATTTTGTTTTTCTAAAAACAAGAAAACAATTTTCGAAAATTTTGGTCAATTTACTTATGTTATTTATATATTTCTTATATATTTATTTTTTTTTTAAAAAAAAAAAAACATGACTTTTTAAATCAAGAAAAATTCAATTTTAATGGTTATCTGAGAAAACCTCAAACTAGTACTTAAGTGTTTAAAGCACTTCAGCAAAATCTAAAAAATTAACACCAAATTTCGAAAATTTTTGGTTATTCTTAGTATATATATTTTTCTTTTTATAAATTTTCCTGTAATTTAAATATAATTTCAAGTTGATTAACAGGGATTCTTACTTTAACGGGCCAAAAAGTCGAAAATTTGGTTCAAAAGGAGATGAGGCCCCCAATTGTCAGAGTATTTCCTTTATTGCTATAGTAGCTGTGGCAGATACCTGCAAAAAAAATAATAATTGCCAAATATCAGTTTTAATGATTAAACTGATAATATCAATAAAAACTCAAATGATAGTAAGTTAGCAGGAGTAAAAAAGCCACACCTTGAACCTCTAAAGAGATAAGGGGCCTAGCTTTAATAAATAAAGCTCAAAGGAGACTTGCTTACACAAGGAAGCTCACATCCTTTATGATAGCCTGAGAAGGACTATAACTCCAATAGGACCTTGGACTCGAAATTGAAGTTGATTTTTTGATTGATAATATAATAAGATGTTGAATTAAAAGGCCCCAGTCAATCCTCTTGGTGGACTAAGTTGGATGGGCTTGTTAATATGCACTATCTGGTTTATAAAATACAATGAGGAATAGGTCTTGTAGGGACAAGACCCTCCTCTTTTATATTGAAAGAGTCCTCAGGGGGACTCAGGGCATCATCAGGGGAGTACACCACTGTCCTATATTTTTTCTCCAGTGGCTCAGAGTCCCAAGAAATCATCCCCAATGTATAATAACATTTACATACTCATTGGGGTCTATTTTTGAGGTAAGGTTGTAATTTATTTACTCAGATGTTTAAAGTGATGGGGGGGAATCACCCCAGTCACTTATTCTCCTTCAAGGGGACGCTCTCAAGGCTTCAGAATTGATTTACTTACCCTCTAGCTCTCTGTAGATCTATTAGAGCATGTGTTCAAAGAATTACAACCATATTATTAGATATTCTTAATCCACATAGATATGTATACTCTGGGTAAGTATTCCCACAGAGTTTATCTGCACCAGGGGAGTTTCCTAGCTTCTGAGTGTACGCTTTTCCAGCATGATTAACTTCTTGAACGTTATCTACAAGCTGGAAGGAGAGTTCTTAGAAAATAATTTACAATTCACCTAAAAATCTGGGTTATGGTAGATAAGGATTATTACAGAATATAGTTTCCACAGAGGGAAATCTTTAAGGACATTAATTGTACATCCAATTGGACTCTTCCAGAGGATTGTAATCTAGAGTAAAGTTTTATGATCTCCCATGAATTATAATATAAACCTTCAAGGATTTATGGGATGATTTCTAATATTAAGACATACTATAAAAATATGATTATATGAAACTTTATATGTCAAAAATATGAATATGTAATGGACTAATGGAGGCTTGAACACACTACCTAGGTACTCCGAAGGGTACTAAGACATTCCTTAACCACTATACTACCAAGAATTGTGAGTTGGGCAGCCTATAGGACACCAATACATGTCTCATGGCTGACACTGTTCATGGAATTAATATCCCCTTGAGTAAAAAACCCAAGCTAGATGGCAACCATTATTTTGATTCAAAAAAAAGGCAATTGATTCATTTCTTTTATAAACCCTTTGATAACAACTTTGATAACACACTGACCCAAAATTTTTTAGATTTTTCTATAGATACTCTCTGGAACTATAAATTGCTGTTGATAAAAACAAGAAGTTCATATCCCTCCATGCTGGCGTTCCAGGTTATTGTCACAATACATATGTTTTCAATTGAATTTTTATTTCCCAACAACCAGAGAAATACTTTGACCAAGATCAATACCTTCTAGAAGATTCAACTTATGCTAGGGGGACATATGTGGTTCCACCATACCGCAATTTTTCATCAAATGATCAAGCCAAAGCTGATTTCAACTATCATCTTTACCAATCAAAAGTTTTCATTGAGTATGCCATAGGAGTCCTGAAAGGAAGATGTTCCAGCTTAATGGAAATTCAAAACCAGCTTAAAAATCCCAAATACTGGAAGATCCTCATCAACTGGATTATCATTTGTGTAATTCTTCACAACCTTCTGGCCAATATCAAATATGAATGCAACAAAAAATTTGAAGAAGATATTCCCAATCCTCTTCAATTTATCCCTGTCTCATATTTTACCTCATCTTCTGCCATGAGAGAGTGGATTATACCCCTCACCCTTGCTCACTTTGATGAGTATCATATGGTTTTGAAATAGGAAAAAAAATAATGCTACAGTAGTTTTGGTTTTTTTTTGTCCAATGAAGAATCCTATGCTGACTTGGTTTTTTTTCTTTTTTATTTTTTCTTTTTTCTTTTTTTTTTTTTGGTGGACTTCAACAAAACAAAACAAAAACTCCACCTCATACCTCAACATTCACCAAACCACCCACCTCACCCCACTCACTCAATGGTTGACTCCAGCCTCCTCATTACCACCCCAAAAGGTCCACTTCTTCCTCCTCCTCACCAAAACACCTCACAAACAACCTCCAAAATAACATGCGCCTCCACCTCAAAGACCCCAGAATTCATCCTCCTCCTGCTCCAGCTTCCCATTGATACATCAATGTTTTTAAGAAAAAATCCTCCTCCTCCTTCTCCCTTTGAGCAATTGATTGATTTCTAATTGTTAAATAAATTAAATCCCACCCTCCTCCTTCTCCTTTAGCAACTAACCCCCCCATTGCTCAATTGTACCTCATAACCCCCCTCTCCTCCTGCTCCTCGTCCTCCTCATTTTCCCTCAAATGTAAAGCAAAAAGTTTTTTTATTTCTGTTTGATCAATCAAACATGCAGCAAAAAAAACAATTTTTTTCTTGCAGTTTGATCAATCAATCAAACAACAAAAAAACAATAGTTTTCTTGCAGTTCAATAAAATCAAAATAAATTAAAACAAATTTTTTTTGCTTGCATTCCAATTGATCAATGAAATGGCAAAAAATCAATTTAACTTCAAGAAAAAAACAATCAATTGTTTGCAAATGGCTTCCCAACCCCCTTCCAGTCCTTTGCCTCTTCCAGTTCAATCAATCAACAATTGACAAATTGTTTTTGATTTGCTGCCCCCCTCCCTTCCTCTCCTTCCCCTCAAGATCCTCCTCCGCCTCCTCTCTGATGTTAAAAAAAAGGGAATTTCCATTTTTTTTTTTTTTTTTGGGGGGGGGGGGAGGGGTAGGATAATTGACTGGCATTTTTCAATTTTTTTTTTCATGTTTGTTGATCATCACCTTGATTATAACTGAATACTGTTTTTTTATTGCATGAAATGCAACCCGCCATTCTACCCCTTTTTGTTTGCACATCCGCCCTTTTTCTCAACTACCCATTTTTCTCCCACTAAAATCAAAAATTTACCAAATGAATTTAATCCTCTCTTGATCCTCAACCCAATTAAGGCATGTAGACTGGAGGGAACAAGATAGGAGGAGATTATATTCAAGACATAAGGATAGGTTGAAAGAATAAGGCTCATTGGAAAAAGAGGAATCAAAAGAGAGATTCAAAATATATTTGGAAGTGGAAGAGGAGGGGATTGATGAAAAGATTGTGTGGTCTGGAAAAAAACTACTCCCTTTGCATCTGTATCCTTCCATGGTCACAAAGTTAAAGCCATTCCCCAAAGAGTTTGAAAAGGTCAAACAGAGGATCAAACAATTCTATTTCTTCAGCTCTGGGAAAGCTATTTTTATTGATGAATCCAATTGCAAGTTTCTGGTTGCAATCATTGAGTTTTTCCCTTTCAATAAAATCTTTGAGCAAGAGAAGAAGGAAATAAACTTAGTCACAACATTCCTTCACCAATCCAAAAAAAATTTCACCACTTTTGGTCCCTCAAGATCTTGTGGTGGGAAAATGTGGGCAATTGGATTTAAAAAATTGATGAACCACTTTGAACTTTTTGGAAAATATTTGAAGAAAGCTGCTGTCAAATATTTTCCTCAAGAGTTTTGTTTTTCGAAACTTAGTTCCAACAAGGTCTCTCAAATTTTAGGCCAAATTTCTTGAAAATCAGCCAGAATTGCATTTTATTCTAACTGTGAAACAATAATGTAAAAAAATATCCCCTCCTTCTCTTAATTGAAATTTGCATCCAGCCTCACTCCTTTTGACTGTGCCCCAAACATCACATTCAATTCCAATTCCTTATTAAAATCTCCTGAGATTGAAAAATTTGAAATCTCTTCCTATTCCTTTTTACTGGTGGTTCCAACCAAAAAAACAGATTGACAAATTATTGAAAAAAGGGAAAAGATCAAATATCTGATGGCCAATTTTTTTTCATGTCTTGGGTTTTGTTATTGATTTCATAAAAAAAGGAGTTTTTAAAATGATTTGGTCAAAAAAAAGTACAAAACTGTAATTTTCCTGCTGGGGAGACCGCCACTCATACAAGGATGGCCATTTCTATGCAAATCAAAAAAAAAGACTTGGAACACTTGCAAGGACTTTATAAGTGGAAAAATATACTCTAGATGAAAAAATTAAATAAAATAAAAAATATTTCTTTATTGGTGGAGTTGAAAATGGTCTCAAACATTTTTGTAATCTTTTTGTTTTTCTTTTGAAAATTTTTATCAAAGTAAATAAATTTACAAGCCCATAAATTGATTAATCTGTTGTATTTCATCAGCTTTTTGACTTCTACCAATACATTCCATGGCTACCAATAACCTATCTTTTTTTCATGTCCAATCGTTCCCTCTCCTTTTCCAGTTGCTTTTCCACTTGATCCTTCTCCTTCTCCTCTTTTTGAAACTCTAGCTCTGCCTGTTTCAATTTCCACTAAGCATCCAATTTTTTTAATGAGCCAAACACTTGGCTTTCTGCTTTTTAAAATCAATAGCATTTTGAAAGTCTCACTTCTCCTTTTGAAATTGAATTTTTTTCAGATTCAATTTGTGATTTCACTGTTTTTTGGCGGGGAATAGAAATGAGATTGCTTTTGAAAGCAAGGAGATTCAATCAAGGCACTTAGTTGAATATTGCCTTGCCATGATATCTTCAAAGCCCAAAAAATTAAAAGTGTTTCTCCTATTTTTATGGGTATTGGGTTTGATGTTGATGGAATTGGAGGCATTTTGCTTTCCCTTTTCCAAAGAGGTTTGTGTGGGAATTTTTTCACTCTTATTCAAAGGTGATGTGGGAGGCCCCATTGGCTTGAAGTCTTGGAGATTCAGGAAAGGATGAGAATGTTTTTTTACATTGCAAGTCAGTCAGAATTATCCAGAAAAGATGAGAAATTGCTTCCTTAGTTGAAAAGATGTTGATTGCAATGAAAAACACTGGAATATCTGGCTCCCCATTGGCCAAGTTGTCCAGTTCTTCCACGCCAGGAATTGAAAAATCAAAATATGTAAGTGAGTGGTCCAAGAATGATTTTTTAGGGTTCATCAATTCCAATTTTGACATTATTGGAGGTTGTTGAGCAGGAGTATTGTGCTCCACATCATATTGGGGCTACTCCAAGGTTTCATCAGTGTCATGGTTGCTTGGCTGTGCATATATAGCCAAGTACTCAGCATCAATTCAATCTAATTTTTGGGCATCAAAATCAGCTAAGGGGGTGATTTTGGCCTTCTTTGAAAAATTTAATCCATTTGAATATAAAAAGGAAAAATGGAGTCCAACCTATCAACCTCTGAGTCAATTCCCTTTGCTTCATTGGATTTGGTGATACCAAATCCAGTGGAGGTTGAAATCAAGTGGGCATTTTTTTAATTTGCTTGATAGTTCTTGAATTGCTCACTCATCTGTTTAAATGAAAAATCCAGCCCATGTTGTGTTTTATTCTTGATTTCATTTGCCATCAGGAGATAACCATCAACCTTAGAGGATGGAGGTTGGCCAACTTGTGTTTCATTGTTGGATCCAAAGCAAGTGTCATAGTTGGAAGGAATTTTTAGCCAGTTTACCATGATGATGTGATCCAATTTCTTGAGATGACTTTAGCCTTTGGAAGCAGATGGTAGAGGATTGTTTGATGTAGATTTACTTGGGGATTTTTGATTTGTTTCATTGGATTTTTGATTGGACTTTTGGGGGGAGTTTTGCCAAGCGGCCATTTGAAAAGAGTAAGAGGGATGAAGCAATTAGGGCAATAAATTAATGAGATTTAGGAAGTGATGAGAGTGATTAAGTCATGAGAAAATTAAAGTGATGAGATTGATTAATTCAAAAGAGCAATAAAGTGATGAGAGTGATAAAGTGAAAAGGGGATGAAAGATGAAGAAATGAGGATAGCGAAGATGGGATTGATGAAGTGACAAGGAGATGAGAGATAAAGCAATGAGGATAGCAAAGAGATGAGAGAAATGAATGAAATTTTTCAAATGAGCTAGGAGGTAGGATTCTTCCAATGAGGTCAGAGGTAGAAGGAGTTGAGGTTGAAGCCAGGGGTGTATGATGTGGACTGGAAACCAGGGGTGTAGGAGATGGACTGAGGTGGGGTTGAGGCTTTGAAATCCTTTAAATACTTTATCTGAAAAACCATTTATTTTCAGGTAACTCTGACAAGTGTGATATGAAATGCATGGGTTTTTTTGATTCTTCATAGTGGGTTTGGAATGGTGGAGTTGGGTTGAAAACTGCAATTAAAAAATAGCGGGTTTGGTTGAATCTGATATACCCTCATGAATCCATTAGGGCTTCTCATTAAAATAAATTAATTGAAATAAATAATAGATATAAAAAGATTCAGTTATCATCAAACCATGGAAAGAATGATTTCTGGCCACAAGAAGAGATTATCTTAATCCTTAAAAAAATATGAAGTTCAAAAGTATATTTATAAATCCAGGTGACCGATTCAAACCTATTCCTTATAATTCAGAGAAACTGGATAAAAAATTTGATCCATAATTCAGGATGCCTGATGATTTTATTAGATATCGTTGGAATTATCCCAACCTTGGCTGAACACACACTGATTGTCTTACCCTCCCATCACCAAAAGCTTGGAACGTCACTCAAATGTCACCACCTTTCCCATTCTATCTTCTCTCCCTCCTAGCTTAACTCTGTCAAGAATTCTCTTCCCATACCCCTTCACTACTCCAGTTTCACCTTGTCTTTTCCTTTCCTTCCATCCTGCTATTCTTTATTTCTTTCTTCACCAATTTACACACTTCCTCCTTTCTTGCTTGATCTTTTTCTTTAATTGTCTTAAACTCTTCAAACCCTCCTCAAGAAATCCTCTCTCCTCCTCAGCCACTCAGGCCACCTTTCAATGATCCAACCGTACCTCAAGCTGGTTCAACAATCTTCTGCTAACCCAAGTTCTTCTCATATTTGGTGAGAAATATTAAACAAAAATCTGCCTTACAATCTCTTCTTCAGCCTTTCTTTTCATTCTAGCTCATTGTTGTTATATTCTCTGCATCTCAGTAAATCTCATCAGTCAACTTGGTCAGAACCCTCAAACTACCTAAGTATTATCTAGACTCTTAAATTCTCCTCTTCTTTCTCATCATCTCACTTGTGAACGGCTTGGTGTTTTTATTCCTATTGTTTTACCTACCTTCTAACACTGGTGCTGTAGTCTGGTTTTAGGTTCTCCAATTATTTCCAGTAATCAAGGATTTCTTTTCATAAAAATTAAAGTCAAATTGATAACCTCCTCAAACCTTTAACCAGACGCTTAGTGCTCAGATGGACTCTATCAACCAGAAAATCCTTAAGACTTGCTTAGAGGCAATACTCTACTAACCAAGGATAACTTCACAATCTGGCGCACTCAAATGCACTCACTGTTCAACCTTGCTAAGATCAAAGATCTTATGCTGCTTAACAAATATCTTCCTCCAGAGGACAACTCAATTCTCACATCAATTATAATTTAAAAACTGTCTCCTGCTGTCCACTTCAACATCATTAACTCCAAAAATGAGGAGAGTTCTCAAGCCATCTGGAAGGCTCTTCTCAATCATTTCATCTTGTCTGAAGCCTCAAATCAAGCAAGGGTCTACAAGAGCTCCACCTCCATCACCTTTAAAAAATCTAACATCCAACTATTCATCACTGAAATTAAATCTGGAATCACCCGTCTCCAAGAAATAGGCATCCAACTGCCTACCAAAATCCTTGCTTACATGATCCTTGACAAGCTGCCTTTAACGCCAGCCCTGAAGAGCATCCAACAATTGATTACTCACTCAGAAGTAGAGTTGGAATTAACCCCCGATGCTTTCCTTGATCATCTGCGCATTCATCTCAATGAACAGAAGATGTCCTCTCAATCCGCCAACAGTAGCTCATTGCTCTCTTTATTCACTGACACCTCAGGAAAATGCAAGCCTTGAAAGCACAATACGTTGGCAAATCATCCCATGAATAAATTCTAGATGTTATATCCCCACCTCTGTCCTCAACCTAAAAAAACTGACAATGATCATCCTGTTAGCCTCATGTCTAGTACCTTGGAATCTTCATCCCTCCTCTTTGTGATTGAATCTCGCTCATCTCATCACATGGTCTCTGACAAGAGTCTGTTTGAATTATTAGACAAATAACCCTTGCAATTCATCAATACAAGCTGCGGATCCAATACTCTCAGGATATTTAGAAAAGGAAGGGTAAAACTGGGAACCAGCTCAGAATCAATTATGCTTGATGAATTCCTCTATGTTCCAAAACTCTTGAGCAACCTTCTGTCTCTACATTGTCTTCTGATGGATGAGCTCCATGTTTCACTTTATTCTGAATGTTTCATCCTAATGCGCAATTCAACTCCTCTTTAACAAGGATTCTAATGTAACAACATTCCTCATCTAAATCCAGAGTTGTCCATGCCCTGCACCTCCCAGCTTTAATTAGCAGAATTTTTGCACAAAGCTCTTGGTCATGTGAGCTACCATAGGATCCAACAAAAACTGAAACTCACTTTCAAAAAAGACCAGGATTGTGAATCTTGTGCACTGAAAAAAATCAATTGTGCCTCATTCAAAGATCAACATGTTGGGAGTCAAGATCATTTGAGGAACTACATGTTGTAAAACTCCAAATGGTGCTAAGCTGCAGGCAGTTCTGTGGAGGGGAAAGGTGCTGTTAGGCTGCCCTCCTAAGAGTTACAATAATATTTGAATGCAACTGGAATTGAGGTCCAGGAACTTGTAAATAAGCAATTGATATAAGGGATGAGTTGGGGAATAGTTGGTAGAAAAGGAATCAACACAATCTGAGGCAAGATGGTGGAGGGAAAGAATTGAACAAAATAAGTCAAATTTCTGTTCAGAGTTCAATGGAACAAGGCAGTTGCAAGTAACAATGTCCACAAGCTAATAACTGTGGTTTCCAGTAGAAGTTTAGGAAAGATCAACTCAATCACAAAAAACCTCCAGGTTCTCAATGAACCTGCCCAACTCTCTGCAACCAAGCGCTTGAAGATTACCAGATAACTGTGGGGGGCTGAACAAAACAAAAGCAATTTTTTTGTGAAGCTCTAGAAGCAAATATATACCAGATTCAAACCAGAATATCCCAAAACTTCTCAACAAACTCAAGAGTACCATGGCAGAATTCAACTTTAAATAATAAAGGGAGGTCTAACACTCCAGGTTTCAAGCTTAAAGAAACCTCTCAGTCAAACGTGACTGGGTCCAGAAAGATGATCAGGGAGGGATCAAGACGAGTATGGTTGGAAAAAGGGATCAAGAGTGGTATAAAACACTCAAGAATTCCAATAGACAGAATTCTCTTCAACCAGAAAGGCTATGGTTGGTGATAAGGATCAGGGTCACAGATGGAAGGATCAAAAATTTGAATATAGAGGCTCAAAGAATCAGAGGGCAATCATGGATATACCCAGGATGAGGATGAAGACAAAGGGGAAGAGGCCCTTTGGGATGATCAGATTATTTATTACTATTTTGGATGGATCAGATGAGATGGATGCAAAAAGGCAGGGGAGATCCCCTCCTTTTATAGACCAGAGACCTGTAGACTATTTACAAGAGAGATTTACAAATAGAGCCGAAAAAAAATTTTTTTTTTATACATGAAGTTTGGCAACAGGAACTGCCTGACATGGAAAAAACAACAAAATAATCGGTGAAGAGGATCAGGAAACCTGCCTGCGTCAAGGAAAAAAGCAGCAAATGATGAGGGTTGCAACCGGCCTCAACTGCAGTCATTGAAGGGAAGTCTGTTGGTCACGCTTGAAAGCGTTAAAAAGTGAGTGAGAAGGGTTCCAATGGTTGCAAACAACAATTTTGGTTTGCGGCCATCAGAGATTGATTGGAAGAGCCAATTGGTCCAAATTTTTGGGCCAATTGGTTGAAGGTAGAAAAAAAGCAAGGTTGATGAAGGCCTTCAGGAGAAGCAACAGCGTCATTGGTGTCAAACTTTCTGTTAGGTTGGGGCAAGGTTGGTCATGGGATTGATTGATTGAGGATTGTTCCCATGACCAATCTTGAACAAGTGATCAAAGAATGGGGCTGGTCTTGGGGTCTCCAACAACCGCAAGCAATGCTTGCCGTCATTGGTCAATGGCGGCAAGAATGGGAAGCTCAATGGCGGTTGATGGCCAATTGCGCCAAGAGATCCATGAAGGAGGATGGCGGTGATGAGTTGAGGAGGGAATGGCCAATTGGGCGCGCCTGACCAAAAATACAGGGGGAAGCATGTGCAAGGGGGGGGATTCAAACAGAGGAGGCAGGAATTGGATGACCTAGCCAGGCCTCCTAGACTGCTAGGACACGGAAGAGCTGGGAAACTGGGAAATGAGTGGGTAGTCATAGGGACACAAAGATTTTTTCTTTTTTTTTTAAGTTGTATTGATGGATAAGGGGATGTAAAAAAAATTCAAAAATTACCATAACTCATGAGGTGTCCTGAATTTTGCACCACAATGTGGAAACCGTGGGACCTTTTCCCATCTCCTCATCTGGCCACAAGTATTTTTTATGGTTTTTGAGTCACACTACCAATACTGTGCAACCTTCCCATGAAAAACAAGGAAGAAATTGCTTCTCAACTGATCAATTGTATTGAATTAGAGGCCAAACCATTTGGCTACTACCCTAGAATTGTGCAATTTGATTGGGGTACCGAGTTTGTCAACAAGACAATATCCAACTTCTGTTTCTCCAGGCACATTAAGCACAAAGTCTCTGACCATTACACTTCTCAGCAGAATGGGTTGGCTGAGAGCCACAACCAAACCATTCTAGAATTCTTGGGGACCATCATCCATGACTCAGGCTTCTCTTCTCTCCTCTGGCATGAACTGATTCCCGCTTCTACTCTCACACTGAATCAAATACCCTCCTTCAAGTTCCACAAATCTCCCTATGAGCAATTCAAGAATAACTCCCTTCTTTTATCTTACTTCAAACCCATTGGCAACCCATTGAAATACTTGGTCCAGCCAAAACTAACTAATTCAAAGCTAGAACAGCCCTGATTGAATGGGCGTCTACTTGGTTATAACCCTGAACTTTGCTCCAATTGTGTGTTGGCTGCTAATGGAAAAACATAAAAACTCAGAAAGTATCCTTCATAGAATACTTTTTTCCTTCAAATCCAACAGAAAATCAGTTTGATGCCTTTGTACCCCAGCCCATTATAACTTCAGTGCCACCCTCCCCTTCCAATAAAATTGACAATAAGGCTCTCAAAAAGAACTCTGACCTAGAATTCAATAATCTTTCAAACTCCAATGACAAAAAAACTGAGCCCCCAAATGCTCCTGAAAACCTTCCCCTCTCCACCATCAGGGTTCTTCAAGAAAGGACTCTCAATGTCAAACCTGAAAAATACTCTTATTATTTTGAACTCAACTTGGCACCAAAGAGTTCCACCAGGCAAAACTCACAGAACTGGACAACATAGAAGACCACGACGTCTGGGAGGACTATTGTGACACTCCTGAAAGATATTTGCGCACAACCTGGGCAGTTTGTGACAAAACGGCCATTAAATCAGCTGCGGCAAAAACCAAGGCTCAACTTTGCATCCAACGGTTCCTACAGACTCCCAGTTTTGATTTTCAAGAAACCTTTGCTCCCACTGGCAAATTGTCAGCCTGCTACTTAGCACAGAGCAACCTGACAAAGCAGCAACAATAATAATATTAACAAAATAAAGATAAATGAATAAATAAAATTATTATAAAATGAAGAAGTAGGAAATCCATAAATATTATTGCAGAAATGGATTCCCCACCCAAAATAAGGTAGGGTCACTCACTGACCCCACCCTTGAATTCGTACTCCTTATATTTTTTAATTAATTTAATACAGAATGGTAAATGACCACGGCACCAGTATGGCACCTTTTAGCCATTTTAATATTTCACATGATATGTCATGTATAGGTTTCACACCTAAATTTCAGTCGAAATCCAGGTGTTGTGTGTAGTTTAGGAGTTACACGGGAAATTGTGTTTTGTCACAATTCCCGCACGCAGCCCCGCGTCCCTAGCTCCGGTCTCCCGCGTACGCTGAATTCCCGCACGCAGCTCCGCGTCCCTACAGCGTTGGACTCCCGCGTACGCCAACTCCCGCACGCAGCCCCGCGTCCCTACAGCGCTGAACTCCCGCGCGCATCTGAGCAGCGGATCAGTCCCCGCGCGCATTTGAATGGACTGATCCCCGCGCCTCCTATGACATCCAGGTACCGCTCAGAGAAGCTACAACATAGTAGGATATACACTACATATGTAAAGCCAACACACGAGCATAGATTAAGGTTCAAAAACCTTAAAAATCAATTGAAATTAGTTAATAACTAATTTTTAGTATTTTTTTATTAATTAAATAAAGATCCAGACTCACCACGAAGTAAGTTGATCAGAACCTTCAAAGACCACAAAACTACATAAGGAGTGGTCGTAAAAATTATTAAAAATTACATACAGGATCAGCAGAGGATGGAGAATCAATAAAAATCTACGTCTGCTCACTTTGGACCAGTACTTACTGTACAAATTAAGGATCAGTGCAGGATCAGCAAAATGACTAATCTATTGATTAACAGATCCTGCAGCTAAAAAGGAGCTGTTCCTTGACAGATCTAAGGCCAGCAGGCTAACAGCACCTTGAGGACGTGCCAATCTTGCCCTGATTGCCCCCCTAGCCTCAGCCCACGGCTAGTACCCCTTCTAGAGGTCCTCAAGCACCCAAAAAAGGAATATTTAAACAGGCTCTTTTGCCCTTCTGTTTCCAAAGCAGTTAATCAGTTATCAGGAATTATTTATTATCAATCAGACACGGTGTCATTGTTAATCAAGTGCTTATATGAAGATAAGCAAGTGATTTATGACTTAGTCTGTAGTAGTATTATTTACCTTTATTAACCAATCAACCATTGAAGTTTAGTCAGGCAATCAACCCCATCTGCTCTGAAACCCTTCCAATTACTCCAGGATTTTCGTGGTCAAGTACTCAGAGTGAGTGTTTCCCTTCCTGTCTAGGCCACGTGTGCTGTTAAGCCCGGCCATTAGTGGAATAAGTCCTTTATAAGGCACCCATATTTATTCCAAGGTTCTTAAACTGCCTAAGGAGGCCCCTTGAAGAGAGGTTGCTAGTCTGTAAAGATCCCCAGTAGTATAATACTGTGGCCCCTCTTTATATTTTATATTTAAAATATTTATAACCAAACCAAATAAACCTTGCACTTGCTCATACCGTACCATTATTGGAGCTTTAAAGTGTTTATTCTTTGGAATATTATTGCTCCAAGTTCTTTTATCACTCTCTGTAGCTAAAGGACTGCAAGGTTCCTGGTATCAGAGAGCTGACACAAATTCACCTCCCTACTTGTCCTTCTTTTTGTTTCACTCAAAAGTAAGTTAACAATCAGGAAATTTGATATGAAAAGAGCCTTTTTATACGCACCACTTCAAGAAGAAATCTACATCAAGAATCCACCTGAATTGCGCCAATCCTCTAGCTTTCTCAAGTTCAAAAAATTTTTATAAGTCCTATGCCAAGCCCCCTACAACTTGCATGAAACTCTCACCAAATTGCTAAAAAGCATTGGTTACCACCAGTCCAAATCAGACACCTGTGTCTTTCTCAACACTGATAAATCCTCCCTTCTCTTCTTCCATGTAGAAAATCTGGCCGTTGCAGGCAACATGGACGCCTTCCAGGAGAAGTTTCTGTCTTGCTTTCCCAACTCTTCCGCCCATCCGCAATACACACTGTTGGACATGGACATTTTCTCAAATCAATTCTCCTGCACCTTGAATCAGCAAAAGTTTATCAAGAAGGGTTTGGAGCTTCTCCAATTGGAGAGCTGCTTGCCTGTCCTCACCCCTTTGACCCCAAATGTCCAACTCAGCTATGCCAGTGATGACAATGCAAAACAGTTCTCCATACTTGGCTTCAACTACCGTACCTTCACTGGAATGTTGAACTACCTGGCCTGTTGGACATTTCCAGATCTGTCCATGGCAGTTTCAACCTTGTCCCAGTCCAATCATTTGCCTGGTCTAAGTCACTCAAAGGAGGTCATCCACTTCTGGAAATATCTCAAGGGCACCTCTCATTTATCACTCACCCTAGCTTGCAAACTCAAGGCGCCTGACCGACTTGAATTCTTTACCAATGCCACATGGGGCAGCAACCTGCATGACCAAACCTCTCAGAGTTCATCCATCTGCCTTTCGCAAAGGATGCCCAATTATGTGGAATATCAAAAAACAAAAAATCATCTCCATTTTCTCCACTGAATCCAAAATGAACCCCTTAACTTATGCCATACAAGAGAATCAATTGCTAAATCATCTACTCAAAAAACTGTGCAACTCAGCTCCCTCTCCTCCCATATTCTTTGTTGAAAAAAATGGCTAATTGAAAAAGTCAAATGGTTTGGGTCCAATTCCAAGACCAAAGATCTTGATATAAAAATGAAATTTGCTTGCCAAAATTACAAAACCAAAACCATTGTCTTTGAATTGATCAACTCTTCTGACATGCTAGCCAATCCTCTTTACAATTCCTGCTGCCACATATCCTTGTCCAACCTTCTAACTGCCTGCTTCTTAGACCTGTCACACGACCACCTTACGTACTATAGGGCAATTCTTAGATGATTGTGAGCGCAGAGGAATGCTGAGTGCAAGGGCAAGTGCAAATAGCGAGACTCAGTTGCAAAGTGCAAACTTAGTGATGCCACTCAACAAACGGCGAGAGGAATGGAGTGTGTTCCGAGGAGGGAAACTCAACCTGAGTCCAATGTGATAACTGGGTTGTAGCAAAATGCAAGAACGTATGAAATTAACTAACTGAGGAGACAATCATCAGGCAAGGGGGTAGCCCTTATAAGGTAATCCAAAGTGACTAGATACAACCTGATGGGGAGCCAACTACAGTTGAAGGGGGTGAGGCAAATGAGTGACAGGAACGGTATAGGAAATAGAGCAATAGTACAATCATATCTGAGGCCATGGCGTAAGTGCAAGACAATAGAATCTGAGTGTACAAATGTATGATGAATTGAGACAGGAGAAAATGACTTTGAAGTTAATACGAGTGAGAAGTAATAGTGTATGCAGGGTAGGGACTAGTTCAATTGCAAAATTTACAGTAATGATGGCTTCATTAGATGTAGATTCAAACTAACAAACAGTGCGTGAACGGAGATGGAAGTCCAAGGCTGTTGATGGGCCAGGGAAGGAGATTGGGTCTTGTAATTGATGGCCAACCAGTATGGAGTTAACCGCAAAGTTCGGAAGTATATACTGAGTTGGTCACCAAGATTGGAAGGTCAACGCAAGCCAGAGGAAGTAAGCTGATCCAGAGATTGGAAGGTCAACGCAAGCCAGAGGAAGTAAGCTGATTGCACCATTGATGTTGTGCTTTATTTGTGTCACGCTTGTTGAAGTTAAAGAATCATGTTTCCTTTTCTTGTTTCCTTTTATTTTTTTATTTCTTTTATCTCTTTATTTTTATTCTTCATTTTATTATTTATTTGCACATTTGATTTATTTTATAATTTTATCTCCATCAGAAGTGGCAGGCGCGCGCCTTATCCTTCAAGACTTGCAAGTGGCACCCGCAGGCAAGGAAGTTATGCATATCCATATTCATCTGAGTAGTGGCAGTCTCATTTTTGTATGATAAATAGACAACCAAAATTTCAGTCTTCCTCCTCTCTGATTGACTCTCTCCTTTTCCAAAATCCTTGTGATTTTTGTTCTCATCACTCAAGATCTAGAAGAAAGGTGCTAAGTCAGATCACTGAAGAATTCTTCAAGTAATTTGGTGCAATCGTTTATTTATTTTTACTTTCTTATTTTTCCTTAAGTCTTTCTGACTCATCTATCACGGCAACAAGATTTTATTTCTTTTCTATCCAAGGCGTGTGATCCTACTGCTTATTATTTGAAGTATCATCAACATCAGTCATTTTCATTCCTTGGGTAGGACAGGTCTCTTGTATTTGTTTTATGATTTGTTTTACGTTTTTGTTTACCTCTTTCTGACAAATGAAAACTAGTTTCTGGTCAAAATCTTTCAGGATTAACAGTCAAAATTTGCTGGAACAAGATATCAATCTATTGACCAAACAGAAATCAAGATGACCGATTTGTTGAATGCGACAATACTCAAAACTGCAATCAAAGCAATTCCCTTACTCACTGCAAATAATTTTTCAATATGGCGCAATCGAGTTGTAAATATTATGGACTTGCAAGAGGATTTGTTTGCAAAACTCTTAAAGAAGAACAATGACCCAAACGGGAATCCAATTGGACTCAGCCAGATGGAAAATGTGAGAATCAGAACAATACTCACATCCAAGCTTGACACCACGATCCAAGCAAACATTATTACCGCAGACAATGAGAAAGACGCACATCAAATCTGGGCCAATATAAACAAGTATTTTGCCTCTAATCATGCGTCCAATTGAGCTAGGGTGTTTAAGGAGTTTCTTAGAGCTCCATTTTCTTTATCGGATATTCCGGGTTTCATTACCAAGACTAAGACCTCCATTTTGCATTTGCACAATGTAGGAATAGAATTACCGACTGATATCATTGCATATGTAATCCTAGAAAAGCTTCTGGCATCCATGGACACCATAGTTCAACAAATCACACACTCTGACAAGAAGATTAACCCCAAACATGCATTGATCACCTATGAATGTTTAACAACAAGCGCTTTTTGAACAGAGACTCAGAAACTAACAAGATCAAGGAGAGCACAGCTTCTGTGTCCTTCCTCAGCTCAAATGTGAAAGTGTGCAATGAAAAGTGGCATAATCCGAGGGCTGCGCATCCAGAAGGCAGATGTTGGAAGCTGTACCCTCATCTTAGACCAAATTTTCCAAAAAAGAAGAAGAATGGATTGACCGAGGCTAATGAAACTACCTCTGTTAGCTCATTTCACACAAGCTCCTTGTTTCTTCCAAATGCTTTCGTACTGGATTTGGAATTCTCAAGAAACATTGTCTCTGATGCTAAATATTTCTCTTGCTTAGACCAATCATTGACCGGTTGTATCTCAACAAGTTCCGGGAAGAATTCTCTTCATTACGAAGGAGTTGGGATTATTAAGCCGGTGGACGCTGAAGGACGAGAAACTCTTCTGCCAGACGTATTTTACTCACCTGGTTCAACTGCTAATTTGCTGTCTATGCGCACTCTTGTACTAGACGGTTTTGATGTTGATTTCAGAAAAAATGATTTTACAGTTTGTAAAGGAAATTGGAAAATAAATGGCACTTACGAGTGTAATATTCCTTTTATTCATTTTGACAAAGCGAAAGTTAAGGAAATCTCTTTTCTCACATGCAACAAAATCATTCATAAATCTCTTGGTCATGCAAGTTAAAGTAGAATACGCCAGAGGTTAGGGATTCCAGTAAAGAAAGGTTTGACGTGTGAGGCATGTGCAATCAGTAAGATCTCAAAGACGCCTTTCAATAATAAGCACGATTGTGCTGAAAGAACCTTCCAAGAACTGCAATGCAATCTGGTTGGGACTATGTATCCTCTAAGCAGAAACGGTGATGTGTAATTTCTAACTGTGGTTGATAGCTGTACAAGATTTTTTACAGTGATTCCAATTAAGAGAAAAAGTGAAGTAGCAAGTGTTCTCCCCTTCCTCATCAATGTTGAGTTGAAACGTTTCAACTATAGCCCCATGATCTTGCATTCTGATCAAGGCACGGAATTTTGGAACTTGACCGTTTTGAAATATTGCCCTGAGAACAACATAAGGCAAACATTCTCTAATGGTCATTCGCCGCAGCAAAATGGACTTGTAGAACGCTTCAACCAACCTGTTCTTGAATTGCTTTGAACTGTTTTACTCAATTAAAACCTGAACAAGAATCTATGGAACATAGTTATCAAATTGTGTGCTCTAGCGCTCAACCAAATACCATCTCATAAATCAAAGAAATCTCCTTATGAGCTTTTCAAAGGAAAGAAACTGAACATTAATTACCTTCATCCTATAGGCAATCCAGTCAGTTACATCTATAAGGACAAATCACCATTCTCAAATTTGTAACCTTGAGGTCTCTGTGGAATACTTATTGGGTAAGACAATGACTTATTGTCATACAAAATCCTAACAACAGAAAACAAAATTATTGACACAAAACACATTACCGTACTTGATTTTTACACTGATGTCAAAAAACTTTCCATCAGTGATTCCGGAATTGATGTTGGGAACTGTTGCGATGACCTGGATGGACCCAATGAAAGGAATACGGAGATTGAGTTGGGTTGTGATCTCAATCTGAATGATTTTGGTCATGCGAGGGTTCCTCAGCCTGAGATTGTGCACAAAGTCACTGATGCTGAAGCTGTTCACAACTTGAATGAAACATTTCTAGAAGCAACGGCCGAAGTAGAATCAACACATACTTCAATTCCCAACAAGTATAATCTCCAAGTCAGAGCATCTTCCATCAGACTGCAAAAATATTTGTATGGCACATTTGTAAGTAAAGGAAGTGAATGGATGGAGGAAAGAAAAGCAGAATTGGACGAAATAGAATCACAGGAAGTTTGGGAGGACGCACACGCTGAACCCAATCACTTTCTCAGGACAATGTGGGTAGCTAGAATTAAGCCAGCCACAAGTCTTTTGCCTGAAAAGCGTAAGTCTTGATTATGCATCATGGGAAATCTACAAACTCCAGGAAAGGATTACGGGGATACTTATGCGCCGACTGGAAAATTCACTACGCTGTTACTTCTTCTACTGTACGGCTTGGATAATGATCTCAAACTAAGGCAATTTGATGTGAAGGCTGCTTTCCTGTTTGCTCCTCTGGAAGAAGATATTTACATCCTTACGCCAAAAGAAAGCTCCCAATCCTCAAAGTTTCCAAAGCTGAAGAAATCTTTATATGTATTGCGACAGGCCCCATCAAATTGCTATAAAACCCTAACAATCTGGCTTGAAAGTATTGGGTTGGTTCAGTCGTCTGCTGATCCGTGTCTCTATATTCACACCAGTCGGCGACTGTCAGTATTCTTTCATGTGGATGATTTGGTTGTGGCAAGGGAGGTGGAGTGGTTTGAGAAGGAATTTTTAGTAAGGTTTCCGCGGTCATCAGCGCATACACCGGATACCATTATTGGAATGGAATACACACAAAAGGGTAAATCCGTTCATCTCAATCAATCAAAGCTCATTCTGAAGACTCTCGAGGAACTAAAACTACTGAATACAAAGCCCGTTATCACTCCATTAACACCGGGAATCCAATTAGTGCCGTCCTCTCACAAAGAGCAAGTTGAGTTTCAAAAACTAGGCGTAAACTTCAGAACATTTACCGGCCTGCTCAACTATCTAGCCTGCCGCAGGCAACCGGATATCTCAGCTTCCGCATCCATCCTATCTCAATTTAATCAGAGTCCAGGGATTTCGCATTGGAAGGAGCTTCTCCACGTATGGAAGTATCTGGCGGGCACCATCAATTATTCTCTCTTGCTGAAGCCAAGTGTCAACAATCCTCTACGTGTCTACACCAACGCAATCTGTGCAGACAATCCACATACTTGACGTTTGCAAACAGGGTATGTAATATTCTGGCGGTCCACACCTATTGCATGGAAGAGCAGAAAAAAGTGCAATATTGCTTTATCTTCCACGGAAGCGGAGTTGAATGCATTAAGTGATGGCGCGCAGGAGTCACTTTGGATAAATTCAATAATATGCGACCTTTGGCAAGGTTCTACATCATCTCCGACCAACTTTCTAGTCAACAATTTAGGTCTGGTCAATAAATTACATCATTTCGGCTCTAACTCCAAAACTAAATACATCAATATGAAACTCAAGTGGCTATGCAACCAACTCTCCGGCAACAAGATTCATGTCATTCTCATCACCACCGATGCCATGATTGGGGATTTGCTGACAAAGGCTTCCAATAAACACAGTCTGGAACTTCTTACATCAAATTGTTTTGATTCATAATCGCACTTAATTATGGGGGGGTGTTGAAGTTAAAGAATCATGTTTCCTTTTCTTGTTTCCTTTTATTTTTGTATTTCTTTTATTTCTTTATTTTTATTCTTCATTTTATTATTTATTTTCACATTTGATTTATTTTATAATTTTATCTCCATCAGAATTGGCACGCGCGCGCCTTATCCTTCAAGACTTGCAAGTGGCACCCGCGGGCAAGGAAGTTATGCATATCCATATTCATCTGAGTAGTGGCAGTCTCATTTTTGTATGATAAATAGATGAAAAACATCGCAGTATTCTTCCTCTCTGATCAACTCTCTCCTTTTCCAACATCCTTCTGATTCGTGTTCTCATCACTCAAGATCTAGAAGAAAGGTGCTAAGTCAGATCACTAAAGAATTCTTCAAGTAATTTGGTGCAATCGTTTATTTCTTTTTACTTTCTTATTTTTCCTTAAGTCCTTCTGACTCATCTATCACGGCAACTAGATTTTATTTCTTTTCTATCCGAGGCGTGTGATCCTACTGCTTATTATTTGATGTATCATCAACATCAGTCATTTTCATTCCTTGGGTAGGACAGGTCTCTTGTATTTGTTTTATGATTTGTTTTACGTTTTTGTTTACCTCTTTCTGACAAATGAAAACTAGTTTCTGGTCAAAATATTTCAACGCTTATAGACTGAGGTAGATGGTACTGAGGAGAGGACATGACAAAGTGATGAAAACAATAATCCCTAAGTGCAAGGCGTGACAGTTGCCTGGGTATAAAGAAGCAAGCTCCTGTGAGCGTTCAGATAAATTTTCCCATTGATTTCAAGTTGTTGATAATACTGTATAACCTTTATTTTTTTTACTTCATTACTTGTTAGACTGATAAGTTATATAAAATGTTGTCATTGTCATCCTGCCATTGCAAAAACTGTATTTGGCAAAACAAGCGGTGTATCCCTAGTACTGCCGTCAGAGTTCTTCAAGGCAAGTGCAAGCATTTTTTTCTTTGCAAGGTTGCTTGTAACTTCCCAATAAATAGCAAGTCGTCTTTCAATGCTTCCACGGAGTCATCAAGAGAGATGCAAAGTCTTAGGTCCGCGCCCAGGTTTAATTACAAGATACCACCATTGCCAGAGATTGAATTCCTGGGTAATTGAGTTCCTGGTGAGTACTAATTGGGACTGACTAGTGATAATAAAGGTAGTGACTAAATTTCACTCGTCTTTCTATTGTTGCCCCGTTTCCGGAGGTATACCACAAACACACCACCGCCACCACCACCTTATTGGGGACCGCCAACTGAATTTCTGGGAGCCCGGATGAATACCAAGGTGCAAGATGAAGTGCCAGGTGTGGAACCGTTTGGGGTCATAGCTGAGGAAGTGAGGGAGGAAGGAAGGAACAAAACAGAAAGGGAATTGGGAAATGGAGGAAATGGAGATGGAAGTGGAGGAAGAGAGGGAATGGAACAAGAAGAGGGGGCTGTAACGGAAGGAATGGGAGAAGGGAATGGAGGAGATGAAAGAGATGGAATGGAAGGAATGGAGGGCCAAGGCAAAGCAAACCCGTTGGGTGTCAAAGTTCCCATCAAGACTGATGCGAGGTGATTTACGGGCGATGTTGGGGAAGGTTTTTTGGGAGACCAAAGGAAGAGAGCATACAAGGAGCTCTTGGAGGAAGGTGGATGGAATGCTCGGCCAAAGCAAGCTCAAATTGTGAAGTGCAAGGAGATATTTGAGAGGCACATTGTAACAGAGGTGCTGGTTCTTCGAAGAATGTCATCATTGATAAATGATGAAGACCTGGATGCCTTTCAATCCATGGTTGCGGAGTTGACTGCTAATTGGGAAGATGCAGAGAAAGACATGAAGGAGACTTTGTAACTATTATTATATATATATATATATATTTTTGTGTTGTATAAGGAATGTGAATTTTATTTGGTAAGAATGAGAGGAGGATGAGAAGAAGGAATAATGCGGTGAGATGGAGGGGTTGATTGATGGAATGGTGATGTGGAATGGAAAGGGATAAGATGAGATGGAATGTGGAATGGAATGGGATTGGATGGGATGGAATCATGATTGTTGAGGTTTACAAGGGTAGCTTGCATGGAAATCTTGAATCAGATTGGGAGAATTGCAAAGGTGATGGGCTGGTTCCCACAAGGTGCAATCTTCATTGGACTGGAAGCCAGACCATTCAAAGAGGTATTGAAGTTTTCCTTTGGGTAACCTGGAATCCAGAATACGGCTTACTTCCCACTCTTGATGATCAAGGACAGTGACCAGTTTTGGAGGGGGATGAGTCTTTCCCGGGTATAGGACTTGAGCTGGCTCTAGGAGAGACACATGAAAGACCGGGTGGATACCTTTCCATTTTGCAGGTAAAGTAAGTTTAAAGGCGTTAGGGGAGATGACTGATTCTACTTTAAAGGGGCCAAGATTTCTTTTGGAGAGTTTACAGGTTGGGCGAGTACTGCCAATATTGCAAGCATTGAGCCACATTTGATCTCCTACTGCAAAGGTTGGAGCGGTAGTGCAAAGTTGGTCTGCTTGCTCCTTATGGCGCTGGTTTTCTTCTTTGAGGTTGGTTTGAAGTTGCAACTGAAGGGATTGAATTTGTTCAAGGTAATTGGTAGCAGGTTGAGAAGGTGCTACGTGAAGGGAAGAGAAAGTCGGGTTTCTAGCATAAAGAGTTTGGAAGGGCAAATGTTTGGTGGAGGAATGAGTGGAGTTGTTGTAGGCAAACTCCGCTAGTGGGAGCCATTGCAACCAGTTGTCTTGTTGATAGGTGACATACATTCAAAGATATTGTTTGAGAATCTGATTAACTCGCTTGGTTTGCCCGTCCGTTTCCGGGTGGTACGCTGTTGATAAATTGCGAGTGATCTTCAAATGTTGGCATAGCGAGGTCCAGAAGCTTGAGACAAACAGAGATCCACGATCACTAACTATATTATCAGGGAGACCATGTTTCAAAAATACATATTCTATGAACAAGTTAGCTAAGTCTTCTGAAGAGGCTGTCACATTACTGCGCAGAAATAAAGCCATCTTTGAGAAGAAATCTACTACTACTAGAATAGCATCATATCCACTAGAAGAAGGTAATTGAGAGATGAAATCCATAGAAACCAAGTGCAAAGGATGAGGTGGGATTGGAAGTGGCTGGAGCAGCCCATACTTCCAGTGATTCAAGGACTTGTTACGATTGCAATCATAGCACGCACCAACATAATCTTTTACTTCTTTGGTCATACTGGGCCAGTAGGAGTCTTGTGCAATCAATTGGTAGGTTTTATCCTGCCCATGATGACCAGAAAGCGGAGAATTGTGCTGTGACTCAAAGATATCTAACTTAATGCAAGAATTATCTGGTACTACTATAGAATTATCATACACTAAGAAGTCATTATCATCAATAATGTAACTACTATCTAATAAGTTTGCACTCTTGCAAAGTTTGATGCACTTGGGGTCGTTGCATTGAGCTTGTTGGAGTTTGGAAGCCAAATCTTGTAAGTGAGGGATGATCAAACTGAGTTGGGCAGATTGGGTTGAGAAGAGTGTCCTAACGTTTTCAGGGTTGTTTTTGGCAAAGGTGCTCCCCCCCTGGGTAAACTTTGTCCCAACGTGATAAAGCATCAGGGACTACCGCTTGTTTCCCAGGGCGTTGCATGATCTTAAAGTGGAACTCAAAGATGTATTCGGCCCATTGTGCCTGTCTACGTGTGAGGACTTTTGAGCTCATGAAATACTTTAAAGAATTATGATCATTTAAAACCTCAAAGGATTCTCTAAGGCTCAAAAGGTATGAATGCCATTTCTTTAAGCAATAAACAATTGCGAGAAGTTCCTTGTCATGAATCTCATAGTTAAGCTCCGCAGAAAGCAACTTGCAAGACTCAAAAGCTACGGGGTGAAAGAGAGAAGTGGAGGAAGAGAACTGCGAGATTACTCCTGCGATTGCATAGTTGCTTGCATCTGTTTCAACAATAGTGCAAGCCAGCTCATTGAAGTGAGCGGTTATTGGAGCAGTGGTGAACGCTTTCTTCAGAGCTTTGAACTCCAAAGAAGCCTGTTTGGTAAAAACAAAAGGAGTTTATTTTTGAAGAAGGTTAGTAAGATTCATGGTTTTCTGGGCGTAACGCTCAATGAACCTCCTATAACAATTACTGAAACCAAGGAAAACTTGAAGGGATTTAACCAAAGAAGGTGGGGGCCAGTCCAATATGCATTTTCTTTTGGCTTGGTCCATCAATAGTCCTTTCTGCAAGACTAAAACACCTAGAAACCAAAGGGAAGAGGAATGGAATTCACACTTAGAGGCTTTTGCAAACAGGTCATTCTTACAAAGTTGCTGCAGCACCTCTTGCACATGTGCAATGCAATCTTTGAGGTTCCTTGAGTAGACTAGTATATCATCTAGATATACCACAAGGTATTTACCTATGAGATTGGAGAAAATTTCATTGACAAAATGTTGAAAAGTGGAAGGAGCATTA
Organism: Puccinia polysora; assembly: GCA_025617555.3. Lineage (NCBI taxonomy): Eukaryota > Fungi > Basidiomycota > Pucciniomycetes > Pucciniales > Pucciniaceae > Puccinia > Puccinia polysora. Next base: position 15,806,140 of record CM062614.1, read on the forward strand.
CAGAGGCCAAAAGGAATGATGGTATACCCATAACTGCCAAACCGGGTTCTCATTGCCGTCAAATGCTCATGAACTTTCATAATGAAAATTAGGTTATAGGCACCTCAAAGGTCTAACTTCAAGAAATAAGCAGCTCCATGGAAGAGGGTGAGGAGATGTGAAATGGGTGGTACTGGATGGGCATTCTTCCGGGTTACCTGGTTCAGTTTCCTGTAGTCAACACAAAGGCAAAGTCCACCTTCCTTTTTTGGAACAAATAGGACAGGTGAACCGGTATTTGAATTGCTTGATTGAAGAAATCCTTTTGCTACATTTTCCGCAATGTAGTCTTGAAGCGCAATTGATTCTTGCTTCAAGAGAGAGTAGACTGGTCCTGGTGCCGGAGGTGGGCCAGTAAGTTTGATCTTGTGATTGTAAGAACGGGATGGAGGCAGTTTATCTGCTCTTGCAGCTGAGAAGACTTCAGAAAAGTCATGATAATCTGAAGGTAGACACTCTTGAATGATTTCTAAATCTTCAATTTTTTCATCTTCAAGCACCGGATTTGAGGTGCTTGCATGGTGCGAGAGGATTAGGGAGCTCAAGATACACTGTTTGTTTGGTGTCTGTTTCTCTTAGAAGGAACAGGAAAGAGGTAAGCTGGATAGGTAAGCGATGACTCCTAAATCTGAAGAGGGAACTTGGGAATGAAGGTCAGGATATTGCAAATCTCCTGGCGGAAAAGTGTCATCCAACTAAATGACAGTGTCAGTTAGGCTGTTTAATTCCTGTTTGACGGAAAAATTAGAGTTCTGGGGGTGCAAGGTTCAAAGGTTAATTACTCCTTCTTTCCAATTCACATCCTGATTCCAGTAAACTAGGAAATCATGGCCTAGAATGGTATCATCCATTCCGGGTATAGCCAAGACAAATAAATCCCATTCAAAGCTGGGGAAATTGGAGAATGCAAAGGTCAATTTTGCCTTTTGGGAGACCCAATAAGATAGTTTAGTCACACTACTTACTAAATAGATAGGAAATTTATCTATCTCGGAACGCGTAAGATTTTTGGAAGTGGCATAAGATTCACTAATGAAGGAAACATTAGTGCCAGAATGAAGTAAAGCTTGATAAGGGGTGTTTTCAGAATGGAATAGGATAAATCTTGAACTAGGAGCACCTAGTTACTCGCAAGTGCAAAGATTTAATTTTGGTGATTTAGATAATGTGTAGTTTCCCTTGCAAGTATCAGAAAAACTACAAGCTAATTTTTTGACTGCTTAGCTGCTTTACGCGCTAACCGCTTTGAACAACTGTTGACATCATGTTTTCCTCCACAATACATACACAGCCCATTCTTCTCCCTCAGCAGCCTTTCCTTGTTCCGTAGCATCCCAGTTTCTTTGTCCAAGAACTTTGGGGTTTTGGTGACGGTTTTCCCCTTTGAGTTGGTGTTCAAAGTTGGGGTTGGTTTGGATGGTTTTGGGTTCCTCTTGTTTTGCTTTGAGGAGTCGTCCACCCTTGGAGCCAAGGTAAACGGTCCATGTTTGTTTCTCCAAGAGCAATTCTTATTGTGGTAGCCATTATCAAGCTCAATCACTCAATTGATTAGCTGCTGGAGCAAGGTTGTCTTATGCCCCCCAACTGCAAGCTGTTCAATTAAGCGTGCCAGTACACCCTTTTGGAAATGGAATAGAAGAGCGGCCTTGTTCCACTGGATGCAAGACTGCAAGGTTTGAAAGTGGAAAATATAAACGGAAGCTCTACTGTTTTCCTTCATAACTAGACTATTAAGTTTGTATTTGGCATTTTGAACTTCATTGGGGTTGCCAAACAGGGTGAACAGTTGTTGCTCAAACCTGTCCCAGTTGTTGAGAATACACGTGGGACTGTCGCTGGACAAAAGTTTGAGGTACACTTTGAACCACTGCAAGGCTCTACCTCCTAAGAAGGACAAAGCATACATAACTTTATGTCTATTGGAAGGGAAATTGTTGGAGTCATTTGAGAAGATGATTTTACAGGATTATAGGTAGGATCTAATCTTATGAGTGTGTTCTTGAGTAAAGTGATCAGGTTGCTTCATGCCCAGAGTGCAAAAGCTAGGAGTACTTGGACTAGATTGCGGGTCACCATGAGTGAGGGCATGGATCAAAGTTGAAAGCAGGGTTGAAGCATTGGGCTTGGGAGCAGTAATGCAAACCCCTGGTCTACCACGAGTTGAGGTTTCATTGGAAGTGAAAAGATTTGAGAGTATCTGATTGATCAAAGAGCTAAGAACTAAAAACATGACAGGATGGCGCACAGTGAGGAACAGTAACAGCCAGACTGGGATGAAGAACAACAAGAGTAACAAACAGGAAACAAGGACCGCAAGATGTATGACACAGCTGTGAGGAGGAGTTGGCCACACCATCGGGATTGAGTCAATGTTTTGATTGGAGTAAGTTTGTTCAGGGTTGGATCAGGCAGGCTGCGGGTTCAGTGGCGGTGATTCTCAGTAGGGTTTGTCAAGAGGATATTGAGGTATGAATCTCACCAGGCATTCACTGTGTTGAGTCAAAGTTGGGTCAGAGCTTATGGGAGGAAATGAGGTTGAAGGAGAAAATGGGGAGAAGATGTTGAGGAGGAAGTATTGGGAGGAAGGTCGTGGCAAGTGAGGAGGATCATTGTGGGTGAAGTGAGTGGTGTGATGAGAGGAAGATCTCTGATCAGCTCCCATCTTCCCAGGGTCTCCAAAGTGGGTAGTGGACTGAGTGATTCAAATGACCAGGTGCAGATGCCCGGATGATTGGGGGAGAAGAGTCTGGACCGTGCGCGTCTGGCAGAGTCAGTGCTGAGAATCTCAACACGCCCTGTGCCTGAAGAGATGAAGACCGAGCCTATTGGGAAGATGGGGATGTGAAAAGAATAGGACTAAAAAGAATAGGACTACAAATTTTCAAGAGAGGAGAAAGAGGAATGCAGAAGCTGAAGACTGATGAGACTCGCGCTTTTGGTGAGAGCGTCCACCGGCATTGCCTCCAATTTGATAAGTTGGATTCTGAGGTTTACTGACTTCACCTCCTTTCTCATTCCTTTAGTTTTCAGATCAAGGTGTTGTGTTCTTGAGTTGGAACAGAACTTCTCAAGCTTGTCCATCAGTCCGCTGTTGTTGGTGTGAATGGTGATTGCGGTGAGCTTGGAGGAGAAAATTTTGCACGTGAGAGCTCTGATCCAGGTGGCATCATGAAATGTGTTGACAAACGCATTGAGTTTGGCCTCTGTGGAGCTGAAGGTGATGTTTTTTTGTTTACTGCTGTTCCATGACACCACACATCCGTAAACCGTACAGAGATAGCCAGTTTGTGATTGCCTGGTGGTTGGATCATCTGCCCAGGATGCATTGGAGTAAGCCGCCGTCAGAGAGTTGAGGTTGTTCACTTTAAACCAAAGCTTTATGTGCGGGGTTCCTTCAAGGTAGTTCCACGTCTTCTTATGTTTGTTCCAGTGAGGTAGACCGGGCTTTGCGTTGAATCTGGACAGGCTGGACAGGGCAAAACTTACGTCAGGTTGAGTGTAGCAGGCAATGTGGTTGAGGAGCCCGATGGCTGATTGGTAGTTGACGTTCAGAGCCTTGAATTGTTTGAACTCTTTGTCCGTAGCGGGTTTGATTTGCAATTTTTGCGTCAGGGGAGATTTTCCTGTCCTTGCGTCTTTGAGGGCGAGTTCTTTGAGTCCATGCGCAATTTGATTTGGATGGCTGAGGAGGATTTCCTGGTCTTTCACTTCTATCTTCATACCAAGAATGGTGTCTGGGTCCTTTGCAGTTGAGCCGGCAAAGCGCGTCAAAAATTTCTTTTCAAAGTTGTTTCCATCCCCCACCAGAATTAAATCATTGACGTGGAAGAAGAGTCAGGACTTTCCCTTGTCGGAAAGATAGAGGCAAGGGTTGCACAATGATTCCTTGAACCAAGTTGTGAGGGTCTTGTACCAATTCTTTGGCGCTTGTTTGAGACCGTAGAGTGATTTTCTGAGCCTGAGGAATCGAGAGTTCCTGTTTGATCCCTTGGGAGTGTGGATTATGACTTCCTTGTTGATTGGTGAGTGTAGGAACGCACTCTTGACGTCAAACTGTTGAATTTTCTGCTTTGATTTGAGGGCGTAAAGCAGCATTAACCGTAAGGTGGAAGGTTTACCTGTCGGGGCAAAGGTTTCCATGTAGTCAAGACCCTCAAGTTGATTGAAACCTTGCACACACAGTCAAGCCTTGTATCTTACCGGATTGCCGTGACAATTTTGCTTGATTTTGTAGATCCAGGTTGTTTTGAGCGTGTTCTTGGGTTAAGGACCATTGTATTTTTCCCACACAAGGAGGTCTTCAATCAATCCCAGTTTGTCATTCATTGCTTCAGTCCACTCAAGGTGTTCTTTGCATCTCTGGGCGTCCTCGTATGATCTTGGCTTGTAGTGATGGTAGAATCCATACCTTTGCGGAGGTGCGATGCGGCAGCGGTCTCTCAATGTCTTTCCTGAGGGTGCTGAGGGTTGGTGCTCAGATTGAACGGTCTCAGAGCGTGACTGAGCAGGCTGCAATGGAAATTTGCACGTATTGGAAGATTGGTTGCCCAGATCCAATTTGGGTTCATCCTCATCCGCCAAGCTAGCTGATTCATCAGACCGTTTGCGGTACCCGGTCCACGGTGCCAGAGGAAGAGGTGGTTTTTCAGGACCTCAATCTTGGTGAGATAAGTTGGGATTGTTTGGCCAAGATTTGTTGTCAACATTCAGTCCAGCTCCGCGGGTACTTGGTCTGGACATGTGAAGGAACCTGACGTGCTTTGAGGAGATAATAGAGCCGTGTTTGGTCAGAATCCAGTAAGAGAGAAGGAGCGGATTGAAGCCTACTAAATTTCCCTCTTTTCCCTTAGAATCAAACTTAGCCCCTTTTGTCCACTTGTTGAGTAGGTAGATGCACGGGTTACCAATAGGTTTGAGATAGTTGCAGGGGAGGACTCTGCCGTGCATTTTTGTCCAGGGAGTCAATTCATTGTCTTTTGCCGGGATGTGTTTGAGCATGGTGCAACAGCCTTTGACAACTTTGTGCCACATTGAGGAAGGTAGGTGACTGTCCTTGAGCGTAGCGCTTGTTGATTCAGCAATGGTGAAATTAGCCCATTTGGCTTGGCCATTGTGTTCAGGATGGTAAGGTTTGAAGATTATGTGATTTATGCGTTTTTCTTCAAAGAAGGACGTCAATCTTGAGTTGAAGAACTCGGTCCCTCCATCCAAACAGACCTCTGAAGGGTATACCCCACTCTGTTGGTGTTCTTTCTCAAGTAAGCTGATAATGATCTTGGCCGTCTTGTCTTTCAAGGTCATCGGAAAAGCAGCCAGGTATCCACTGGCGTTGTCCACAATAGAGAGGATGAATCGATGGCCGGACTTGGAGGATGGTTGTATTGGACCCATGAGGTCCAGGTGGATCCAATCAAAGACTTTGGACAATTGTGCCAAGGAGTGGTTAAACAATGCCTTGGTGATCTTGCTCTTGACACACTCGACGGATTGAAACATCTGTTTGAATTTGTTTGGGATGTGCTGAGTGAGGGATTCCAACCTGGTCAGGGAGGCATGGCCAAATTTTCTGTGGATCTTGAGCAGAGTGTCCTTGTGCAAGGTTGAGAGAGTGGAAACATGAGATTTGAGAGAAGTAGAAGAGATGTGGGACGGTGTGGGCAAAGTGTAGAGGTTTTCCTTAATTGTTCCATTCAGGACCACTCTCCCGCCGTGAGAAACAGAGAATTGATTGTCATGGGATTTGATGGAGCAGCCCTTGCTGTTCAATGCCCCAGCGCTGATGAGATTGACCGTGACATCTGGGACGTGGAACATGTCAGTAAGCTTGAGAGTGATAATGCTCCAGTGAAGCGTGGTGTTCCCTTTTCCTTTGATGGGGAGACATGCTCCTTCTTTGTCTGTTCTGATGGGATCGCCTGCATGCAGCTTCATTTTGCTGAAGAACCAACTGTCGTTGAGCATGTGTACAGAAGCTCTGCTGTCCAGCAGAAATTTTCGGTTGGAATCTCCGTGTTGAATCCACAGGTTGAGAAGGGCCAAATAGTGAGGTGAAGGGGGTTCTGCGTTCTCTCATTTCACTCTCTGAGTAGTCTTCTTTGCCTTCCACTTGGCTTGGTTATCTCTCCACCATTTGGGAGCGACATCAGGATGGAGGTGCCAGCAGTTGTTGTCAGAATGGTTCTTGTCTTGGCCAGGGTGATGGTACCCTTTGACACATTGTTTTGGATCCGATCTCTTGTTGCGCTCTCAGTGAGAGGAAATCTTTCCTCCAAAGAGGGAGCCTTTGCCTTTTGATTTTGAGCTTGAGATAGACAATTGGGCCATTGATTCATTTTTCAGCTGGGTAAGATGATTCAGAATGTATTCCACTGACAGTTCCTTGTTGGAGTGCATAATCTGCCTCTTGAAGTTGTCCATGGAGACGGGAAATTTGAAGAGAATCAGGTACGCCACAATGTTGTCGGGAAGTTTGATGCCAACCTTGGCCATCTTCTTAAGGCTGACTTTGACTTGAGTAATGAAGTTGACGATTTCATCAGGGTTGAATGAGAGATAGAGGATGGATTTGAAGACCCTGGCATGGTTCAACGCTTGTGACAAGGCAAATTTCTGTATGATGGCCTTCCACAGGAGCTTAGATGAGTTCCTGTTTTCAACCGTAACAATGCTCTTGTGGGCATTGGAGTTGAGCTTTGATATGAGGAGGATTTTCAGCTTGTTGTTGACAGAGGCGTCCAGGATAGAGTTCTTGTCATTGATGATATTGGCGCAACCTTTGAAATTGAGAACGGCATCCATCTTGTCTCTCCATATCCCGTAATTATTGTCTCCGAGGAGGGGAATTGTTTCAAGAGCGGTCTTGAGCATGGTTTTTTGGAAGACGTCAATTATGCCCGGTTGAGTTCATTCCTCTCTTAGATTTGAGTCGATGATTGAAGGAGCTTGCTTTGGCTTTTAACAGTGAAGAGATTTGAGAGTATCTGATTGATCAAAGAGCTAAGAGCTAAAAACATGACAGGATGGCGCACAGTGAGGAACAGGAACAGCCAGACTGGGATGAAGAACAACAAGAGTAACAAACAGGAAACAAGGACCGCAAGATGTATGACACAGCTGTGAGGAGGAGTTGGCCACACCGTTGGGATTGAGTCAATGGTTTGATTGGAGTAAGTTTGTTCAGGGTTGGATCAGGCAGGCTGCGGGTTCAGTGGCGGTGAGTCTAAGTAGGGTTTGTCAAGAGGATATTGAGGTATGAATCTCACCAGGAATTCACTGTGTTGAGTCAAAGTTGAGTTAGAGCTTATGGGAGGAAATGATGTTGAAGGAGAAAATGGGGAGAAGAGGTTGAGGAGGAAGTATCGGGAGGAAGGTTGTGGCGAGTGAGGAGGATCATCGTGGATGAAGTGAGTGGTGTTATGAGAGGAAGATCTCTGATCAGCTCCCATTTTCCCAGGGTCTCCAACGTGGGTACTGGACTGAGTGATTCAAATGACCGGGTGCAGATTCCCGGATGATCAGGGGAGAAGAGTCCAGACCGTGCGCGTCTGGCAGAGTCAGTGCTGAGATTCTCAACAGGAAGAATGATTGGAATCTGCAAATTCCGCGAGAGGGTCCATTGGAACATCCCGCGGAGGAGTCCAAGGATCATCAAGGGTTTCAACAGATGGCGATTTAGAAGGAGGAACGGGATCTAAGGGTTGTTGGGCCCAAGGAGCGCTGGTTCTCCCTACCCAATGGATATCATCATTGTAAGGGGCAAGGGAAGCATTCCCAGTTGAGCAAGTACTCAACATCCAGAAGAAGAAGTCTACTATAGGTTGGCCAGCTACAATAGATGAGTTGAGTTACTTAATTTACTGTCACACAACCACCCCACGTACTATAGGGCAATACTTAGATGATTGTGAGTGCAGAGGAATGCTGAGTGCAAGGGAAAGTGCAAATAGCAAGACTCAGTTGCAAAGTGCAAATTTAGTGATGCCACTCGACAAACGGCAAGAGGAATGGAGTGTGTTCCAAGGTGGGAAACCCAACCTGAGCTTGATGTGATAACTGGGTTGTAGAAAAATGCAAGAACGTATGAAATTAACTAACTGAGGAGACAATCATCAGGCAAGGGGGTAGCCCTTATAAGGTAATCCCAAGTGACTAGATACAAGCTGATGGGGAGCCAACTACAGTTGAAGGTGGTGAGGCAAATGAGTGACAGGAAAGGGATAGGAAATAGAGCAATAGTAAAATCATATCTGAGGCCATGGTGTAAGTGCAAGACAATAGAATCTGATTGTACAAATGTATGATGAATTGAGACAGGAGCAAATGACGTTGAAGGTAATACAAGTGAGAAGTAATAGTGTATGCAGGGTAGGGACTAGTCCAATTGCGAACTGTACAGTAATGATGGCTTAATTAGAGGTAGATTCAAACTAACAAACAGTGCGTGACCGGAGATGGAAGTCCAAGGCTGTTGATGGGCCAGGGAAGGAGATTGGGTCTTGTAATGGATGGCCAACCGGTATGGAGTTAACCGCAAAGTTTGCAAGTATATACTTAGTTGGTTTCCAACATTGGAAGGTCAACGCAAGCCAGAGGAAGTAAGCAGATCCCAAGACTGGAAGGTCAACGCAAGCCAGAGGAAGTAAGCGGATTGCACCATTGATTTTGTGCTTTATTTGTGTCACGCTTATAGACTGAGGTAGATGGTACTGAGGAGAGCAAATTTCAAAGTGATGAAGACAATAATCCCTAAGTGCAAGGCGTGACAAGACCCCTGAACCCAATCATTTCTCTTTCATCACCAAATATCCAGGCATGTTGGAATTATCCCAACCCTGGCTGAACAAACACTGATTGTCTTGCGCTCCCATCACCAAAAGCTTGGCATGTCACTCAAATGTCACCACCGTGCCCATTCTATCTTCTCTCCCTCCCAGATTGACTCCATCAAGAATTCTCATCCCATACCCCTTCACTACTCCAGTCTCACCTTGTCTTTTCCTTTCCTGCCATCCCACTATTCTTTATTTCTTTCTTCACCACTTTAAACACTGCCTCCTTTTGTGATTTATCTTTTTCTTTACTTTTCCTAAACTCTTCAAACCCTCCTCAAGAAATCCTCTCTGCTCCTCAGCCACTCAGGCCGCCTTTCAAAGATCCAACTGTACCTCAAGCTGGTTCAACAATCTTCTGCTAACCCAAGTTCTTCTCATATTTGACAAGAACAATTAAACAAGAATCAGCCTTACAATCTCTTCTTCAGCCTTTCTTTTCATTCTAGCTCATTGTTGTTATATGCTCTGCATCTTAGTAAATCTCATCATTCAACTTGGTTGCAACCCTCAAACTACCCAAGTATTTTCTAGACTCTTAACTTCTCCTCTTCTTTCTCATCATCTCTCTTGTGAACGGCTTGGTGTGTTTATTCTCAATACCTATTGTTTTACCTACCTTCTAACACTGGTGCTGTAGTCTGGTTTTAGGTTCTCCAATTATTTCCAGTAATCAAGGTTTTCTTTTTGTCAGATAGGGTCTGTGAGCCCTGTTTGGGCATCTTGTAACTTTATTGTGAATTTTTGTCAGGTGTGCATGGCACCCATGATAGTTCCACTGGTGTCTAGCAAATTGTTTTGGGTGCCTCCTCAAGTGAACATTGACAGCCATCCAAAATCACTTGGCACCTGGGAACATTTCTGTGGGAACTGATCATAGCTGGTTGAAGTGACCCAGTCATCCCTGGTTGTTTGGGATTTGAATCTTGAAAATTATGAAACAAAATTCTTATTTTGAGCCCTAAGCCTTTTAATCACCCAACAACTGGACCCCTGGTGATTCTTCTCCCCCTTCTCATCCACACCACCCCCCTGAACTTGCTAACTTTTAAATTACTTTGCAATTTGATTTGGATTTTTTTGATTCAGTTACTCCAGTTTGTGGGAGAGATCTTGAGCTTGAGCCTTTCTTCATTGAAGTCCAAGAAAAATTTGATTTTTTTACTTTGAAAAACCTCTACCTCCCCTCCAAAAAAAATAAAAATCAGAATATTATTCAAATTCCTTCCAAATAGAGATTTAATTAAAATTCCAATCAAAATAAAAAACTTACACTTAAAGCAAAGCTTTGTAAGGATTGGAAGAGAAGGAATCTGTTTTGCCAAGTGGAACCAGCTTTTATTTAATTCCAGAGGAGCTCAATCAGTCACAAAGATTTAACCTCTTCAAGCCCAACCCAATCAAGCTTTCTGGGCACCTATCCAATTACTTCTTTTCATGCGCCAATTAGGCTTGGACTGGCTCCCAGACCAGCTTGATAGACTAACTATAAATTAAAAAAGATTGAAAAAACTTACTAAACTAACCCTAAATCAAGGATCTGTGGTTTTTATTCATTTACAAAAATGAAAACTTACAATATATTTACACACAAACTGATGTGTGTACATAGATTTTATGGCTTCATACCTTTCAACAACACCTTTGTGGGTATATAAGTTTTTTTTTTTGCATGTAATATATAAGTTCTGTATGATTTATGTAAATGTGTAAGGTTTTTGTTTATTTATTTTGAAAAATTTTTAGCTATGCCTTTTTATGTATGAATAAGTTTTATTTTGTGCTATCACACACATAAATGGAGAAAACATGTAACAGGGCCAATAAATTTAAAATGTGAAACACTTGTAACAAGTACTGTAACAAATGAAATTGCCAACACATATAATGAACCCCAATTCCTCAATTTTTTCAAGCTTTTTTTCAATATTTAACATTGAAACACATGTTACAAGTAAAACAAATGTAAAAATGGCTGTAGCAGAGAAAATTGGAAAACAATTTAGTGAAAAATAACTTCTTGCTTGTTTCAAGCTTTTTTCTTTTTTTTTGAACATTAAACATTTATATAAACCCCTTTCCATCACACTTTGATTTGATTTACTTCCGCCTCAACCCAGAAATCAACACACTTCAATTTTTTGCTTATAACTTTAAAATAAGGCTTTTTATAAATGTAAAAAAATGAGCCACTTCTCCGATTTGTTACATAGAATAAGGTCCTCCTCTCCTTAATATGTGGTTCAAAATTTGCTAAACCAATCACATTCCAACTCCCTTCTCTATGTGTTCCATCACCATCATGGGGCACAAGTTTCTCCTCAGGCCTTTCCAGATCAATCCATATTCAAAAATTATGGACCAAATAGTTTGAAAAATACCAAGAGGATACCAAATGAATGAAATATGGCTGAAAGGAATGGTATTGCCTGTTTTTTTTTTAAAAAAAAAAAACAAGAGACAAAATAGTTTCAATATGACTGGAAGGTATGGTATGTCCTGTGTGCTTTAAAATTATGAAAGTAAAGTTTTTATGATGAATTTTAATTAGATGCAGGTAATTATCCTTCTCAAGGACCCATAGAGATGTTCATATTTGGCACTCAGATGGCTCCTTGGGGATTAGTAGAAAACTAAACAGAATTTATCACCCTCTGCACTATTTTTTTCATCCTTAGGGAAAATTGGGTTGGTTTCCAGAATGAAAACAAAAACCAGGAAAGCATAGGTTCACTTCCATGAATTATTCTTGAAATTTTTTATCTTTTTTTCATCCTGATTATTCAATTTTTCACAGGGGTGGTTGTATTTTCCAACAATATTTTTTTAAACAATACATAAAAATTGAGAGATAAAGATTAAAATCTATTTTTAATCATGAAAATAATTTAAGATTCAGGATTTTCTATGGTTGGGTCAGGGAACAAGTAATTTTTTTATATTCCTTATAAAACTTTAAGAGAGTCTGCCTTGGCAAAAATTCTAGTTGAGGGAAATCATCCTTTGGAAAAAAAATGGAAGTATCTCAGGAAAATCTTTGAAATTCTGAGCTAAGGAAACTTTTTGGAATTCTTTAATCACTTTTTCATCCTCCAGAACCACATTGCCTATGTGATTTTTCCTTCAATTTTATGGTTGATAATTTAATTCATTCTGGAATCAAAAGACCAAAGAGTTCTCAAGAATTAAATATCAAGATTCATAAGTTCAAGATTGTGGCACAAATGTTGAAAAAAATTCTGATATTCCAAGACTTTATCAAAAAAGTGGAGCAAAAAAGGAAAAACAGGAACTGGATTGTTGAGGAAGAAAAAAAATATATTATAAATCAATCAGATTTGCAAAAAATCTCTCTTCTGAGTAATAGAAAGAAGCAAATCTTTGATCTGAATATTAATGCATGGAGTTGAAAGACTACTTCAACACTTCTTTTATTCCAGCCTACCTATTTGAGGAAATCTCAGGGTCCTTGGTGGAGACTGTAGGAAAATTTTCCTTGTGTTTCAAGAAGTTACATGTTCCCAAATTTTTGATGCAAGTTTTGTTAAATCTTCTTTCTGGAGAGATTTCCAAGGCTTTCACCTGATTGCCAGAATTTCTTACTCAATTTTGCAGATTTTAGGAATCATATAGAGGGTTTCAAAAAAAATTTCTTTCTGAACACCTTCTTATTCCTGGCCATAGTGAAGATCAAGCTTTGGACAGATTGATAAAGAATTTTTTTTCCAAACTTACACCATTTCTATGTTGAAAATTGTTATCTAATGGACCATTTTATTTTATAAACTATGAATACATATTACAGCCATGAAGCTTGAAGATGATACCCAAAATCTATACCCAAAATGGTTTCTCAAGACATTATTTCTTCCCCTCTTTCCTCCCCACAGATTGAATCCAAACATTGGTGCCCCTATAATTATTATGCGGAACATTGTCAGCTCTCTAATACCAGGAACCTTGCAGTCCTTTAGCTACAGAGAGTGATAAAAATGCTGGAATGATAATAATAATAATTATTCCAATAATAAAAGCTTAGAAGCTCAAATAAATGATTTAATGAGAGAAGTTTAAAGGTTTAATTGGTTTGGTTGTAAATGGTTTTCAATCTAATATAAAAGAGGGGCCACAGTATTATACTACTGGGGATCTTTACAGACTAGCAACCTCTCTTCAAGGGGCCTCCTTAGGCAGTTTAAGAACCTTAGAATAAATATGGGTGCCTTAGAAAGGACTTATTCCACTAATGGCCGGGCTTAAAAGCACAAATGGCCTACACAGGAATTGTAACACTCACTCTGAGCACTTTACCACGAAAATCCTGGAATAATTGGAAGGGTTTCAGAGCAGATGGGGTAGATTGCTTGACTAAACTTCAATGGTTAATTGGTTAATAAAGGTAAATAATACTACTACAGACTAATTCATAAATCACTTTCTTATCTTCATATAAGCAGTTGATAAACAATGACACGGTGTCTCATTGATAATAAATAATTCCTGCTAACTGATGATGGAATAATGGATCCAAAGAGGTCTGTATAAATACCTTTTTGGGGTGATTTTGGTCTTCTCAGGGCACGTAGAGGGGGTTCTGCTTGTGGGCTGATGCTGGCAAGCCATTCAGGGCAAGTTTAGCACGTCCACTTGGTGCTTTCAATCAGCTGTCCTTAGATCTTCTGGATTTCTGTACTATTTTAGCCACAGGATCTGTTAATCTGTCATGGCGTAAATTTGATCATTCTGTACTCATCCTTCATTTGTACTATTGATATGGTTTTGAAGCGTGCAGATGTGGATTTTTACTGACTTTCTATTACCTGCTGATCATATAGATAATTTTTAATAATTTTACGAACACTTCTTGTAGTGTTTAGTGGTCTTCAAAGATCAAGATCAGTGATTTATGTGGTAGTCCTTGATCTTTGATTTATTATTAAAAAATGTTTAAAATTTAATTTTTGTTAATTTTATTTAAGTTTTGATCTTTTTGGATCATTAGTAATGCATATGTCCGTTTGTTACATATACTAGGCAACCCTAACTAGTTTGTAGCTCTTTTGAGCGGTACCTGTTTTTGTCAGATTAGTCACAACTGATCCAGGCACGGGGATCAGTTAGTACAGATGCGCCCGGGGTAGGATCCGCTGCGTGCATGGCAGAATCAGCTGCGCGCAGGTCTCTAGTACGCCGTAACCTGCTGCTACTAGTACATAGGGTTATGTAATGATGCGGCGCTGCGCGCTGGAATTGTGACATAACACATTTCCGCTTGTAACTCCTAAAATATACACAACACCTCAATTCTGAGTGAATTTTAGGTGTAAACCCTATACGTGAATATATGTGTGAAATATTAGAATGGCCAAAAAGTGCCATACAGCTGTCCTAATTTTTAGTACTTTTCTTTTTGATTATTTTAAAAATATAAGTACTTGGAATTCAACGGTGGGGTCAGTGAGTGTCCCTACCTGATTTTGGGTGAGGAATCTATTCCTGTAATAATATTTATGGATATCTCACTCCTTATTACATTAATTGAGGTTTTCTTATTTTTCATAGTTTGTGTTACTATTTGACAGTTTTGCTCTGTATATAGTAGCAAGCTGACATTCCCCCGCTCCAAGATATGTCTATATCTGAAAAAAAAATTGGGCTAATGCCTCCTTTTGGCTCCGTAGTTCCTCAGGTGTATAGGTCCATCAGGGATATTATGTTCAGGAAACTGTTCATCTTTATCAGCTGATTCTCCCTTGTATTTAACCAGGTAGAGTCTGAAGTCTTTTCCATTGATCCTATCTTTGTTATCATTAAGGATATTGATAATTTTACCTTTGTCCTTTTCAGGTTCTTCTGTAACAGGTATTGCAGGTGAAGGATTTTGTTCTCCATTCCTTGGGTGGTAGTGTTTGATGAGGATTACTTGGAAGCCTGGATGTTTCCTAGAAAGCTCATCACTGATGATTACTTCCACAGCATTTTCACCATGAAGTTTATTAATTGTGTAAGGTCCAAAAAAAGCTGGTCTAAGATTTTTATTTCCACCCAAGTTGGTAAAGTTAGTGGTAGAGATCAAGACTTGATCACCAATTTTGAAATCAGGTTCCTTATGGGGTTTATCCCACCTTTTCTGGTTATACTCTATAGCATCATGGACACATTTAACAGCATGTTTGTTTGCTACATCTATCATGTTCTTGAAATCAAGTGATGTAGGGTGAATATTGGTCATCTGGAGGTTAAGGTTATCCTTGGGTAGTCTAGGAATCCATCCTCTTTCCAGTATGTAAGGTGCTTCCTTAGTGGTGGAGTGCTTGCTACTGTTGTAGGCCATCTCCAATGCAGGTAAAAGGCTAACCCAATTGTGGCAATAACCATCAGAATTCTTGTATCCTAGTCCAAAGCCACAGAATCTCCTGAGCATGTCTTCCAGGGTCTTAATCATCCTTTCAGCTAATCCATCCGTCTGAGGGTGATAAGCAGTAGAGAAACCTAAGGTGGTTGCAAGAATATCATGTAGGTTCCTCCAGAACTCAGAGGTGAATTTAAAATCTCTGTCACTGATAATAATCATGGGAACCCCAAAAACAGCAATGAGTCTGTTCCAAAATAATAGGGCAACTTCCATAGCAGTGTCTTCCTTGTGATTAGGTAGGAACTTTACTTTCTTGGAGAACCTATCCACAATGACCAATACTGAGTTGTAGGAATAGACTCCTCCTGGTGGTAGTCCAGTTACAAAGTCCATATTGATGATCTCCCATCTCTTCTTGGGTTCAGCAATCTTTTGTAGTAGTCCAAACTGTTTCCCAGTAGTCCTGTCCAACTTCTGACAAGTTTCACAACTGGTAACGTACTGTATAGTGGATTTTCTCCAATTGAACCACCAAGCAATTTGTTTAACCTTATCCAAGGTTCTATCAGAAGAAAAATGACCAGACGAGCAGTTATCATGGGACTCAGCCAGAACATGTTTGATATGGTCATCCTTAGTTAAGACTATGACACTTGAATGTTGATGCCTATAGTATACCAGACCATCCCATATGGTGAATCTTCTGGCTTTGTATGGTTTCAAAAGAGGTTCAGGTAGGCTATTGATCAATTCAGGAGGTGGAGAAGTACTTTCCATAATAGTGATCAGAGTCTTTATGCCAGAACTGTAAGCTTATTTGATAGAGTTGAACAATGATTCATTTAGTTCACAAACACGGATGCCCATTACAGGACCTTCAATGTTTAACCTGTTAATATTAAGGATAGAGAATATGTAATTATCCTCTGGATCATAGAAAGGGTTACTTGGGTCCTTGGGTAACGCATTCCTGCTTAAACTATCAGCATTCTGATGTTTAGCCCCAGCTTGATGAACTATGGTCATCTGTCCTCTGTACTGTTGTATAGCTATCTGCCATCTCAACATATGCCTGCTAGGGGTCTTCATGTTCATCAATGTTCTGAAAGTGTTTCAGTCAGTAATAAAAGTGAAGTTGGTGCCTTCTAAGTAATAATGGAGTTTCTCTAGGTCCCATACTAAGGCCAGGCATTCCATTTGGCTTGCACCGTACCTTTTCTCAGTATCTTTAATTTGTCTAGATATGAAGAGTATAGGTCTTTCCACTGGTTTATCATCTTCTATGACTTCCTGGTGTAAAGCAGCTCCTAGCCCTTCCATGCTGGCATCTATGTAGAGCTTAAAAGGTTTAGAGTAATCTGGCTGGATCAGTACTGGAGCTGAAGTCATTGAAATTTTGAGTTCCTCATAGTTCTTGACTCTATCATGAGTCATTTCAAACATGGTGGTGTTGTTGCAGATCTCATACAGACATTTGGTTAGAAGAGCAAACTTTGGTAAATACTTCCTATAGTAGCTGCAGAAACTGATGAAGGATAGGAGTTCAGTTTTATTCTGAGGCATAGGCCTATTCATTACTGCTGCTATCTTGTTTTGGTCAGCAGCTAAGGTTAGTCCAGAGACAATGTGTCCTAAGGCTTTGATTTCCCCGTAGCCAAAGTTACACTTTTTCATTTATACTTTTAATCCTACAGCAGAGATGGTTTTGAGGACTAGCCTTAATTTCTCCATGTGAGTATCCCAATGATCAGAGTAAATGATAAAATCATCAATGTATACCATCATCCATCCCTGTCTGATGAATAATCCTAGGAATTTGTCCATCATCCTTTGAAAATGAGAAGGAGCATTTTCAATAGCAAAAGGCATCCTAAGATACTCATAAATTCCCAAATGACAGATAATTCTCATGAATTTCCAGCTATCAGGGCTGATAGGTATTTGGCAAAAGTCTTTCAGCATATCCATGGTGGTTATGTACTTAGCCTTGGACAGGTTATGTAGAGCATGGTCAATTCTTGGAATTGGATAATAATCAGCTTGGGTGTCGTTGTTAAGAATTCTAAAATCTCCAACCATTCTTGACTTATCATTGTGCCAAGCTATAATTACTGGGGTAGTAATATCCACTTGTTCATTGTGGCCTACTTTCCTTAAGACTTGTAAGTCAACCAACTCTTGAATATGGGTTTCAATTATCCTTGGAGGGTATTCCAACGGGGTCTGAGTGAGTTCCAATCAGATCCTGGGATAAATCAAAGGGTAAATCCAATGGTACACTGTCTGGGACGTCCTCTAGGAGGTCCTGGTCAATGAGATCACCAAAAATAAAATCCACTGAGATGGATAAAAACAAAAAATATTTAAGTTTGATATTTTTTTGTATTTTTACGTGTTGAAGTGATTTTTAGAAAAAAATAATCACTTTTTTTTGGATTTTTCTTTATCTTCAGGGTTATTTAGTTTATAAATATAAAGCTTCCTTTTATAAATCTTCCAATGCTTATGTTGCCTTAATAAAGAATTGAAATTGATAATTCTTTCAAGCTCAAGTTCTTTGTCTTTTATAACCTGCTGTTTATAATAAAGCAATTTCTCCTGTTGTTGCTCAGGATTTATAATAACAGGGACAAATTCATGGATTTTTTCTTCTTTTTTCTTTTTAAGAAGGTTCAAAAAATAATTGATCAATTCTCCGTTGGTCTTAAGACCCACTAGAGAAACAAATGATCAAAAATATATGTTATAAGTATGTTAACTTATTTTTTTTAAAAAAAAAAAGATAGACTGGTCCAAGGAATAAATAATTAAGAATTAGTTATTTAAGGATATTTCCCGGCCAGACCCCCAGTTGTCAGCTCTCTGATACCAGGAACCTTGCAGTCCTTTAGCTACAGAGAGTGATAAAAATGCTGGAATGATAATAAGAATTATTATTCCAATAATGTCAGCCTCCTGGATGCCAAGACCCTTGCTATCCTTTAGCTACCAGAGGTGATAGAGTAAATAATAAATATATTATTTAATAAATGCAGCAAAAATCCGTAGAATACTTGGATTAAGCTTATTGCAAGGTTAAATGGTTTGGTTATTGTTTATTGTTTTGAATCAAAATTGATTATTGAATATTTATAGAGGGGCCACAATTTTATTGGGCATCTTTAACATCTCTCTTCAGGGATTTCAGTATGAAAACATGTAGTCCTGGTTACTTTGGGTTCTTTAGTTTAAAGATTATTATACCCAAAGATAATATGTATATAAAATACACAGTGGAGTGGCAGGGCCTTTTAGCCAAGCTACCACGACAGAGAAAGGATAATAAGACTCACTGGTATATTATTAAATCCTTTGAGTATCTGTTTGGGATGTGTACTGATGGGTTAAACCTGTATACTGGGGTTATAAGTTTGTTCAGCAGTTTTATTTGATAAAAAGAGGTTTGAAGACAGATATTACTGATCAGAAATTGCCATAAATCACTTACTTATCTCTTATAAGTATTTGATTACCTTGGCACGGTGTTTGGATATGAATATTACTGGGTCTCTCCCCAACAACATCCTCAAAAGAGCTCTGTATTTATAGTTTTTTGGAGTCCCAATATGGTCCCTCTGAGGGTTGTAGGTGCTCAAAGGGACGGACAATAAGGCTAGCAGGGTAACCGGGGGTAGCCTGTCATGTGCCCTTGGTGCTATAGCCCGGGTAGCATCTAATTCCTTAGGGTATGGGAATTATTCTACCTTATAATGGACATTAGGATGTGTGAATAACACTAATCTGTCCTATTTATGTATTATTTAATTAATTATTGTTAGTATATGTTCCCAGTAATCTAATAATTAAATTATTAGACATCTCTATGGAAATTTTGATGTCAGGTAAGTTCTCATTATGTATTATATAACTGGAGTAAAACTCATAATATTGATTTTACTCTTTATTTTCGAGTTCCAGTTGATTTGTTAAGATAATTACTGAAAAATACAATTCATGAGAATTCATGTAATATTATTACATCATTATCTTTCATAGTATGTCACGAAAATATTGATGTATAGCAATTTACATAAAAGTATATTAAAGTATTTTAATATATTTTTAGAAGTTTTCATTGTCTTATTTTCGACATTCTTGGTACTTTGCATCATATTAAATAAAAAATACGTGTTAGGATTATTTATGTATTTTTATATAATATTATTTATATTTAAACAGTCTACTATCCACGGGAACCTTTATTACATATGTAGAAAGTTCCTGTGTATGTTGTAGCCTGTTTACGCGGTACCTGAGCCGCCTGTCACTCTGTCAGCCCGTAGTCCCGCGGCTGCGTACTTGTTAGAGGCCCGGAGCTGCGTACATAACCTCGACGGGTTAACACAGCTGTATCTCAGCGGCGTGCGGGTGCTTTGGCTGCTAGGGCTGCGTGCAGGAATTGTGACAAAACACATTTCCGCCCAGAACTCCTAAAATATACACAACAGTTCAATTCTGACTGAATTTTAGGTGTGAAACCTATACGTGACAATTTGTGTGAAATTTTAAATTGGCCACAAAGCTAAATACTGGAGCCGTAGTATTTTGGTTTTTCTTTCCTTAATTATTTAAAAATATAAGGAGTTGGATTTCAAGGGTGGGGTCAGTGAGTGACGCTACCTAATTTTGGGTGGAAACTCCATTTCTGTAATAATATTTATGGTTTACCTACTCCTTCTTAGGTTAATTGCATTATTATTATTTTTGTGTTATTTTTGTTACTTTTGCAGCTTGCTTTGCAATAGTAGCAAGCTGACAAATAATAAACGCTTAGAAGCTCAAATAAATGATTTAATAAGAGCAGTTTCAAGGTTTAATTGGTTTAGTAGTAAATGGTTTTCAATCTAATATAAAAGAGGAGCCAAAGTATTATACTACTGGGGATCTTTACAGACTAACAACCTCTCTTCAAGGGGCCTCCTTAGGCAGTTTAAGAACCTTGGAATAAATATGGGTGCCTTAGAAAGGACTTATTCCACTAGTGGCTTGGCTTAACAGCACAAATAGCCTAGAAAGGAAGGGTAACACTCACTCTGAGCACTTTAACACGAAAATCCTCAAATAATTGGAAGGGTTTCAGAGCAGATGGGGTAGATTGCTTGACTAAACTTCAATGGTTGATTGGTTAATAAAGGTAAATAATACTACTAAAGACTAAGTCATAAATAACCTTCTTATCTTCATATAAGCACTTGATTAACAATGAAACGGTGTCTGATTGATAATAAATAATTCCTGGTAACTGATGATGGAATAATGGATCCAAAGAGGTCTGTATAAATACCTTTTTGGGGTGATTTTGGTCTTCTCAGGGTATGTAGAGAGGGTTCTTCTCGTGGGCTGAGGCTGGAAAGCCAGTCAGGGAAAGTTAAGCACGTCCACCTGGTGCTTTCAATCAGCTGTCCTTAGATCTTCTGGATTTCTGTACTATTTTAGCCACAGGATCTGTTAATCTGTTATGGCGTAAATTTGATCATTCTGTACTCATCCTTCATTTGTACAATTCATATTGCTTTAAAGCGGGCAGATGTGGATGTTTACTGATTTTCCATCATCTGCTTATCATGTAGATAATTTTTAATAATTTTTATGAACACTTCTTGTAGTGTTTCGTGGTCTTCAAAGATCAAGATCAGTGATTTACGTGGTAGTCCTTGATCTTTGATTTATTATCAAAAAATGTTTAAAACTTAATTTTCATTAATTTTATTTAATTTTTGATCTTTTTAGATCATTAGTAATGCATATGTCTGTTTGTTACATATACTAGGCAACCCTAACTAGGTTGTAGCTCTTTTGAGCAGTACCTGGTTGTCAGATTAGTCACAACTGATCCAGGCGCGGGGATCAGTTAGTACAGATGCGCCCAGGGTAGGATCCACTGCGTGCGTGGCAGAATCAGCTGCGCGCGGGTCTCTAGTAAGCGGGAACCTGCTGCTACTAGTACATAGGGTTATGTAATGATGCAGGGCTGCGCGCGGGAATTGTGAAATAACACATTTCCGCGTGTAACTCCTAAAATATACACAACACCTCAATTCTGAGTGAATTTTAGGTGTAAACCCTATACGTGAATGTACGTGTGAAATATTAGAATGGCCAAAAAGTGCCATACAGGTGTCCTAATTTTTAGTACTTTTCTTTTTAATTATTTTAAAAATATAAGGACTTGGAATTCAAGGGTGGGGTCAGTGAGTGACCCTACCTAATTTTGGGTGAGGAATCTATTATTGTAATAATATTTATGGATTTCTCACTTGTTACTTTGTTAATTGAGGTTTTCTTATTTTTCATAGTTTGTGTTACTATTTGACAGTTTTGCTCTGTATATAGTAGCAAGCTGACAAACATGGACCATAAAATTGGGCTTTTCAAGGTAAATTTCTTGATTTTTTCAGATTGGGAAGCAATTTTATAGTTTCCACAGTTGCAACCAGTGATTCAATAGGAAGGCTGGTTTCCCTTCCCAAAATCCCCTTTTTAACTGAACCTGATTAACCTGGCCTCCCTTTCAAGATGATATTTAAACATTTTACAGTTAATTTGGCTTCCTCATTTAGAATAAAAAAATCTCAAGGTCAGAAAATTTCAAATTTTGGTCTTTATCTGAAAGATTCAGTGTTCAGCCAATATGGTCAGTTATATGTAGAATTGTCAAGGAGCAGATCCAGCCACTCAACAAGGGTAGTGGTCACACATAGAACTGACAGCCAAATTTCATTTGAACCCAATAAAATTTTTTATGTACACTGCATTAGATTACAAAATTGCAATGAGCAGTTCATTGACTGGTATGTGCCAACCAAATCAAAGAATTATGGGATAATTACACCTCTTCCAGGGTGATCAGCCAAATAGGTATGAACTGACTGCTCCTTACTCAACAGTGCACTTAGCTCAGACTGGGTGCAAATTGCAGAAGTTTTGGAGGAAATTTCACCCGGATGATTCCCCTGCGCGCCTGTGAGCAGTTGTATGACACATGAGTGACAGCTGCATGCGCGCGGGTGGGGGAGAACGTCAGTCACCTCACACCTGGGTGTCAGCTATAACTCCTCCAAGTACCAAACTTGATCCTGCACTTGTCCTCCCTCCCAAGAATACCTTTTCTAACTAAGAATCCTCAAGAACCAGCTCAAGATCCCACTTTGCAGATGTCCAAGTTGTATTCAGATTTCAACCAGAATTCCTAATGGAGATATACAAACTGGCCACCTGGTTTCTGCTCTAAAAATTAGGAAGAACACCATTGATCACATAGCCCACTCCTGGACCAAACCCTTAAGAGAATCAATTTCCCTTTCAGACTCTAGTGATCTCTGTTCATCACAAACAAACTCCCTTGGTTCTTGAACCTACCCAGCATCAAAGAAGAAATCACCAATTGGCCTATAGCTCAAGAATCAAAAACTGGGTTCCCCGTTACCAATATTCAGCAACGTGCTGCATGGCGAAAACCCAGTTGGTACAACAATTCACCCACCAAAAACAATCTTGGCCTTGTATTTTCTCTATTTGTCAATTTGTTCAAACCACAAGGCAACAAACTTGCCGGAAAACAAATTTTGATTTGGCTTATCATGATTAACTGTATCAGCTTGCCACCAACCATTCAAAACAAGCTGAAGTATACATTTATTTCCAGAATTACACCTGGACCAAATGCACGCATTTCATCTTGGAACTTTAGGTTGAAATTCAAGAATTTTTAGGCCCCAAACGCAGCAATTTGGAAAAAAATATTTAAAGCCAAAATCCAACAAGCCAAATTCCAGATACTTTCAGCTCCTTCTTCAAGGTTGGGTCCCCAGCAGCAGATACCAAGTTTAGCAAGGTAGCTCTGGATATACATTATGTAGAATTCCTCAATATGAACAAAGCTACATCCAATGTTGATTTTTCCTGCTCAGGAGTTCCTTAATGTCATTGCATCTGCAAATGCAATCAGTTGGGCGGAACTAGAATCCTTGGCCACATTCTTGATATCTTCCACTGAATTAAACCAGGTACAAAACTGAGCAACCAAGTCTGGATTAACAGGTGGCAGGACCAAATCCGTTTTGAGTAGACCCCAAAGCAACCTAATGTGAACATATAGCAATTGCTGAATGAGTAAAAATGAATTAGTACTGATTATCATATTGTTGATTGTGTTGAAAAAAACTAACATTAGTGTCTTTGAAATCTGGAGGAAAGTTGTTGGTGATCATTTGGTTAGGTTTTTGTTTCTTCTGTTTTGAAGACGGTGTAGGCAGTCCACTAGCCTTCTTTGATGTCATACCAGCAGCTGGTTCCAATTGGGCTTGTCAAAACCCTTCACGCTGAGTACTGGTGGCCACAATGCTGGCTTGTTTACTGGAAAGGGAGGATTTTGCTTGCGGGTTGGTCTTAGTTGGTGTTTTGAAAGAGTTGGCTACTTGAGTGGCCTTGCAACAGCTTGTTGATTTGGAGTTTGAATTACTCTTAGGGAGGGAGGATAATCCAGAGTGACAAGGGTGCTTCAATCTTTCTTCCAATGGGGGTGCACCATTTTTGGCTTCAAGTTCAGAGATCTTGCGTTCAACACTGTCAATTTTTCAATTGAATTCATTCAAGGCGCTGGAAACTTCAGTGGATTGCTGGGCAAAAAGGCCAGTAATCAATCCTCAGATTTTGGTGAGGTCAATGGTTGATTGGGATGGGGCAGTGGAATCCAACATCTTCCAGTTGTTTGGTTAGGGACACTGGGATACTGACTTGGCAGGCAAAAAGGCAAAGGTGAGGTGAGGACAGTGAAAATTATGAGGGCTCTCTTTATCCAGCAGCAGAGTGAGGAGGGTTGTCACAAGAATTGGGGGAGCGTCTAGTGGGCAGAAGCTACTGACTGGTGACTGACGTTCTCCCCCACCTACACAGCATGAATCTGTCACTCATGTGTCATACAACTGCTCACAGGCGCGCAGGAGAATTTTCCGGGTGACGTTTACCCCAAAACGTCTGCAGTTTGCACGCAGTGTCAATTGGTAAGAGCATCACTCATATAAAGAATCTGAGTTTGTGGGTTTGAATCCCACAGTGTTCATTTGTTTTCATATGACTTCTGACACACTGAGGTTGTAAGTTCTATACATCCCAGAAAATGATGCATCCAGAATGTATATTTTGTTTGACTTACTCCTGTATCAATAAATTGACATTAGCTTTTAACCAAGATTTGATTGAACACTATTTTTTTCAAATTTTTCCAATCAACCCAAATTCTATCCCTTATCCAAATTATTAAATTTAAATCAGTCCCAAAATTTGGGGGCAATACTCTAGTCCTTAAATATGAATATTGCTCATCCTTTGAGGCCCACCAATCTGGAATATTAGCCATCTTCTCCTAGGATGACAGTCCCCTCCAAAATAACATTTTATCCTGTATAATTGTTGATGGAACAAACACTCATCATTGAAAATAAATTGATTATAAATTTATAGAATAACAATCAATCAATATACATTATCAGTTAACCTGTTAAAAAAATTCTTGAAGCAGGAGTAGGGCTATCTTCAGCTTCACGTTGTAGGAAGTGACTGGTCCTCTTTAGTTTGGGACCTGTCCTCAGCTCTCTAATTGCGCAATCTAATCCACCTTTTCCCGATGCTGATCCAACACTGCCGACTACGGCACCCAGGTGGGAGATATGTTTACGATGTGTGCTACCGTTTTTGAAAAACTTCGTCATTCCTTGGGAAATCGGCGTACTTGGTGCTTTATTGACAAAAAACTTGGTGCGCTTTTTGAAAGAAAGTGATAGATTCAAAATCGAATTCTTAGCCAGAGAGCGCCCCAGTTCATCTCAGCTCGAAGACAAAAAAATTGAGCTGAAAAACCGCCAATGACTTACTGAAGCGGTATTTGTTATTTCGGATTCTTTTGTAAAGTCGATAATATCGGTAGTTTCTCGTGATTCTTCCTCACATTCCTCGAAAGACAATTCTGCAATCGCATTCTGCAAAAATTGATGTGACCATAGAAAAACACGACTTATCTTAAATTAGATGATCCAATCTTGTATCAGAAATAAAGATGATAATAAATCAATCAAGTTTTTTTGAAAGAGAGCAATATCTGACTCCCAAGGCTCGACCAACCTCGTACTCCAATTTGAAAGTTGCCAAAGTCCCAAACAGTACGTCTGGCTTAAGTCGACTATTTTCTGGGGCAAAATACTTTACCAGATCATCGATTTTCTCCCTTAATTCTTGCGAGTTAGCCTTGGTCGAATTCATTAAAATTTCAGTTTCTTCCAAGAATTTCTGTTTTTGATGTAAACGCAAGGTATAAACTCATCAGCTCCCAAAATTTGCCCTGAAAAATGCTTTTTTCTGTGTTTAGAAGACCGGCCTACCTCCATTTCGGGTATAAACATATCTTTAATGTCGCCTGATTCCAAAGCTCTTATCGATTCTATTTCCTCCTTCACATGAACTCTTCCATTTACCAAAAGCTTTACCGAATCCATCACATCCGAAATAGCAACTGGGAAAAATACCAAAATATAGAAGAATTGAATGAAAAAAGAGTTTAAGGCCAAACTGAAGTTTTAACACTTGCTTCCCGCATGACTGACCTCGCGAAGCGGCTTCCAGATGCGACAATTCATTATTTAAAAACAAGCTGCTAGGTGAATTGTTTTGAATCTGTCGGATGAGATAGTGCAACAAAGTGTTACCGGAATCTTCCTTCTTCGTGCTTGATTTGATTTCTTTCAACTGATTCGAAAATGGTAAGAGGGAGTGTTTATTGATTTTGATTTCGGGTGAGTACATCCCTCAAAAGAGTTAGATTTTGCCGCCACGCATTTTCTTTTCTTTTTAAAAGATCAAATACCTTCAATAACCCGCTCAGTTCGAAAGCCTTGGCCTTCCCTCGATAGGTGTGCAGATTTAAGGTATTTCCGATCTCTAAAACAAACTTTGAGCAGAAAATATTTCTATTAGGACTCAGAAGAAGAAATTTCCGAGAGCGACATGTTTACCAGAAGAATTGTCTTCAACTTCTTAGAGCTTTGAAGTTCTTCCGTGGCGGCGCGCAAAACTTCCAGTTCCGGTTCTAGTTCCTGAATGTCATCCGCAAAGGTTCTTCGATAGATCATACTACCTATTCTACTCTTCAGACGAGGTATGTCTTTTATCTGATGCGCAAAAACGGAGAATTCATTCGGTTTAGGGTTCAAGCTAGGAAATTCAGGAACCCAATTTGGCCCTCTGATTCTTCGATCTTGTGGTGGATTCTTACACTAAAGAAAAACTGGTCGGAAATTGCAAGTTGACTGATTTGACCTGTAAAGGAATTCATAGTGTTGATCTGATATACTCCAACACAGAGAAATACGTCCATGAGGAGCCCGGATCTCAAAAAATAATTCAAAAACTGGAAAACAACCGCATCTAATTAGAAAAACGCGCTAACCTCCTCTAGCGTCGGCGAAAACAGGCGGAGAGCTTTGAGGGTTTCCAGAGAAAGAAAATCATCCTTCAATGAAATGATTGCCCCTTTGATTTCTGAACTTGAAACTTTAAGTCTAGCCATCAGTATACCTAAAATCCTTCCCAAAAAATCAAAATCGTTTCAAAAATCCATCTAATTCCTAATGAGACATTAGCAGGAATTTTGCCTTTTGGAAACATAATCACCGATTTGGTTTGCTTTGTTGATCTCCAAAAGAGTTACCGCTTTTCCAACAGTTGTCAAGCGACTCATATCTTTCGTTTTCAAATTATTCCTCGGTGAATCGATTGCGAACTCCTCCTCCAGAGTTTTTAAATCAATCCGCGTCTCTTTAATTCCTGAAGGATCCCAAGCTGTTTTTGAACTCCGAACGGGAATTTTGGTCCAGAAGAATGGCTGGTGCGCATAGAAGTTTTTTCACTGACAATGACTAGGAGATACATCTTCTAAACGACTGCTCCGATCATAAAATATTTATGACGCACCTTGAGTTTCTTGAGAGAAGATGGCGCATGATTTTTTGCCTCCGATTCTCTTGCCGTACTAAATGCTCGATTGTTAATAACCGTCACCGAATCAATAGTAACCCCGGTGATAGGAATACTATGAAGGGATTGACTGGCAATGGGCTTAGAAATTTGCGAAGTTAGTGTCGTCGCTGGAGGTGGAGGTGGCGGTGGCGGCGGTGGAAGCGGCGGCATTGGCATTTCTAGGGGTGGAGTGAGCAAAATTTTGGCCGGAGGGGCAGGCGGAAGGGGCACGTTTGCGCTTCCCACAGAAGCGATCCAGAGAGGTTGCATTGGAGGAAGATTAAGTGGAAGCGCTGTTTTGGCCTCCGATTTCGCTTTTGCCGCGATGACTCGATTGATCTGAAGACTTGATGAACCCCCAATAAAAGCACGCGTGGCATAAGCGAATTCCTCTATCTAAAAAATCAAGGGAGAGGCGGAATATCGAATATTTACCTCGCCTCAACCGATTCTTCAATTTCCTGGAGTAAAGAAACAAATAGAATCGATAAATCAGAAACTTGTATTTCGCCCCTATTGAAGAAGTGCGGATATCTATTGAATCTGCCAAAATCGGGCCAAAGTTCCATGCAAACCTGCATTCCTCCATCGACATCCGTTTTCTTTCCTCGATACGTTGATTGTTTTAGTTTACAGATGTAATCTAGTCATGAACTCTAGGCGATAACTCAAGAGCGAAAGATCTTGTCGGAGACTTACAATTGCCTTCGTCCCAGCTTCAGTTTCGCTTGGCTTGCGATGCGAACTGTTGCTTCTTTCGCCAGGAAGTTTTGATTCCTACGCATAATATTCGTCAAAGCAACGCATATTGTACCTTCAGTCAATTAGTTATTCGACTTTAATATGTATAGAAAAAATGCGCACTTGTTGGAGTAAGCTCATTAATGCCCCTGGGGGGCTCGCAGGTACGATGGAATCATCAACGTTGATCCAATTTTCCACCTCCGACTTTTGAGAAGGCTGTAATTGACTGAAAAGGCGGAGGAGATTTTTGATTGAGTTTACTGACCAGTTGTCCGGCGGTCTGGGCGACATCGCTTGAATCATTAACCTAAATACCAGTGATCACCACACAAATTACTTGGCGATGGAACCAGCAATCGAAAATGAAGTTCCAACACTGACGATTTATGGATGGACTCTTGGGAATCTGAACTGTTTACGTTCGCGCTCCAGGCCTCCAGCTGCCTGATGAACGCGGCCGGCGGGTCATGTCCGCTTAGTCGCTGAGTTTTCATGAACAATGGAAACGAGGATTTCTGTGAGTTTGGCATAAAAAAAAACCAAGTTAACTGGGATAAGCATGACACTTACCAATAAAGCGTCACTTATTTTTGCCTTATTCAATAGGTCATGCCAAAGAAATCCCTTCGTGGCAATGGCATTGCAGAGCGCCAAGACCCGACAGCGATACTCCCATACCAAACTCAGATTTTCATTGAAGTCCGTCTCCACGCCTTCAGTAGACTCTGACCGTCTATCCTGCGCGCTCAACTCTTCTATCCTCTTGGCCGCTAAGCTTTGAACCAGCTCAAAGAAAGTCTTGTCCGGATGCGGGACAAGACTTTGGAATCCTTTAACAACAGTGGCAATACCATGCTCGGGGGATAAGCAACAAATGGCGCCCAAAATCTCCGCGGCATGAATCTTAGCTTTGAAAGACGGTGAGGGCCCGGAGGACGAGAACGCTAGCCATCGCATGAACCCAACGAGTCTCAACACTTTCTCGAAGCCAAGCTGTTAGCATAAAATACAAGAAAACAATTGTCAAATCTTTTCGCGTGGGTCTGGAAGGTTTTTTCAAGTCGCTCGACTGACGTCCGCATTCATTATAACCCGCAAACATTTCATCATTTCTAGTTGAATTGGACCATTTATTTCATCTGAATGAAAGCAGGCATATCGATATCCATGCTCCTCTTCAGAGGGCTGTAGGTGGTAAGTCCGCTCGATTACTATCTCCAACGCCTCTAAACCCTCGTAAAGCAAGAGGAAATCTTCCAGCCAGTGAATTGGTTCAATAGATAGCCTCAGCCTTAGCTGGATCAAGTTTTTGACTGTCGCTTTAGAATGACTATAATTCGGAGCCAAAAGGGGATATCTGCGTTATGAAAGACTTTTCATGATTCAAAGCTCATGAAAGATCGAGATGCCCCTTACGGTTGCTTTCTTAATTGTTTGGAGAACTCTGCAGCCGAGGCTATGGGCTCACATGGGGATTTCGATGTCAATTTCGGGGATGAGTCTTCGGGGTTATCGATAGTGTCAGAACAGGTATTTGTTACCCTCCAACTTGGTGAACTCGAAGCGGCCGAAGAAATGTGAGAATCTGGCACCTTCGCGGGCCTGGCGCCCTGGGGACGTATTGGTGGGAGAAAAAAAGAAATCGGACGGATAGGCGCACTTGTGGGGTTAAAAACATCAGCAGCCGGTTGAGTCGTTTGTGGCAGTTGATAAGGACGTAGACTTTCTTGGCGTGGTGATCCCATCTTGTCCAACGCCGAAGGTACTATTTTTCGTGATCAAGCAAGCGGAGCGTGAATTTCTTCAAGCAGGTGATTTCCTTTTAGTATGTAATTCGGAAAGGGAGACGACCGATTTTACGGATGTAGACGAAGTCATTGAATCCTGAAGGGGTCAGTGTGATTTCGCCAAACTCATTTCGATAGAGACTAGGGCCGTTAGAAATCGAAGCGGCTGCTGCACGGTCAGTTTAGGTAGATACACACATCCACCTTCAGGCTTGCCACCAACGCCCGACTTGCGTGGGCATTGGGCTTGAATGCTCGCTTGGTTTCAACATTTTTGCTAAAGATGAATGCAGTCCAGTCCCAGCATGCAGGCGTCCATTGCTCCTCCAGAATATGACCGGCAGAAGAAATCGCCACTTCTCGCTGACTCGACACTGACAGATGGAAAATCCCACATTCTGTTGGACAATATATTGTTCGACCGAATATCTTCAATTCTTTGTCAACCAAGCTGCTTCGTGCCTGTTGTTGGAATTTCTGACATCTCTCAATCCTCTTCCTAATACGAATCCCCGCTCTGCGGGGCCCCTTTTTCTTTCTCTACACTGTCTCTCAAATGTCACGCACACTTGACGCGCGCTCCGTACTCTATCTTAAAATCCTAAATGTCTACTCGTAAATTCAAGTGATGATTGGGTGTCTGTCACCGCATCCTGCTCTTCTCAACCACTATTTTTGCCTCTCTTCTTTCCAATCTTTCCTTTTTCTTATTTATTGTCCTTACTCGTTTCCGCCTTTCATCACACTCAATGCGTTCACTCGAACTCTCTCAAACTCACGACCTCGACCTCAAGTCTTCAACCTCCTTCTCTACCAGCCTTGTCTGGTAAGACTTCATCCAAATCTCTGGCGGATCTTATATCTTTCAAATCTAATCCTTCTTTCTCTTTTCCTTAGATTCTTGCCTCTTTTACTTTATCTTTCTTCTTTCGTCAGCGTTCCTACTCAATTAAACCTCTCTCATCAGCTCCGCGGTGTCTTGATGTTTGTTCTTTTCTTCTTGCGTCTTACTTTTCCTTTTTCTTGTTGTTTCCTTACACTGATTGAACTTTATCTTCAGCCCTCTTAAAATCTTAATCTTTGTCATTTTCTTAGAATCTACCTGAAATCCAACACGGTTAAAAGCCAAAGGCCATCCCAACTAACCCAATTGGACAAATGGAGGGATCAAACACCAATGGATTCCGCCAAATCATTCTCAAGGCTGCTCTCAAGGCTATCCCCATACTCACAGACAAAAATTATTCAATCTGGAAGGACAAAATGACAATTCTTCTAGAACTCAAAGGCGTTAAAGAGGCACTAGAGGACAATTCCAAAAGACTTAGCTCTACAGACGACATGGAAATTTGCATTATTTTGCTCTCTCGCATTGATTCAGTTACTCACAATAATGTTGTAAACCCATTGAACATTTCATCAGCCAAGCTTTTATGGAAAAGTATCAAGGAACAATTTGCTTCTTCACAAACGGCAAATTGAGCCAGAATCTTTAATGAATTTCTATACCAACAATTCAAACCTGAGGCAATAAATAACTTCATTACTGACACCAAAATCTCCTTGAAGAAAATGATAGATGTGGGCATTGATCTACCCAAGGATATTCTTTTGTATCTCATTTTTTTTAAATTTCCTTCATCTTTATAATCTCTCCGTCAGCAAATCATGCACTTGGACAAAAGCATCTTGGTCGACCTAGTACTGAATCACTTAACACAATTAGAGAATGAATCAAAATCCAAATCCAAGGAAATCAAGACAAATGATACTCCTCTAGTCGTTCCTCAAACTATTAAGAAACCTGTCCCACGCAAATTAAGATGCAAACAAGGCTTCCATAACCCAATGTCTCCCAATCATACAGAGGACAAATGCTGGCATAAACACAAACATCTTGCTCCAGAATGGTGGAAGGAATTGCAAGCCAATTGGCAAGCTCAACTTAACTCTAATTCCAAAGGCAAGGAAGTTGCCCACTACCACGCCCTACTGACCACATGGATAGAAGAAATTAATCCTGTCAATCAAAGCGTACTCGACTCCGGAGCTTCGTGCCATATGTTCAATTCTACCAACTTTTTTGAGGATCTTGATCCTTGCACCAATGGAGACTTTGTAAATACTGGAAAGGAAGGTTCCAGACTCTTGATTGAAGGAAAAGGGACTGTTTGTCTCATCTGGAAAAACTCTGTTGTCACTCTAACCAATTTTTTTTATGTTCCCAATCTCGTCATCAACCTCATAAGTCCTGGCGAATTAATATCCTCTAAAGGTTGCTTGCTTTTCTCTTACGGATCTCAATTCAAGCTCTTCTCCAAAAGTTGTCTTGCCTTTTCCAGGTTCATTCAAGGCAATCTCTTTGTTGAAAACACACCTTCTCTTGTTGGAGCCAATCAAAAGTTTTGTCATCTCTCTCGAAAGGAACCTTCAACCAAGAATTTGAAATACATTCACGAATCTCTTGGACACGCTAGTCCTTACTGTTTGAAAAATCTCTTTCCAAATCATTCTGCGAAGGCTATCTCCAAGTTTCAATGCGTGGATTGCGTTTTCTCAAAACTTTCAAAATCCTCTTTCAAAAATCAACATTCTCATGCGTCTAAGCCTTTTGAACAACTCCATGTCAATCTCATTGGTCCCATAACTCCCAGCTCCAGAAATCACATGAACTACATCATGTCCATAGTTGACAGCCACTCGGGATACATATTCACCATTCCGCTTCAACATAAATCCAATGCAAGTGCACAATTAAAGATCATTCTTAACCACAAGCGCCAAAAACGGAACTGCTTTCCTGCCACAATCTGTACCAATGGTGGAGGAGAGTTTTCCTCAACCGAGTTCAAAAAATTCCTCACTTCAAACTCAATACGCCATTTAGTCTCTGAACCCTACCATCACGAGCACAATGGAAAAATTGAAAGGGCCAACAGAACTCTAACTGAATCTATTTGAGCAATTCTTTGAAGCTCCAAGCTTCCTCATAACCTGTGGGCCAAAATTTCCAAAACGGCGTGTCTTTCTTTAAATCAAATTCCAAAAGAACCCCATTTCCAATCTCCCTATCAGATCTTTACTAATAAATTGCTACCGCATAGTTACTTTCATCCTGTCGGATCCAAAGTTGTCTACTTGGACAACAAAGTTTCTCAAGGCAAAAAATTCAAGGATCAAGGCCTTACAGGCACTCTTGTGGGTTACAACCCCAATTTTATTTCCTATCAAATTCTGACCCCTGATAACTCAATTGTCTCATCCAAACACGTAAAAATAATTAAAGATTCCTCTCCCTTCTCTCCTTCAAACTCCTCCTCTTCTCCTAATGCTGACTTTCCTCTCTTAATCAAGTTTGACAACAATCTCCCTTATCCATATGTTCCTCAGTCTTCTATTTCTCTTCCCAACTCTCCAGAGAGACCTCAACTTCCCTCCACTCCTTCTCCTTCTCTGGATAACTCCCAACCTGAAGATGTTTCTTCCAATGACTCATCCAACTTGTCTGAGGATCTGGCTTCTAAGTTAGATCCCAGATATGAACTTTGAGATTGCTCTTCACTGAATCCTCCACTCAGATACGGATACCATCACTATTACGTCCCACGAACCTACGAACAAGCAAAACAATGCTTCGACTCTACCAGATGGGAAGCTTTGATGGATTCCGAATTAAACGGCATAGAAAATTTAAAGGTGTGGGACAATTACGATGGACCAGAACCAATTAACCCTCTCAACACCACCTGGGTCTATCGCCTCAAAGACAATTGCCACTGCAATCCCTTGTTCTACAAGAGTTGGTTATGCGTTCAGGGTTTTGATTAAATATATGGTCTCAACTATCTCAACACGTTTTCTCCTACAGGTAAAGCGGCATCTCTCAGAATTGCCCTTCTCTTTGGTCTTTTCCATTCTCTTCCCATCAGGCAATTTGACTTCAAAAGCGCCTTCTTACACGCACCTCTCAAGGACAAAGTCATCATCAAAACTCCCAAAGGAAGCAAACAAAAATCAAAATACCTTATTCTCAACAAGTCGCTCTATGGATTGAAACAATCCCCGGCGAATTGGTTCAAAACTCTTACGTCCTGGATTAAAGAGCAGGGCTTTCACGAGTCCATTTTGGATCCCTGTTTATACATACAGCCCAAGAGCAACTCTGTCCTATTCTTTCACGTTGACAATTTAATTCTCGTCGGCACAGGAGAAAACTTTCAAGATTCCTTTCTCACTCGATTTCCAAACTCGAGCCATCATGAACCTAACATGATCCTTGGTATGAAATATGAGCAAATCAACAACAAAATTCTTCTTTCTCAACCAAAACACATTTATCATGGTCTGGAAGAATTAAAAATGACCAATTGCAAGCCCTCCTCTATTCCTCTTACCATTAACGCTGGTCTAACTCACGCATCAGAAGACAATCACAAAGAATTTGAGTCTTTAAAAATCAACTATTGATTGGCCGTTTTCCTTATGAACAATATAGCCTGCCTCACCCAACCAGACTTGAGTTTTGCAGTGTCTAGTCTTGCTAGATTCTGTGAAAAACCAGGTATGCGTCACTGGAGGGAAGTTAAACAATGTTGGAAGTATTTAAAGGCCACCAAAAACCTAAAACTTACCCTTCAAATCATCACTCCTAAGCCCCGAATCAAATGCTACAGCAATGCTACTTGGAGCAATGACCTCAAAACTTGACGTTCTCAATAGGGCCATCTTTCACTACTCTTCGGGTCTCTTATCTCTTGGAGTAGCTACAGGCAAAGAAATGTTACGCACTCTACGATGGAAGCGGAATTGAATCCACTGGTAGATTCCTTCTTGGAAGCTATCTGGATGAACAATTTAGTGAACAAACTTTGGAATAAGAAATTTGAACCCAGCCTTCACTACATAGATAACAAAGGTCTAGAAGATAAACTCAAGAAATTTGGGTGCAACTCAAAAACACGTCATATAGATATCAAAACCAAATCCCTATGTGAAGAACTATCCATGGGCAAACTCATCATAAAGCTCATTTCTTTGTCTGAGATGAAAGCTGATGGGCTCACTAAAGCGCTGCCCTATCCCAGTCTATCTCTTCTTCTTAATCTCATCAACCCTTCTTATTCTACGACTTCTTCAGTCATACCAGCCACGGGGGATGTTGGAATTTCTGACATCTCTCAATCCTCTTCCTAATACAAATCCCCGCTCTGCGGGGCCCCTTTTTCTTTCTCTACACTGTCTCTCAAATGTCACGCACACTTGACGCACGCTCCGTACTCTATCTTAAAATCCTAAATGTCTACTTGTAAATTCAAGTGATGATTGGGTGTCTGTCACCACATCCTGCTCTTCTCAACCACTATTTTTGCCTCTCTTTTTTCCAATCTTTCCTTTTTCTTATTTATTGTCCTTACTCATTTCCGCCTTTCATCACACTCAATGCGTTCACTGGAACTCTCTCAAACTCACGACCTCAACCTCAAGTCTTCAACCTCCTCCTCTACCAGCCTTGTCTGGTAAGACTTCATCCAAATCTCTGGCAGATCTTATATCTTTTGAATCTAATCCTTCTTTCTCTTTTCCTTAGATTCTTGCCTGTTTTACTTTATCTTTCTTCTTTTGTCAGAGTTCCTACTCAATCAAACCTCTCTCATCAGCTCTGCGGTGTCTTGATGTTTGTTCTTTTCTTCTTGCGTCTTACTTTTCCTTTTTCTTGTTGTTTCCTTACACTGATTGAACTTTATCTTCAGCCCTCTTAAAATCTTGATCTTTTTCATTTTCTTAGAATCTACCTGAAATCCAACACCTGTAGCCTTGAATCAAACTATTGGATAACCCAACACCCCCTTTGGTTTGGGCACAATTCTCAGAATCAAACCTCTTTCAGGGGGCGCGCTGATAATATGAGGGGACAAATTTGTTTCATTTCAACAGTAATCACGTAGATCTTAAAAAAAAAGTGCCAATCATATTCATGGACTGGAAAGTTGCCAGTTGTGCACAAGGGGGTATGCCAAACAAAGATGTGCCAAAGAAGAAGAAGTCAACAATTTTCTGCTGAAAGAATTGATTGCATACAATATGCTTTCAGGATGAAGCTAAGGGAGTCATGAAAAACTAAATATGGAATCCGTGACATGAGCACAAGGATAAACCCATGAGCTCCACAAGCAATCAAAAAATTAATCATTATCAAACAATGGTCGATGAAAATAATTTAATAGGTTACACTTGAGTGTTGAGATATGATCAATGCTTTCATGCAGTCTTGAGGACCTCAGTCCCTGCATGCTTGTAGTTGGTTACTCATTCATCATATGTCCTCACAAAGTGACATTATGATTGACGTCTACAACCGTATCTTGAAGCAAGTGTCCTTAGTATAGTTGGTAGTACACTTGCCATGCACATGACGGACCCGGGTTCAATTGCAAGTGGACACATGTTATTTTCACATTCTTACACTGAGTAAGTGAAGTCAAATCATCACAGCTGCCCTCCTGGGCTTGACTATAGGGTGTCAGATGTCATTTGATGAAAAAATTGGACCTAGGAAGGTTTTTTGGAAATTGGGGGGAAGAAGTGGTCGGAACACAGACGTCCTATGCAACACAACCAATTGGAAATGGGACAAGAACCAAAATCCTAACCTCATGTCCATCTTAACTTGTTCTATGTTATTGTATTAGGATTCACCTGGGGTTTGAATCTGTAGAGACGGGGAAGAGGTAACCATCAGCTTGCTACTATTTACAGAGCAATCTTTCAAAGTACCAAAATAAAAGAAACAAATGAAGAAAACTCATAAACCAAAGAATGAATGAGAAATCCATAAGAAATCATTACAGAAATGGATTCTCCACCCAGAATTACAAAGGGTCACTCACTGACCCCACCCAAGAAATCTCACTCTTTTATATTTTAAAAGAAATTAATAAAAATGGCCCAACAGTCACAACACCAACATTGCACTTTTTGGCCATTTTAAGGTTCTACACGTGTTGTGACATGGGTTTCACACCAAAAATTCAGTCAGAATTGAGGTGTTGTGTATATTTCAGGAGTTACACTCAGAAAGGTGTTTTGTCCAAATTCCCACGCACATCCCTGCATGCCAACAGTAGCTGCACACTTGGCCCTGGCAGATTTCTAGCCTTAGCCTATGAGCCCTACCAACTCTAATTTCCATGAGGAAGATCTTTTTTCCCCAAAAAAGGTATTTATGCATACCTTCTTTGGCCCATTCTTCCCTAGAAGTTTACCAGGAATTTATGATTTATCATCAGATGCAGTGTCATTGTTGATCAAGTGCTTATAAGAGATAAGCAAGTGATTTATGTGCTGTTTACTTGAAGAGGAATCAATAAAAACCCAATCTTTGATCTGAAACCCTTCAATTGTGAACTGCTGCAGGTACCCTGTGTGTAATCACTCACAGAAGTAAGTTATTTCTCTCCTGCTTTGGCCTGAGTGCTGTTTTTCCCAGCCATATCTACCAATTAGTTGGATCATAATTCCTTCCTGATTAATTCAAAACAGTCCCCTTCATTCCAGGGTTTTATATGGTCCAAAGTTGACCCCCTGAAGAGATTTTGCTATAAAGATCCCCATTATTGTATAAAATATAAAACTGTGGCCCTTCTTAAAATATATATTGCTCCCCCATACACCAAGCAACCATTTGGTACACCTCTAACCCCATTGTCAGCTTGCTACTACTTACAGAGAAACCTGTCAAAGTAAAAAAAATAAACAAAAATAAAAAATAAATGAAAATATCAATATAACCAAAGAAGGAGCAGGAAATACATAAATATTATTACATAAATGGATTCCCCACCCAGAATTAGGTAGATTCACTTGTGATTTAACATTGTGATCACTTCCTAGGTTGGCTTTTATATTTCAAAATTGAATTTCTTAAATTTGATCAAGATAGAGACAAAAAAGTAAGTTGACTGAGTGGGGATGATAGTAAGAAAGACAATGAATAGGTGAATACCTTAGATTTGATCAACACTAGCTTAATGCTACAATGTTGGTCTGACACAGTGTATGAGGAATGAAATAGAAAACAAGCCTGAATTGACCAGTCGGTGTGGTTTGAGATTGATTGAAAAAACAAGACTGAGTGAGGATTCTGATGGAGATAGATTGCAATGGAAGAGTAGAAAAAATCCTAAAGTACCTCCACTTGATCCTTGTTGCGCCATCCTCCTGAGTCAGCTTGATGTAGGACCTCTGGTTGTTGTGTTGGTTGCAAGTCAAGTCAATGAGCAAAGGCATGGTGGGGGTTGGTTGAGTGAGGGTTGATGATAGAGGGTCTGTGAGGGAATGGTTCTGAGTCAGACTTTGCCATCCATTGGTCAAGTTTTAGACTGGAGCTTGGTCAGGGGACGCGGAAGTGCGCAACTGGCGGGGGGATAGTGAGTCCCTGCATAGTGTGAATCACACTACCCCAACTCTCCTCCTTGATTCATGTGGGGGCCATGCAAATGAGATCCAGAGCTGCCCAATGTTTGACAGTACCCAGTGGTTTGGTAAGTACATCCGCTAAAAAATGGAGGGGACTCGTCCTATTGACAGCAGGTTTTTGACACAAGATTGCGGATGTATTGATATTTTACTTTGATGTGTTTTTGAATTTGGGTTCAGCTGAGCTTCTTTGCTAATCATTACCACACTTGTGTTGTTGTTTTGGAGGGTAAAGTTGAGGGGAGGTTTTTACTGAGAATGTTCAGATTTTGAAGCAGGATTGAGAGCCATTGCAATTGTTTGGCACGCTTTTTTGCGGAGATAAACTCTGCTTCACAGTTTGACTACGCTACAACAGATTGCTTTTTTTCAACCCAAGATATAGGTTTGTTTAAGAGTGTGATGAAATACCCAGAAGTGGACTTTTTTGACAGCAGCAATCCTGCGCAGTCCTTGTCTTCCAAGCCACATAGGGTGGATGAGTAAGTGGTGTTGCAAGAGTACACAATAACCATGTTCCTTGTGCCATTGAGGTAGCAAAAAATGTGTTTGACAGCTGACCAGTGAGAGGTGGTAGGCTTGGATGATAACTGGGACAGTAGATTGGTGGTAAAGGTAATGTCAGGCCGCGTGTGGATAGCCAGGTGAAGAAGCATGCCAATAGCTTTTTGATACATAAGCTGATCCACTGGTTCTGGTTCTTGTGCCACTATCTTCTGAAGGTCCATTAGAGCCAGGGTCTTCACTGGATGACTGTCCCTTTGGAATTCAGTGAGGGTCTTTTTGCAGAAATTGCCCTGATGAAAGAATAGGCACCTGTCTGGTCACCAGTCTTGGGTGTATCCAAGATGTTGGCCTGGTTTTTCCTTGATCTTTAGCTTGTAGTAGTTACCAAGTTGATGAAGAAAGTGAAGAATGGAGTTGCAATTGGGTCCAACAATCAGCCCATTGTCAAAATGTATGTGAATTTTGATGGCTAGATTGGAGCTGACAGGGAGTGACTCCTCACCCACTGGGGGCATTAATCCACATTTCACAGGATTTTCCACCAGGTGGGCCTTCCATTGCCTGGGGGCTTGCTTGGTTCCATACAGGGATTTTTTCAAGAGCCAGATGTAGTCTTCTTTTCCCGGTTCCTCAAAACCACTGACCTTCAATATGTAGACTGGGGCATTGATGAGACCCTTCAAGAAAGCCGTAACCGCATTGAATTGAAAGACATGCAGTTCTTGTTGCACAGCAAGTGACAAGAGTACCTTGAGAGACTTGTTCTGCGCCACTGAGGCGTAGGTTTCAAAGTAGTGAATGCCTTTCTCCTGATGGTTACTGAAGCACACCAAGCGCGTCTTACAGCAAGAAACTTCCCCAAACTCATTGAGTTTGTTGACCAACCGCCACATTCTGCAGATGATCTTGGCTCCCGGGGGAGGTTTGACTAGAGTGCCTGTGTTTTTGAAGATTAGTTGGCCATGCTCTTCTTTCATTGGGTCAAGGTACTTGTTGGCATAGGGTGAGTTAATGGAATCCTTTACTGAGATTATCTTGGTTAAATTTGCTTCATCAATTGGGCCGCACCAACTGCGCAAGCCTTCCAGTATGTTTGATGAGTCAATTTTGGAACTCACATCTTTTGGGGCTTTTTTGTAGTATGGAAAAAGGGTGTAGTGCTTTGATATGGAATTGGTTGAAACTTGGGGTTGAGGGTCATCAGCTTGTGGGACAATGTCCAGGTCATTGGCTGCAGAAGGTTGATACATTACTGAACCAATTGACAAAGGAGGTTGTGACATGACAGAGGGAGGATTGGAGTTTATCTTGGTTGTAGATTTGGGGGGGGGGTTTACAGCAATTGAAACTGTTGAGCCTTGGAAGGATTTTAGGGGTTTGGTTTGAGTGAGGGAGGAATTGTGTTTTTTGACTGCGCAGGATTCATGTTAAGGAAAATTTAGCATGGAATGTGGGAAATCCCAACTGATTATTATTCTCAAGCTGGGAGGTTTGAGGAATTGGGATGCATTGGAGAAAGGTTCAAACCCTAGGTGTAGAAGTGGCATGGAGGGGGGTTTGATTTTGTCTTGGTTGGGCCAAGTTACAAAAACCTTAAGACCAAAAGGGAGGAGTTTGGTTAGTTCCTGTAGGGGTTTGATGGAGTTGTTGGCCTTAGCCAGAGTGTCCATGGGGGATGACCATTCCAAAAAGTTTGTGGGGAGTACGTTTATGAGCTGAGAGGCATATCTTTCTGCTTTGTTCCAGAGGTTCACTGGGACAGATGAGTGAGCCAATATGCATCTCATTTTTGTGAGTAGCATTGAGTTGAAATGTTCTGTGATTCCATTAGTTTGAGGACTGTCGGCTGGGCCTTGTTTGGTGGTTATTCCCAGATCTGCAATAGTATTTAGGAAAGAATTAGAGCTAAATTCTCCTCTTTGATCTGAGTGGTGGTATGCTGGTAATTTACCTGTTTTATTTTGTATTTCCTGTATGAAGGAGAGTAGCTTGGCTTTGGAGTACTCACATGCGGAAGCTGGGTTTTTGGTGGTTGGTTTGGGAATTTTGTATATTTGGAGGAATTTTTTCAAGTACACATCCAATGGGTGTCCCAGTTTTACATGCCAATCAGTATGTTAAGTTAAATGGAAAGCCAATACCCAGAAAAGATCTGAGGCATAGAGGTTTCCATTCCAAGGGAATTGAGCTGCAATATTTTCTCCCTGCTTTATCACCAGCATATGGTGATTTTGGGATATCACCAGCCCATGATCTTTGATGTCAGCTTGCTACTATTGCAGAGCAAGCTGCAAAAGTAACAGTAATAACATGAAAATAATAATAATACAATTCAACTAAGAATGAGTAAGAAAACCATAAATATTATTACAGAAATGGATTCCCCACCCAAAATTAGTTAGGGTCACTCACTGACCCCACCCTTGAAATCCAACTCCTTATATTTTTAAATAATTAAGGAAAGAAAAACCAAAATGCCACAGCACCACCATTGATCTTTTTGTCCCATTAAATATTTCACACGTATTGTCACGTATAGGTTTCAAACCTAAAATTCATCCAGAATTGAGGTTTTGTGTATATTTTAGGAGTTATGGACGGAAATGTGTTTTGTCACAACTCCCACACGCAGCCGCGGAAGCCAATGCAGCCGCGCGCGGCTGAGATACAGCCCTGTCACCCTGTCAAGGTTGTGTACGCAGCCCCAGGCCTCTGACAAGTACGCAGCCGCAGGACTACAGGTTGACAAAGTGACAGGCGGCCTGAGAAACTTAGGTACCGCGCAAACATGGTAAAACCCACATGGGAACATTATAGATATGTAATAAATGTTCCCCTGGATAGTAGATAGTCTAAAAGTACATAATATTATATAAAAATACTTAAAAAACCCTTATACTTATTTTTTATGAAATTTAATTCAAAGTACCAAGGATGTCAAAAAAAAGACAATGACAACTTCTAAAAATATATTAAAATAATTTAATATACTTTAATGAGAATTTCTAGACATCAATATCTTTGTTAAAAACTAAGAAAACTAATGATGTAAAAATATTAAATGAATACCCGTGACTTATATTTTTAAGTAATTATTTATTAAATCAACTGAAACTCGAAAATAAGGAGTAAAATCAATATCATGACTTTACTCCAGTTATTTAATACATAATGAGAACTCACCTGACAT
Source organism: Puccinia polysora (assembly GCA_025617555.3). Lineage (NCBI taxonomy): Eukaryota > Fungi > Basidiomycota > Pucciniomycetes > Pucciniales > Pucciniaceae > Puccinia > Puccinia polysora. The sequence continues at coordinate 15,848,113 of CM062614.1, forward strand.
CAGGATTTCCGTATAAATTTCTATTAAAATAATTATTAAGTTACTGGGAACATTTACTAAGGATAACTAATTAAATCATACATAAATAGGACAGATAGTGTTGTTCACACGTCCTAATATCAATTATAAAGTAGAATAATTCACATACCCTGAGGAATTAGATTCTAACTGTGCTACAGCACTAAGAAAACGTGACAGGCTACCACTGGTTACCCTGCTAGCCTTATTGTTTTTCCCTTTGAGACCCTGTAACCCTCAGAAGGATAATATTGGGACTCCAAAAGCTATAAATAAAGAGCTCTTTTGAGTATATTGATGGACAGAGACCCAGTTATATTTATATCCAGACACTGTGCCAAGGTAATCAAGTACTTAGAAAAGATAAGTAAGTGATTTATGGCTCAGTCTGATCAATAATATATATCCTCAACCTCTTTATATCTATTTAAACTGCTGAACAACCTTACAACCCCAGAATACAGGTTTAACCCATCAGTGCACATCACAAACAGATACCCTAAGGATTTAGTAATATACCAGTGAGTTTTATTATCCTTTCTCTGTCGTGGCGGCTTGGTTACAAGGTCCTGCCACTCCACCGTGTATTTTATATACATATTATCTTTGGGTAATATATCCTTTAAACTAAAGAGCCCATAGTAACCAGGACTATGTGTTTTCATACTGAAATCCCTGAAGAGAGGTGTTAAAGATCCCCAATATAATTGTGGCCCCTCTATAAAAATATTTAATAATCAATTTATTCATATTTATTTATAACAATAAACCATAACCAAACCAATTAACCTTGCAATAAGCTTAATCCAAATATTTTACGGATTTTTGCTGCATTTATTCAATAATATATTTATTATTTATTCTATCACCTCTGGTAGCTAAAGGATAGCAAGGGCCTTGGCATCCAGGAGGCTGAATTTGAGCTGGAAGACCAACAGAGGATTTCATGGGCCCTTTGGGGCTAAGTATACTGGGTATATCCAGGTACTGCCAACATCAAGCCTACCAAAGTGGGTGACTGGGATGGTCCCACCATAGGTTATCATTTCCTTGTTAATGGGTTCTGGAGATGTTAGAAAGGACAAGCTGCAGAAAATAGATTTGTTGTGAAAACTGTGTCTTCAAGCTCCTACTTGAGACTGAAGCCTTTCATCCTGTCATTCCAGTGGGGGCGCTTCATTCCTAGTTTAACTCCAGAAGACCCACACCATCCTCCAAGTCCACTCAGAGAACTTACCAGGAACCTCAACAAATGGATCTTGATTATCATCATAGTCATCACAAGATTGCCCCATTGATCATTTCTTCTCTTATTCATGCTCTCTCTTCCTCTCAACTTTGAAATCATAATCATAACTATTCAATCAATTCAAGAAGCATATCAAGCGGTTAAAGAATGATTCAAAGAATTTTGAGCACTTGTATTTGAATGAACTGACTCCACTTAACTCACAGATTCACTACTGAAACTTATTGGAAGACTTCAAGGTGGCTCCTTATACTTGAAGACTGGACTGCTTAAGTATGATTGAATCACTCTCATCTTTTCATTCCTTATTCTTTGTTCTGATTCAATGTTAGCAGCTGTCCATTTTAAGACTCCAAACAGTGCTAAGCGGCATGAAGTTCTGTGGAGGGAAAAGGTGCTGTTTAGGCTGCCCTCCTAAGAGTTACAATAATATTTGAATGTAACCAGAATCAAGGTCCAGGTACTTCTAAATAAGGAATCAATTTAAGGGATGAGTTTGGGAATAGTTGGTAGCAGTGGAAAAAACACTATCTGAGGCAAGATGGTGCAGGGAAAGACTTGAACAAAATAAGTCAAAGTTTTGTTTAGGGTTCAATGGAAAAAGGCAGTTGTAAGTAACAACTCCTGCAAGCTCATAACTCTGGTTTTTGGCAGAAGACTAGGAAAGATCAACTCAATCCCAACCAACCTCCAGGTTCTCAATGAACCTGCCCAACTCTCCGCAATGAAGCGCTTGAAGGGTACCAGATAACTGTGGGTGGCTGAATGTCACACAACCACCTCACATACTATAGGGAAATCTTAGATGATTGTTAGCTCAAAAGAAAAGCTGAGTGAAAGGGCAAGTGCAAGTTAGCAAGGGCTAACTGCAAAGTGAAAACTAATGGGGGAGTAAACTTACACACAGCAAGAGGGATGAATTTTCCAATGGAAGGAAACCAAACCCAAGCCAAATGTGATGGCTGGATTTAGCAAATGCAAGAAAATATGAAATTAACTAACTGAGGAGACAATCCTTAGGCAAACAGAATAGCCTTTATAAGGTAATCCAAGATGACTAGATACAACCAAATGGATTTTCAACTACAGTTCCAAGCGGTGAGGCAATGAATGACATGGACAGAGTACAAAATGAAATGACAGTATGAATTGTTTTGGAGGTTGTAGAGTAAGTGCAAGACAATAGGGGACAAATGTATTGGAATATAAAGGTTGAGACATGAGGGAATGATGTCAGAAGCAATGCAAATATTGTCAGCTCTCTGATACCAGGAACCTTGCAGTCCTTTAGCTACAGAGAGTGATAAAAGAACTTGGAGCAATAATATTCCAAAGAATAAACACTTTAAAGCTCCAATAATGGTATGGTAAGAGCAAGTGCAAGGTTTATTTGGTTTGGTTATAAATATTTTAAATATAATATAAAAAGAGGGGCCACAGTATTATACTACTGGGGATCTTTACAGACTAGCAACCTCTCTTCAAGGGGCCTCCTTAGGCAGTTTAAGAACCTTGGAATAAATATGGGTGCCTTAGAAAGGACTTATTCCACTAATGGCCGGGCTTAACAGCACAAGTGGCCTAGACAGGAAGGGAAACACTCACTCTGAGCACTTGACCACGAAAATCCTGGAATAATTGGAAGGTTTTCAGAGCAGATGGGGTTGATTGCTTGACTAAACTTCAATGGTTGATTGGTTAATAAAGGTAAATAATATTACTACAGACTAAGTCATAAATCACTTGCTTATCTTCATATAAGCACTTGATTAACAATGACACCGTGTCTGATTGATAATAAATAATTCCTGATAACTGATTAACTTCTTTGAAACAGAAGGGCAAAAGAGCCTGTTTAAATATTCTTTTTTGGGTGCTTGAGGGCCTCTAGAAGGAGTACTAGCCATGGGCTGAGGCTAGGGGGGCAATCAGGGCAAGATTGGCACGTCCTCAAGGTGCTGTTAGCCTGCTGGCCTTAGATCTGTCAAGGAACAGCTCCTTTTTAGCTGCAGGATCTGTTAATCAATAGATTAGTTATTTTGCTGATCCTGCACTGATCCTTAATTTGTACAGTAAGTACTGGTCCAAAGTGAGCAGACGTGGATGTTTATTGATTTTCCATCTTCTGCTGATCCTGTATGTAATTTTTAATAATTTTTACGACCACTCCTTATGTAGTTTTGTGGTCTTTGAAGGTTCTGATCAACTTATTTCGTGGTGAGTCTGGATCTTTATTTAATTAATAAAAAATACTAGGAATTAGTTAATAACTAATTTTAATTGATTTTTAAGGTTTTTGAACCATAATCTATGCTCGTGTAGTAGCTTTACATATGTAGTGTAAATCCTACTGTATTGTAGCTTCTCTGAGCGGTACCTGGATGTCATAGGAGGCGCGGGGATGCGTGCGGGAGTTGGCGTATGCGGGAGTCCAACGCGGGGCTGCGTGCGGGAGTTTGCGTACACAGGGGACCAGCGCTAGGGACGCGGGGCTGCGTGCGGGAGTTGGCGTACGCGGGAGTCCAACGCGGGGCTGCGTGCGGGAGTTTGCGTACGCAGGAGACCAGCGCTAGGGACGCGGGGCTGCGTGCGGGAATTGTGACAAAACACAATTTCCCGTGTAACTCCTAAACTACACACAACACCTGGATTTCGACTGAAATTTAGGTGTGAAACCTATACATGACATATCATGTGAAATATTAAAATGGCTAAAAGGTGCCATACTGGTGCCGTGGTCATTTACCCTTTTGTATTAAATTAATTAAAAATATAAGGAGTAAGAATTCAAGGGTGGGGTCATTGAGTGACCCTACCTTATTTTGGGTGGGGAATCCATTTCTGCAATAATATTTATGGATTTCCTACTCCTTCATTTTATAATAATTTTATTTATTCATTTATCTTTGTTCCTTTTAATTTTGTTAATATTATTATTGTTGTTGCTTTGTCAGGTTGCTCTGTGCTAAGTAGCAGGCTGACATTCCCCCACTCCAAGATATGAATATATCTGAAAAAATTTTGGGGCTCAGTGTCTTTTACTGGCTCTGTAGTTTCTCAGGTGTATAGGTCCATCTGGAATGTTGTTTTCAGGTAGCCATTCATCTTTATCAGCTGATTCTCCTTTGTATCTGACTAAGTAAAGTCTAACATCTTTTCCTTGGATCCTTTCTTTTTTATCTTTAAGGATTTTACTAACTTTTCCTTTGTCCTTCTCAGGCTCATCTAAGACTGGTATTTTAAGTGAAGGGGTCTTTTCTCCTTCTCTGGGATGGTAGTGTTTGACAAGGCTAACTGGGAAGACTGGGTGTTTCCTAGAGAGTTCATTACTGAGGATGACTTCTACGGCATTTTTCCCATGGAGTTGTTTGATAGTGAAAGGCCCAACAAAGGCTGGTCTGAGTTTTCTGTTTCCAGCCAAGTTATTGAAATTGGCGGTTGAAATTAGAACTTGATCTCCTATTCTGAAATCAGGTTCTTTGTGAGTTTTATCCCACCTCTGTTGGTTGTATTCAACAGCATCTTGTACACACTTAGCAGCGTGCTTGTTTGCCATATCTATCATGTTTTTGAAGTCCAGTGATGTTGGATGGATATTAGTCAACTACTGATTGAGGTTATCTTTGGGCAATTTGGGGATCCATCCTCTTTCCAGTATGTAAGGAGCTTCTTTGGTAGTAGAGTGTTTACTACTGTTATAGGCCATTTCTAGTGCAGGTAAAAGGCTAACCCAGTCATGGCAATATCCGTCTGTATTTTTGTACTCCATCCCAAAGCAACAGAACCTTCTGAGCATATCCTCTAGAGTCTGGATCATTCTTTCAGCTAATCCATCTGTCTGAGGGTGATAAGCTGTAGAAAAGGCTAGGGTAGTTCCTAACATATCATGGAGGTTTCTCCAGAATTCAGAGGTGAATTTGGGGTCTCTATCACTGATAATAATCTTAGGAATTTCTACATCAGCAATCAGTCTGTTCCAGAAGAGTAAGGCTACTTCCATAGCTGTGTCTTCCTTATGGTTAGGTAGAAACTTGGCTTTCTTAGAAAATCTGTCTACAATAACCAGGACTGAGTTTTAACAGTAAGCTCCACCAGGGGGCAGTCCTGTGACGAAGTCCATGTTGATAACTTCCCATCTTTTCCTGGGCTCAGCTATCCTTTGGAGTAGTCCAAACCTTTTCCCAGTGTTCCTGTTGGACTTCTGACAGATTTCACAGCTAATGAACTTAGCTTTAGACAGATTATGTAGAGCGTGGTCAATCCTTGGGATAGGATAATAGTCAGCTTGGGTGTAGTTGTTGAGCATTCTAAAATCTCCAACCATCCTAGACTTATCATTGTGCCAGGCTATTATCACGGGGGTAGTTACGTCTACTTGCTCATTATGCCCTACTTTCCGTAAGACTTGTAAGTCCACTAGTTCTTGGATGTGGCTTTCTAGAGCAGACCTAGATTTTGGACTAGAAGGGTAAGCTGGTCTCCTGAGGTTAGGAGGGTAAGGAGGCTTAATAGTCAAAGTTAAGACCATATCATGACCTTTAATATTACCAATGGGATGGTCTTTAGTGCAAAAAGCATTCTGGTTCTCAAAGCATGCTTGGAGAATATCTCTTTTCTGGTTTTCACTAAGCTGTGAATTTAAGGCAGCTTGGGAAAAGTATTCCTGGTTAAAAGTTTCTAAGTGTCTCTCATAAGTGGAATCAGTAGCTTTAGCATTGATATGGCATATTTGGAACTTCTTGTTCCAATCTCCTCCTATAGTTAAATATCTCCCTTTACTCTGGAAGACATCTATCCCGTACAGGCAAAGAGAATCATTTCCTATAATAAAATAATCACATACTCCATTCTGGAGTACTACAAATTCAATCTTTATCCTGATTGATCCTTTAGAGTGGGGGAGTATGATTTCTGTTGGCCATACTCCAATAGCATTGAGAGGTGAGTTACAGCTGCTGAACTTAGCTCGAGGTACAGGTAGTAAGTTTTTCTTCCAGTTGGAATCCTGTTTATCTAAGTAGTCAGTTCCAACACAAGAGCAGAAGGCTCCACTGTCTAGAAGTAATTTTACGGGGGGGCAAATTGCTATCTTCATTAACAGGGTTAATATCTAGGGAAGATTCTATGTTGCCTTTGATGACATTAATGGGATTAGTGATAATTAGGTCACATTCAGAGATGGAACCATCAGTGTCATCTAGTTGAGGGTCAGGATTAGTGTCATCCTCTTCTCCTTCAATAGGATTAATCTTTCTCCTGGGTAAAGGACAGTCAGGTCTCACATGCCCTGTTTGGTTGCAATTCCAACATGTCTTTTCTTTGTTCACCAAAGTATTCTTGGCTTCTGAGTTTTTAGGTAGAAGTTCTTTGTTCTTGTTATTATAATCTTCCTTATTCCTAGTAGTTGGTTCTCTGGGTTTATTAAGCTTTTTGTCTAAGCCATTCATGTCAATAGTTTCTTCTAATACTCCTATGAGGGTGGAAAGGTCAGAGTTCATGGGCATTCTGCATCTTACGCTATGGTTAAGTTGTCCTGGGCATAGGTTGAGGAGTCTTTCATTGACTTCTTCTTTATCAGCATTTGGGTAGAAGCAGTCTAGTCTTCTCTTCTGGTCAAGGCACCATTTGCTGCGTGCGGGAGTTGGCGTACGCGGGAGTCCAACGCGGGGCTGCGTGCGGGAGTTTGCGTACGCAGGAGACCAGCGCTAGGGACGCGGGGCTGCGTGCGGGAATTGTGACAAAACACAATTTCCCGTGTAACTCCTAAACTACACACAACACCTGGATTTTGACTGAAATTTAGGTGTGAAACTTATACATGACATATCATGTGAAATATTAAAATGGCTAAAAGGTGCCATACTGGTGCCGTGGTCATTCACCCCTTTGGTTTAAAATCAATTAAAAATATAAGGAGTAAGAATTCAAGGGTGGGGTCATTGAGTGACCCTACCTTATTTTGGGTGGGGAATCCATTTCTGCAATAATATTTATGGATTTCCTACTCCTTCATTTTATAATAATTTTATTTATTCATTTATCTTTGTTACTTTTAATTTTGTTAATATTATTATTGTTGTTGCTTTGTCAGGTTGCTCTGTGCTAAGTAGCAGGCTGACAAATATGAAGGTGTAGTTTATGCAGGGTAAGGGACTAGTCCATTTGAAAACTCTACAGTTGAGATGATTTGACTAGCGTGAGTGCAAACTAGCAATAGCATGTGACCAGAAATGGGAACCCAAGGGTAATTGATACCCAGGGTGAAAAGGGAAGAACCCAAATGGATGGTAGACCAAGGTAGAGTTGACTTCAAGGTTTGCAAGTGGATGCTGATTCAGTTGCTGAGAATGGAAGGTTGTTATGAAAGCCAGAGTTGATAAGCGGAAGGCACCATTGATTTTGTGCTTCTAGTTTGTCAGCCTGATGGACTGAGGTAGATGGTACTTGAAGAAAAAGAGTATGTCAAAGTAGGAAGACAATAACCCATAAGCTCAAAGCGTGACAGTTTCCCGGGTATAAAGGCGCAGCTCCTGCAGGCGTTCAGGCAGTTTTCCCATTGATTCTAAATTTGTTAAAATTAATGTATACCCATTAATCAATACTTCTTTGCTTTAAATAGATTTATAATTAATTATGTCTTCATAATTAATTATGTCTTCATCATCATTCTGCCTTTGCAAAAAATGCATTTGACAAAGCAAGCAATGTGTCCCTAGTACAGCCATGCAAGGTAGTTGAGACAAGTGCAAAAATTGTTGCTTGTACATTACCTATAAGTAGCAAGCCGGTTATAGATGTCCCAGTAGTGTCTGGCAGGGAGGTGCAAAGTCAAAGGTCCGCGCTGCAAGTTAATTATCAGATACTGCCAGTGCCGCAAATCAAGTTCTTAGGTATTTGGAACCCTTGTAAGTCAAGGCTTAGAGAATAACAATAAGTAGAAAAATAAAGAAAAGGGAAATGGAACTAATATAATCCTCAGTGATTTAGTACTGCCACAATTCCAAAATTAAACCACCAATATGCCTCTGCCGCCACTACCATATTCTGGATCAATTGGGTTGGAAGTGCAAAGCAAGGTGCAAAGTGAAGTGCAAGCCAAAGAAACACAGACAATCAAAGAGGAGAGGGAAGAAGGAATGGCTGAAGGGGAGGTGGAAGGGGAGTGAATGGAGGAAAATGAGGAAGAAAAAAACAGAATAGAAGGAAGGAGTGGAATGGAACGGGAGGTGGAGGAACGGGGTGGAACAGAAAAAAATGAGATGGAAGGCCAAAGTGAGGGGAGCCGAGTGAAAGTCAAAGGGCCAGTCAAAACCAATGTGAGGAAATTGACTGGAAATTTTGGCAAAGGTTCTTCAAGGGGCCAAAGCAATAGAGCTCACAAGGAACTCATAGATGAGGTGGAAGAAATAACCAATCAAAGAGGGTTTGGACTGCAAAGTGCAAGGAAATCTTCAAATGACATCTGGTGACGCAAGTGATGATGTTGCAAAGATTGTCTTCTTTTTTGGATGACAAAGAATTGGAAGAATTTAGGTCAATGGTAGAGGAATTGAATGAAAATTGGGAGGAAGTGGAAAGAGGAATCAAGGATAATCTTTAGAAATGTATAATTTCATTTTTATTATTTTATTATGTTATTATTATATATATTATTTTTTTGTTTATTTAGGAAAAAAAATAGGATTTTTTTTCAAGATAAAAAGGATAAAATTTGTGATAAGAAAAAAAGGGGATGGTTAAGAGAGAGGGAAAGGAAATGAAGTGAGGAAAATGGGATGAGATTTAATGGGAAGGAATGTGATGGAAGTGTGGAGTGGGATGGAAGTAATGGAATGGAATGGAAGCTACAATTGGCAAGGTTTGCAAGGGTAACTTGCATGGAAGTCTCAAACCAAATTGGGAGAGTTGCAAAGGTGATGGGCTGGTTCCCACAAGGTGTAATCTTCATTGGAATGGAAGCCATTCCACTCAACAAGGTATTGAATCTTTCCTTTGCGTAACCTGGAATCCAGGATACGGCTTACTTCCCACTCTAGCTGATTGTGGACTCAGACCAGTTCAGGAGGGGGATGAGTCTAGCCCAGGTAAAGGACTCAAGCTGGCTCTAGGAGAGACACGTGAAAGACCAGGTGGATACCTTTAAATTTTTCAGGTAAGGTAAGTTTAAAGGCGTTAGGGGAGACTATTGATTTGACTTTGAAGGGGCCAAGCTTTCTTTCAGAGAGTTTAAAATTTGGGCAAGTATAGCAAATATTGCAAGCATCAAGCCATACCTTATCTCCTACTGTAAAGTCAATCTGCTTGTTCCTTATAGCGCTGGTTTGCTGCTTTGAGGGTGGTTCAAAGTTGCAATTGAAGGGATTGGATGTGGTTAAGGTAATTGGTAGCAGGTTGAGAAGGTGCTACGTGAAGGGAAGAGAAAGTTAGGTTTCTACCATAAAGAGTCCGGAAGGGCAACTGTTTGGTGGAGGAATGAGTGGAGTTTTTGAAGAAAAATTTGGCTAATGGGAGCCATTGTGACCAGTCCTCCTGTTGCTAGGAGACATACATTTGAAGATAATTTTGGAGGATCTGATTGATCCATTTAGTTTGCCCATCCGTCTTTGGGTGATAAGCAGTTGATAGATTGAAAGTGATCTTCAAATGTTGAAAAAGCAAGGTCCAGAAGCTAGAGACAAACAAAGATCCTTAATCATTAATTATATTATCAGGGAGAACATGTTTCAAGAATACATATTTTAGAACTAAATTAGCTAAGTCTTCCAAAGAGGCCGTCAAATTACTGAAAAGAAATATAGACATCTTTGAGAATCAATCTACTACTACTAAAATACCATTGTAACCACTAGAATTAGGTAATTGCAAAATGAAATCCATAGAAAACAAGTGCCAAGGAATTGGCAGAATTGGAAGTTGCTGGAGCAGCCCATACTTCAGGTGTTTTGAGGACTTCTTCCAATTTCAATCATAGCATGCGTTGTGGAAACAAGAGCGGTGATACCCCCAAAGTTGTCCTCAAGTTCCAGAAGTTATTGGTCTAAGCGCCTGTAAGGAGATTGGATAAAATGATTTTAAGAATAGAGAGAGTGATGATAAGATAAATTCCTCCCCTCCAATCCTTCTTATACCATTTCCTGGAGGTCTGGTGATATGAACTATATGATATGTATGGTAATCCAATAGCCTCCCCCCCAACCCGGAGTTGAGAGTGAGGTATTTTTGATTCCTCCCTCTCAACCCTAACCTAGGTACAACCACAAGCAGCAAGATAGATGAAAAAATAACCCCAAGTACAGAACCCTAGCTCCACGCTAACCCTACCCCGTACCGCCCACCCTGTCTGAAACCCTCCCCTTCAATATCACGTACGTCCGGTTTTTCCTTCTCATGGCGGGGCCCTCCGCCGCCCCCTACTTGGAGCCTCCCGGGTTTAAACGTCCGCGCGCGCCCACGGATCCCGCAATCCATGGGTCGGCCCACGCTTATGCCCGCGCAAACCTCCCCGGCGCGTATAACCCCCAATTGCCCCACCCTTGCCTTTAGGACTAGCCACCCCCTACTCCCAGAGTAGGCCCAACCCGCACCTGGTGCTGAGCCCCGTAATCCCTGCCGCTGAGCCATCATCCACTCCAGCTGAGCCCGCAGCAGGAACTGCTGAGACCAAACGCACCCCAAATGCTGAGCCTGACCTACCCCACTGCTGAGCGCGCAGCCCGCAACGCAGCTCCTGATCCAAGGTTATAAATACAACACCACATCCCCCCCAGGTTGAGTTCTGTCCCAAGAGGTCCTTCCATCACTACCTTGACCCTACCGCGCTACCAGACCACCCCAGCTACTAGCCCAATCCACTACTCCGCTTCACTGCTCCGCTGCGCCCGCTGTGGTGTCAATTTATAGACACGGATCGGGAACTGTGTTGCGGCTGCGCGCTCAGCATTGGGGGCAAGCCGGCTCAGCATTATGGTATGCGGAGTGCTCAGAAGTGGCAGCGGCTGGATCAGCAGCAGCCGCTGTTTGGCTCTGCACCTAGTGGACGGGTCGGGCTCAGCATTGAATGCAGCATGGGCAGCAATCCGCCCCGGAGATTGGATTCGGAAGGTAGTGCGCTTGACTAGGTTTGCGGGCGGGCCGGTTTGGATACGTAGGGGCGGAGCAATCCGCGGGCTACAGAGGAACAGATGGAGCGCGCATGCAAGCGCGCCGATCATGCCGGATATCACCGAACACCCACAACGGGCGCGGACAAACGGATACGGACAGGCACGGGGGGCTCCAAGTAGGGCGCGGTGCAAGGACCGCGTCATGAGAAGGACAAACCGGATGGACAGAACGGCGTACGGACGACGGGGGGAGTTTGGTATGGAGGAGGTGGGGAGAGGAGGCTAGGGTTTCTGTTTTGGGATTGTTTTCTGTTTCTTTGTCATACTGTCATTTGCGCGTGTACTTAGGTTAGGGTTGAGAGGGAGGACTTATCCTCCCTCCCAACTCCGGGTTGGAGGAGGAGGAGGTATGGAAGGAGGAAGGGAAGCAGACCATCACATCATTGGATTGGATCACTCATCTCACCAGGAAATTAAAGGAACTCATACCGGATACACATCCAGGTGGAAAGTTCTTAGCATTGAGGGATTGGCAATTTCTCTCTCTCTCTACTTTTCTTTATCTCTTTATCTCCTTATTTCTATTTCTCATTTAAGTGCCACTTTGAACATCCTCATCTCCTTTCAAACGCAGGGAACCGTTAACTTCCAAACCTTGGGACAATTATAGAGGGATAACCTTTATTCTTTCCACACTGCGTCCTGGTAAGAATGAGAGTGAGATTGAGATCCCTGCCCACATCCTGAGCCAACCAAGTTCCCCGGAAGGTACCTGGACCGCCCCAGCTAAACTTCCACACAGTTACCCAGAGAATTCAACTGATAAAGAGAAGACAGAGAAAAGAACCAAACCCAAAAGAATTTTTTTTTTTTTTGCTAACATTGGGCCTCCCTTCCTTGTCCTGCATTACCCAACTGCAGGGCTTGTCCTCGCGTTTACGGACCCGGCTTGCACCACGCCCGCGTCCCATCCTTCCCTAGCTTCCCCCCCAACATGGCTGCTGTCCTCAACAGACAGTCTCAACCAATCCCACAAAGGTTGCATCCACCGGCCAATTCTCCAAACTTCTGTCCCAACGCACCTTCTGCCGCTATGCCATTCTGCACCTGACGTCCCACCACAAGTGTCCGTTGCACCAACGCAAAAACCTCTGCTAGCCATGATGGCAATGGGCCCGTCCTCTGTCAATCAGTCCCGCACTCCCCGCTGTAGAGACTCCTGTGGGATTATATAAAATAAAAGTAGCAAATAGCTTGCTGGCAGTCCTTGAAGGGGAATTTAGTATTTTTTCTACTCCTTTAGAGTATTAGTAAATACTAAGAGTGGTTTTTAATTGCCTGCCCTTCTAGTACTATAGTAAGTCTGCACAATAATTTATTTAAATGAATGGCTGGTTTCTTTGAGACTTAAAATAGGTCTCAAATAAGACCTAGATTAGTTATTGATTGATATTGGTAGGGTTTGTTGAAGAATGGACCAGATGTATTGGACTATTGGTTATTTATTGATCAGATATATTTGATCTTGACCAATATCCCAATATTAAATGGTTCAAGGGTTTATCAAAGGGATGGTTCAGGAGAGGACCCAAGGATGGTTTTACCCACAGGGGGCTGGGTAGAGGAAAAGGTTGGTGGATGCTTTTGGTTGTGCTCTCTTTCTTTGTAAGGGTTATTTATTAATTGAAGGGTGGTTCTTCTTTAATTTTGGTGCTGAATATTTAGGTCACAGAAGAACCCTTATTCCAGCACCTGTTGGGTGTTCAATTGGCTAAAGATGGGTAATAACTTGGTTTCTGATTTCTTGTTTCCTTTATAACTGGTTCACTGATACTATTTATCTGGGTAGGTACCACAGATGGGTACTGATGTGTGAGCTGGGGTGGGATGTGCCAGATGGCATGAGGAGGTATGAGGATACAACTTGGATAGGGCAGAGAGGCCCTCCTTAAATAGACAATCTGGTCCTCAGGGGATGCTCAGGGCTGCCCCTGAGGGTGCCCTGGGGATTCCCCTGTTACAGTGGGATACAGGTACATGAGACATTTTAGCTGGTTGGAAAAAGACATTGCATGAAACTGAGGGAATTATGCTGGTTGGACAAAAGACACTGCATGAAACTGAGGCAATTCTGCTGGTTGGACAAGGCTTTTACAGGTGTTTCCTGCATGCACAGACCTGCATAAACTGCTTTGAAGTGCAGATACAATATATTCCTGTGCAGTACTGGTGGTTTTTTTGGTGTTACTTGCTTCTACCTTCATGTATTTCTTGTGCATTACTGGTGGTCTTGTTTGTTGCTGCATGGTCTTGGCTGCCTGCATATATTGCTGGGTAGCCCTGTGGTACTTTTACTGGTGGTTTGTTTGGTATCACATGCTTCTGACTACATAAATTGCTGTGGGGTGCTGAGGGTTGTTGGTACTGGTAGTTTATTTGGTATCACTTGCTTCTGACTGCATAAATTGCTGTGTGGTGCTGAGGGTTGTTGGTACTGGTACTTTGTTTGTATCACATGCTACTGGCTGAATAAATTGCTGTGTGGTGCTGAGGGTTGTTGGTACTGGTACTTTGTTTGTATCACATGCTACTGGCTGCATAAATTGCTGTGTGGTGCTGAGGTTGTTTTGTACTGCATGGTTCTGGTAGTTTGTTTGGTATCACTTCCTCCTGCATATATTGCTCCTGTATACTTCTGCCCAGCCTTCTGTATGTATGCTTGCTTATTTGTTTGGTCCTGGTTGAGACTGGTTTCACTTTCTCCTGCCTGTACTGTTCCTGTATGCTTCTGCACATCTTTGTGTATGTATATTTGCTTGTTTGGTTGGTTCTGGACTGGTTGCACTGCCTCCTGGATCTGTATACTGTATTCTGGATGAGGTGACTGGATCTGGCATGCTGCACTGCCTCCTGTGTCTGTATGCTGTATTCTGGATGGGGTGACTGGATCTGGCATTCTGGATGAGGTGACTGGATCTGGCATGCTGCACTACCTCCTGTGTCTGTATGCTGTATTCTGAGTGAGGTGACAGGGTTGGTGTATGGTTCTGGTGTTGAGGGTAAACTGTTACTGGTATGTAATTGAGGGTTTGAAAGGTATGTCTTTATGCCTTCCACAGAGCTGTGACACCTGGTAGGGTATGAGTTTGCCACAGTTGAAGGGTTCTTGGGCTGTATCTTCTAATCCATGAGAGATAGAGGGGTACTTTGGCTGAGTGACTATAGGTTATTTGTGATTTAGAATCCATTTCTGAGGTTACTTTGAGGTTTTGAGCTGTTGTTACACTATAAAAGTGAGTCTGATGGCTATAGGACAGGTTTGGACTACCACACCACACCCTTCATCTTTCCATTCTGCGTTCATCCTCCTTGCCACCACCATGTCCTTCCATCCTGAGCGCATTCTCCCCACCGTCAAAGAGGCCCAGCCCCGGTTACAATCCTCTGACGCTTGGCCCTTTCCCACTGCTGCCACTCCTTACCTCTCCACAAGACCCATCCGCCTTTCATTGGTCCCTGAACCACATGGAGTATCCGCTCCCCGTTCCTTTGTCCTTGCTTGCTTCCTATCAGCAGGCTGAACCAGTTCCGCCAAGACCCGCTTTCCCAACACGCACCCCGCCTCTGCCAAGGAAACCGGTCCCGCGTTTGAATCCGTTGTCCAACCCTTGCGTCCCAGCCGCCGGCAATTGTTGTTATCCCCATACGTGCGCACCCAGGGCACAGACGCGCTAGGACGCTGAATACTCTCCAGATAGGCCTCAAGGCCCCTTACCACCTCTGTAAGTTTGTTTGCCCAAGGGATGGTAGCCGGTGATGGGTCCGGAATGCAAAATGCCCTGTAATACGGCTCTGCGTAATCCAATTCCGCTTGTAACCGGACCTTGCTGCACATGCCTGCTTTGTAGTCCAATTCCGCGTAGGGCTTGAAATTGACTTCCCAAAAACAAGAGTTGTGCCTCCCCCATCTTGCCAACATGTCCCCCTTCAGTGTTGGCCAATCCAGGTTCCGGTAGCCCCTCATTTCTTCAACGTCCCAAAGCTCTTCTGCATCCTTGATGAACAGGATGACATGGCGCGCCTTCTCAAAATCCAATGCGCCTTCAGATTCTGCAATTGTTTCATACCGTGAGATGAATTGCTCCACATCCATGGTTTTGAATCAAATATGAGGGTAATCCTTTGGGCTGGTGTGGAGGGCGTGGGAGAAGGAGGAAGAAAGAGGGGAAACTGCTGCTAGCATCCATAAGTGACTTTGAGAGACTTTGACAAAAGATTCTTCCTGGCCAGACCCCCAGATGTGGAAAAAAGAGGGGTGATACCATTCAAAGTTGTCCTCAAGTTCCAGAATTTATTGGTCTAAGCGTCTTTAAGGAGATTGGATACAATGAGTTTAAGAATAGAGAGAGTGATGATAAGATAAATTCCTCCCCTCCAATCCTTCTTATACCATTTCCTGGTGGTCTGGTGATATGAACTATATGATATGTATGGTAATCCAATAGCCTCCCCCCCAACCCGGAGTTGAGAGTGAGGTATTTTTGAGTCCTCCCTCTCAAACCTAACCTAGGTACAACCACAGGCAGCAAGATAGATGAAAACATAACCCCAAGTACAGAACCCTAGCTCCATGCTAACCCTACCCCATACCACCCACCCCGTCCAAAACCCTCCCCATTGATATCACATACGTCCGGTTTGTCCTTCTCATGGCGCAACCCTCTTCTGCGCCCTACTTGGAGCCCCCGGGTTTATCCATCCATGTGCGCCTGTGGATCCTGCAATCCCTTAATCAGCCCGCGCTTATGCCATGCGCAAACCTCCCCGGCGCGTATAACCACCAATTGCCCGCCCTTGCCTTCCGGAATAGCCACCCGCTACTCCCAGAGAAGGCCCAACCCACACCTGGTGCTGATCCCTGCAATCCCTGCCGCTGAGCCCTCATCCTCTCCAGCTGAGCCCGCAGCAGGAACTGCTGAGACCGCGCGCACCCCAAATGCTGAGCCCAACCTATCCCACTGCTGAGCGCGCAGCCTGAAACGCAGCTTCCAATACAAGGTTATAAATACAACACCACAGCGTTAACATAGTCTTTTACTTCATTGGTAATACCAGGCCAATAGAATTATTGTGCAATCAATTGGTAGTTTTTATCCTGCCCATAATGACAAGCAAGTTGGGAATAATGCCTTTAATCAAAGATATATAACTTAATGCAAGGATTATCTGGTACTACTATACAATTTTTATAAACTAAATAATCATTTTTGTCAATAATATAATCACTATCTAATAAGTTCGCATTCTTGCAAAGTTTTCTACACTTGAGGTTGTTGAGTTGAGCTTGTCAAATTTTGGAAGCCAGATCTCAAAGGTGAGTGATTATTGAACTGAGTTTGGAAGACTGGGTTGAGAAAAGTGTTGTAATGTTTTCAGGATTGTTGTTGGCAGAGGTGCTCCCCCCTCCTGGGTAAATGTTTTCCCAACATGACAAAGAATCAGGGACTACCTCTTGTTTCCCAGGACAGTACATTATTGTAAAGTTGAACTCAGAGAGGTATTTGTCCCAATGTGCCTGTCTGCGTGTAAGGACTTTTGAGCTCATGAAATATTTTAAAGAATTGTGATCAGTTAAGACCTCAAACGGTTCCAT
The DNA here is from genome assembly GCA_025617555.3 of Puccinia polysora. Classification (NCBI taxonomy): domain Eukaryota; kingdom Fungi; phylum Basidiomycota; class Pucciniomycetes; order Pucciniales; family Pucciniaceae; genus Puccinia; species Puccinia polysora. The sequence continues at coordinate 15,865,136 of CM062614.1, forward strand.
AAGGCTCAAAAGGTATGAACACCATTTTTTCAAGAAAAAAAGGATCTCAAGAAGTTCCTTGTCATGAATCTCATAATTAAGCTCTGCAGCAAGCACTTTGCAAAACTCAAAAGCTACAGGATGAAAAACAGAAGAAGAGGAGGAAAACTGCAAGATTACTCCTGCAATTGCATTTTTGCTTGTATCTGTTTAGAAAATAGTGCAAGATAGCTTGTTAAAGTGAGCAAGTATTGGAGCAGTGGTAAAGGCTTTCTTCAGAGCTTTTAACTCCAAAGAAGCTTGTTCTGTTAAACAAAATGAGTGTTTTTTTGAAGAAGGTTTGTGAGGTTTTCTGTTTTCTTGACATAATGCTCAATAAAACTCCTGTAAAAATTACTGAAACCAAGGAAAACTTGAAGGGATTTAACAGAGGAAGGTGGGGTCCAGTCCAATATGCGTTGGATTTTGGCTGGGTCCATTGATAGTCCTTGCTGCAAGACTATCACACCTAAAAATTGAAGAGAAGGAGTATGAAATTTGCACTTAGAGGCTTTTGCAAACAGTTCATTCTTGAAAATTCTCTGCAGCACCTCTTGCACATGTGCAATGTGATCCTCAAGAGGTTTTGAGTAGACTAGTATATCTTCAAGACAAAACACAAGATATTTCTCTGCAAGGTCAAAAAAAAAAGTCACTGACAAAATGTTGAAAAGTGGAAGGAGCATTTCAGAGGCCAAAGGGCATGAGGGTATACTCATAACTGCCAAAGTGTGTTCTCATTGCTGTCAAATACTCATGGCCTTTTGAAATGCAAACTAGGTTAAAGGTGCCTCAAAAGTCTAACTTTGAGAAATAAGCAGCTCCATGAAAGAGAGTGAGGAGGTGCAACATAGGCAGTACTGGGTAGCCATTCTTCCGGGTTACCTGGTTCAGTTTCCTATAGTCAACACAAAGGCAAAGTCCACCATCTTTCTTTGGAACAAATAATAGGGGTGAAAAGGTGTTCAAATTGCTTGGTCAAAGAAATCCTTTTGAGACATTTTATTCTTGAAGCGCAGTTTATTCCTGCTTTGAGAGAGAGTAGACTGGTACGGGTGCCGGTGGTGGGCCAGTAAGTTTGATCTTATGATTGCAAGAATGGAATGGAGGGAGTTTATCTGCCTTTACATCTGAAAAGACGTTGGAGAAGTCATGACAAAAACAAGTTAAAGAATCTTGAATGATTTCTAAATTTTCAATATTTCCATCTTTGAGCACGGGATTCAAAGTGCTTGCGTGATGAAAGAAAATTAGGCAGCTCAAACTACACCATATGGTTGGTGCCCGTTTCTCTTTGAAGAAACAAGGAAGAGGTAAGTTGGAAAAATAAGCAATAACCCCTCAATATGAAGAGGGAACTTGGGAATGAAGGTGAGGATATTGCAAATCTCCTGGCAGAAAAGTGTCATCCAACTTGCTGAAAATGTCAGGTAGGCTGTTTAATTCCTGTTTGACAGAAGGGTTAGTCTCCTGGGATTGCAAGGCTCAAAGGTAAATTACTCCTTCTTGCCAATTCACATCTGGATTCCAGTGTACTAGGAAATCATGGCCTAGCATGGTATCATCCATTCCAGGAATATCCAAGACAAATAAATCCCAATCAAAGCTGGGGAAATTGGAGAATGAAAATGTCAGCTTGCTCCTATGTACAGAGCAAAACTGTCAAATAGTAACACAAAACTATGAAAAATAAGCCTATCTCAATTAAAAAAATAAGGAGTGATAAATCCATGAATATTATTACTGGAAAAGATTTTTCACCCAAAATTAGGTAGGGTCACTCACTGACCCCACCCTTGAATTCCAAGTCCTTATATTTTTAAAATAATTAAAAAGAAAAGTACTAAAAATTATGACACCAGTGTGGCACTTTTTGGCCATTATAATATTTCACATTTATTGTCACGTATAGGGTTTACACCTAAAATTCACTCAGAATTGAGGTGTTGTGTATATTTTAGGAGTTACACGCGGAAATGTGTTATGTCACAATTCCTGCGTGCAGCCCCACATCATTACATATCCCTACGTACTAGCAGCAGCAGATTCCCGCTTACTAGAGACCCGCGCGCAGCTGATTCTGCCACGCACACAGCAGATCCTACCCCGCGCGCATCTGTACTAACTGATCCCCGCGTCCCAATCAGTCGTGACTGATCTGACAACCAGGTACTGCTCAGAAGAGCTACAACCTAGTTAGGGTTGCCTAGTATATGTAAAAAACTGACATATGCATTACTAATGATCTAAAAGGATCAAAACTTAAATAAAATTAATGAAAATTAAGTTTAAAATATTTTTTAATAATAAATCAAAGGTCAAGAATTATCACGTAAATCACTGATCCTGATCTTTGAAGACCACAAAACACTACAAGGAGTGTTCATAAAAATTATTAAAAAATATCTACATAATCAACAGATGATGGAAAATCAGTAAACATCCACATCTGCACGCTTGAAAACAATATCAATTGTAAAAATGAAGGATGAGTACAGAATGATCAAATTTAAGCCATAACAGATTAACAGATCCTGTGACTAAAATAGTACAGAAATCCAGCATATCTAAGGACAGCTGATTGACAGCACCAAGTGGACGTGCTACTCTTGCCCTGATTGGCTTTCCAGCCTCAGCCCACAAGCAGAACCCTCTCTACGTTCCCTGAGAAGATCAAAATCACCCCAAAAAGGTATTTATACAGACCTCTTTGGATCCATTATTCCATCATCAGTTACCAGGTATTATTTATTATCAATCAGACCCCGTTTCATTGTTGATCAAGTGCTTATATCAAGATAAGCAAGTGATTTATGAATTATTCTGTAGTAGTATTATTTACCCTTATAAAGCAATCAACCATTGAAGCTTAGTCGAGCAATCTACCTCATCTGCTCTGAAACCCTTTCAATTATTCCAGGATTTTTGTGGTAAAGTGCTCAGAGTGAGTGTTGCCCTTCCTGTCTTGTCCATTTGTGCTGTTAAGCCCGGCCATTAGTGGAATAAGTCCTTTCTAAGGCACCCATCTTAATTCCAAGGTTCTTAAACTTCCTAAGGAGGCCCCTTGAAGTGAGGTTGCTATTCTGTAAATATCCCCAGTAGTACAATACTGTGGCCCCTCTTTTATATTATATTGAAAAACATTTATTACAAAACCAATTAAACCTTGCAAGTTCTCTTATTATATCACATATTTGAGCTTCTAAGTGTTTAGTATTGGAATAATAATTATTATTATCATTCCAGCATTTTTATCACTCTCTGTATTTAAAGGACTGCAAGGTCCCTGGTATCAGAGAGCTGAAAGCAAAGGTCCATTTTGCCTTTTGGGAAACCCAATGAGACAGGTCAGTTGCACTACTTACTAAATAGATAGGAAACTTATCTATCTTGGAATTTGTAAGGTTTTTGGAAACAGCAAAAGATTCACTTATAAAAGAAACATTAGCACCAGAATTGAGTAAAACTCAATAAGGAGAGTTATTGGAATGGAAAAGGACAAATCTTGAAATTGGAGCACGTAGTGTTTTGCAAGTGTGAAGATTAACTTGCTGTAATTTAGATAATGGGTAGCCTTCCTTGCAAGTGTTGGGAAAACTACAAGCTAACTTTTTGACTGTTTATCCACTTCATTTGCTAGCCACTTTGCACAACTATTGACATCCTGTTTACCTCCAAAATAAATACACAACCCATTCTTTTCCCTCCTTAACCGTTCCCCATTGAGGAGCATCCCAGTTTCTTTATCCAGGAACTTTTTAGTTTTGGCAACTGATTTTACTTTTGGGTTGGAGTGCAAGGTTGGATTTTTTCTGGATTGATTTTGGTTTTTAAAAGATTGTTTCAAGGGGTTGTCCAACTTTGGAGTCAAAGTTGATGGTCCATGGTCATTTTGTCAAGAGCAGTTCTTGTTGTGATAACCATTATTGATCTCAATCACGTGGTCAATTAAAAGTTGAAGGGAGGTTTTCTTATGTCCCCCAACTGCAAGTTTTTCAATTACGCGTGCCGGTAAACCTTTTCAAAAAGGAAATAAAAGGGCTGCCTTGTTCCATTGGATGAAAAACTGCAGAGTTTGAAAATTGGAAATATAAAAGGAAGCTCTACTATTTTTCTTCATGACTAGATTATTAAGTTTGTATTTGGCATTTTGAGATTCATTAGGGTAGCCAAACAGGGTGAAAAGGTGTTGCTTGAACTTGTCCCAATTTTTGAGAATACAAGTGGGGCTATTATTATCTGATAGTTCAACGTAAGGTTTGAACCACTGCAAGTCTCCTCAAGCAAGGAAGGAATATGCGTACATAAATCTAAGTCTATCAGTGAGAAAATTGTGAGAATTGTTTGAGAAGATGATTTTGCAGGACTGTAAGTAGGATCTAAGCTTATGAGGGTGTTCCCCAGTAAAGTGATCAGGCTGCTTCATGCCCAGGGTGAAAAAACTAGGACCACTCAGACAAGATTTCAAGGCAGTTTGATTGAGTTCCTGGATCAGAGTTGTGAGTAAGGTTGAGGCACCGGTTTTGGGAGCATTATTGCAAGCCTGCAATCTACCAAGAGTTGAGGTTTCATTGGAGGAGTCTTTGATTTTTTGAAGAGGGTCCACTTCCTCCTGCAAGGGAGCAAGGGGATCATCAAGAGGTTCAACCCAAGGCAAGTTAGAAGAAGGGAAAGGATCTAAAGTTTTTCTGCCCCAGAAAGCTGGATCTCCCTACCCAATGGATATCATCATTTTAAGGGGTGAGGGAAGCATTCTTGGTTAAGAAAGTACATGAAATTGTAAAAGGAAATCTATTATAGGTTGGAAAGCTATGGTAGATGAGTTGAGTTAGTTAATTTACTGTCACACAACCACCCCATGTACTATAGGGCAATCTTAGATGGTTGTCAGGGAAAAGTAAAGCTGAGTGCAAGGGCAAGTGCAAGGTAGCAAGGGCTAACTGCAATGTGCAAACTTATGGTGGAGTAACTTAACACAAAGTGAGAGGGATGAATGTTCCAATGGAAAGAAACCAAACCCAAGCCCAATGTGATGACTGGATTTAGCAAATGCAAGAATGTATGAAATTAACTAACTGAGGAGACAATCCTCAGGAAAACAGAATAGCCTTTATAAGGTCATCCAAGATGACTAGATACAACCTGATGGATGGTCAACTACAGTCCAAAGCAGTGAGGAACTGAATGACATGGACAGAGTACAAATTGAAATGACAATATGAATCTTTTCCAAGGTTGTAGTGTAAGTGCAAGACAATAGGGGACAAATGTATTGGAATGTAACGGTTGAGACATGAGGGAATGAAGTCAGAAGCAATGAAAATATGAAGGTGTAGTTTATGCAGGGTAAGGGACTATTCCATTTGCAAACTATAGAGTTGAGATGGTTTGACTAGCCTGAGTGTAAACTAGCAATAGCATGTGACCAGAAATGGGAACCAAAGGGTTATTCATACCCGGGGTGAAAAGAGCAGAACCAAATGGATGGTTGACTGAGGTAGAGTTGACTGCAAGGTTTTTGAGGGGATGCTGAGTCATTTGCCAAGAATGGATGGTTGTTATGCTGGAAAGAGTTCATAAGCGGAAGGTACCATTGATTTTCTGCTTCTAGTTTGTCACGCTTATGGACTGAGGTAGGTGGTACTTGAAGAAAAAGAGTATTTCAAAGTAGGAAGACAACAACACTTAAGCTCAAAGTGTGACACTGAAAAAAACAAGGCAATTTGTTTGTGAAGCTCTAGAAGAAATGCAATAACAGATTCAAACAAGAATAACCCACCACTTCTCAAGGAACTCAAGAGTAGCGTGGCAGAATTCAAATTTTGAAGAATAAAGCAAGGTCTAACACTCCAGGTTTCAAGCTTAAAGAAACCTCTTAGTCAAACGTGACTGGATCCAGAAAGATGATCAGGGAAGGACCAGACCAGTATGGTCAGAAAAAGGGATCAAGAGTAGTATAAAACACTCAATAATTCCAGCATACAGAATTCTATTCAACCAGCAAAGCTATGGTTGGTGATAAGGATCAGGGTCACAGGTGGACAGATCAAAGATTGAGTATGGAGGCTCAAAGGATCAAGGGGCAATCAAAAGATATACCCAGCAAAAAAGTTGCAGATGAGGGGAAAGAGGCCCTCCAGAATGATTAAATTACTGATTTATAGATGAGATGGATGATCAAAAAAGGCAGGGGAGAGCCCCTCCTTTTATAGAAAAGAGGCCTTCAGACTATTTACAAGAGATACTTACAAATGAGTGCGGATTTTTTTTTTGGATGAAGATTGGCAACAGGAACCACCTGACATGGGAAAAAAAAGAAAAAGTGAAGAGGAATATGGTAAACTTCCCGCTTCAAGGAAAACTGTGGCGGTGGATGATAGGTTTCAACAGGTTTGACCGGCCGCAAACGTGGTTGGCCAAGGGAGGATCATTGTTCATGTGCAAGATGAAGATGGTTGCCCGCAACCGTCAAAAGTGGTTGCAAAGGTTACAACGGCCCAAAAAAACAATTTTGGTTTGCGGGCATCAGAGATGGATTGAGCAGAGCCAATAAGTTGGGATTGTTGGGGCCAATTGGTCAAATGCACTTACCGTGACCAAGACAGGAATTGGTAATTTTTTGACACTTGAGCGGAGTACTGAAGCAAGATTGAATACTGGGGGTGATGATCAAATTGGGAGAGTGGGTGGTAGTAGTAGTAGTAGTAGTAGTAGTAGTAGTAGTAGTAGTAGTAGTAGTAGTAGTAGTAGTAGTCAAGGGATTACCAAAGAATGAACAACAATGATTGATGAGAACATGCAGATGAAGATATGCCCAAAGGTCTTGAAGGGTTATAGGATCAAGGGATGGGTGCATTTGGTGAGTAAGGATTGATTTGGTTGAGGAGGTGTAGTCACCAAATGATTTAATAACATGAGTAGCCAGTAGTCCTTGTAGTTGAGATTCAATCAGAGAAGAGAACAAGAGGAAGGAATTTGCAACAATTCTTGCCAATTTCACCAGAAAGCTTAGAAATTGCAGCCTTCAAAGGAGCATGGCCTTATTCCACCATGCCTTGGCCTTAATGATAATAAGGAGTAGTAACTGTATGCTGTCCTGGAAGAGATTGGATCATTTTAGAAAGTTTGCCACCAAATTTGGAGCCACCATCAGTAGAGTAAGATCAAGCCAGGCCATAACGCATCTTCCAGGTCTCATAGAAGAAAGCTGCTACTGTTCAGAGTCAGAGCTAAGATTCTTAAGAAACTTGGCTTCAACCCATCCAGAAAAAAAATCTCTAGCCACATTAAGGTACTTAGCGCAAACTGCCTTCATATGAACTACATACATAGAACTCCTTCCAAAGACAGTGGACTCCCCAGTAGGATTAAAAATTTCAGTTGGATTCCTAAGATCACTTTTCTGACAAACTTTGCAACTCTTGAAACATTGAGAGACAGATTTCTTCAGAAAGGGCCACCAGAATTGCTCAGATAATTGTTGATAAGTTTTGGTTTCCCCATGATGACCAAGACCTTCATGGAGAATCTCAAGGATAGAATCTTGTTTAGAAGAGAAAGTAACAACAATTAGACCACAAGGATTTCCTCTTTTAATAAGCCTAGAGCCTTGGAAAAAGAAACTAGAGGACTTTCTTTTAAGAGATTGGAATTCTTTAGCAGAGAGGTAAGGAGTTTTTTGAAGATTTAAAAGGTAGTGCTCTAGTTTAAGCCAGAAACCTTGTTCAAATCCAGAATAATCTTTAGAAGAGAAAGAGAAGACAGGTTGGATTAAAGGTTCTTCTTCATTGAAATCAGTTCCAACATCAGATTAATTGACTCCAAGAGGTTGTTGAGATAAACCATCAGCCTTAGTGAAAGATTTCCCAGGCCTGTGAAAAACATGAAAGGAAAAAAGCTGGATAAAGGCCACCCAAAAAGTCATAGAAGCATTGGAGAGGCTGGGAGAATTGAAAATTTCAATGATGGATCTAGCATCAACTTGTATTTTGGAGTGTTGGCCCCAGAGAACGGTTTGAAGTTTCTTCATCATTCAAGCCACACCACAAAGTTCCAATCTGGGCTCAGAGTACCTAGACTCTACATCTGAAAATAGCAAAGATTCATAAAGAGCAAGATGGTCCCAACTATTTTCATCTTCCTGGGTAAGGAAAGCCCCAACAGATTGATAACTAGAATTGGCAGCCAGCTTGATCTTGCCAGCCCCAGGTCAATAGGAGATCTTTTTCAAAACTATATCTTTACCCAACATCATTTTGAGCAACTGAAAAGAATGTTCACAGTCCTGTGTCCAAATCCATTCATCATCTTTCCTGGTTAGATGATGTAAGGGTGCAAATATTTTGGATAAAGATGGGATGAAGATTCTAACATAAGTGAAAACACCTAGGAAGCCCCTAACTTCAGTGGGATTGATTGGATTAGGCCAAGAGATGATGTTGTTGACTTTGGCTGGTGCCATACTTCTTCATTCCTTGCAGACCACATGACCAAAAATTGCCAGAGAAGGGAAACAAGCAGCCAGTTTTGATCCAGAGACAGTAAGGGCAGATTCCTCAATTCAGAACAGAATCCTTTACAAAGTAGTAAAATATTCCCAAATAAAACAAAAAATTACTGAATGCCAAGGTAAGAGCTCATTATCATAGTCAGAAACTGGACCTTAAATTCCACCATCATCAATCCAGATACCAGCATGATCAGGGATTTCACCCTGGAGGATCCACATAATTTGAGCCTGATAGACTGCAACCAAATTGGTGGAACCTTGTGGCAATCAAGTAAGTTGAAATTGACAAAGAGTTGTATCAAAGGTAGTGAGAGGGCAAGAAATAGGATGTAAGGATTATTTTTCATAGCAACCCATAATGTCCCCTAGACCATAGCAAGCTGTCCCAGAGAGAGATTTGACAAATTCTTCAGTAGCAGGAGGAATGACAGAGTCTTCATTAGTAACTTTATTAAGAGGTTGGAGATCATGAACTATTCTAAGTTAAACATTACCCTTGAGGACAAAGAAGACAGGGCTGGAATAAATAGAAGTTGACTGCTCATATAGGCCAGTACAAAATTTTTCATGGACCAACTTAATAAATTTGTTAACTTTAGAAGAAGGGATAGGGATCTTCCTCTTTTGCCAAGGATCATGTTCAACTACAGGGATGATATAAGGGAGGCCATAGGATTCTTTCAAGAGACCTCTCTCTTCTTCACAGAAAGCAATAGATTTTTCCCTTAGAAATAAGACATTTTTGATCAAATTTAACTCATCAGGAAAAAGCCATCCCTCTTGACCAAAGTTGACCACCTTCAGATGTTCTTCAGTGAACCAACAATTGGGTCACAGAGGGACCAGTAAGAGATTGAGGAAGATAACAGGAAAAATCATAAGATAAGGAAGGACACATAAGAGGAGGATTGAGGTTGAGAGGCATAGGCTGGTTGACGGGCTGGACTTTCTTGGAAACTGGCTTATACTTGGTGGAAACCAAGAGAAGTTCTTGTTTCCTCCAAGAGTTGACCAGTGAGACTTGATCACAAAAATTGAGTTGGCAGCTTGCTACTATTTACAGAGAAACCTGTCAATAGCAACACAAAACTATGAAAAATAAGAATATCTCAATTAACAAAATAAGGAGTGAGAAATCCATAAATATTATTACTGAAATAAATTTCTCACTCAAAAGTAGGTAGGGTCACTCACTGACCCCACCCTTGAATTCCAAGTCCTTACATTTTTAAAATAATTAAAAAGAAAAGTACTTAAAATTAGGACACCAGTATGGCACTTTTTGGCGATTCTAATATTTGACACGTATTGTCACGTATAGGGTTTACACCTAAAATTCACTCAGAATTGAGGTGTTGTGTATATTTTAGGAGTTACACACGGAAATGTGTTATGTCACAATTCCCACACGCAGCCCTGCATCATTACATATCCCTACATACTTGTAGTAGCAGATTCCGCATACTAGAGACCCCCACGCAGCTAATTCTGCCACGCACGCAGAGGATCCTACCACACGCGCATCTGCAATAACTGATCCCCGCCTCTGGATCAGTTGTGACTAATCTGACAACCAGGTACCGCTCAGAAGAGCTACAACCTAGTTAGAGTTGCCTAGAATATGTAACAAATTGACATATGCATTACTAATAATCTAAAAAGATCAACACTTAAATAAAATTAATGAAAATTAAGTTTTAAAACATTTTTTAATCATAAATCAAAGATCAAGGATTACCACGTAAATCACTGACCCTGATCTTTGAAGACCACAAAACACTACAAGGAGTGTTCATAAAAATTATTAAAAATTATCCACTTGATCAGCAGATGATGGAAAATCAGAAAACATCCACATCTTTCTTGCTTTAAAGCAATACCAATAGTACAGAATGATCAAATTTACGCCATAACAGATTAACAGATCCTGTGGCTAAATTAGTACAGAAATCCAGCAGATCTAAGGTCAGCTGATTGACAGCACCAAGTGAACATGCTGAGCTTGCCCTGACTGGCTTTCCAGCCTCATAACACGAGCAGAACCCTCTCTACGTTCCCTGAGAAGCTCAAAAATCACCCCAAAAAGGTATTTATACAGAACTGTTTGGATCCATTATTCCAGAAGAAGTTGTTGTCTTTTTCGTTCATATTCTGTAACTAACAAATTTATTTAAATTTATCTCCAACTTAATTTTTACATTAAATGACTACTCATGTTTCAGGCCCCCTCTGGGGCTCTCTAGTTGTCACTAAACTGCTGTCTTAGGCCCCTTTTGGGGGTTCTCTAGTTATGCTCAAATACTGGTCCTTCCTTGGGACCATGAATGAAAAATCATCTGATTACCAGACAACTAAACCGGAGTGTCCTTTCCTCCTATTCAGATCAGTTCAACTTGAATATACAAGTACTTTCCCTCCGTCCTTGGCTCTTTGTAGCCTTATCAATACATCTCATTTGGTTCTTCAGTAGCCTAACATACTCCTTCCTTCTCCAAATAACCTTGCTACTCTTATTAAAAACATTCAGAAGTTAATCAGTTTACCAGGAATTATTATTATCAATCAGACACTGTGTCATTGCTAGTCAAGTGCTTATGAAGAATCTAAGCAAGTGATTTATGACCAATTCCGTAGTATTATTATTTATTTCTTGAAACCAACCAACCCTTGAAGTTAGTCAGACAATCCACCCCATCTGCTCTGAAAACCTTCCTATTATTGCAGGATTTTTGTAGTAAAGTGCTCAGAGTGAGTGTTTTCCTTCCTGTCTAGGCCATTGTGCTGTTATGCCCGGCCATTAGTGGAATAAGCCCTTTCTAAGGCACCCATCTTCATTCCAAGGTTCTTAAACTGCCTAAGGAGGCCCCTTGAAGAGAGGTTGCTTTGTCTGTAAAGATCCCCAGTAGTATGATACTGTGGCCCCTCTTTTATATAAATATTGAAAAATTTTTATTACCAAACCAATTAAACCTTGCAACTGCTCTTATTTTATTATTATTTATTTGAGCCTCTAAGTGTTTATTTTTGGAATAATAATAATTATTATTAACCCAGTATTTTTATCACTCTCTGTAGCTCAAGTACTGCAAGATTCCTGGTATCAGAGAGCTGACATGAGTCCAAGTTCCAACATTTTCCACGTCAAATGTTCTTCAACATCCTCAAAGGGTGCCTTTTCCATAAAGGGAGAACCAGGAGATAATACGTTGCTCACATGTGTGGCACAAGGTAGTGTTTTTAAAATGATAGTTGAACTTTGCCCTGGCAGTGCACAATTTGGAGGACTTACTTGTACCCCAAATTGTTGAAATGAAATGGATCCCCTTAAAATTGATCTCTAACCACGATCCTCTTCCGTGCACCCAATGCGCACATGTCTCAGTTCCCTATCTCATCCGCGCAATGGCGCCCGCTCACCTGCAATAATAATCCGCGCAACGGCGCGCATGGGCGCGCGCATCCTATCTCCTCATTGCTTTCATCCATTCATCTCCACCATTTTCACCTCGCTCCTCGACTCTCACCACTTCTACCATCCACCTCATCATTCCCCTTCTGCTTATTCACCCACTTCCTTCATTGCTTCCGCTATCCATCTCACCCACTTCCACGCTTGCTTCCACCATCCATCTCAGCTTCCGCCTCGTTCATTGCTTCACTCAAATTATGTTTAACTCACTCCATCTTGTAATCAACACTCACCTCCGCCAAAACTCATCATCCTCATCTCCTCAATAATCTCAATACGACATCTCCCTCAATAAGCTCAATACGATAACCTCCTCAACTTCATCACTTTGTCAAACCAACACTCACCACTCAACATTGAGGGATTTCCTTTCTTTAGTGTTCATATGTGAGGTTGTCTCTATGCTGATCCTTACACTGGCTTCAAATCTCACTCACGTGCTTATCTCCGACACATGTCAGATCCAGTCCTTTCTTTTATTTTCTTTTCTTTTATTTTCTTTTGTTACCAACCTGAGGGCCCAATCCTTTTGTGTCCGCCTAGAGTGAGAATCATTCTTTATTTTCTTCATTCTCCTTTTCATTCTTTGTTTCCTTCCTAAGGCTCTTGGTGATTCAATCGCGCTTATTCTGTTGGTTCAGGAATCAAAAACATTCAACTCTTCACAAATTGCATCCACTGAAGCCTATATTCCTCCATACCAAAACCACCAAGAATAGATGAGATCAGGATCTAGTTTAGATTCATTACAGAGATTCAAAAAAGAACTGATAGAAGATTTATCAGACCTAAGATTACAAGGAAAAGAATACACAACAGATCCAGAGAAAGAAGGAAAAGAAATATTTTTGTATTTTTGTATTTTTCTATTTTGACATGTTTTTGATTTTTGATATTTTCCAGCTTAGATGAAAATGATGAGAGGAATGAAAAAGAAGCCTGAGGGATGAGATTTGACCCTTGAGTTGAAGTCTGAGGCTGAAAAGAACTACCACTATTAAGTATAAACTATTCCCATAAAAAATGAGAGGAATTGGAATTATCCTTCTGCTTCCCTTTTAAAGATGATTTAGAAGGATTACCAGGATAATCTCTTTCCAAAAAAAAAGAATCCAAAGAACAGAGAGTAACTTCAATCTTTCTACTATCAGCATCAGGGAGAAGAATTCTATCCCCAACTTGATCAGAAAACATCAGAGTAGCACCAAAATCCATCAAGAAAGGTCATCCCAAGCTCATAGGCCCTTCCAAATGAGTGATCCAAAAATGAAATGTTCCAACAATATTTTGACAAATCCTGACTAGAATATCTTCAGCAATAACAATCAATTCACAAGACTAATTACCTATCCCATGGACTGCAGACTTGAAGCTGAACCTAGGACTGAGTTTGAGTTTACAGGCTATAGCATCCAAAATTAAGTTGAGCTGAGATCCACAGTCCACAAGAGGAGAAACAGTTTTAGCTGAGTCACCAAGATAACAGGGGAGGAAACCAAGAGGACAGGAGTAAAGATTGGGATGTCAGCTTGCTACTATATACAGAGAAACCTGTCAATAGCAACACAAAACTATGAAAAATAAGAATATCTCAATTATTAAAATAAGGATTGAGAAATCCATACATATTAATACTGAAATGAATTCCTCACCCAAAACTAGGTAGGGTCACTCACTGACCCCATCCTTCAATTCCAAGTCCTTATATTTTTAAAATAATTAAAAAGAAAAGTACTAAAAATTACAACACCAGTATGGCACTTTTTGGCCATTCTAATATTTCACACGTATTGTCACGTATAGTGTTTACAACTAAAATTTACTCAGAATTGAATTGTTGTGTATATTTTAGGAGTTACACGCGTAAATGTGTTATTTCACAATTCCCGCGCGCAGCCCCACATCATTACATATCCCTACGTACTAGTAGTAGCAGATTCCCGCGTACTAGATACCTGCGCGCAGATGATTCTGCCACGCACGCAGCGGATCCTATCCCGCGCGCATCTGTACTAACTGATCCCCGCATCCCAATCAGTCGTGACTAATCTGATAACCAGGTACCGCTCAGAAGAGCTACAATCTAGTTAGGGTTGCATAGTATATGTAACAAACTGACATATGCATTACTTATAATCTAAAAAGATCAAAACTTAAACAAAATTAATGAAATTTAATTTTAAAATATTTTTTAATAATAAATCAAAAGTCAAGGATTATCAAGTAAATCACTGACCCTGATCTTTGAAGACCACAAAAAACTACAAGGAGTGTTCATAAAAATTATTGAAAATTATCTACACGATCAACAGATGATGGAGAATCAGTAAACATCCACATCTGCCGGCTTTAAAGCAATATGAATTGTACAAATGAAGGATGAATGCAGAATGATCAAATTTACGCCATAACAGATTAACAGACCCTGTGGCTAAAATAGTACAGAAATCCAGAAGATCTAAGGACAGCTGATTGACTGCACCAGGTGGACGTGCTAATCTTGCCCTGACTGGCTTTTCAGCCTCAGCCCAAGAGCAGAACCCTCTCTATGTGCCCCAAGAAGATCAAAATCACCCCAAAAAGGTATTTATACAGACCTCTTTGGACCCATTTTTCCATCATCAGTTTTACCAGGAATTATTTATTATCCATCAGAAACCGTGTCATTATTGATCAAATGCTTATATGAAGATAAGCAAGTGATTTATGACTTAGTCTTTAGTAGTATTATTTACCTTTATTAACCAATCAACCATTGAAGTTTAGTTAAGCAATTTACCCCATCTGCTCTGAAACCCTTCCAGTTATTCCAGGATTTTCGTGGTAATGTGCTCAGAGTGAGTGTCAACCTTCCTGTCTTGGCCATTTGAGCTGTTAAGCCCAGCCATTAGACCCATTTTTATTAAAAGGTTTTTAAACTGCCTAAGGAGGCCCCTTGAAGTGAGGTGGCTAGTCTTTAAAGATCCCCAGTAGTATAATACTTTGGCCCCTCTTTTATACTATATTGAAAACCATTTACTACCAAACCAATTAAACCTTGTAACTGCTCTTATTAAATCATTTATTTGAGCTTCTAAGTGTTTATTATTGGATTAATTATTATTATTATTATTCCAGCATTTTTATCACTCTCTCTAGGTAAAGGACTGCAAGGTTCCCAGTAGCAGAGAGCTGACATGGAGTCTGAAGAAGGACTATTTCCACCCAAGTCCTCCATCCAAATACCAGAGGAGACCTTTAATTTGTCAGGACCAATCCCCACATGTCAATGAGAGATCCATTTCTTCATTCCTTCAGCAACAGATGGAGAGATTGATAGGAGTTCAGCCACAGATAGATCAGTAATTTTGAGATCAGAAATTTTTTTCAATACTCCTTCCACAGCATTGGAATTGTCCTTTGAGATTCCCGTTTCAAATTGAATTTTGGGCTAGCTGAAGGGAGGAAGTTCAGGTGAAGCAGGAACTAAGATGGGATCAGAATGATGAGGTGACTTGGATGAAGGAGAAGGATCAGAGTGATCTGAAAACCTTTCAATGGGTGGCTCCTTTTCCACCTCCATGTTTTCCACATGAGAGGAAGGAGGCTCAGTTGAGGGTCAATGTTTGACTGTTTTTCACAGAATTGAAGTTGGCAAGGAAGGGGCCTTGTGAGGTTTAGGTTCCTCATGCCATTTTCTAGCTGGATCAGATTGATAAGTAGTCCCAGCAAGACTGGAGGAAGAGGTAACTGGAGGGTACCAGGGTTGAAGAGTACCACAGGAAGATGGGAAATCAAAGGAAGCAATGGATGCTTTCATTGGAGGTGGAGGCTGATAAGAGGCCACCACATGACAAATAGGGCAAGATGAATCAAAAAGGATTGGAGCACCATCAGGCAGAAAGAAATTTTTCCCCTTCTGCCCCACCAACTTTTCCTTTATATCCTTCTGGATTTCTAAGCATTGTCCAGTTCCATGGCCTTCCCTGTGACAGTAGTAACAGACCAGGTTAGATTTAGGGACAGAAGTAGAGATTTTAGGAGTAGCAAGATAAGAAATCTTTTTATCTATTTTTTTCTCAAAAGCTTGAAGTATATTGGTGATTTTGTCTAGAGTAGTAGGTTCTTGAGTAAAATTAGGACCTGCTTTACGTCTTTTATCTGCCATTATCTTAATCATAATATTGTTTGATTCTTTGAAAGAAGGATCATGGACTGGTTCAGTGGTTCTAGGTTTTTCAAAAGTTAAAGCAGTTTGACCTTTCATGACTTCATTCACAGTACTTCTAAGGACAAGGAAAACAGGGAGCTTGAATCAATTATCCCTGGTGGTGATCATAGATCCAGATTTGACCAATTTGTCTTTAATCCTTTCCTGCACAGCCAAGAAAAAATATTGGAAGAATTGTGCTTGAACTTTTTCCACTGAATTGATGTGATTGTTTTGGATAAGATAATTTTGGATAGGATCCCAAGACTTCCTGAAAGACTGGTAGTCAGAGGCTGAAGAAACACCACTATTTGATATCCATTGAGAGACAAGAGCATCCAAGTCCTGTAAATTAAACCAAGCTACATCCATTTTACCCCAATATGCCAACATTGCTTCCCAAAGAAGCGTCCAGTCATGGGATTTTAATCCTTTGAACAACTCAATTAATTCCATAACTTCATCAGAGGAGATAAAGAATCATAAATGATAGGCCATATTGTATTTTCTTGCTCCATCCACTTCAGCAGCCATTTTTTAAGAGTCCAAGAACCGTTTGACATTCACCCCATTGAACCCTAATTCCTTGTTCTTAGGTTTGATCTTGACCATCTTTGGTCAAGCTGAGGTGTTTGGAGTACCAGTAGATTCCTTTGAATAACAGAATTCCTAGAGGATCCAAAGAGCAGATTTTCAAAGTGGCTCACAAGTAAGGCAGGAGTAAGGTTTCATGAAAAAACAACAAGTACCTTGCCCAGATGGTTCACAAATTGGGAAGACTTACTTCTAGGATAAGTTGCCTCCACAGATCAGATCTGAGAAGAGAAAGAACAGAGAAGAAAAATTAAAAAGATTGAATTTCAATGTTTTGATTACAAACCTTGATGGGACTGTAAATCCCAAGGTTTCTGGTTCAATCCTGGCCCGGGGGACCAAATGAAAGACTCAAACAGTGAAAAGCCGCAGGCAGTTCTTTGGAGAGAAAAGGTGCTGTTTAGGCTGCCCTCCTAAGAATTACAATAATATTTAAATGTAACCGCAATTGAGGTCCAGGAACTTGTAAATAAGGAATCAATGTAAGGGATGAGTTTTGGAATAGTCAGTAGCAATGGAAACAACACTATCTGAGGCAATATGGTGCAGGGATAGACTTGAAAAAAATAAGTCAAAGTTTTGTTCAGGATTCAATCAAAGAAGGCAGTTTTAAGTAAAAATGCCCACAAGCTGATAACTCTGGTTGTTGGAAGAAGATTAGGAAAAATCAACTCAATCCCAACCAACCTCCAGGTTCTCAATAAACCTGCCCAACTCTCCGCAATCAAGCACTTGAAGGGTACCAGATAACTGTGGGTGGCTGAACAAAACAAAGCAATTTTTCTGTGAAGCTCTAGAAGCAAAGAAATAACAGATTTGAACAAGAATAACCCAACACTTCTCAAAGAACTCAAGGTAAGCGTGGCAGAATTCAACTTTTCAAGAATAAAGGGAGGTCTAACACTCCATGTTTGAAGCTAAAAGAAAAATCTCAGTCAAACGTGACTGGATCCAGAAATATGATCAGGGAAGGATCGGACCAGTATGATCAAAAAAATGGATCAAGAGTGGTATAAAACACTCAGAAATTCCAGAATATGGAATTTTTTTCAACCAGAAAGGCTATGTTTGGTGATAAGGATCAGGGTCACAGATGGACGGATCAAAGATTGAGTATGGAGGCTCAAAGTATCAAGGGGCAATCAAAAGATATACCCAGCAAAAAAGTTGCAGATGAAGGGAAAGGGGCCCTCCGGAATGATTAGATTACTGATTTATAGATGAGATGGATGATTCAAAAAGGCTGGGGAGAGCCCCTCCTTTTATAGAAAAGATGCCTGTAGACTATTGACAAGAGTTACTTACAAATGAGTGCGGATTTTTTTTTCTGGATGAATATTGGCAACAGGAACCGCCTGACATGGGAAAAAAAAATAAAAAGTGAAAAGGAAGATGGAAACCTGCCGGCTTCAAGGACGCCGGGGGCAGTGGATGATAGGTTGCTACAAGTTTGACAGGCCGCAACCGCGGTTGGCCAAGGGAGGATTGTTGGTCACGTGCAAGATGGATATAGTTGCGCATGACCGGCAAAAGTGGTTGCAAAGGTTCCAACAACTGCAAATGAAAATGTTGGTTTGCGGGCATCAGAGAGGAATTGGGCAGAGGAAATTGGTCCCAATAGTTGGCGCCTATTGGTCAAACACACTGACCGTTACCAAGACAGAAATTGGTAAGTTTCTGACACTCAGCCAGAGCACTGAAGCAAGATTGACTACTGGGGAAGATGATCAAATTGGGAGGATGGGTGGTGGTGGTAGTAGTAGGAGTAGTAGTCAAGGGATTAAAAAGAACTGAAAAACAATGATCAATGAGATCACGCTGGATGAAGCTATTCTTGAAGGTCTTGAAGGATGATAGGATTGAGGGATGGGTGCCTGTGGTGAGTCTGGATTGATTGGGTTGAGGCGGTGTAGTCACCAACAGCCGCAAGCAACCCTTGCGGTCATTGGTCAATGGCAGCAATTGATGTCGCCTGACTGCTGGTGCTGAGGAGCACGAGATCTTTGAATGAATATTTATCAAGGTTGAAGTTCTGTTGAGGGTCAGAGAAAAAACCATTGTTCCTGAGGAATCAAGCTTGGGCTAAATTGAGTTAGCCAGCGGATGGATTGATGTGATGAAAAATACCTTTGACAAGGGTACCATTGGATATTTTGGCACTGATCAGTAAGCCTATGACATGAGTGGACATGATGATGGATGAGAGATTGTAGGGAGGGAGTGGTTGATGGAAAGGATGGATGGATTGGGATGGCCGCCCGGCCGCACTTGGCCAAAAAATCAAGGTAAAGCGAGTGCAAGGGGGATATTTGAAGGGAGGAGGAAGGCATTGGATGACCAAGAAAGGCCTGCCTAGACTGCTAGGAAAGAGAAGAGCTGGGATGATGGAAAATGAGTGGGTACCCATAGAAGCACAAGATATGATTTTTTTTTGGCAGATGATGAATGATAGCCATAAAAATAAAAAAAAGATTAATTTTCCGCAGTGGTCCTGAGGTGTCCAGATTTGGTCACCACACTGTGAATTTCCACCAGGTCATGAATATGTCTAGCACGTGCTGATCCATCAAACGTTCAGAATTTCTCCTGTTGGTTTGACTATTTCCATTGATTTTCTCCTTCCCTTCTGTTAACTTTTTTCATTCATGTAAATTATTCATTCTTGTTATAAACATGTTGAAATCAATCCAGTGGTCCTGATTATCAACAATCTTCTTCTCACGGTTAAAAGCTGAAGCTCATCAAGATGACCAATCACCAACCAACACCAAGACCTGGTGCAATAGCACAATGCAAACAATCATGCTGAAGACACTTCTAGAATTGACCCTGCTCCTGAATGAGGATAATTACTCAATATGGAAGGTCAAAATGGAGAGCCTGTTTGATCTACAAGGCATTCTTCATATAATGGAAAGAAAAAGGAACAATGTTCAGCTAGATCCCAAAATCAACAAGGACATGGCCCCCTTTCTTTTAGCCAATTTAGAACCAGCCACTCGAACAAAAATTATAAATTCTGGAAATGTTTGCAACACCAAAGAAATCTGGATTGCAAAAAAGAGTTACTTTTCCTTGTCCCAATCAGAAAATCAAGCAAGAATTTTCAACTCATTCCTCTGTCTTCCCTTCGGCAAAGACAACATCAATAGATTTTTAACAAATTTATGGCTCCACCTCAACAAACTATCAGAAGTAGGAATTGAATTTACCTCAGACATACTTGTCTACCTTATACTCTTCAAATTCCCATCCACCCTCAAGAGCATTTCCTCTCAAATAATGCACGGCCAGAAAGAAATAAACTTTGAAAGAGGCCTGGGTCACCTGGTATAACACATGAATGAGATAGATCCAAAATTCAAGGAAGGTGCTTCAACATCCAAGGTCAACATGAATATTTACTAAAGCTATCCAAAGTGCAAAAATGGCGTCCATAATCCAAATGCTCAAAATCATCTGCGTGAAAAATGTTGGATTGAATTTCCTGAGCTTTGAAAAAAAGGATTCAAATCCTGAAAACCAGAAAATAAGAAAAAGGATGAAGTCTCCAATTTCTTTTTGTACTACTTTTGATTTTTGAACATCTTTTCAACGGATCAAAAACCCTTCATTTTGGACTCTGGATGTTCCATCCACATGCTGAAAAAGAAAGAGTGGTTCAAGCAGATGAACGTTGAAGAGGGTTCAAATTTGATAAAAACTGGTCAACCCAGTGCATTGATTGAAATCAAAGGAAGAGGAACTGGATCTATTGATACCATCAATCAAAAAATTGAGCTTCAAAATGCCACCTGGGCACTGGATGCCTGTCTCAATCTACTTTCAATGGGAGTATTTCTCAAAAATGGAGCTAAGTTAGTTGTGAATGACCAAGAAACTCCACCTACCTTCAAGCTGGTTGCCAATTGGTCAACCATTCTGCAAGGAAAGATTGTAAAAAACCTCCTGCACATGGATTTGGCCCCAAATCAAATTATCATGGCGCATGCAATCCCGAACTGGAGAAAATCAGCTTCACCTAGAACTTGGATACACCGGCATAAATAGGATGGAAAGGTTCCTACAAAAATCCATTCTGGCAGATGTAAAAAATGACTTCTTGTGCTCCAGCTGTGACAAAAGCAAGATCACTTGGGCAAGTTTCAAATGGTCCTAATCTAAGGCACAAAAGGTATTCCAGCGCATTCATGCTTACCTAATTGGTCCAACAATGCCAATATCAAGGGGTGGTTTATGATATTCTCTAACTATGGTGGACAACTTCAGTGGCTATATCATCTCATTTCCTTTGAGAAAAAAGAGTCATGCAGCTGAAACAATCAAATTCATAATTTTAAAGGAATTCAACTGGCTTGAATATTTTACCTCAGAATTCTGCTGCAATGGGGGTGGTGAATTCATAAGCAACAATCTCACCAAATTCTTCAAAAAAAAAGGGATAAATAGAATCATTTCCAAACCATACCATCCACAACACAACAAAAGGGCCAAATGAGCAAATCAAACCATTTCTCAATGCTTTAGAGCAAACTTTGCATCGTCAAAACTCCCAAAGCACTACTGGAATGAATTAATCAAAAGCTGCACTCTTGCCCTGAATCAAATACCCAACTCTGAAGGAATTACTCCAAGGGAATTAATGCATGGGCAAACTTTACCAATAAAATACCTTCAACCTATAGGAAGTAGTCTCTACTATGTGGACCTTGGGAACCAGTCTCCAAGGAAATTTGATGAAAAAGGTTTACCCAGAAGGCTCATTGGTTATGTCCCTAAACTTTTATCCTATCAAGTAATAAACAAAACTGGAAGCATCATAGAAAAAAAGAATGTAAAACTTACCAAATCTCTTGTAACAACTTTGGATGAGTAACTAACAGATGAAAATGAACTTACCGTTGGCCAAACATCATCTTCAATTGTTCCTCCAACCACCTCTGAATCCACATATGATGCAGAATCATTAATCAAAGAAGAATTCAAAGATTCAAATTCAGAACAAGAAGACAAAACTGATGAGGAAGTAATACAGGAACTAGTTCCAAAACCGCAAACCCTTCAAAATGGCCAAGAACTGAGACCTCCAAAAAATACAGATATTTCTCCAAATTCATTCCCAAATCTTCTGAAGAAGCTGTTTGTTCTCCCTTCTGGTCCAAGTCCCTACACAAGGAGCTGAAAACATGTGAAGATTTCAAAGTCTGGGAAGATTAAAAAGGGTCCAAGCCAAGTAACTTACTCAATGTAACCTATGCATTCCAAATCAAAGATAAAAATCATGGAGAAGCTCCAAATTACAATTCAAGAGTGTGTGTGAAATGATTTAATCAAAAATATGGCATTGACTACTTCAAAAAATATGCTCAAACAGGCAAAGTCGTATCCCTAAGGGCAGTTTTACTGCTAGCTGTGGATATTGATCTAGAAATTCTAAAGTTTGACTTCAAAGGAGTGTTCTTGAATGCGACTCTTGATGAAGAAGTATTTATCCAACAACCAACTGTCTTGAACCGACAAACTCCAATCCTAAAGCTCAAGAAATCCTTATACAGGATCAAGCAAGCTCCAAAGAATTGGTACAAGATGTTAAGCAAATGGATTCATGATCAAGTTTTCATTCAATCAGAAGCTGACCCATGTCTCTACCTAAGAACCAATCAGAGATCATCAATATTCTTCAATGTCAAAAATCTACTGGTGGTTGGAACTGTTCAAAAGTTTAAAAATACATCCCTAAGAAAATTCATAAATTTGTTGGCACAATCACCTAACACTATACTTGGCATGAAGGTTGAGCAATCTCTAGATGGAATAAGGCTTTCACTCCATCTGCATATTGAAAAGGGTCTAGCAGAGCTGGATCTTACGGACTGCAAGGCCATGAGCACACCTTGTACCTCAGGGATTAATCTTGCTCCAGCCAGTAATGAAGAGATATTAGAGTTCAAAAAGCTGGGTGTATCCTATTGGTCACCTATAGGATAACTTAACTTGATTGAAGGACTTTCCTGGCCTGATATAATCTATGCAGTTTTGTCTCTATAAAGGTTCTAAAAAAAACCTGGGATTGCTCACTGGAAGGAAGTACTCATGAGGGTATGGAAATATATCAGTTGTTCCAAAAATCAGCGGATTATAATTGCCAAGAACAACAATTCAGATAGCCTCATATGTTGTAGCAATTCCACTTGGGCCAACAATCCAGTTAAAAGAACTTTGCAGAGGGTTTTCATCTACTTTTACCAGGGATCACCTCTCTATTGTACCAGCCAACTTCAAAGAAACATCACGTACTCATCAACCAAAGCTGAATGCAACACTATCAGTGATGGTCAACTGGAATGTAGATGGATTAAATTTCTCATCCATGAAATCTGGAGAAAACATGTCAAAGCAAGCATCCACATGATTGATAATAAAGGTCTGGATGAAAAAATAAAGAACTTTGGAAGCTACTCCAAGACCAAGTTCATTGACCTGAAGACCAAAGGAATTTGAGAAGATGTATCTAAAAAATCAATCAAAATCCAACTCATCAAGTCAGATCAGATGGTGGCAGAAAGACTCACCAAAGCCACCAATAGAAATTCATTGTTGCGACTCATTCACCATTTCAATACTTAGACCTCTGACGCTCTGAATCAAGGAGGGCTGTTGTGAAAACTGTGTCTTCAAGCTCCCACTTGAGACTGAAGCCTGTCATCCTGCCATTCCAGTGCGGGCGCTTCATTCCTAGTTTAACTCCAGCAGACCCAGACAATTCTCCCAGTCCACTCAGAGAACTGAACAGGAACCTCAACAAATGGATCTCAATTATAATCATCATTGTCACATCACCCCATTGACCATTTCTTCTCTTATTCATTCTCTCTCTCCCTCCCACCTTTGAAATCATAATCATAACTATTCAATCAAGTCAGGAAGCATATCAAGCGGGTAAAGAATGATTCAAAGCATTTTGAGCACTTGTATTTGAATTCACTGACTCCGCTTAAGTCACAGATTCACCACTGCAACTTATCAAAAGACTTCAAGTCATCTTCCTTATACTTGAAGACTGGACTGCTTAAGTATGATTGAATCACTCTCATCTTTGAATTACTTGTTCTTTGTTCTGATCAACTGTTATCAGCTGTCCATGCATTCCCACCAGGTCATGAAAATGTCTAGCACGTGCTGATCCATCAATCTTTTAGAATTTCTCCTGTTGGTTTGACTATTTTAATTGATTTTCTCCTTCCATTCTGTTAACTGTTGTCATTCATGTCAATTCATCACCCTTGCTCTAAACCTGTTGAAATTAATCAAGTGGTCCTGGTTATCAAAAATCTTCTTCTCAAGATTTGGTGGCGCCAGAGTCTAGTATGAACATAACGTTGGTTTGATTTGATGGAACAGCGTAGAATTTGTTGGTGAGACAGATTCCGTAGTCCTCTGGATTGTTCAATATTTCCACGCACCCTATCTCCTCCTGCACTTTGTGGTTGATTTTGGATGACTTGTTGGAGATTTGATGAGCCTCAGGGTTGGCCTTGAGTTGCTTGAGATGATTCGAAACAAGTCTGGCAATCCTTTTGTCTAAAGATTTGCCTTGGTCGTGGTTTCTTGTGAACATTTTGCTCATAGGCTGGTTGGAAGATGAAGGCAGGTGGTTGGCAGGCTGTTTGGGTTAAAGGTTGCTTTCCTCTTGGGTTGGTATGGGGTGGACCTTTGAACACCAAGTTCATTTCTTCCTTGGTCTCCAAGTTTTCTCTGTGGTTTTATTCAACTATGAGACGGTCCATTACCGTTGTTTAGGTGAGGGGTTAACATAAAACGTGTTCTGGACAAAGGTGTTAGGGTTTTTTGTAGTTGAGCGTTATCAAAAGCAGACATGCTGCCAATACAGTGAAGATTGATGCAAATTAGGGAATGTTGGAAAGTGAGGACTTCAATGTTAAAATACGTACACACTTACGCGGGTGCTATGTATAAGTGTAATCCAAATGGGATGCACAAATGGGCCTCTAAGGCCCATTGGACACACACACGGACCATACGGGCCCATGTGGATGTCACGGATTTGGGGAAACTGGCCTCAAAATGCGTGAAATAGGCCTATTGGTACACGGGCCCTAACGGGCCCGGTGGGGTATATGGGCAGATACAGCCAGATGGGCTTGTATGGGCATAATTGGGCCCAAGGTTTATTTTGGACATACTTGGCCAGACGGGCTGGCCCGCCAAAGTATGTTTTTCTCAGTTTTCGGGCTTGGGGCGGCCCATTGGGGCCGCCGCCAGTGTCGCGGCCCACCCGGGGCCGCTGCCCGCGCCGCGGCCCGTTCGGGGCCGCCTGTGTTCCTTGGCACGGCCCACGCGGGGCCCGACGGCCCGCGCGGGGCTGTTGCGCGGCCGAGGGACCCCGCGCGGTGCGATGCCGCGCGGGCCCGGCTGGTCGCGCCCGGCGACCAGCGCCGCGGAGCCGGGGCTCGCGGCCCCGGCTCGCTCCCCCTCCCCTCGCTCGCCGTTGCGAGGGGGATGGGGGCGGGCTGGCTGGGTTGAACCAGCCAGCGACCGGCCGCGATGACGCGGTCGGTCAGGGCAGGGGGGACCTGACCACCCCCTTGCCCAGGGAGGTGGCGGCGCCGGCCGCGAGTGTAGCGACCGGACGGTGGGGGGGATTTGATCACCCTCCCACCTTGTAGCAAAGAGGTGACGAGGGGCGCTCTCCCCCCCCCTTTACCGAGGGGGAGGAGCGACGGGCCAGGGGGGATCTGACCACCCCCCAGCCATCCTTACCTTGACGACGCCCTGGGGGTATCGACCCCCAGGGCCCCTGGTGAGGGGACTTGACCGCCCCCACCAGGGAATTGAGAGAAAGAGGGGGGGGGGCGGCATGTCCGCCGGCTACACCCCCCCATGTGAGGTTGAAACCGGACCCAGGTGAGCCCTGGGTCCCACCTGGCCCATTTGAGGGGCCAGGGGCTGGATGCATGAGGCAACCAGCCCGTAACAGAGGTAATAAGGCCATCAGGGCCGGTTGTAATAGACAACCAGCCAGGGGATTGAACAGCAAAGGGGCTGGTTCAGCCCCGTAACGGTGGAAACACCAGAATGGACCGGAATAGGCTGGTCGTAAGGGTTCAGGGACTGATGCCATGTGGGCTGATGTAGTCCAAACCAAGTAACAAGGCTTGTAGAGCCTGTAGAGCTCTTTTGGGGCGGAAAATTTGCCTTTTGGCTTGTTGTATCATGGGCTCACAAGAGGCCAATCTTTTGTACTTAAGGAGCTCTTCTCCCTGCTGTTTTCCATCATTCATTCATCATCCAATCGAATTCATCCAACATATTGCCCCATTGTGAGAGCCCCATTAGCCATTATTGACACACAGTGTCCAGCATTTCTTTTGCTTTAAATACTGCTCATTTGCCTAAGCTAATTGCTGGCCATAATTATAACACATTATCAGTACCAACATCATCATTACTTCCAAGCCATCTAGACCTTTGTACCTTACTTTGGAGAACCTCAAAGACCTCAAGTTTTCCAAGAAGATGTCCTATATCCCTGATGTTAGCTCTACCAAAATAGTTCTGAATAGTCAGAACTATAATGCTTGGGCTGTCCTTATGGATAGTGAGCTGGATAACATCTGCTGTGGGGAAATTATGGATGCAGATGACACTCTGATCAGTTCAGAAGTGGAGAAGAAGTCTTACCATCTGATCCTTAGGCATCTTGATGAGAATCATGTGACATGGGTTGCTGATACTCTTAGGGAAGATGAGAGGAGGAGGGGCAGCATCCTTTGGAAGCTGCTTAAGTCCAAGTATGCTGGTGATTCTGTTCACCAGAAGGGTATAGCCTTTAATAAACTGTTCAAGTTACAATATTCGAATTGTAAACAGTTTGTGGCAGAGACTAGGTCTAGTATAGCCAAGTTCAAGTCATCTGGACTTAACATGGATCCAGAGTGTTTGTCACTTTTAATCCTTCAAAAGCTGCCAAAAGAGTTTGATTCCTTAGTCAGAATCATTTCTCAATTGGATCCTCTTCCTGGGGAGGAGGATGTGCTTAAAAGGATTGAAAAGGATGACCTTCAATTCAAGATGAAGGGGGGTTCTGGAACAGCCCTAGTTGGAAAGACTGGAAAATCTCGCAAGAAGGCGAAAAAGGATTTGTCCAAGGTCTTATGTTACAATTGTCAGAATAAGGGTCACTATGCTAAGGACTGCAAGGAGGCCAAGAAAAGGAAGAAGTCCGAAGGGGATGACAAGGAGGTCAATCTCACAACTGAAAACGTTGCAATGGTGGCGTTGGATGCTCCAATTGAAGAGGCTGTTGTGGAAGAAGGTCCCAACAAGAAGGCCAAAATCGATGAGGATCAAGAAATGGACTTGATTGATTATGAAGTGAGTAATCTTAACCTCAAAGATAAGAACTTATCAGTGACTGATAAAGCTTCTTTCCTACTAGGAGGATTGAAGGAGGATTGTCTTGTTTTGATCGATTCTGGTTGTACAGATCACATGTTTTTTGAACCAAATTTATTTTCAAATCTTAGTGATTATGATGGGGTTGTAAATATTGGTCAGAAAGGCAGAACAATTCAGATTAAAGGAATTGGAAAAGTTATTCTTGCAAATCAACTGGGTTTCCAAATTACTTTTGATAAAGTGTTCTATGTACCAGAGTTGCCTTACAACCTTGTGTCTCTTGGGGTGTTATGGAAAAAAGGTTTCCAAATTCGTTATCTTAAAGGAGATAGGTTTGTTATTGATATGAATGGGAGAACTGTCCTTAGTGGACAAGTTCGGAATAAGCTTCTGTGTGCAAGCTTGTTCAAATTCTCAGCTCTGAGCACTGTTTCTCACAATAGAAGTGGCCATAAGGTAAAGGACAGCAACTGTGAGAGTTGTACCTTGGGGGCCAAGACTAGAAATGTGTTCTCTAAGAGTAGAGATCACACAGATGTTCCTAGAGAGGAATTTTCCATTGATTTGGCAGGGCCATTCACTCCAGAGTCCCTTGGTGGGGCAAGATACTTCATCAATTTAGTTGATACTGCAACTAATTATGTTTGGGTTAAACCGATTCGATCTAAGGATCAGACCACAGAGGAGGTTTCTGTAATCTTCAAAGTCTGGAAACAGAATGGTCTGATGAAGGAGATCAAGAGGGTTATTACCGATGGAGGGGGTGAATTCGTGAGTAAAGAATTTGGGAGGCTGTTGAAAGATTATGGTATCATTCATATAGTCACTACTGCAAGTACTCCACAAAATAATGGAATAGTTGAGAGAATGAATAGGACTTTACTGGACAAAGTCAGAACTATTATGTCTCAATCTGGTCTGCCAAAGTTCTTATGGGCTGAGTTGATGTGCACGGTGTGTCTGTTGCACAACATTGTAAGTGTTAATGGGAAGTGTCCCCATTATCAGTTTTGGAAGTTGTACCCCAAAACATCACACCTAAGAACAATTGGTTGCTTGTTGTATTATAGTGTCCACCATAATGAAATGGTCGGAAAATTAGACCCTAGAGCCAGAACAGGGGCACTTGTAGGCTATGATTTAATAAGTAAATCTTATAGGATCTATTGTCCAGGGACAAGAAAGGTTATCCGTAGCAGGGATGTAAAATTCGACGAAAGTACCTTTCCACTCAAAAGGAGTGAAGATGTTGTTGTGATTAAGCCACAACAAGAAATAGAATTAGCACCTATTTCACCAGCAAAAGCTGTGGAACATGTGGTTCCAGAAGATGAAGAGGTGGCAGACGTGCCACAAGAGGGTTCAGTACCCGCTTCAGGTGATTCTGTGGAATCAGAACCTGATGAGCCTCCACCTCCGGTTAGAAGGAGTGGTAGGGTTAGAGTACCGGTTGACAGGTACGGGGAGTGGAGATCCCATTATGCTGCCGCAGGATATGAGGAAGATACATTTCAGGAACAGTGTATGCTCAATGAAGTCCTGGAGTTGAGTTCAGAAATGGGTAACAGGGTTAACCCAAATAGCTTTGGCCAAGCTATGAATTCTGATGAGAGAGCCAACTGGAAGAGTGCTATTTTTGAAGAATTTGATTCTCTAGAGAATAATAGTGTCTTTGAAGTGGTTAAGCGGGATTCTGTTCCAAAAGGAAAGACCATTGTGGGGTCTCGATTGGTGTTAAACAAGAAGTTTGACACAAACGGAGTTTTGAAAAGGTTCAAGGCTAGATGTGTTGCACAGGGCTTCAAGCAGAGAGAGGGTATTGATTACCAAGAAACTTTCTCACCAACTGGAAGGCTGTCCACCTTCAGGTACATCATTGCTCTGGCAGTGGAGTTGGGTGAAGAAATCAGACAAGCTGATTTTGTAACAGCATACTTGAATGCAAAACTTGGAGAGGAGGAGACTGTTTATATGTCGATTCCTGATGGTTTTTGTGAATGGTTAGTAGAGACTAAACCAGAAACCATGAAGAAAATCTGTGTTAGAACTTTTCTTTCGGCAGATAAAGGGGAATATGTCCTCAAGCTGTGTAGATCCCTGTATGGATTGAAGCAAGCAGCTAGGTCATGGTATAACACCATGAGTGAGAAACTGATAGAGATTGGTTTTAAGACGTCTGAGGCCGATCCTTGCCTTTTTGTGAGGAAGGATGCAATTTTGTTTGTATGGGTCGATGACATTATCATTATTGGTGATGGTAAAGAGAGAGTCATGGAGACACTCAAAAAGGAATTCAAGATAAAAGATCTTGGTCTGGCGCAACAGGTGCTTGGAATGAAAGTCAGCAAGAGCAAGAATGGTATTAAGTTAGACCAGAACCATTATGTGGCAGCTCTTCTTAAGCAATACGGCTTAGAGGATGCAAAGGAGTTTGGTACTCCTATGCAGTCAAACATTCGTTTAGAGAAGTCTACAGATGAGGAGTATCTGGAGTTTGTTCAATCAGGGAATGACTACAGGTCAGCTGTCGGATCGCTTAATTATTTGGGGCAGTGTACAAGGCCCGATATTGCGTTTGCAATTGGGGTCTTGTCGCAACACTTAGAGAAGCCAAGCATGAGGCATTGGTCAGCGTTTAAGAGAGTTATGAGGTATCTTAAAGGAACACACAGTCTGGGACTGTTGTTTACAAAGTCAGCAAACTTTGATTTGGTTGGTTATTCCGATGCAAGTTGGGCAGATGGTAACACTAGGGAATCAACAAGTGGTTTTGTATTCTTTTTAGGTAAGAATCTGGTGTCATGGATGTCCAAGAAGGTGTTGGCAATAAGTCTTTCATCAACAGAGGCTGAGTATAGAGCTTACTTAGCAGCTTCACAGGAAGCAAAATGGTTGAGAAAAGTCTTAGAGGACACACATAAACCACAAGGGTTTGCATTGTTGTATTCCGATAACCAGAGTGCCATTGCGTTGGCGCAAAACCAAGTGTTCCATTCAAGAACAAAACATATTGATGTCCACTATAACTATATTCGCGATGCAGTTAACTGCAAAGAGATTGTGTTGAGGTACATGCCCACTGGAGCAATGATTGCGGATATCTTGACTAAGGCATTAGACAGAAACAAGCATCAAGGCTTTGTGACTAATATGCGGATGTCACCCCTTTTGGATTAAGGGGGTGTGTTAAAATACGTACACACTTACGCGGGTGCTACGTATAAGTGTAATCCAAATGGGATGCACAAATGGGCCTCTAAGGCCCATTGGACACACACACGGACCATACGGGCCCATGTGGATGTCACGGATTTGGGGAAACTGGCCTCAAAATGCGTGAAATAGGCCTATTGGTACACGGGCCCTAACGGGCCCGGTGGGGTATATGGGCAGATACAGCCAGATGGGCTTGTATGGGCATAATTGGGCCCAAGGTTTATTTTGGACATACTTGGCCAGACGGGCTGGCCCGCCAAAGTATGTTTTTCTCAGTTTTCGGGCTTGGGGCGGCCCATTGGGGCCGCCGCCAGTGTCGCGGCCCACCCGGGGCCGCTGCCCGCGCCGCGGCCCGTTCGGGGCCGCCTGTGTTCCTTGGCACGGCCCACGCGGGGCCCGACGGCCCGCGCGGGGCTGTTGCGCGGCCGAGGGACCCCGCGCGGTGCGATGCCGCGCGGGCCCGGCTGGTCGCGCCCGGCGACCAGCGCCGCGGAGCCGGGGCTCGCGGCCCCGGCTCGCTCCCCCTCCCCTCGCTCGCCGTTGCGAGGGGGATGGGGGCGGGCTGGCTGGGTTGAACCAGCCAGCGACCGGCCGCGATGACGCGGTCGGTCAGGGCAGGGGGGACCTGACCACCCCCTTGCCCAGGGAGGTGGCGGCGCCGGCCGCGAGTGTAGCGACCGGACGGTGGGGGGGATTTGATCACCCTCCCACCTTGTAGCGAAGAGGTGACGAGGGGCGCTCTCCCCCCCCCTTTACCGAGGGGGAGGAGCGACGGGCCAGGGGGGATCTGACCACCCCCCAGCCATCCTTACCTTGACGACGCCCTGGGGGTATTGACCCCCAGGGCCCCTGGTGAGGGGACTTGACCGCCCCCACCAGGGAATTGAGAGAAAGAGGGGGGGGGGGCGGCATGTCCGCCGGCTACACCCCCCCATGTGAGGTTGAAACCGGACCCAGGTGAGCCCTGGGTCCCACCTGGCCCATTTGAGGGGCCAGGGGCTGGATGCATGAGGCAACCAGCCCGTAAAAGAGGTAATAAGGCCATCAGGGCCGGTTGTAATAGACAACCAGCCAGGGGATTGAACAGCAAAGGGGCTGGTTCAGCCCCGTAACGGTGGAAACACCAGAATGGACCGGAATAGGCTGGTCGTAAGGGTTCAGGGACTGATGCCATGTGGGCTGATGTAGTCCAAACCAAGTAACAAGGCTTGTAGAGCCTGTAGAGCTCTTTTGGGGCGGAAAATTTGCCTTTTGGCTTGTTGTACCATGGGCTCACAAGAGGCCAATCTTTTGTACTTAAGGAGCTCTTCTCCCTGCTGTTTTCCATCATTCATTCATCATCCAATCAAATTCATCCAACATATTGCCCCATTGTGAGAGCCCCATTAGCCATTATTGACACACAGTGTCCAGCATTTCTTTTGCTTTAAATACTGCTCATTTGCCTAAGCTAATTGCTGGCCATAATTATAACATTCAACAAGGTCTAGATGGAAGAGAAACTATTGATGTGATCTGGCAGGGAGCTTCCACGTGTATACTCCATCCTTGTCAGACATTGGATTTTGGTCACTATGGTCAGGATGGATGAATCCCTGCAGGTGTTGCACAGGGCATTATAGGCGTGAATGAAAATTCCTTTTTTTGCCTTGATGTTTTGATGAAGATCCCTTGAGGTGGTGGAGAATAGTTGGTTGAGGGCCCAGGAATTTCTGTGTTTGAAAATGGATGTGGTGCGGTTTGGCTTAGTCCATTCCTTGTCTGACAGGTCGTTGTAACCCTTACTGGTTAGAATGTTAGCAAACCTCATTTGCCATTGATTCCAGTTCTTTCCCATCAGCTTGACCACTTTGACTCAATGACTAGTCCACAAGCTTGAGTCAGAAAAGTTTTCCTTGGGTATCACTATTGCCGTCCCGTTGTTGTTTCCCATTCTTACTTGATCAAGATTGCATTTTGCCAAGGAATTTGGCCTTGCTACCAAGTGATTTCATGTTGTGATCACTTCCTAGTTTGGCTTATATTTGACAATCAAATTTCTTAAATTTGATCAAGATAGAGACAAAATATTAAGATGAATGAGTGGGGATGATAGTAAGAAAGACAATCAATAGGTCAATACCTTAAATTTGATCAACAGTAGCTTAATCCTACAATTTTGGTCTGACACAGTGTATGAGGAATGAAATGGGAAACAAGCCTGAATTGACCAGTTGGTTTGGCTTGAGATTGATTGAAAAAAAAGACTGAGTAAGGATTCTGATGGAGATAAATTGAAATGGAAGAGTAGAAAAAATCCTAAACTACCTCCACTTGATCCTAGTTGCGCCCTCCTCCTGAGTCAGCTTCACATAGGAACTCCAGTTGTTGTGTTGGCTGAAAGTAAAGTCAATGAGCAATGGCGTGGTTGGGGTTGGTCAAGTGAGTGTTGATGAGATAGGGTCTGTGAGGGGATGGTTCTGATTCAGAATTTGCCATCCTTCAGTCAAGGTTGAGAATGGAGCTTGGTGCAGGGACGTGGCCGTGCGCAAGTGGTGGCGGGAGAGTGCAGCCCTGCATAGCGTGAATCACACTACCCTGAAATCACTCACTGAACCCACCCTTGAATTCTAACTCCTCAATATTTTACATTATTTAATAAAAATTGACCCAAAAATCAGGGTACAACCATTGCACTTTTTGGCCAACTTAATATTTCACACATATTGTCACTTATTGTTTTCACACCTAAAATTCAGTCAAAAAATAGGTGTTATGTATATTTTAGGAGTTATAAACAGAAATTTGTTGTGTCACAATTCCCACACGCTGTCCTGCATCCCTACAAAACCTCTAAGGACCTGTAGCATCATATTCCTGCGTACAGAAGTCCTTCCCTCAGCTAAAGATTGCCACACATGTAGCAGATTATGCCCTGCGCGCATTTGAATGAACTGATCCCCTTTTCAGGATCCATTGTGATTAAATCTGACAACTGGTACTGCTCACAAGAGCTTCAACCTAGCAGGATCCTCCTGGTATATGTAATACCATTACATAAGAATGAAAAATTCTCTAAAAAACTTAAAAGTTAAATAAAATTAGATTATAGCTAATTTTAAATTATTTTAAATTAAAAATCAAATATTAAGGATTACCACAAAATAGACAGATCCAAATCAATGAAGACCATAAAAAAACTATAAGGAGTGGCTTTAAAATTTATTAACAACTACCTATGTGATCGGCAGGTGATTGAAAATTAATAAATATCCACATCTTACCAATTTAGCTCATTATCAACAGTAAAAATCAGGGATAAGTGCAGAATTATAAAAATAACAGAATTAGAATAATAACAGATCCTTTAGGTAAAATAGTTCAGAAATCCATCAGATCTGAGATCAGCTCATTGAACGCACCAAGTGGACTTGCAAAGAGTGCCCTGGATGTCTTTCTAGCCTCAGAACATGAGCAGAATTATCTCTATGTGCCTTAAGAAGCTCTTCATCAGCCAAAAAAGGTACCTATACAGACCTCTTTGGACCTATTGTTCCCCATCAGTTTTACCAGGAATTTATTACTTTCAATCAGACACCGTGTAACTGTTAATCAAGTGCTTATAAAGAGATAAGCAAGTGATTATGACTTATTCTGAAGTGTTATTATTATTTACCAAAACCAAACAAACTGATTCATCAAAGTATAGTCAAGCAATCAAACCCAACAGCTCTGAAACCCTTTATCTTAATCTTTGCAAGATTTTCTGTGGAAGTATTGCTCAGAGTGAGTTGTTTCCTTCCTTTCTTGTCCTTTGTGCTGTTTTGCCCGGCAATATTAGTTGATAAGTCCTTAGAAGGCACCCATCACCATGCCAAGGTTCTAAAACTGCCCAAGGAGGCCCCTTGAAGAGAGAGGATGTCTGTCTGTAAAGGTCTCCAATAGTATAATAATGTGGCCCCTCTTTTTATAAAATATTGAACAGCTTTAACCAAAACACAAAAACTTGCACCAGCTCTGAAAATATTTATTATTTGAACTTTTTAAATTTTTATCTTTGGAATATTATTATTCCCGCATTTTCATCACTCTCTATAGCTAAACGACTGCAAGTTTCCTGGTATCAGAGAGCTGAAACCCATATCCTTGTGTTTTTTCATTCAACTTCATAGCTTAATTTTCAGCATGAAATCAATAAGTATTCCAAAGCTTCTATTTTTGGGCTCATAACCGCTAAAGATGGGGAAAGGTTAATGGGGTTTTTGGGAATCAACCCCACATTGACCCATTGAATGTGGGTTGATCTTACCACTGAGCTACAACAGATTGGTGCAAGGTGTACATCACAACAGAATTTACATAGCCTTATCTGCTGTTTTAATAATTCAATCTTTTCCTTGCACATCTTTATGCTTTCTTAGGCATCCATAACTTCCTCATTCAGGTATCTCTACTTTCTAATCACATATTTGAACCTCAGTTGCAAGGCCTTTCCTTACTTTTACACCATTGTTCTGGTCTCTGTCAACAGTTTTGCCTCAATCTAATCTCTCTTATTCTAAAATTATCCTATTTCTAATCTCCTCTATCAACAAAATCCTGTTTTTGCTTGCCTGAAATATCACTCATGTTTTTGTTGTCTCACTCATTAACCCCTGCCTCATTGAAGTATTTCTATTTTCAAAACTTTTGTTTGAAACTTAGTCCCAAGACCTGTCCTTCCTTTCTCACCACAAAGCTGGTGCCATTCAGCAGATATTTCTAATTTTCAACACATTTCTGTGCCTATTTCCCAAAAACTGTCCTGTCAGCTAACTAGATCCCAAGAGCCTGACTCGTTCTAGCTACAGGTAGTGATGAAGAAACAGGAGTGATAATATGGTAAAAAGCCAAGGATATGATTTGGAAGAAAGAGGTAAAATTATTTATAAATCTATAGAAATAACTTTTAAGGAAGCATCCAAGACCTTACTGCGTTTTTGAACCCTCTAGAACACATGTTTTTTCTGTGAAAGAAACAATAGTCTAATTTTATTTCCTGGTTCTTACTTCAACAACTTCCTTAAAGAAGTTTTGGCATGATTTCCTTGGGGTAGGATTATTAAAACCATTATGGGGGAGGGTCAAGTCAGCAGGATCACTTACAGGTTCAAGATCTGGACTTGGTCTTGAGGAATAGGCCAATATTCAAATTTTCAGGTTGCTGAAAGTTTTTACTGGAGGCAGGCTGAATTACTTATTGATAACTGGATCAGAAAGAAATATTGAAGAGTTTATTGTCTAAAGTTTTGATTGAACTGTTCCTAACATCACAAAATTATATTCTGATAAGAGCTAAATGGCTGAGCAATAAAATATGTGATGATATAAAAACTATAGGACTAAATGAAATGAACTGGATATATCTAGGGGCAATTTCTTTATTTATACCTTCCAGAAACCCTCTTGGCACAGGCCTTTAAACAGACAGAAATGTGTTAAAAATAGATGCACTGTGGCCAATGGGATGTCTACGAGTTCCTTTGGACCTGATATAGACAGTATTGGATTATGGAAAGCCTCATGGAATAATTAAGGGAGATTTTACATGTTTCAATTTCATAAATGATATAATGATGCCAGCTGCTGGGGTGGTTTAAACCACACATTCCTTTACTTGGAAAATTCAAACTGTGTCTGGGAGCTTATACAAAGGTTCCAAGTACCATTTTCCTGGTAGTTAGTTTGATTTTAGGGCCCTTTTTGCCATTATCATTACTTGAAGGCCTTTGAATGAGAAGCTGGGCTCATTAATTAAAAAGAAACCCTACGGATTTATTCAAGGATATAGGTATGTAATTGGGTACAAAGGCAGATTAGAGTGAACCAGAAAAAAGAATAACTTCTGAAAGAGCTATGAGTATACTCTCAGAGTGATTGAATGGCTTATAGTTGTATTTAGAGGGGTCACAACCATGATTTTGGTCCTAGCTAAAGGGGCACTTGCAACCTTAGTTTGGGCCTCATGGGGTGGGGGACCCCCATTTTTCTGAAATCTTGGTTATATTTTATGTTTAAAGAAGTTTTTCTGCAACATGGTGGCTTCATTTGGCCACATGTAATTTGGTAAAAAGGCCTTAGGGGGTAACTGTTGTACCCTACAGTTTTTTTTGTTGTGGCTAGGTACCTGTGAGCTTCCAGATACCAGGAATCTTGCAATAATTTATATACTAAAAGTGATAAAGTAAAGGAATAATAATATTCTTAAGAATAAAAACAGATCTAAAAAGATTTAATACAATTGGTATACGTGCAAGGTTTAAGTTGTTTGGTTTAATTTTTTTAAATATGAAGAATAAATAATATTTAAAGAGGGTTCACAGTTTATACAGACTGGGTGTCTTTAACACCTCTCCTCAGGAGATTATGTTTGAATCTTGTATGCTGGAAGGTGGGAACTTTTTAAATAATCAAGAGGGAAGTATTAACCATAAAATGGTACAATGCCCAGGCAATGGTAGCACACAATCCAAAGCAGGATGAAAATAATTTAATTCTTTGAGGAATTACTTACAGGGTACCTGCAGCGGCTCACAGTTGAAGGGTTTCAGATCAATGTGGGGTGCTTGATGATTTATTGTCAATTAGAACATGAATTTTAGTGATAAATTAATGATAAAACTTTCAGAATGAGTCCATAAAACCACTTGCTTATCTCTTTATAAGCATTTTATCACAGATTTCATGGTTTCTGGATGATAAATGATTAATTCTTGTGAAAAAAGAGCCAAAAAGGTGCTCTAAAATCCCTTTTTGGGGAAAAGGGAGCCTCTTCAGGGAATTTAGAGAGGTTAGGGCTCCTGTTCTAAGGCTACAAAGCCATTCAGAGCTGGCTTGAAACCTCCTCCTGGGGCTTTAAACAAGCTGATTCTGGATATGATGGATCTGTGCATTATTTTAGTGACAGGACCTGTGTGTATGTTAATTTTTTAATTTACAGACCTGACATGTATTCTGATTTTTGTGCTATTTTTATTTGATTAAAAAAATTATTGATGAAATTTTATGGGTCATCTGTCATCTGCTGACCAATTGAGTAATCTTTATCATTTTATTTGTGGACTTCCTGGTATTTTTTGTGGTCAGCAAAGATCTGGATCTGTCAGTTTTTTTTTATCTCTCTTAATTTTTTCTCAAATTTAAGCACTTTATAATTTTAGTTTCTGTGTTTTTATTTGATATTTCATTGTTTCAAATCATTCTCCAAGCATATGAAACAAGTGAAAGCTGATAATCCCCCAATTCAAGATATTTTGATTTCTGAAAACAATTTGGGGACTAGAATGGATCTGTAATTCCTCAGGTGTATAGGTGCATCTGGTATGTTGTTTTCTGGTAACCACTCATTTTTTTCAGCTTATTCCTATTTGTATCTGCATAGGTAAAGTCTGAAATATTTTCCTTGGATACTCTCTTTCTTATTTTGAGGATCTTGCTGAATTTCCCTTTTTCCTTTTCAGGTTCAGCTTTAACAGGTACTTGAGGTAGTGGTACTTTTTCTCTATTTCTGGGACAAAAATGTTTAACCAAGGTTAGTTGAAATACTGGATGTTTCCTGGAAACTTAATCACTTAAGATGACTTCTCCAGCATTATTTCCATAAGGCTTTTTATGTTAAAGGTATCTTGGTGTGCTTCAATTAATTCCCAGGATAAAAAAATAATTTCTAGATTTGAGACATCCTCAATTCAGTCTTGCTCAGTCAGATTAGAGAATTTGGTGTTATTTTGAGTGGATTCCACTTTAAAAATAAATAAATAATATAATTAGTTCTATTTATTTTTGTTGTATTTTTACGTATTGCTGATGATAAATTGATGGCTTCAACCATGTGCTAGTTGCGTAGGGCCCTACACGGCTCAAATATACTGTGGGGGCCCATAAACAACTACAAAGGGCCATTTCAAACATGCGCAACACCAAGGTGGTCATGTGGTAGCGGTGTAACCCCCAAAAACGGCCAATTCAAGCTGTGTTTGGGGGTACACAACCCCCCAGAAGTTGTGACAGAATTTTGGGCACCCCATGGACTACACTTGGGTTCTTTCAACCCAAATTTGGGATCAACCCATACTTTGTGGGACTTTTGTTCAACACCCAACAATCCCAAAGAGACTTTAAAGTGAAACCAAAGTGAAAGTAAAGTGAAAATGGAAATCATATAAAAATATCCAAACAATTCTTTCTCAACTCAAAAGTGAGCAAACTTTGTTTGTTCAATTGAAAGCTGGATTGAATTCTGAAGTATACCATTGCATTTTTTTGCATGGGAACAGTGGCAATCCCTCCTTCTTCCAACATGGCTGTGTGGAAGGTCTACATTGATAGTTCCATCAAAAAAGCTTTGGAAAAAAAAACAAAGGATTTGAGTAATGAATTATTGGAGGCCCCAATTGCATCCTCATCAAGGGTGAAAATTGAGGAAAAAAATGTTTCACAGTAGGATTTGAACTCTGGTTTTGAGTAACATTTTATGTTACTGGTCTTTGCCCTATTTAATTTGATTGAAACTGATGGAGTTCATGCTATCAATATAACTATTTAACTATGAAAAATCCACTTGACCCACCTCCTGTGAGAGCTTTTCCTAATAGGGAAGAGGCCCAAAACTTTTGTCAAACATGGGCTATGAAGCATTTTCACGCTTTAAAAGTTTTAAAATCAAAGCCTGACCAATATGTGGATTTAGCCTGTGATAGACAAGGTTCCTATTCAGGAAAAGATCTTACCAAAAGGTCTAGAAGAACTCACACAAGGGAGGTTGGGTGCAATTTTTTAATTCATGCAAGTTTCACAAAGGCAGACCCCTTGTGGAAAATCTCCTATAAAGAAACACAACATAACCATCAACCATCTGAAAATCCCTCTGTGCATCCTCAACTGAGGGGAATCTCTGGGAAAGCCTTGGATCTAGTTAAGGAAGGCATGAAAGATGTGCTCAATACATTAAAAATTAAGAGAAAATTGAGCCAAATTGATGGGCGGGATTATTTTGATGACCAAACAATCTATGACACTAAATGAAAGGTAATGCTTTCAGAACTAAAGGGTAAAAGTTTTATGGAGGTACTCTATGAACAGCTTGAAAAAACAAGTTAGATTCACCAGTAAAAATTTAGTGGAGAGGGTCACTTGGACGCCCTGTACTTAGCACATCCTGAGGCAGTAAAGCTTTCAAAACAATTACATCATATTGCTATTTTGAATTGTACTTATAAGACAAATAAGTTCAAAACCCCACTATTGCATGTTGTAGGGATGACAGTCAATCAGAAAAATTTCACAAAAGCTCTTGGTTTTAGAACAATTGAAACATTTGAGCTCTACATTTGGTCTGTAAATGCATTAAAGGAGTTGGCTTATGATCCTGAGACACTTCCAAAAGTCTTTGTGACATACCTTGAAAAAGCTCTCATTTGTGCTATTGAATCTAGTTTCCCTGAGTCACCAAGACAATATTGCACTT
Source organism: Puccinia polysora (assembly GCA_025617555.3). NCBI lineage: Eukaryota > Fungi > Basidiomycota > Pucciniomycetes > Pucciniales > Pucciniaceae > Puccinia > Puccinia polysora. The sequence continues at coordinate 15,905,034 of CM062614.1, forward strand.
GGAACTTGTCTAAAAACATAAAAGCAAACTGTAGAGCGCGCTTTGTTAATGATGTTGAAGGATGGAAAAGCTTTATGACTCTGTGGGAAAAGAATGGGGCCTCAAAGACCAAGGAGGAGGCAGAGGTAAATGATGCAGAACTCAGAGTAGGTCTGAATCACTGCTTATTATTCTTCCTAGTTTTGGGTTCTGAACTTTTTACTTGTATAGTTTTTCTTGAAAGACTATGAGGATATACTTGAGTATATGGAAAATAAGATTTTCCCTATCAAAGAGACGTTTGTAACAGGGTGGACTTGTATAAACCCAGATTTTGGAAACAAAATAACATCTTGGGTTGAAGGGGCCCATGTTTTCTCAAACAATTCCTTGCAAACTCTTCAGGAAACATGTTGGATGTTTTGAAAATCCTTGACTGAAAATTTTGGAATCAAAGTAAATTGGTTCATGCATCACTTGATAACTCTTGAATTAAGTTAAGGAAAGTTCTTCCACCTGAACTGTTACCATTGGTTTACAAATTGTCTTCAGAGGCAATTCATCTTATTAGGGAACAATTTGAGAAGTTCAAAAGTGATCATGATGGCAAAGTGTGGACCAAGTCATACTCCAAGACTATGAGTTTGCGCAGTTCTCACCAAATAGGTTACCCTCTAGCATTCAGAGGATTCATGGTACCCAAAGATGTTCATCCTCAGTGGAGATTGGACTATGACCCTTGCAGTTCTAGTTCTGTAAGTTGGCTTAAGTTGGATTGTTCAAGTTGGATTCTTCAAATCACTATGTGATTAATGCTTTTTGATTAATGATTCCTAATTCACTAAAGGTTGATCCTTTTGAATTTTCTAAGTGCAAAGTTGATTGAATGCTAAGCATTCCTCAGTTACGTGAAAAATTGAATGCAATTATCTTGGAATCTCCAGATCATGAGCAAAGTGGCCTATTGAAGTATATCATTCCAAAGATTACAAAATATAAATTGAAGCCAAGACTTGAACCTAAAGTCTTTCAATAAAGTAGGGGCTGGCCAAAATTGACAGATATGCAACAAGAAACATCCCAGTTTGAGCATGTTGAAAAACAACTCAAGGGTGAAAAAAGGACTAGAAGGGCTCCAAATAAGAAAAGACAAAAGATTTTAAGTCTTTTCTTTTGGGTTATGTTCATTTTTTTGGTTTGATGGATTTAGTTACTCACTGATGATGAATTTTTAGTCAAAGTTGGCAGAATCTGAATCTGAATTTCATAGTTCAGAGGAAGAGACTGAAAGTGAATTGGGATCACTTAATTTGGGATCAGACCCTCTTCAAAAGAGAACATGCAGCAAAGCTCAACCAGACGCTCATCTTTGGTGAGTATTCATTTAATTGATCTGATTAAAGAAATGAATAATAAGTTAGTTTTCACAATAGGAACAAAACGTGAAATACATCAATCAAATACCCAAGAAATTCCATAAGTTCTTGGGTGAGGTTTGGGATCCAATTGGAGATTGGAATTTCAGATTTAGATTCATTTCCAAATCTCTTGGTTAACAAGAACATGGTTGGTTAAAAGTTAGGAAGGAAATGATTGGAACATTAGAGAAACATAAAGCATGCTACATTAAGATGCTTGGTGGTGCAAAGGAGGTTGAAAAGATTAAAAAAAGACTTGATGTTGAAGACATCAATGAAAAGATTCCCCCCTCAAAATGGCTTGCTAAATTAGACATGGGTCAAATCATAGCAGACACATATTCCAAACCTATATGTCTTATTTCATTGGAGTCATGTGATACTTATACTCCAATGAAAAATGGTGTTACTAATCAATCAGATCAAATTTTCATTTCCTTTGTAAACAATAACCACTGGGTTCAATTAGTACTTGAGGGAGAAATGATTCCAATTCCTCCCATTGTAGAAAAACCACGTTCCTTGATTTCTAAAAAAGCCTCTGGTTGGGGTGATTATCTCAAAGATCAACTTCAAATGTAATCTAGATTATAGAGATTATATAATTTGACTTCATTTCATCATTGGGTTTCATATAAATTTTAATTTTAATGCAGCTAACAAGTTCTATTAATATAAACGGTTATCACATTTTTAACATCATTATGTTGAGTGTTTTGAGTTAACATAATTATATTGAGTGTTTTGAATGAGAGTTTAATGGTAAGTCAGTTCAACTTGTGTTGGGCTGATTCCATCCAAGCTTAACTTATGTTAAGCTTGGGATGGGATCAGCTTAACACAAGTTGAACTTGTTTTTTTTGGTGTTTTTACTTTAGGGCTGGTCAAAAGACTTTTATTTTTTGGGGCACTTTTACTTTAGGGCTGGTCAAAAGATTTCTTTAAATTTTGGGCCCTTTTACTTTAGGGATAGGCAATTTGAACTCAATTTAGGACTTTTTAAGTTGGTTGTAATTTTTTTGGTGTTTTTACTTTAGGGATTGTCAAGTTACTTGTCTTTTTTTTGGTGTTTTTAGTTTAGGACTAGTCCAGTTACTTTTTTTTTGGGTCTTTTTACTTCAGGGCTAGTCCATTGGATAGTACCAGTTTTTGTTTTATTTATTGATTTTTTTGGTTTTTTTAACCAAAAAATGGAAATTCTTTTATTTTTTGGTTGATTTCTGTTTTTTTGGAAGGTTTATTAAGTTTATGGGTTATGTTGGTACCCTTTCATTCCTTTTTTTGGCTCACCGCAGTCCGGTGGCGTTTGGGATGCCACACGACTACATTTGAGCTGTTTACAACTCCACACAGCTTGAATGTAGTCGTGTGGAATCCCCCTAACCGGCAGACCAGGCTGGGTCGGCCAGGAGACTCTTTGAGCCATGGGGGGTTGCACACGGCTCAAATTTGACCATGTGGCGTGCCACACAGCCCCTTTCAAAAAATGTGCACGTCTCAATGAGCCTTGAATTAAAAATTTCCCTTTCTGTTTTTTTAATAAATACCTATCCAAAATTATTTATTTCTCAATTTTGTGCTTTTTATGTAATAAAAAGAGTTTATTTTTGTATGTTTTCCAGGATTGGTGTTTCCTGAGTAAAGGATTAACATTCATAAGTCTTTATAACTCTTCTTCTTTTCATTTTTCAGCTTCTTTCTTGTAATACAGAATCCTTTCATGTTGATGTTCAGGTGTCAGTGTTTCACAACCACTAGGTAAAAAATTCATGAGATTTTCTTCTTTTCCCTGTTTAAGAAGATTAAAATAATATTGAATTGATTCTCCTTTGTCTTTAGATTAACTAGAAAAATTGAAAAAAAATTCAGAATAATTATTTCACTTATTTTTACACTAAACTCCTGGTCCAAGGAAAATAATCATTAAATTTAGTTTTTTGGGAATATTTCCCAGCCAGAAAGCCAGTTTTCTAGTTTCAAAAAGCAAGGAAATTTCCAGTCCTTTAGCCACTTAAAGTGATTTAGTAAAAAAATAGACATATTCTCAAGAATAGATGTGGACCAATCTCAAAAATATTAATGTGATTGGTACAAGTGAAAGGTTTAAGCTGTGGGTTTAATGGTTTGAAATATGAAGAAGAAATAATATTCAAAGAGGGGCTGCAGTTTATAAAGACTGGGGGTCTTTGAAACCTCTTTTGAAGAAATTAACTTTGAATATTGTACCCTGGAAGATGGGAACCTTTGAATAATCAACAAGGAAGTATTAACCAAACAAATTGTAGAATGACCAGGAAATGGTAGCAAAAAATCCAAAGAAGGAGGGAAATAACTTACTCCTTTGAGAAATTACTGTCAGGGTACCTGCAGGGGCTCAAATTTGAAGGGTTTTAGATCAAGGTTGGGTTCTTGATGATTTATATTCAATTAGAAAAGTAATAGTGGTGATTTATTAACAATAATACTTTCAAACTGAGTTCATAAACCACTTTTTGATCCCTTCAAAGTATTTGATCACAGATTTCATGGTTTCTGGATGATAACTGATGAATTATTTTGAAAATAGAGCAAACATTTTGCTGTTTAAACACATTTTGAGGGTGAACAGGGACTTTTAAGCGAATTTCGACAGAGTAAGGCTCCTGTGCTGAGGCTAGAAAGCCAGAAAGATCTGGTTCATCACATTGTCTTGGGGCTGTATCCCAGGTTATCCTGGACCTGTAGGAAATGTGGATCATTTTAGTGACAGGATTTGTCTTTATGTTAATTTTGTAATTTTAAGACCTGACACGTCTTCTACTTTTTACTGTTAATATTTGATGAAAATGATCAGTGATGAACTTTTATTGAATATCCATCATTTTTTGATCAATTTCGTTTTTTTCATTATTTTATTTGTCAACTTTCTGGTATTTTTTGTGGACCCCAAAGATCTGGATTTGTCAGTTTTGTTGTGATCTTTATTATCTTTTTCTCAAATTTAAGTACTTTATAATTTTATTTTGTGTGTTTTTATTTGATATTCTAATGTTTCAAATCATCCTCCATGCATATTTCATTTCATTAAATATTGGTTCTGGATCATATGTATTTCATTGGTTAGATTTGGTACCACATTGTCACTTTTGAATTTGTGGATCTGAGCCATGCAGCTTTGACTGGCTGCATGAGGGAGATAGATCAGCTGTGTACGGGGTTGTATCTTCTGTGTGCCACATTCTGGTCCACACTTTGAATGTTTTCTTTGACTAATTTATCCTGGTTTATGCATGCAGGAAAAATTTTGAAGGCTTTGCATGCTTGTTACTCAACTATCCATGCATGTGGGGCTATTTTGGAGCACTCAGGATGTTGTTCAGGAATTGGGGTGTGTGTGTGGGTTTTTTTACGGAACTTAATTCTGCCTGTGACTCCTAAACTATACAAAAAACTTCAATTCTGATGATATTTCATTTGTGAAACATATATGTGAAAATACATGCAAAAAATCAGAATGTAAAAATATCAAAATCACCACAAAAAAAATGGTGGAACATACTGGCAGGTGTAGCACCTGAATATTGTTTTGTTTTTGTTTTTAATCAGAGAAAACTCTGTTTCTAAATTGAGTTGGACCCTGAGAACAGTTGTTTGTATCAGTTCTTGAGGACTCCAAGTAATTATAGTGCATGCATGGAATACAGAAGTTTTGGAATTATGGCAAAATTCAATTTTATTTAAAGATATAGAGGAGTGAAGCAGTGGGGTTTCACACCTGAAAAATACAATTCACTTCCTCAATTGGATAAGTCAGGATTTTGATGCTTTTTTTCTATTTTGTATTAGATCATTACATCTCTTTTTTTTTTTACTTTTTGGTTGAAAAAAATTGTATTTTTTGAAAGGATTAAATTGAGTTTTTGATATATTTTTTTCTTCTTTTGAAATGTAATAAATTTCAATATTATTTAGGAAATCTATACCTAAATCTAAATTGTAACTGAAGATTCAAAAATCCACTCAGACATGTTAGAAATATTGTACCACATATACATTGACTTCAATCATATATTTAAAACAAAATGATTTGAAATTGAAATAACTGGGGAGTTTCACATTTTGTTTTAAAAAATGAATGATTTTACAAAAGGCAAACCATTTCCTTAAATGATTTTATTTCTCTAATATCTTTTGGAAGAAACATTTTTTTGAAAATTTCATATGATATTGGAAGCTCAAAAGATTTAATCTATTGATATTGAATTTTTTCATTTAGCAGGACTTATTTAATAAATAAAAATTTTCTAAAATTTAGAGATTTTGATATTTTTTTCTGGGTGACAACAGAGAAAATATAGAACTACTTGGAAACAAATTTATTCAAACAAACGTGGGGTTTCAGGTGATTTTGCTAATTTTTCTATTTTATCCTCTACTGGCTTCATCTCAAAAAAAAATTTATCTGTCCAATTTAATGTGGAAAGAAATAGAGGGCAGTAAAAATTAGAAGGTAGGGCTTCAAATGGTTTCATCTGATAATTTGGGACTATTTCATCATAATTTCTTCCATATTGTACTTGTTTTTTAGCTTGAAGTTCACCTTTCATCTCATATAAATGTTTAAGAGTGTTTTTATCAAGATTATGAAGCAATTGGGAATAAATTTTGCTTCTCCTATACACTTAGACAGAGCAATAGTTTCCCTCATTTTCTTCTTCTGTATCTGAGCAGAATTCTAAACCTGGGAGAAGGCATCTTAAAAAATCCTTTCCCATATGTTGCTCTGCAGTGGCAAGGCAGTTTCTGTATATATTGCAGATTGAAGACCAAAATTTCACCTAAGAGGATTTAGAAAATGGAGAACAATCTTAAGCTTACTTTGTGTTTAGCTCTAGACCTTGGCTTGTTTTTAAATGTCCTAGGATTCATTTAATTATCCTTCTGTCCATGTAACCAAAGTTCCAGTAGGCCAAAGAGTATGTCCTTCTTGAAAAATTTATTATCAATTGGATAATTTGTAAATTCATCATTTTCATTAGCATTTGACCAATGTTTTATTATCACTTCTGAAAATATTTGGTCCCACTTTTTTAAATTATGATGGCCACATTGGAAAGTTGGAAAATGTATGCAATAGCTTTCTAATTCTTTCTGGAATTTCTCTTTGAACTTCCCAGGAATTATCTTCTTCCCTCCATAGAGGTTTTCATTGGTTTTTTCCAAGTTGAAAATTTTTTTGTTTGGTTCAATTATATTGATGCTTTTTTATTTCAAAACTTGTACCTGATCTTCAGTGGGCGGAGGTAGAAGCCTGCCTCCTTGAGATGGCATGTTTCAAATAGTCTTTACACAGTCATGTAGGCATAAAATTTTGGGTTAAAGGAATTTGGCAAAAGTTCTGCTACTTCCTTTTTTAATGTGTGAGTTTTGATGTATTTTGAACTATGAGGAGATCTAAAATCCATGTTATAATATAGGGAAGTCTTCAAGCAGCACTTGAAAGGTTTGTGGGGTTGTTTGAAGTTTAAATTTTACGGAGGGAATGAATTTTTAGACAATTGAATCTGAAGTTATCAGCTTTTGAATATCATGAATTTTGAGAGATTATAAAGGGTTCATGCACAACCTGAATACCTCAAATTGGTTATGCATCTGCTCAACTACGGATATTCTGATTTCAGGTTAGCTCTCATTATGTATTAAATAATTGGAGTAAAGTCATGATATTGAATTTACTCCTTATTTTCAAATTTCAGTTGATTTACTAAGATAATTACTTCAAAATATAAGTCAGGTCTATTCATGTAATATTTTTACATCATTATTTTTTTTAGTATGTCACAAAAATATTTACGTCTAGAAATTTTCATAATATTGTATAAAAGTATTTCAATATATTTTTAGAAGTAGTCATTATCTTATTTTCGACATTTTTGGTACTTTGAATTATATTTAATGAAAAATTTGTATAAAGGTTATTTAGGTTAAAAATATAGGTCATGGGTATTCATTTAATATTTTTACATCATTAGTTTTCTTGTTATGTCACAAAAATATTGATGTCTAGAAATTTTCATAATAGTATATCAAAGTATTTTAATATATTTTTAGAAGTAGTCATTATCTTATTTTCGACATTTTTGGTACTTTGAATTACATTTAATAAAAAATACGTCTAAAGGTTATTTAGGTATTTTTATATAAGTTTATGTATTTTTAGACTATCTACTATCCATGGGAACATTTATTACAAATGTAAATTTTTTTGGTGTAGGTTGTAGCATGTTTACACGGTACCTAGGTTTTTCAGGCTGCCTGTCACCTTTTTCAACCCATAGTCCCGCCAATGCGTACTTGTCAGAGGCCCGGGCTGCGTACACAGCTTTGAAAGGGGGACAGTGCTGTAGCTCAGCCGCGCGCGGGTGTATTCGCTTCCCCGCTGCGTACGGGAATTGTGACGGAAAACATTTCCGTCTGTAACTCCTAAAATATTTACAACACCTCAGTTCTGACTGAATTTTAGGTGTGAAAACTATATGTGAAAATACATGTGAAATATTTAATTGGCCAAAAATTACAATAGTGGTGCTGTGGTATCTTGGTCTTTCCTTTCTTAATTATTTAAAATTATAAGGAGTTGGATTTAAAGGGTGGGGTCAGTGAGTGACCCTACCCAATTTTGGGTAGAAAATCCATTTTTGCAATGGTATTCATGGTTTTCCTACTCCTCCTTAGGTTGATTTTAATATTATTATTTTTATGTTATTTATTTTACTTTTGCAGCTTGCTCTGCAATAGTAGCAAGCTGACATTCCCCCACTTCAAGATATGGCCACAACTTAAAAAAAACTGGAGCATGTTGGGAAAAAAATTAATTCCATGTGTGTTTCACTTCCTTCTTCTGGCTCTGTAGATTCCCAGATGTATTGCTCCATCAGGTATATTATTCTCTAGTAACCATTCATCTTTTTCTGCAGATTCTCCTTGGTATCTTACTAAGTATAGTCTATATATTTTCCTTGCACTCTCTTTCTTGTCTCTCAATATCCTGCTGACTTTCCCTTTTTCTTGCACAGGGTCAGGTTTTTTTGGATCATTGCTGGAGGGAGTTTGCTACCTTCTCTTGGTTGAAAGTGTTTTACTAGGCTAACAGGAAATACTGGGTGTTTTTGTGATAATTCTTCACTCAAGATTACTTCTACAGCATTTTTTCCATGTATCTTTTTGATAACAAATGGTCCAAAAAGGGCTGGTTTCAGCTTTCTGTTACCTGCTAAATTGTTGAAGGTTGAAGTGGATATCAAGATCTGATATCCAATTTTAAAGTCAGGTTCTCCGTGTGATTTGTGCCATCTTTGTATTTTGGATTCTACTGCTTCTTATAAACATTTTTGAGCACGATTATCTGCCAGATCTATCATTTTCTTGAAGTCAAGAGATGTTGGATGAATGGTGGCTCATTTATAGTTGAAGCTATTCCTATGGGGTTTTGGAATCAATCCTCTTTCTAGTATGTAAGGGGCTTCTTTTGTAGTAAAATGTTTACTTCTGTTATAAGCCAACTCTAGAGCTGGGAGTAGGATTACCCAATGATGGCAATAACCATCTGAGTTTTTGTATTCTAGGCCAAAGCTGCAGAACCTTCTAAAAATATCTTCTAGGGTCTGTATCATTCCTTCAGCTAATCCATCAGTTTGGGGATGGTATGCTGTAGAAAATGCTAGAGTAGTACCCAGTATATCATGTAGATTCCTCCAAAAATCAGAGGTGAACTTGGGCTCTCTTTCAATGACTATAATCCTGTGTATACCAACATCAGCTATTATCCTATTCCAAAATAATAGAGCTATATCCATGGAACTATCTTATTTTTGATTACGTAATAATTTTTCCTTCTTAGTGTATTGTTCAACTATAACCAGGATAGTGTTATATGAATGAGTACCTCCAGGTAGGAGGCCGGTGACAAAATCAATATTAATGATTTCCCATCTAGTTTTGGGTTTGGAGATCTTCTGTAGGAGTCCAAACATTTTGCCAGTAGTTTTATTAGAGTTTGAGCAAGTCTCAGGCTAGTAACATAAGTAATAGTGATTTCTTTCCAGTATATCCACCAAGCAGGTTTTTTTACTTTCTCCAACGTTCTTTTAGTGGAAAGATTCCCTGAGGAACAGTTGTCATGGAATTCCTGGAGTAGGTGTTGCATATTTTCTTTGTTTCTTAGTACTAATACTTTGGAATTTTGGTGTCTGTAAGAAAGGAGACAATCACAAAAGTTAAACCTTTTGCTTTATAGGTTTTAGGTAATGAAGCAGGTAAACTATTTATCAGAGCTGCTTATGGGGATTCACATTCCATAATTGTAATTAGCAGCTTGATTTCAGAGGAGTAGTTATTCCTCACTAGATTGAAGAAAGCAGTATTAAATTCACATAAGTGGATCCCCATGATTGGATCATCTAATGCAACAATATTGATGTTCAAGATAGGAAAGATCATTAGGAAAGGAATTTCTACTTAGACTATTGTCATTCTGGTTTTTAGCTCCAGCTTTATGCACTATAGTAATCTGACCTCTCTACTGTTGTATAGCAATTTGCCACCTGAGCATATGTCTTCTGGGGGTCTTCATGTTCATGAGAGTTCTTACAGCATTACAGTCTGTGATCACTTGGAAAGTGGTGCCTTCTTAGTAATAGCGTAGCTTTTCTAAAGCACATAATAGACCCAAGCATTCCATCTGACTGGGTTCATTTCTCTTTTCTGTATGTTTGATCTTTCTAGGTATGAAGAGTACTGTTTTCTCCACTTGTTTTTCTTCTTCTATTCTTTCTTGATGTAGAGCAGCGCCTAACACTTCCATACAGGCTTCAATTTAAAGCTTAAAGGGTTTGAAAAATCTGCTTTAATGTGTAGGGGAGTACAGTTCACAGCTATTTTTAGTTCCTCATATTTTTTCAATCTCTCATGTGTCATTTCAAAGAGAGCATTATTTTTGCATATTTCATAGAGACTCATACAAAACTTTGGGATGTACTGTCTGTAGTAACTGCAAAAACTAATGAAAGAAAGTAACTCTGTTTTATTTTGAGGCATGGTTCTGTTCATGACAACAGCTATCTTATTTTGATCAGAAGCTAGAGTTGGACCAGAGACTATATTTCCTAGAGGTTTCAATTCTCCATATCCATATTTGCATTTCTTCATGAATACTTTGAATAATGCTTTGGAGATATTTTGAAGTAATAATCTTATTTTTTTTATATGAGTATCCCAATAATCAGAATATATGATAAAGTCATCTATATATACCATCATCAATCCTTGTCTGATGTAGGTACCTAGAACTTTATCCATTGTTCTCTGGAAGTGAAATGGGGCATTCTTTATACCAAAGGGCAGCCTTAGATATCCATATATTTCAGCCTCCTGGATGCCAAGATCCTTGCTATCCTTTAGCTACCAGAGGTGATAGAATAAATAATAAATAAATTAATCAATAAATGCAGAAAAAATCATGAAATATTTGGATAAATCTTATTACAAGGTTTATTGGTTTGGATATGGTTTATTTTTATAAATTGATATAAATAAATTGATTATTGAATATTTTTATAGAGGGGCCACAATTATATTTGGGATCTTTCACCCCTTTCTTCAGGGAATTCAGTATGAAAACACGTAGGCCTGGTTACTTTTGAACCTTTAATTTATATTCTTAAAGGATATTTTGCCCAAAGATAATATTTAAATAAAATACACGGTGGAGTGGCAGGGTTTTGCAACACATCTTCTACAACAGAGAAAGGATAATGAGACTCACTGGTATATTATTAAATCCTTTGGGTACTTGTTTGTGATGTTCACTGATGGGTTGAACCTGTTTACTGGGGTTATAAGGTTGTTGAGCAGTTTAAATTGACAAAAAAGATTGGGGAACAATGTTATTAACCATACTAAAGCCATAAATCACTTACTTATCTGTTAAAGGTATTTGATTACCTTGGCACGTTTCCTGGATGTAAATATAACTGGGTATCTGGGTATCAATATCCTCAAAGGAGCTCTTTATTTAAAGCTTTTTGAGTCCCAATATTATCCTTCTGAAGGGTACAGGGGCTCAAAGGGACGGAAAAAATGGCTCTCAGGGTACCAGTGGCAGCCTGTCACGTGTTTTTGGTGCTTTAGAACGGGTAGCATCTAATTCCACAGGGTACGGGAATTATTCTACTTTATGATTGATGTTTGGACGTGTGAATAACACTAATCTGTCCTTTTTATTTATTATTTAACATCTGACACTATGGTTAAGATTTCGAGCACACAAATTGAGGAGTCTTTCATTTAATTCCTCTTTTTCAGCATCTGGATAGAAGGAATCTAGTCTTCTCTTCCGTTCCAAGCACCATTTGTGAGGCCTATCCTTGGAGGGATCAAATGAGAAATTTTTGAAATTTTTTATCATTTTTCTTTTCCACATTCTAGAACAAAATTGTTATTTCATTAGAAGTTTCTAAGAATTTCATGATAAGGGCCCATTTCCTCTCTTTTACTAATAAACCAGTCTAAAGCCACTCCTTCAAACAGTCTGGGCAACCTGACTACAGCTATAGCTTCAGCTGGGTCATAAGAGTTAATGGTGTAGTCAATAAATTCAATGAAATTTATATGATTATATTCTCCTTCACTGGAGAACTTAGGTCATTCAGAAATTGAGGGTAAAAGTTTGAGGGCTTGTTCCATTTCAGGGGTAGGACTAGGCCTCCCTGTTTCACTCCTATGCATTCCTAGTAAGGGGGGTGCATAAGGTGTAGTTGTTTGTCTGGGAGGTTTTGGTTCCTCCGTGGTACTTCCCAAGGGGTTGGTCAGACGGACTTTTAAGTCTCTAAGATCATTTTTGATCAAATTAAGTTGCAGTTCCACTTTATTATTAAGAAGATCTAATTTCTCACTAAGTGAAAGAATGGAGATGTTGGTAATATTGACCAATTCTTCTTTTAAATGTTAAAAAGACATAATAACATCTTCTTGGATACATGATAACATATTCTCAATTGTTTGAGTCTGTATAATTTTACCTTGATTAATTTTCTCCAATAATTTTTCTGTATGCTCTTTAATATCTTCCATTCCTACAATTTTTGGTTGGTTATTAATTAATTTGGCTGCTACTGAGGCTAAATTATCCAGTTGGGTATAAACACCGTCCAATTTCAACAAAATATCTTGAAATTTTGGGACATATCATTAGAAAAGGAAGTAATTAAATCAGAGTCTGGTTTAGACAAGTTACTGGGTTCAGAATTAGAGGATAATTGTTGTAAACCTTTTTCCACTTTTGAGCTAAGGATATTATTCAATCCCAATGTTTCTTTCCCTTTGGCTTTTGATGGGAAGGGGATCTCTTCTTTCCTGATCCTTTTCCTTTCAATTAGGCTAATTGATCCCAAGGATTCCAATTTTGAATGTGGTATTCTACCTCTTTCCCTGGAACGATTTTCTGATGAGCTATCTGGGTAGCTTTTGCCTGGGAGATTATCTTTTTCATAGATACCATGTCCTCCTTGGCTTGGGCTTCTTTGAACTCTTCCCAATATTTCACGTGCTCTCTGACTAAGTCTTTGATCCTTTCTGCCTTGGCCAGATTCTGCTGGGGTGGCTGCAGGGAATCTTCTTGTAATAGAGGGGGGCTTAATTCTACTACCTTCTCCATCTCTAGATTGGGGGAAGGAAACAGTACTTGGGGCTGTTCCTTGTCCACCAACCTTTGATTCATGGGTGCCATTCCCCTCATGGTTGTCATTATTGGTGGTCTCACGGTTACTGGGGGCTCCTGGCAAAGATACATAGGAGGGAATTCTCCCTGAGGCTCTTGTGTTACGTCTTTTCATATGGAATAAAATGTTCATAAGTATTTTTCTCAATGAAAAATCCGTAAAAATAAGTTTGTTTAAAACTCACTTAAGTTGATATTCAAAGTTACAAGGACTTTATTGGGATTAAATTGGTCCTTAATAAGTAATCCTTTAGGGTCTTGGTGTGTTCCAATGAGGATTTCACCTGTCCAATCAATATTTTCAGGGCGTTGTAAGACTCCAAACGGTGCTAGGCCGTGGCCGTTCTGTGAAGGGGAAAGGTGCTGTTTAAGCTGCCCTCCTGAGTGTTAAAAAAATATTTAAATTTAACCAAGATCAAAGTCCAGAACCTGGTAAACAAGGGACCAAAAGTAAGAGGATAAAGATGATAGTAGTCGGTAGCTGGGGAAACAACACTATCTGAGACAAGATCATGCAAAGGCAAACTTGAATAGAAGAAGTCAAGGTTTGTTCAGAGTTCAACAAGACAAGGCAATTGTAAGTGACAAGGCCCACAAGCTAATAGCTCTGGTTGTCAGCAGAAGCTTAGGAAAGATCAACTCAATCCCAAACAACCTCCAGGTTCTCAATGAACCTGCCCAACTCTCCGCAATCAAGCGCTTGAAGGGTATAAGATAGCTGTGGGTTTCAGCACAGGACAAAGCTAATTGTTTGAAGAAGCTCTAGAAGCAAAACAATAACTGATCCAAACAAGGATAACCCGACACTTCTCAAGGGACTCAAGAGTAGCGTGGCAGAATTCAACTTCAAAAGAAATGAAGGGAGGTTTAACACTCCAGGTTTTAAGCCTAATAAAAACTCTTCAGTCAAATGTGACTGGTTCCAGAAAGATAATCAAAGGATGATCAGGACCGGTATGGTTGGATAAAGGGATCAGGAGTGGTGTAACACACTCAAGAATTCAATTGGTCAAATCCTTCTTCAACCAGCAAAGCTATTTGTTGGTGATGAGGATCAAGGATCAGGGTTTTGAGTATGGAGGCTCAAGGATCAAGGGGAAATCATTGATATATCCAGAATTCAGTCTCAGATAAAGGGGAATGAGACCCCATGGATGATTTAATTTCAAGATGATGGTGGTACTCTCTGGTAGGATGCCATATGATACCCCTCCCAAAAGGCAGGGGAGAGCCCCTCCTTATATGGGCAGGAGGCCCTGTTAGACTATGTTCAACTGATGCACAAATAGAGCATTTTTTTTTTTTTTTTTAGATGATCAGAAAAATTGCTCATGCCGCCGGTGGAGATCCCGCCTCCATGACCGGTGTGGGATCTTTCTCATCCTTTCACCATCTCTTGCGTCTGTCCGCGGACAGGCGCGTGCAAAAACATTGGGATCACCCACCCCTCACCCAAAGGCGGAAGGGGGTGGGAAAGGGAATGAACCAGACCGCCCAATTTATCAGTCAGTAGTGCCAGTAACCAGAGTGGGTGGATGATACTTAGCCCATTCCTTGGGATCTGAGCAGCTATGTTAAAGTATTTCACATTATCTCGGTCAGGGTTTGAAGGATTGAGTTGATTCTCCAAGTAATCCGTACTGAGGTTTGAAAACGTGGGTGAATCAAGGAGGTTTAAGAGTAGAAGCTTCAATAGGTTATTGGGTAGATATCCAGATTGTTTGGTTGTTGTTCTGAAAAATGGCTCTTTTAAGGAGAATGGGATTGGTCTCTGACTATCAGCCAATGATCTCAATCCCACCCCAACATTGGCGTGACACCAATCCATGAAAGGTGAACCGCTTGAGGGGTTTGTTCCAGGTAGGAATTCAATCAAGATCATGAAGTGAGATTATGATTTGGTGAGGAGTACAGATGGTTGTGAGACTGATGGGAGTGTAAGTCTTGGGATAAATGTGAGTTATGAGATGCCTAGCATCCAAGCCACGAATAGAATGAGAGACCAAGTTGAAGACTGAATGATGATGGTTTGGATTTGATTCAAGTTGGAGTAGTTCGTCAAGATGTTTTGCTTTTTCCTCAATTGTTCCGGTTGGGGGTACCTTTTGGATGATCACTTTGGCCCCAATTTGATTCCAGAGGATCTCTAAAAGTTTACCCCAATAGTGTATCTGAAACCTGGGGAAAAAACTGGGACTCCAAATGGCAAAACCATATAGGCCATGACAGAGGACAATAGGATAACGGGGGATGCAAATGGGATTGTACAAGAAGTGACCAAGACAAAGGATTGAATGAATTTTTGAAGGTGATGAAGATGGTGATGGTGATGGTGATGGTGATGGTGATGGTGATGGTGATGGTGATGGTGATGGTGATGGGGGATGGTTGGATATCTCAGGACAAGCGGGTCTCAGCCCGCTTGTTTGGCCAAAAGGAAGGGGGGAAAAAAGAGAGAAGGGATTGAACACAATGCCTAGGTGATGAGTCCAGGAGAGGCCTGTCCTAGACCACTGGGAAAGAGGAATGTTTGGCAGGATGAGGAAATTGGAGGAGTGGTACTGAAAAAGAAATTCCGATTTTTTTTTCAGAATGACACCTAAATAAAAGAATCATAAAAAAAATTTTGAATTTTCCGCATCTGGTCCAGGGTGTCCAGATTTGTTCACCACAGCGTACAGAGATATCTGGGACTTTTTTAGCCAATAAATCAGTTTCAGTGGCCGTGGTTTCTGGTATAGGAGGGTTCACTGAATTCAAAAGGTTATTTTATTGGTCAATAAAACATATCAATATTATTTTAATTAAAGTAATAAGGTAATGAAAGTTTTATGCTCATTTTTATATTTTAAAACTTAATTTATACAGTATTTCTTACAAGCTTTTTTTTTCTTAATAGGGCCTGGAAGTTGATAAGCCTCTCAAGATTTTCTTGTTCAAGGAGTTTATCTAAGGGTTTAAGTGCAGAAGAGATATTTAGTTGCTCAGCTTGAGTTAAAGCTTCCCAACCAGTTGGTTTATAATTTTAAATATATTCTTTTTTTTTCTTATCATTAAAAGATTTAAATAATAGATTATTAATTCTGCATTTGTTTTTAAATAAACTTCAGCAAAATTTAATGATAAATCATGTTTAAAAAGTGAGATAAATTTATCCTTCATTCAATTTTATGTGAAATGTCTGGTCCAAGGTATTAAATATAATAAAATGGAAAACTTCCTGGCCAGACCCCCAATTGTCAGCCTCCTGGATGCCAAGCTCTTGCTATCCTTTGGCTACCAAAGGTGATAGAAGAAATAATAAATATATTATTCAATTAATGCAGCAAAAATCCTTAAAATATTTGGATAAAGCTTATTGCAAGGTTGATGGGTTTGAATATGGCTTATTGTTATAAATCAATATAAATAAATTGATTGTTAAATATTTTAATACAGGGGCCACAATTTTATTGGGGATCTTTAACACCTCTCTTCAGGGAATTCAGTTTGAAAACAGGTAGAACTGATTAATTTGGAACCTTTAATTTATATTATTAAAGGATATATTGCCCAAATATAATATTTATATATAATACAAAGTGGAGTGGCAGGGCCTTGTAACCAAGCTGCCACAACAGAGAAAGGATAATAAAACTTACTGGTATATTATTAAATCCTTTGGGTACCTGTTTGGGATGTGCACTGATGGGTTAAACCTGTTTTACTGGGGTTATAAGGTTGTTCAGCAGTTTCAATTGATAAAAAAGGTTGGGGACAGATATTATTAATCATAGCAAAGCCATGAATCACTTACTTATTTGTTATAAGTGTTTGATTACTTTGGAATGGTGTCTGGATGTAAATATAACTGGGTCTCTGGGTAGAAATATCCTCACAAGAGCTCCTTATCTATAGCTTTTTGAGTCCCAATATTGTCCTTCTGAGGGGTACAGGGGATCAAAGGGACAGAAACTGAGGCCAGAAGGGTAAACAGTGGCAGCCTGTTACGTGTTCCTGGTGCTGTAGGACGGGTAGCATCTAATTCCACAGGGCATGGGAATTATTCTACTTTATAATTAATGTTTGGACGTGTGAATAACACTAATCTGTCCTTTTTATTTATTATTTAATTAATTTTCTTTAGTAAATGTTCCCAGTAAGCTAATCATTATTTTAATAGACATTCATATGGATATTATGAGGTCAGGTGAGCTTTCATTATGTATTAAATAATTGGAGTAAAGTCATGATATGTTGTTTACTCCTTATTTCCAAGTTTCAGTTGATTTAATAAGATAATTAATTCAAAATATAATTCATTTGTTTTCATGTAATATTTTTACATCATTAGTTTTCTTAGTATGTCGCAAAATTATTGATGTCTAGAAATTTTCATAACAGGATATCAAAGTATTTTAATATATTTTTAGAAGTAGTCATTATCTTATTTTCGTCATTTTTGGTACTTTGAATTATATTTTATAAAAAATAGGCAGGAAGCTTATTTAGGTTTTTTTTATAATTTTATGTATTTTTAGACTATCTACTATCCACAGGAACATTTATTACATATGTAGGATGTTCCTGGGTAGTTTGTAGCATGTTTACACAGTGCCTAGGTTTCTCAGGCTGCCTGTCACTTTTTCAACCTGTAGTCCCGCGGGTGCGTAGTTGTCAGAGGCCCAGGGCTGCGTACACAACTTTGAAAGGGTGACAGTTCTGTAGCTCAGAGGCGCGCAGGTGTATTGGCTGCTGCAACTGTGTGCGGGAATTGTCACAGAACGTATTTCCATCTTTAACTTCCCAAATATACACAACAACTCAATTCTGACTGAAGTTTAGGTGTGAAACCTATACGTGACAATACATGTGAAGTATTTAATTGGCCAAAAAGTAAAATATTGGTGCCTTGGTATTTTGGTCTTTTCTTTCTTAACTATTTGAAATTATAAGGAGTTGCATTTCAAGGGTGGGGTCAGTGATTGAACCTACCTAATTTTGGGTGGAGAATCCATTTTTGCAATAATATTTATGGTTTTCCAACTCCTTGTTAGGTTAATTTTAAAATTATTATTTTTATGTTATTTCTGTTACTTTTGAAGCTTGCTATGCAATAGTGGCAAGCAGACATACTGTCAGCTTGCTACTATGTACAGAGCAAAACTGTCAAATAGTAACAAAAAACTATGAAAAATATAAATATCTCAATTAACAAAATGAGGAGTGAGAAATCCATGAATATTATTACTGAAATAGATTTTTCACCAAAAATTAGGTAGGGTCACTCACTGACCCCACCCTTGAATTCCAAGTCCTTATATTTTTAAAATAATTAAAAAGAAAAGTACTAAAAATTACAACACCAGTATGGCACTTTTAGGCCATTCTAACACTTCACACGTTTTGTCACGTATAGGGTTTAAACCTAAAAATTCACTCAGAATTAAGGTGTTTTGTATATTTTAGGAGTTACACGCGGAAATCTGTTATGTCACAATTCCCGCGCGCAGCCTTGCATCATTACATATCCCTACGTACTAGTAGCAGCAGATTCCAGCGTACTAGAGACCCGAGCGCAGCTGATTCTGCCAAGAACGCAGCAGATCCTACCCCCCGCGCATCTGTACTAACTGATCCCCCCGTCTGGATCAGTTGTGACTAATCTGGAAACCAGGTACCGCTCAGAAGAGTTACAAACTAGTTAGGGTTGCCAAGTATATGTAAAAAACTTACATATGCATTACTAATGATCTCAAAAGATCAAAAATTAAATAAAATTAATGAAAATTAAGTTTAAAAAATTTTTTAATAATAAATCAAAGATCAAGGATTATCATGTAAATCACTGATCCTGATCTTTGAAGACCAAAAAACACTAAAAGGAGTGTTCAAAAAAATTATTGAAAATTATCTACATGTTCAGCAGATGATGGAGAATTAGTAAACATCCACATCTGCATGCTTCAAAGCAATATCAATAGTAAAAATGAAGGATGAGTACAGAATGATCAAATTTACGCCATAACAGATTAACACATCCTGTGGTTAAAATAGTACAGAAATCCAGCAGATCTAAGGACAGCTGATTGAAAGCACCAAGTGGACGTGCTAATTGTTCCCTGAATGGCTTTCCAGCCTCAGCCCACAAGCAGAACCCTCTCTACGTGCCCTGAGAAGATCAAAATCACCTGGAAGATTTATCAAAGGAAGCTTTATATTTATAAACTGAATAAACCTGAAGATCAAGAAAAATCCAAAAATAATAAAAGTGATTATTTTTTCTAAAAACATCATGTTAACACGTAAAAATACAAAAAAGTATTAAACTTATATTTTTTGTTTTTATACATCTCAGTGGATTTATTTTTTGGTGATATCATTGACCAGGACCAACTAGAGGACATCCCAGACAGTGTACCATTGGACTTACCTTTGGATTTATCCCAGGATCTGATTGGAACTTACTCAGACCCCGTTGGAATACCCTCCAAGGATAGTTGTGATCCCAACCAAGTGTTGGTACCCTTGAATTTAACTCTGAGTAAGTTAAAATATATATATATAAATTATTAAAAATATAAAACACACAAAAAATATTATTTTTATATTTTTAAAGTCTTCTTTCAAAGTTTTGACAAAATACTTATTCATTTTTTGGTGCTATGTATCAAAATAGGCCCAACACCCGTGCAACAGGTAGAGCCCCGCTGTATGGATCTCTGCCCGGAGGAACCCGTGCACCCAAGGAATCCAGTCGCGAGCGCAATGAGGGTACTTGAACCCATTACCATAGCGTCACACGGGACAACAATGGCGAAAACCACAGCTGCCAACAAAACCAACAGACAGTTGGAGAACCATCCGTTGCCCACCATTTTATCCCAGGAGGGTACAGGTCCTCCTACGCCACCCCAGCTGGACTCAAGCAAGGAGGAAAGAGTCAAAGTATTAGTGAAAGATCATGTGAGCTATTGGGAACAATTCAGGTTGGCTCAGACCCAGGAGGATCAACCAGGTATGAGAAAAGCCATTTCTCAAGCAAAGAAATCTCAGATTTCTCTGCAAAGGTTGATCCCAAAGAAAGAACTATAAGGCTACGTGCAGAACTGGAATCCTTGGGATCAGTTAGCTTCCTTAAAGGGAAAGGACCCCAAAAAGAAGAGGTCCTCAGCCCATCAGAAGTTAAGGAACCCAAAGGATTGGGACAGCATAATATACTTAGCCCAGAAGTGGAAAAAGGTGTACCACAATTAGATGTAGAAGCTCTTAATAGATTTTCTGTAAATGTGTCTCACAATTTTACTATTATTAGCCAATGCTTTGACAAATTTTATCAAAAATTGGACAAATTGAGTTCAAGTATTTTCAGAGTTATTGACACTCAGTCTCAGATTATGAGAATTGATGAGTTGGAAATACAAGAAATCAAGGATATTATAAGAGCTAGTAAGTTGGACCTGATGAAACATATTGATGATAACCAATCAGTCATTCAGGAAGATATTCTTGAACCATAGACCAGCTTAAGGAAGAAGTTAAGAAAACTAGTCCTACTCTTTCAGCTCATCTGATTAACAAAATTGACTTATTAAGCAATAAACTTGATTTGGAGTTAGGTATGATTAAGAATCATCTCAGAGATCTTAAGATAAATTCTAATAACTCTCTGGTCATTGACCTAGAAGAAACTAGGCCTGCTAGGTTCACCAGTACTCCTAGTGTTCCTCCCAGAACCAGGATAACTAGGAATGAGTCTTTCAGACCCAGTCCTACTCCTGAAATGGAGCAGGCTTTGAAGCTACTTCCTCCCATCACTGAATGGCCTAAATTCTCTGGAGAAGGAGAATACAACCATTTTAGTTTCATTAAATTTATTGACTATAACCTTTCTTCTTATGAGCTCCCTGACGCAATAGCTGTGGTAAGATTGGCCAGAATATTTGAAGCAGTGGCTCTAGATTGGTTTATCAATAAAAGAGAGGAAGTTGGATCTTTATCCTGGAATTCTTGGAAAGAATTGATCAAAGTGCAGTTTGGTACCAGGATTTGGAAAAGAAAAATGATGAAAACTTTTGAAACTTCCCAGTTTGATCCATCCAAGGACAAAACTCATAAGTGGTGCTTAGACCAGAAAAATAGGTTAGACTGTTTTTATCCTGATGCTGATAAAGAAGAAGTCAATGAAAGACTCCTCAACTTATGTCCTGGACAAATCAACCACAGTGTAAGGTGCAGAATGCCTATGGATTCAGATCTTTCCACCTTAATAGGTGTATTGGAAGAGACTATTGATATGAATGGTCTTTATAAAAGGGTCAATAGACCCCTCAGGGAACAAAATACTAGGAACAGGGAAGAATATACTGCCAAAACTAAAGAATCCCCTGCTACTAATCCATCTAACTTGGAATTCAAGAAGACTCCAGAATCAAAAGAGAAAGTATGTTGGAACTGTAACCAAACAGGACACGTAAAACCCAATTTTCCTCTACCTAGGAAAAGTATTAATCTGATTGAAGGAGAAGAGTATGACATTCCTGACCCTCACCTTGATGATACTGATGGATCACTCTCTGATGGTGATCTAATGATCACTAACCCCATCAATGTTATTGAAGGTAGTATTGATTCTCCTCTGGACTTAAATTCCATCAATGTAGATTTGAACTTAACTCAAAAATGGAATCCCAACATGAAGATTCACCACATCTCTGAGGCTAAGGCCTTGACTCTAAAACCTTCTGCCGGCAAAAGTTACACTTCAGGAAAAACATGCAATGAAACTGGTTTAATCCTAGGTTCCCCTTTTAAGTTACTTCTAGACAGTGGAGCCTTTTGCTCTTATGTGGGTTCAACTTATTTGGAGAAACAAGAACCAAACTGGAAGCTAAACCTACTACCAGTACCTCAGGCTAAGTTCAGTAGTTGTAATTCTGCTCTCAATGCTGTTGGAGTATGGTCTTCTGATATCATACTACCTCACTCTAAAGGATCACTTAAACTGAACATTGAATTTGCAGTGCTCCAAAATGGAGTGTGTGATTATTTTATCCTTGGAAATGATTCTCTTTGTTTATACGGCATAAATGTATTCTGAATCAAGGGTAGATAATTCACTATAGGAGGAGACTGGAATAAAAAGTTCCAAATATTCAATGTCAATGCTCAAACTTCTGATTCAACTTATGAAAAGCACTTAGAGAAGTTCAATCAGGAATACTTATCTCAAGCTGCTTTGAATTCTCTTCTCAATGAAGAACAGAAACATGATATCCTAGCAGTATTCTTTGAAAATTGGAATGCTTTCTTTACCAAGGATCACCCCATTGGTAACATCAAAGGACATTATATGATCCCAACTCTAACTATTAAGCCTCCTTACCCACCTAACCTCAGGAGACCTGCTTAACCTTCTAGTCCAAAATCTAGAGCTGCTCTCAAAACCCATATTCAAGAGTTGGTTGACTTACAAGTCTTAAGGAAAATAGGCCACAATGAACAAGTGGATATTACTAACCCAGTAATTATAGCTTGGAAAAATGATAAGTCAAGAATGGTTTGAGATTTTAGAATGCTTAAAAACTACACCCAAGCTCATTATTATCCAATTCCAAGAATTGACCATGCTCTGCATAACCTCTCCAAGGCTAAGTACATCACTACCATGGGCATGCTGAAAGGTTTTCACCAAATACCAATCAGCCCTGATAGCCGGAAATTAATGAGAATTATCTGTCACTTGGGAATTTATGAGTATCTTAGGATGCCTTTTGGTATTAAAAATGCTCCTTCTCATTTTCAAAGGATGATGGACATTGTCCTAGGATTATTCATCAGACAGGGATGGATGATGGTATACATTGATGATGTTATCATTTACTCTGATCATTGGGATACCCACACGGAGAAAATTAAGGCTAGTTCTCAAAACCATCTCTGCCATGGGATTGAAAGTATCAATGAAAAAGTGTAACTTTGGCTACAGGGAACTCAAAGCCTTAGGACACATTGTCTCTGGAATAACCTTAGCTGCTGACCAAAACAAGATAGCAGCAGTAATGAATAGTCCTATTCCTCAGAATAAAACAGAAGTCCTATCCTTTATCAGCTTCTGCAGCTACTATAGGAAGTATTTACCAAATTTTGTTCTTCTAACCAAATGTCTGTATGAGATCTGCAACAAAATCACTGTGTTTGAAATGACTCATGACAGGGTCAAGAACTATCAGGAACTCAAAATGGCAATGAATTCAGCTCCAGTAATAATCCATCCAGATTATTCTAAACCTTTCAAACTCTACATAGATGCCAGCATGGAAGTTCTAGGTGCTTCTTTACACCAGGAAGTCATAGAGGATGACAAACCAGTGGAAAAACCTATACTCTTCATATCCAGACAAATTAAAGACACTGAGAAAAGGTACGGTGCAAGCCAAAAGGAATGTCATGCCCTAGTATGGGCTCTAGAGAAACTCCATTATTATGTATAAGGCACCAATTTCACTGTAATTACTGACTGCAACGCTTTCAGGACATTGATGTACATGAAGACCCCTAGTAGGCACATGTTAAGATGGCAGATAGCTATACAACAGTACAGAGGTCAGATGACCATAGTTCATCAAGCTGGGACTAAACACCAGAATGCTGATAGTTTAAGCAGGAATGTGTTACCCAATGACCCAAGTAACCCTGCTTATGATCCAGAGGATAATGAAATCTTCCCTATCCTTAATATTAAAATGTTAAACATTGAAGCTTCTATAATGGGCATCCACATTTGTGAACTAAATGAATCATTGTTCAACTCTATCAAAGAAGCTTACAGTTCTGGCATAAAGACTCTGATAACTATTATGAAAAGTAATTCTCCACCTTCTGAATTGATCAATAGCCTACCTGAACCTCTTTTGAAACCATACAAAGCTGGAAGGTTCACCATATGGGATGGTCTGGTATACTATAGGCATCAACATTCATGTGTTATAGTCTTAACTAAGGATGACCATATCAAATATGTTCTGGCTGAGTGCCATGATAACTGCTCATCTGGTCATTTATCTGCTGATAGTACCTTGGATAAAGACAAACAAAGTGCTTGGTGGGTTAATTGGAGAGACTCCACTATACAGTATGTTACCAGTTGTGAAACTGGTCAGAAGTCTAACAGGACTACTGGGAAACGGTTTGGACTAATGCAAAAGATTGCTGAACCCAACAAAAGATGGGAGATCATCAATATGGACTTTGTAACTGGACTACCACCAGGAGGAGACTATTCCTACAACTCAGTCTCAGTCATTGTGGATAGGTTCTCCAAGAAAGCAATTTTCCTACCTAATCAAAAAGAAGACACTGCTATGGAAGTTGCCCTATTGTTTTGGAACAGACTCATTGCTGATGTTGGAGTTCCAAAGATTATTATCAGTGACAGAGATCCTAAATTTACCTCTGAGTTCTGGTGGAATCTTCATGATATGCTTGGAACCACCTTAGCTTTCTCTACGGCTTATCACCCTCAGACGGATGGATTAGCTGAAAGGATGATTCAGACCCTGGAAAAAATGCTCAGGAGATTCTGTGGCTTTGGACTAGAATACAAGAATTCTGACGGTTTTTGCCACAATTGGGTTAGCCTTTTACCTGCACTAGAGATGGCCTACAACAGTAGCAAGCACTTTACCACTAAGGAAGCACCCTACATACTGGAAAGAGGATGGATTCCTAAATTACCCAAGTATAACCCTAATCACCAGCTAACAAATATTCACCCTACATCACTTGATTTCAAAAACATGATAGATGTAGCCAATAAACATGCTGTTAAGTGGGTCCAGGATGCTGTGGAGTATAACCAACAAAGGTGGGATAAAACCCATAAGGAGCCTGATTTCAAGATTGGTGATCAAGTCTTGATCTCTAGCACCAACTTCACCAACTTGGCTGGAAATAGAAAGCTTAGACCAGCTTTTCATGGACCTTTCACCATTAATTAACTTCATGGTAAAAAATCTGTGGAAGTAATACTCAGTGATGGGCTTCCTAGGAAACATCCAGTCTTCCCAGTAAGCCTGATCAAACACTACCACCCAAGGAATGGAGAACATAGTCCTTCACCTGAAATACCTGTTACAGAAGAACCTGAAAAGGAAAAATGGAAAATTAGCAAGATCCTTAAGGATAAAGATAGGATCAATGGAAAAGACTTCAGATTCTACCTGGTTAGATACAAGGGAGAATCAGCTGATAAAGATGAATGGTTGCCTGAACATAATATCACTGACAGACCTATACACCTGAGGAACTACAGAGCCAACAGGAGGCATTAACCAAAAATCTTTTTTCAGATATAGACATATCTTGGAGTGGGGGAATGTCAGCTTTCTACTGGGTACAGAGCAAAACTGTCAAATAGTAACACAAAACTATGAAAAATAAGAATATCTAAATTAACAAAATAATGAGTGAGAAATCCATAAATAAAATTACAGGAATGGATTTGCCACCCAAAATTAGGTAGGGTCACTCAATGACCCCACCCTTGAATTCCAAGTCCTTATATTTCTAAAATAATTAAAAAGAAAAGTACTAAAAATTACAAAACCAGTATGGCACTTTTTGGCAATTCTAATATTTCACACGTGTTGTCACGTTGTGGTGCCCCATCCTGGACACCCTGGCCGCCTTAAGACCTCAATTTATAAACTGTTGCGCAAACGGACCGCCCGGCTAAACAACTTACCCTCAGGCTCATCCAAACCATTATGTACCCGCGCGCGCGCGCCGCGCCGCGCCGCGCCGCGCTCCTTTCATCCGCGCGCGTCGCGCGTTCTTTATCCGTGTTGCTTGTCATCTCTGCCGTTGTCATAGCACGTCCTCATCTTTGTTGTTGCGTGTCTTCATCTTTGTCATTGCGTGTCCTCATCTTTGTCGTTGCGCCTCCCAATCTCCTCATTGCTACCGTCGCGCGGCGCTCATCCATGATTTACTGAATCCATCCCGACCGCACCCGCAAGCATTTGGCAAATCCTTGGATCCGTCAAACCTCCCATTGCACTTGTCAGGATTTGCTCAACTTTCTCAAACCAATCTCCTATCCGCCCATCCGCGCTCTCATGGACTTCATCTGTCACCTTCCCTGGGACTCTCCCACCCACTTCCGCCTTCAGACAAGGGGTGGGTGACTCTGGTATTGTCACGCGCGCCCATCCACAGACCAACGCGAGTGACCACATGGTTGCCTTCCCTTTTCCGCTCTATTTGTAGAATCCGTTGTATATAGTCTAACAGGGCCTCCTGCCCATATAAGGAGGGGCTCTCCCCTGCCTTTTGGCCCAGCATTCCAGCATCCCATCATCAGGGAGCATCAGAGAATCCAATCCATCCAATAAGACCTTCATCGTAATCAACTTATCTGTGGGCATCCTTCCCCACCTATCTGAGCCATTTATCCGGGTATATCTATGATTGCCCCTTGATCCTTTGAGCCTCCACACTCAAACTCTGTCCTTTGTGACCTTGATCCTTATCACCAACCAATAGCCTTGCTGGTTGAAGAAGAATTCCTGTCTGTCTGAATTCTTGAGTGTGTTATACCACTCTGATCCCTTTTTCCGACCATACTGGTCTCGATCTCTCCTTGATCATCTTTCTGGAGCCAATCACGTTTGATTGAAGAGGTTTTATTAAGCTTAAAACCTGCAGTGTTATACCTCCCTTCTTCTTTGAGGTTGAATTTTGCCACGCTATTCTTGAGTTCCTTGAGAAGTGTTGGGATATCTTGCTCAAATTCGTTATTGATTTGCTCCTAGAGCTTCATAAACAAATTGCTTTTGTTTTGTTCAGCCTCCCACAGTTATCTGGTACCCTTCAAGCGCTTGATTGCGGAGAGTTGGGCAGGTTCATTGAGAACCTGGAGGTTGGTTGGGATTGAGTTGATCTTTCCTAATCAGCTGCTGACGACCAGAGTTATTAGCTTGTGGGCGTTTTTACTTACAACTGCCTTGTTCTATTGAACTCTGAACAAACCTTGACTTATTTGTTCAAGTCTTTACCTGCACCATCTTGCCTCAGATATTGTTGTTTCCACCGCTACCGACAACTCTTATCCTTTTCCCTTATTTTTGATTTCTCTTTCATAAGGTTCTCGACCTTGATTCCGGTTACATTTAAATATTATTGTAACTACTAGGAGGGCAGCCTAAACAGCACCTTTCCCCTCCACAGAACTGCCACGTCTTAGCACCGTTTGGAGTCTTACAAAGTATAGGTTTTAGACCTCAAATTCACTCAGAATTAAGGTGTTTTGTAAATTTTAGGAGTTACACGCGGAAATGTGTTATGTCAAAATTCCCGCGCGCAGCCTCAAATCATTACATATCCCTACGTACTAGTAGCAGCAGATTTCCGCATACTAGAGAACCGCGCGCAGCTGATTCTGCCACGCACGCAGCGGATCCTACCCCGCGCGCATCTGCAATAACTGATCCCCGCGTCTGGATAAGTTGTGACTCATCTGACCACCAGGTACCGCTCAGAAGAGCTACAACCTAGTTAGGGTTGCCTAGTATATTAAAAAAACTGACATATGCATTACTAATGATCTAAAAAGATTAAAACTAAAATAAAATCAATGAAAATTAAGTTTAAAAAATTTTTTAATAATAAATCAAAGATCAAGGATTATCATTTAAATCACTGATCCTGATCTTTGAAGACACCAAAGCACTACAAGGAGTGTTCATAAAAATTATTAAAAATTATATACATGATAAGCAGATGATGAGAAATCAGTAAACATCCACATCTGCACGCTTTAAAGCAATATCAATAGTACAAATGAAGGATGAGTACAGAATGACCAAATTTATGCCATAACAGATTAACAGATCCTGTGGCTAAAATAGTACAGAAATCCAGCAGATCTAAGGAAAGCTGATTGAAAGCACCAAGGAGAAGTGCTAATTGTTCTCTGACTGGCTTGACAGCCTCAGCCCACAAGCAGAACCCTCTCTACGTGCCCTGAGAAGATCAAAATCACCCAAAAAGGTATTTATACAGACCTCTTTGGATCCATTATTCCATCATCAGTTTACCAGGAATTATTTATTATCAATCAGACACCGTGTCATTTTTGATCAAGTGCTTACATGAAGATAAGCAAGTGATTTATGACTTAGTCTGTATTAGTATTATTTACCCTTATGAACCAATCAAACATTGAAGTTTAGTCAAGCAATCTACCCCATCTGCTCTGAAACCCTTCCAATTATTCCAGGATTTTTGTGGTCAAGTGCTCAGAGTGAGTGTTACCCTTTCTGTCTTGGCCATTTTTGCTGTTAAGCCCGGCCATTATTGGAATAAGTCCTTTCTTAGGCACCTTTCTTTATTCCAAGGTTCTTTAACTTCCTAAGGAGGCCCCTTGAAGAGAGTTTGCTAGTCTGTAAAGATCCCCAGTAGTATAATACTGTGGCCCCTCATTTATATTATATTGAAAACCATTTATTACCAAAAAAATTAAACCTTGCAACTGCTCTTATTAAATCATTTATTTGAGCTTCTAAGTGTTTATTATTTGAATAATAATTATTATTATCATTCCAGCATTTTTATCACTCTCTGTAGCTAAAGGACTGCAACGTTCCTGGTATCAGAGAGTTGAAACATACCTCCACCTAAATTAGAGTTTATTCAACAGACCAGAAAGTATTCAAGTGGCTACCAAGATCATAGTCAGTAACCATCATAATTTCCTCCAGAAGGACCTTGGCTAATTTCTCATAAGAAAATCTTTTAGTGAAATCCTAATTACATCTCTCCAGGTGATTTTTTGGTCTTTACTAAAACCCATATTACTCAAGGCAGTGAGAATATATGCCCTTTTGTTCCCAAGTTGGCCTCAGAGTGGATCAGAAGGTAACCAGCCTTTAACCTTGAATCAAGCACAAGACTTCCAAATCTAAGGAGCAACCAGACTTCCACTCATGCATGACTTGTTAATTTTCTTGAGATATCCATTTAGCAGCAGGACAAAAAACTAAAAGGTGTGAAAAACATGCTAGATAATTGGACCTCCATTTATTCTTCTTGTCTGCTGAGTCCTGTTGAGATCTAGATCTACCCTCATATCATTTCCTCAATTCCTCAACTAACTCTCCTGGCTATCATGTCTCCATACTCTAAAGTAGGCCCTCTCACATATGTGGCCGCAAGTTCCTGCCCAGGGGTCCAGACACTCTCCCCTGCTCAAGCCCATGACCTACCTCTGGACCCCAGTGACCTTCCCATCACGATTCTTCTTTCTTTCTCACCTCTCTTCTGGCTCCCCAATCCATGAACCTCTTTCCATCTATTGATCTTCTATCCCTTCTTTCTCTCATCTTCAATTCTTCTCTTCTTTCTTTATTCCTTCCGTTCTCCCATTGTCTATCTCCCCTTAACTAAATCTCCAATAACGACCACCATCCTCAATTAAACTGCCTTTTCTCCAAAGCTCCTATGATCATTTCTTCCTGGTAAGACAACTTGACTTTCATCTCAAGACCCAGGTTGATCTAACAACACATGTCTGACCTTCTATTAGCACCTCCAAACTATCCTCTGTCTCTTCTCTCTAATCTTGTCCTCTCTTCTAGCTGCCTGTCTATCCTCAAATACTCATGACTTCCAGTCTAAGCTGTTGGTGTTCCGTTTCTCATTTCTTTCATCTTTTCTCTCATCATTATTTCCTTGTCTGAAATTTCAAATTAGCTGGTTGGTTCTAGTTCTCAGTCTTTTCTGCGAAATATTATTAAGGTTAAAAGCCAAAGGAAGCTCACCGCCGAACCCGACAAGATTAACAAACCAACAGGAGCCGCTGACTATTTTCACCAAGTTGCATTGAAGGCCACCGTTGACACCATTCCGCCATTAAATGAAGAAAATTACTCCATGTGGCGCAACAAAGTCCTCATTCTATTTGACCTCAAAGACATTAAAGATGCCATTACAAGGAACTCGGGAAAACTATCAATGAAACAGGACCAAGAAATTAGGGCAATTATACTATCCAAATTAGACAGCATGACGCACGCCAACGTAGTCAACTCCTCAAACATAACCTCCTTGAAACTCCTCTGGGCTGGGATAACCCGCCAATTTGCTTCCTTGGAAACCGCAAATAGAGCCAGGGTGTTAAACCAATTCCTTCACTCCATCTTCAATGAAAACTGTATAGAAGGCTTTGTCATGGACACAAGGCAAGCACTCACTCAAATGGCAGACGTTGGAATAAAACTCCCTAGCAATATTCTCGCATATTTGTTACTTTTCAAATTCCCTTCCATTCTTGAGAATCTCAAGTAACAGATCATGCATGTAGAGAAGAATCTAACCATTGAGGTTGTATTCAACCATCTCATCCAATTTGATAACAAGCGCAAGGCACAACAAAAATCAGTCAAATCCTCTGCCAACATTTCCCTAGTGGCCACCAAGAATAAAACTGAGAGAGACAACAGACGAGTAAAGATGTGTTTCCAAGAAGGCTATCATGATCCCAATGCCCCTCACGCCAAATCATCTTGCTTCCATCTCCATCCCCAAATTGCACCCAGCTGGTGGATCAAACAAAAAAACAAATGGAAGAATAGAATTAAAAAACAACCTACAATTAACTATCATGCCCTCCTAACTCTATGGATCAACACGGACAATAACCCAAACCTTCTCCTAGACTCCGGAGCCAACATCCACATCTTCAACAACATCAAATACTTCTCCAAAATCAAGATGCAAGAAGAGAAAGAAGAAATAAAGACCGGAAAGCTTGAAGCTAACCTCAAAATTCATGGGACGGGCACCTTATTTCTTGACTGGAATGACTTAATCACCCTTAAAGATTGCGCGTACTGCCCGGACATTGTAGTTAATCTAATCAGTCCCAGCCAGCTTGCTAAAAGAGGATGCAGCCTTACTCAACACCAAAAGCAATTCTCCATTACCAGAAACGGTCTCATTGTCCTGAAAGGACTCATCCCAGACAACCTGTTTTTGATCGAGAAGCCCCAATCTATCGGCCTAGAAAATAAGGTCTTCCATCTCAATCATGATTCAAAATCTGAGAAAGAAGAAAAACCATCTCTTATTGATATTCATCAAATGTATGGACACGCCTCCGTGTCAACTCTCAAACCAATTCTCAAGAATTCTTATTCTAAGGAGGAGCTCAACAACTTCCAGTGCAATGGATGAATCAAGAGCAAGATCACTCAATATCCCTTCTCCGCCTCATCAAGGCCATCTAGAAAACCTCTTGAACGCATTCACCTTGATCTAATCGGCCCTATCACCCCTCAATCAAAGTCTGGACACCAATACATCCTTACCTTGGTAGACAACTTCACCGGATATCTTGCGGCCTTTCCTTTGACATCCAAGGACAAAGCTCTGGAGACAATTGTCAACATCCTTGAAATCAAATTCAAAATATTGAACTACTACCCTTCTGAAATCTATTCAGATAAAGGAACCAAATCAGTCAACTCAACCCTTAAACGCTTTGCTCACTCTAAACATATCAAACTTCTCACCACAGAACCTTATCATCCTCAACACAATGGTCGCGGGGAGAGGGCAAACCAAACAATAATAGAATCAGATTGGGCCACGTTCTCATCTTCGCGACTGCCAAAGAACTACTGGCACGTGGTCACAAGAAGTTGTTGTTTCATGCTCAATCAGATACCCAAGGAAGGTAATGACCAGTCCCCCTGGGAACTAATGTTTAAGAAGAAACTCCCCGCTAACTACTTGAGACCTTTAGGTTGTCCTGCGGTCTATCTCACCAATTGCATTCAAAAAGGGAGGAAATTTGACAAAAAGGGAACTGAAGGGGTTTTAGTTGGGTTCAATCCCGCTTTTCACTCTTATCTCATCCTTAACTCATTTGGTTCTCTCATCAAAACAAAGCACGTCAGATCCCTCAAAAGTCATTCAAACAGCTTCCCTCTTCTTAAACCAGAAGGACTAGATATCTTCTCTCAAATCTCCCACGAGTAAAATCAATCAGATTTTTCGTGCATGGACAAACAGTTTGTGCCAAGGGATGCTGTAGCGGAGGACTCGGAATCGGACTCAGATCTAAATCCATCCAATTCTCTGGAATCCGAATCTTATGAATCCTACTCCTCACCACCTCAAACATATCTGCCTCCGGAACCCGCTGCTCAGGAAATGAACCAACTTCCGCAATGTGAAACTCGAAAACCACAACGGTATGGCTTCCACCATTATTATGAACCACCATCATACAAGGCAGTTCGAAATTCCAAGGAATGGCCCAAGTGGCAGAAAGCATCTGAAGAAGAATTGAAATCAATAAAAGATCAAGAAGTCTGGGAAGAATATCATGGTACTCCCAACAATGTTCTAAATACAACCTTGGTTTTTAAGATCAAACAAAATAGTCATGGTGAGCCGGTCAAATACAAAGCAGGATTATGTGTACAAGGATTTGATCAGGTGCACAGAATTGACTATAACAAGACGTGGGCCCCAACGGGAAAGCTAGGATCCTTACGCATTGCGCTACTGTACGGACTGAAAGAGAAGATGAAGTTTACGCAGTTCAACGTTAAAGGCGCTTTCTTACATGCTCTACTGGACAAAATGGTCATCATTAAGACTCCAGAAGGCTCCCATCGAAAATCCCCTTATCTAAAGTTGAAGAAATAGCTGTATGGCCTCAAACAATCTCCTAAAAACTGGTATGAAACGCTCATGATGTGGATCAAATTGGAAGGGTTTCACAAGTTGTCGAGTGATCCCTGCTTATAGTAAATCAACTCAAACTCTAAAGAATTCCTCTACTTCCACGTGGACAATTTGATCCATGTGGGGAAGAGTGACAACTTTCAGTTAAATTTTCTAACTCGCTTCAAGAACTCCTCTTGCCATCCGCCAAATACAAGAGATAGAAGACGACACAATCTTTCTGAGCCAACCTAATCACATTGAACGTGGACTAGAAGAACTGGGCCTAGCTGAATGTAAGGCAACTTACTCTCCTCTCACCCAAAATCTAAATATTGAACCGGCCACAGACAAAGACCACACACAATTTATGCAACTGAACATCAACTACCGGTCCTTCATTGGACTGCTGAATCACTTGGTGCAATATACCCAACCTGGCATAGCGTTTGTGGTTTCCAGCTTGGCTTGATTCAACACTAAACCGGGAATGACTCACTGGAGAGAAGCTTGCAAGGTGTGGAAGTATCTCAAGACCACCAAGGATCTCAAACTTATCCTACATTTTGATGCAAAGGCGGAAGCTATCTCTGCCTACAGCAATGCGACTTGGGGTGACAACCCCACACTACGAAAATCTCAAAGCGGATTCATAATCTTCCACTACGGAAGCGCGGTGGTCTGGAACTCATTCAGGCAGAACAACATCATGTATTCATCCACTGAATCTGAGCTCAATGCTCTGTTAGACTGTTTTCTCAAATTGAAGTGGATATCTCATTTGGTCAGTGAGATCCACTGTTCTCCCAAGCTCCAACCTACTATGTACATTGACAACAAGGGATTGGACGACAAGATTAAGAGGTTTGGTTCACATTCCAAGTCGCGCCATATTGACATCAAAACAAAGGGCCTCAGAAAAGAGTTCAACAACTCTAAATTCAAACTCTCTTTAATCTCAACGAACAGCATGCTAGCTGATCCTCTGACAAAAGCTTCATCAATTGACTCCTTAAATCTCCTGCTCAAAGCCATCTCCGACTTCCAAGACAGCAGACAGCTCAACTCTTGCCCTCTTACCAGTGAGGGGGGGTGTTGAGATCTAGATCTACCCTCAACTCATTTCCTCAATTCCTCAACTAACTTTCCTGGCTACCATGTCTCCATACTCTGGAGTAGGCCCTCTCGCATACGCTGCCGCAAGTTCCCGCCCGGGGGTCCAGACACTCTCCCCTGCTCAAGCCCCCAACCTACCTCTGGACCCCAGTGACCTTCCCATCACAATTCTTCTTTCTTTCTCACCTCTCTTCTGGCTCCCTGATCCATGAACCTCTTTCCATCTATTGATCTTCTATCCCTTCTTTCTCTCATCTTCAATTCTTCTCTTCTTTCTTTATTCCTTCTGTTCTCCCATTGTCTATCTCCCCTTAACTCAATCTCCAATAACGACCACCATCCTCAATTAAACTGCCTTTTCTCCAAAGCTCCTATGATCATTTCTTCCTGGTAAGACAACTTGACTTTCATCTCAAGACCCAAGTTGATCTAACAACACATGTCTGACCTTCTATTAGCACCTCCAAACTATCCTCTGTCTCTTCTCTCTAATCTTGTCCTCTTGTCTAGCTGCCTGTCTATCCTCAAATACTCATGACTTCCAGTCTAAGCTTTTGGTGTTCCGTTTCTCATTTCTTTCATCTTTTCTCTCATCATTATTTCCTTGTCTGACCTTTAAAATTAGCTTGTTGGTTCTATTTCTCAGTCTTTTCTGTGAAATATTATTAAGTCCTTTGATACACAAGGCTGCAAATGATCTTCTTTTTCATCAAACCATAAGTTTATGAGCCCATTGGCTAGAGAGAAAAAATATTCAAAAACAGTATTAAGCCCATCTCTTCCGGCATTAATTTCAGCTCCTTGGTTAGCACCCAACCTCTTGTGTTGAGAAAAGTTGGAATCATCAATTACAGCTGCTTGCAGGTTGGCAAAGTAGCTTTGTGCTTTGAGTAAAGCTTCATCTGAAGTCCTGTAAATACCTTCCATTGAGGAAAGCACACTATTTGAGATTTTGTGTGAGACTACACCTATGATTTAATTCAAGGTGTGCTTCAGTTTCATGTATGCCGCACCTATTGCCTCTCTGATATAAGTAAGGATTCTTAGAGAGAGGGAATCCATATTGATCTGGACCGTCTTCTTGGTGCAAGATAGGTATTTTTTTTGATGAAGGTGCTTTCAACAAAAACATCATTATCTGCTCAAAAAAAAAAACTTTTCTGATAAATAAAAAATTTAAGAATTAGTTTATTTTCATAGGAGTGGAAGACAGCATCATTAAAATTTACCATCTTTCCACTATGTCAAAAACAGGTGCAAAAATTTTAAGATTGCCAATTAATTGGGGGGGGGGCTTGACAGGATCCTTTGGCCAAGAAGGTTAAGGGTGTTGCTAAAGAAGAATTGGGTTGTGCTCATAATTTTGGTATAAGTTGTAGGGGTTGCATTTTACTTTCATTCTTCCCAATATGACAATCTCAACAGGTCTTGCTTGGTCAATCCAACAAAAACTTTGAGGTAATGCAATAGAATTAGATGCCATTATTTTCATTTAATCACAAAATAATTTGACTGAAATGGCTGATTTGAGCCAGGATTTGATATTAGCCCAATTCTTTGGTTCTGGGTTTTAGTTTGGCTACTAGAATGGCCTTCAGGCTGAGATGACTTGGTCACTGAAGGATTATCAATCCTTGACTTTGAAGTTCTCTTTTTCATATCTCTAGTAATGAGTCTGGCATCAGATGCATTCCGTTTTTGGGTTATTAAGGATGGGGCACTCTGATTCAGAAAGGGAATATTAATTTGGAAGTCAATTTTGTGTTTATTATCCAGTATAGCCTCCAAAATAGGATAATTACCGGCTCAGGGGATGTTAGGACTAAAGTGGGTGCAGGTGTGGGACTCCTGGGTGATGATTCAAGAATCAAACACTTCTGGTTGCTCTGGTTGTGCATCACGTGAATAAGTGAATTCTGTGTCATAATCAGAGGAGTCAGATGATACTTGAGAGATTGAGGGCAGCCTTGACCTTGATTGTCTAGCTGCTTGCCAATGAGTTTGGGAAGCCAGCCGGGAAGATGCCCTTGTTTCTGGAGCAATCCAAGGTTCTTCAGCTGGTTTTTCTGGGTGCAGCACTGGATTATTTTCAGAGGCCTGGAAAGTTGCGCAATCAAGGGGGAAAACCCTGACTTCTTGAACTGTATCCTCCACAGGCACAGCTGCAGTGAATATTTTGGGTTCACCTGGAGATATGGCAATGTATTAGCTTTGCATATTTGAATAATATGCTTTGTTGCATAAAATGATTATCTCAACTCACTGGGGTGGTTTCCCAGGAGCTCTGCTGGAAACACTGTAAGCTGGGGAGCAGGAAAATATTGAGAAGTTCCTGTTTCATCATCCACTGATGGTACCTTGTGATTTGATTGGACATATGCACTATCAGATGTTGTTGGCTGTTTGTCACAAGGGGTCCTGAATTCAAGCCGGCCTTGGCCCAGATGGGACTTCACTCAGTAGGCTTGGGGGGCAAGGATACTGGAAGATGCTACAAGGAGCAGAGTAGGATTGAATTGGAGTTAAGGTTCTGAATGACACTTTCTGGGATGTATTCCTAGTAAGAAGTAGTGAACTGATTTCTTGGGGAACAATAAGGAAGAGGTAGAGAAGGGCTGCTTAACTACACAGGAGTCTGGACTAAAACAGAGGTACAGATGCCTTGGGGCTCAGAATACATATGAGATAAGAAGGGAGCAGTCAAGGTAACAGAGAGGGCTGATCAGGTATGCTACTACATTGGGGTTAGGCTGCTTACTAAATTGGGGCTAGGCTACAGGTCTGGCTGTCTAAGTTGGGAATGTACAGTGATAGGATGTACAGTCTGCATGGAGGTCATGACACTATGTACTAAGTATAGAGAGTATGTGATACAATCTGAAAGAGGATGTACATAAGGATTCCCAAATGATGAACCATAATGAAGTTTGGGATAGAAAGGGTGAAGAATTTTAGAGGATATGCAGAACCTGAGAGATTAAGTATGTGCAAACGTAAGGAGAATATATGTATAATGCATGAGGTCAGACTATATGTAGATATGTAAAGCATAAAGATCCTGAGGATATTTAGTTGAAGGATATATGCTGGTAAAGTCTCCAGAGCCTTGATTTTGAATTTCCTGAGGTAAGTAGATTAGACTGAGGTTAGACTGAGATTAGACTGAGTTAGTTGTTAGTATGACACTGTTTTTGTTCTTCAGTTGAAGGCTCAAGCAGACCAAGATCTATGGAGGTTTCTGCTCTCATCTTTTCCACCTTTGCACCATACTTTATCTGAAAAAAATTAAGCATTGACTTCAATACTTGTTTATGGGATACTTCAAAATATTCCTCACAAATCAGTGAATTCAATTGATTAAGAGCCCATTGGTCTAAAAATTGATCATAAAATTTCAAATAAGTATTAGAACACAAGGAACCCTTGTAATTGGAACAATTAACAGAGAAATCAGCCATGGTATAATCAAGGTATTTGTCAGGATGAAGAAGCTTGAGATGATGTGGTTGAAATATTATTGGGAAAATGTGGTTATTATCAGGATGAAATGAGACCTCTTGGTGAAGAAGCTGTGGCTTATACACCCTAAAAAACCTAGTCAAATGTTACATGTGTGTGCAATATGAAAAAAAGTTGCTTATTAGTTTGAATCTACATAGTTCATTTGTGTAAATAGCTTTCTGTATTCCAAAATTTTCTGCTTTCCCAAACATTACATATACATATATATGTCATTCCAAGGGAGGTGGACAAATTATGATAAGTTTTTCACCTCCCTGGAAATTGAACACATGACATGGGAGAATCATGCGGGAAAGCTGGAGAGGTGGATGACTTGTGCTAAGTTTTCCACCTCCCCTCAAAAACCTGGGAGCATGATTTTGAATATGAAAATGATCAATAATTGCTGGGACAGTGGATTAATTAGCATAAGTTTTCTAGCTCCCCAGCCTCTCCACAAGGATTTCCCATGTCATCTGATTCCTGTGTGTTCAAAATTTCAGGGAGGTGAAATACTTCTCATGAGTTTTCTGCCTCCCTTGACATTCCCTATACATGTAATATTCAGTAAAGCTACATCTAATTTGATGGGAAGGTGGACAACTTAGCATAAGTTTTCCATCAATCCAATTTCATCTCATCTTACATTCCAACCAGTACAAATTTTGTACAACTCATGCACACTTTGACATCATTTCATGAAATAAATGGTAAGCATTTTGGAACAAAGATGTGCTGTGTGAATTCAATACATTGAAGCACATGAATCACCATATCTGGCTTTCTTTCTATTAACTGTATTTAAAATTTAGAAGGATAAAAAGTTTGAAATTTAAGAGAAGCCATTGCTAGTTTTTTTTTTAATTTTGAAGGAGAAAAAAAAATTATTATGATGTTCAGTTGTTTCAAGGCTGGGTGGAGGAAAATTAGTTTGATGGGGAAAAGCAGAAGTTTGCCATAAAATTTCTATAATTCCCCCAGCTTTTGAATAATCAACTATGAAACCAATATTTGGGAAGGAGAAACCATGGCCTGTTTCTTTGGAGGGAGGAGGGATTGGGGTTGCATTAGGCTTTTCAATATAAGAGAGAAAACCATAAGTATAACAATTCAAGTCATCCTGATCTGTACAAGGAAGATTTTAAAATTAATCACAAGTGATAATGACATTAGAATCATGAAAAAAAGAATCCCTTTGGTCATTCCACTCCGGAGATGTCCAGTTTGGAATTTTAGACACTTCTGATAATTCCTTGTTCTTCACATGAGAAGTGTTGGATAAAACTTGGATTCTATTGAAAATCAGTTGGTTATGTACTGGAAGCTTAGAACACAACAGATCATCATTTTCTATTTGTTTCCTTTCCATATCCTTTGTTCTTTTTCCATATCCTTTGTCCTTGCATATATTCCTGTTTGAAATATATTTTGATGGTAATCAGTGAACAAAGACATGATTGAAAAGTTTGTATTGACTCCCGATTACCTGCAGAATATCCTTGGTCAGTTCCCTGATGAAAGCCAATTCCAAACATAAATCCAGTTTTAGTTTTTGTATTTGTTTTATTCAGGTTTGGTTGATTGTTTTCAATCACATATAAATCTTGTACCATCTCAGAAAATTGAGTTGTCAGAAATGTGTGTGGTTCTTGCTGCAATGAATGATACTTGAGAACCACATAGTTTTGGCACTTTCTGTTGAAAAACACTTGTAGATTTAATGGGATTCCTACATTTGGTACTAGTACTTGGCATGGACTTAGAACATTCTTCAGGGTGATGAAGTAGATTGACTCAGATACACACTCCTTATTGCCATCATCACGCTCAGCTTTACAATTCTTTTTTTTTAGCTCTGGATGAGGATGGGATGGATTTAATTCAGGTCTTGGTGGTGGCGTAAGAACAGAACAGTCATGGCTTTATTCCTGATGATGCTTCAGATTCAAGGGCTGATCCTCACTACAAACGTTGTCTCAAAAGCACCACCAGGAATAAAAGTGATAAAAATTGATATAAAAGGAAAATTTTCAAGTCAATAATATGAAACCCTTTATGATGATTGAAGTACATATATGTTTCTAAGTTTAACCACTTTCAAAGACACATCCTCATTATTGGTTTTCAATGGCAACATGTGGGCTTGAGATTGGGTGAATGCATTGGAGTTGACTTGATCCATGGCTTACTATTACACATGATGATGATGAAGTGATTCATGGTTCAAGAAGGGGGTAAAGGAAAATCAGGAATGAATCAAGCATCAGTGGATGATACTTTGATTTCTTCATTGCTGATTACAGGAAAGATGAGTATAAGGATGGATGATGTTGATGCTGATATTGGACCATAAAAATTGAGTTGATTTGGTGAAGACAGAAGCCATGATTGGAAGAAGAAGAAAAAAGAATGGTGAGGAAGAGAAAGAGTTAAGTCAGTTTTGGATTGATGAAGATGAAGGATTCAAGCATTTTAAAAAGGTGCATGAGTTCTTACCATTGAAGCACAGTGATGATGATTGAGAGATAGAAGAGAGGCCTTGCAGTCAATGCGTAATGGAAGGAGGTGGATGGAGTGTTTTTTTATTGATGAAAAGGTTGATTGGAGGATGGTTTGATTTTTGGAATCTTAAGAGGTGATTTGAGGGTTTCAGATACCAGTAGAGCACAAAAACAATCAGTCTACACGTTTGGCTGTTCAAAAAAAGAAAAATTGGATTTATACTTACCTAGATGGACCTCCTGGAATCCTTTGAGAATTCTGGAGTTTTCTGGCTTGTTGGATTGTTTGCAGGGCCACTGAACAGCTCATCAATTCACAAGAACTTTATTTTTTTCTCGCAAATCAACAAGACCAGCACTTTTTGTTTTTCTTTCAAATTGAAAAGCAAGCCTTGCACCTGCATACGCTTCAGCAACTTTGCAATCAGTTGCATATGCAATCGCCAACTCGCTGACCATTGCTGGCAAACGCCAAGGCCCATATATGTGCACAGACTTCTCCCAGGGCCCTGGCAACCTATGAGACCGCGAAAGGGTAACCATATGCGACCCTATTGCGAACAATAAGCAAATCATCCGTTTGCATTGCTCACAAGCAAATAAAAAAACCACAGCAAATGAAAATTGGGCTTCAGGCCCAATTTTGGCTCCCCCAGGGCCTGGAGTGCTTGGGGCCCATGGGGACCATTTTGATGGCGAGCCCATGTCAAGCGCCTGTGCGTCTGGGCCTTATGGGAAGGCCAAAACCAGCCATGAGCTTGGGTTTGGTTCAATTAAAAAAAAAACAATTGGCATGGGTATACCATGCCAGAAATTTTTTTTTGGTGGAGGAAATGATTCAAGCCAAAAGTCAGGGGTATGTCTTGTAAGAAAAGTATGCTTAAATTCAAACATACTTCTCATGAAAGAAATACACCAGAAATTTTATTCAAGAGCATAATGGGAGATGGGAAAATTTAGATCATATTTTTGAATTTTAATGAGATTCTTTTGGGTATTTTAAAATGGTAATTTTAGAATATTTTTGTCAGATTCCTGATTATAGAAAAGAAGTGAAGAAATGGCTTTCATGTTTGATAATTGAAGGTTTCTATATATTGTCCCTTGTCAATTCCACTTCTGAGAAGGTTCAAAATGATACTTTCAACTTTGAAGGAGAGGTCTGATGAAACCAAAATTTTCTCTTTGTCTCAGAATAATAGTTACAATAAGCAATGAGTTTTGTCTTCAGTTGAATTCCTTTTAAAGTGGATTTATAATCATGATTTTTGTTTCACTACAGAAGAGGTGTTTTTTGGATATTTTTTTCTAAAGAAAGTTTTTTCCAATGGTTATTTCACTGTTTTTAATCTCTAAATGAATGACTGGAACTGTTTTCCGAAATTTGATGATTTTAATAATTCAATAAACCCTGTATTCTTGTATTTTTTTTACTCTAAATGTTCATAATAAAAGATATGTGTTTTTCATAGTTTTTGGTGCCTGTGAATCTGCCTGATTACAATATTCATAAAGAGTAATGGCATTGCTCAATGTACCATTCTATTTGGGCAATATGTCTATTGATCAAGCTGGGGTTGTAATTTATGGAACAACAATTTCAAATTTTTTTAGAGTTCATTCAATTTCTTGTGAGGATAAACATTTTGGAATTCACAATACATGTTATGGTTTATATTCATTGAAAAAGCTGGGGAAAATATTCCATTGAATGATAGTGATTTATGCAAAGGAAACTCTGGGGAAATGGTGCACTTAGGCTCAGTGCACCAAGTCCCTTCAGACAACCAGTTGTTGGTGTTTTTGGGTCAACACAAACCTACATGACACAGTGGCCAGTATTGAGCCTCCTTTCCCTAATGCTGGAAAACTTTGATTTTAAGTATAGACATGGTCACTTCCAACTGTGACCAGGAAGATGTAATTTCTCAACAATCACCAAAAAATCTTGGACCTTTGGGAAACAATAAATTTGGAATATTTTGGGTTATGGGAAGTTTCTTCAGCCAATGAGCAAGATGAATAAAATATATTCAGGGCCATGCAAGAATCACAAAATCATTTACCTCTACCCAACTTCTTTTTAATATTTCCATCTTATTTATCTTTTTGGATGAAAGGTATTTGCCAACATAGGAATTTCAGTAACAACTAGTTCCGGAAACAAACATGGTGGAAGAGTTATGCTAACTTGCTCACTCTTCCATACCAATGACTAAGAGCCAACCATTTTTGGGAAATTGGAAAATTTTAATGGGGAGGTGGACCACTTAGGCTAAGTTTTCCACCTCCCTGAGCCATCACATAATTTATAATGTCAATATTGATTTTATGTTTTTATATCATGTATGAGTGTTGCAGAAAATGAGCATGTGTGTGATTTGGCAGGTTGAAAACAATCAATTTTTCTGTGTGATTGTCCAACCTTTTGATTCATTCATGTTTCAAGCAAAATTGCCACTGTAATAGGAAATCAATTTTGTCTTAAAAAATATTTAACATCCATAACCTTAGGGTCTTTTTAAATCCATGTCACAATTAAATGTCACAATGTAAAATTGATAAGCCAGAATAACCAATCATCCCCAGCATATTGGCCTTAGCCAGAAATATTTCAGTTTTTTTCCACTGAAAAACATTTTTCACCACATTTAATCCTTGGAGCCTTGTTCCTACCATCAGTTTTTTAGGCTGGGTTCAATGATTAATCAAGGTGAAGAAAATATTATCAGGGACATGCAAGGATCTGAAAAACCATTACCTCTACCCTTTTTCTTTTTAATCTGGCCATGTTGTGATTCATCTTCTTGGAGAAAAGATATTTTCCAGCATGGGAATTTCATTACCAGAATGTTTTTTCCTGAAAAAAACATGCTGGAATAGTTATGCAAAGTTGTAAACTTCCCCACACTATTGACTGAGACCCAGATAATTTGAGGGAATTGGGAAATTTTCATGGGGAGTTGGATGACTTGGGCTAAGTCATCCACCTCCCTTGGCCACCATCAACTTGATCATATAGATATTGATATTTTTTTGGTGTATCACTGGGTGTTTCAGGAAATAATAATATGTGGAAATCTTTAGTTTGAAAAACAATTGTTTCTTTAATTAATTTTTTAATCTAGTGAATCTTCCATAACT
This sequence comes from Puccinia polysora, assembly GCA_025617555.3. Taxonomy (NCBI): domain Eukaryota; kingdom Fungi; phylum Basidiomycota; class Pucciniomycetes; order Pucciniales; family Pucciniaceae; genus Puccinia; species Puccinia polysora. Next base: position 15,948,161 of record CM062614.1, read on the forward strand.
CACAAAATCCATGAAATTTTTGATAACCCTCATGATTGAACTCCAGCCCTGCTTGCTATTCTCTGAATGTCCTAGGTATAGCACTGGATGAAAGAAATTTTACTCCACCAGAAGCTGATGAGAATGTAAAACTGGACTGTCTCTCACCACAACACAAAAGATTTTCTCATGCTTATAATTTTAGAATGGCCTCAAAAAAAATAGTCACTCCAAACCAGATTAAGTAAACTTATTTATGATCCAAAACCAAGCAGGTCGTAACCACTTTGAGAAATCCACAACTTAAGCAGGAGAAGAAACTTTGCAGGCACTTGAAGAGACTAAAAAAGGTTGAATTCAGCCACTGCACTTGCACCTTTTGAGAGTTTCATTAGCTCTGTATTCCATGGCCAAAAACCCCTGGGGGATGTTTTGAGCTCTTGATTGGAACATGACTGATTATTTTGGGTGAAAATCTTATTCATATGTCATCCAAAACCTTCTTTTTTCTTATTTTCTCTAGAAACTTCATTCATTTATATCATCTTATTTTCTTTGAATCCCCAATTCTTACAAAAAAGTTTTTACAACAACAAAAAGATGCAAATCTATGGTATTTTGGAACCATTGGAATAAGCCATTCTGGTTTATTTTTATTTGAAAGATTTTTACCAGTCCAAATTTCACCTTGATGGCTTGCAGAACAGTCAAAAAAAGGCAGAAGAGCCTGGAATATCTGGAAAACATTGGTAAAAAGCCTAAAAAATTTGTTGGGGGGAGAAAATGGTTATTAAACTTTTCTCAAGAGTGGAGATATGGACGGATGATGAAACTAAATGAAATTTAAAATTTATATCAATTTTTCATTTGCGCACACAGATACATCCATTTAGTTTGCTAATTTAGCATACATATGATATTCTCCAAGGGTTTTTACAGTTGAATCAATTTGGGCTTCCAGAATAATGAGTTGAAGTTCTGCAACCCAAATTTGGGAAGCAGGCACCAAGTGTGCCAGAGAGAACCACATATTATAACTAAAAAGGTATATGGGGCACAGGCATAAATCATTAGGGAAACAAAGATTTTGCTCATTACCAGATATTTTTTCTCAGACCAAGATTTAGACCACCATGGCATGGGATTGATTTTCACTAATCTTTTCCTAATTCAGTTGAGATGGAGTGAATGATTATGTCTAATGATCAATTCAAAATTTTTGGTGGACAATCCTTTTTTTTGAATTTTTGTCAAATTACATAACAATAAATCATTTTTGGTGCCTTTTTTTTTTAGAAACCCACAAATTTTCTGGAGCATTAACAATTGAAAAAAGTTACTAAGTTGAGAGGTTTTAAAGATAATTAGAGCCCTGGTAAAAAATCTTTTCTTAGGAAAGTGACATTGGGATTTGGAATCATTGGATTTTATCAAATAAAAATCCACATTTTCTGAAAAAAATCAAGAAAATATCATGTATTTCTTGCACATGCAATTCAATTGAAATTCTGCTCAATATAAATTTCGTGGAGGTTCAAAATATTCACAATTTAATTGTTCCTCAGGAATGAATGGGAAAGAAATCTTATTTTTTTCCCTAACAATGATTTCTAACTTTTCTCATAGAATGGCAAAGTTAGACTAAGTGCCCCCCATACCACCAATTTTGATACATTTTTAGAGGCAGAGAGGAAACTGGGTGAAATCATTTTAATTCAAAAAATTCCAAGAAAGATCTTCAGAAATTCAATGACCAGTACTCAAAAACAAACTCATCATTGAAAGCAACTCACCAACAATGCTCTCCATTTTGTTGTGGTAAGATGGTCCACTTGAGCTTAGTGCACCACCTCACCAGGAGGAACCACCACACAATTGCGGATTTAAAAGCACTTGGCAGCCCAGATTTTGAATCAGGTTGATCTTATTTTGCACGTCCAACTAATTTCCTGAAAAGTTGAAGGTAGGCTGTAAGGCCAAAGAGAGAAGAATGGGAAACAATGAGGCTAAAAAGAGCCAAAGGGGAAGAGGTAATACTTGTAAATTCAAGTGGAACTGATCTGAAGAGGATGAAGGGGCACTCTGGTTTGATTGTCTGGTAATAAGATGATTTTTCATTCATGGTCCCAAGGAAGGACTAGTATTTGAGCATAACTAGAGAACCCCAAAATGGGGCCTAAGACAGCAGGTTAGTGACAACTAGAGAGCCCCAGAGGGGGCCTGAGACATGATTAGTTATTTAATGGAAAAAGTATGTTAGATATAAAGGTAACTAAATTTTTTAGTTACAGAATATGAACAGAAAAAAAAGACAACACACCACCTTAACTGGCAAATTTAGGAACCAATTTAAGACAAGCCAACATTCCAGAGATTCATGAAAAATGAGAGGAGAATATGAGAATGATAGAGATATGAGAGTTGAGTAATAAATGAAAAGACACCACCTTGTCAGGATGTGAGATGGGGAAATAGTAGCCTATTTTAAGAGGGGAAACAAGGACCTCAGGCATAGTTGCCTAGCTTGGTATGGGGGAGAATGATATGATGATGATGATGATGATGATGGTAATGTTAAAGCTTAATGGGGAAGAATGATATGATGATGATGGTGATGGTGATGGTAATGGTGATGGTAATGTTGATGGTAATGGTGATGGTGATGATAATAGAGATGAAGTTGGAATGGAGTGGGATGAAAATGATGATAGAGATGAAGTTCGAATGGAGTGGTGACAGTTATTTGATGATGGTGGGTGATGAAATTATTGAATTGTAATGAATTTGGTGATGGTAATGCGAGAGGGTGGAAGATAGGAAGATATGAAGATAGTATTGAACAAAAAAAGAGGGAAGTATTCCAACATTTCCTTCCAGTTCCTCCCCAATCAACAGAACAACCTACTAATTTGGGTTTCTCATTCCCCCCCAAAACAATGGTAACAAATGCCTCTCTCAAACTCCAAAATTATCCTCCTTTTGAAATTTTCACTTGGCTCAATGGGAAAGAATCAAGATACAGTTAAAAATGTCCCTCAATGTTTATAATTCAAACATCACCTCTTTTTTCCAAAGTGCTTACCAGTTATTTCATGAAATGATGTCAAAGTGCACATGAGTTGTACAAAATTTGTACTGGTTGGAATGTCATATTGGATAAATTTGGATTGATGGACAACTTATGCTAATTTTTCCACCTTCCCATCAAATTAGATGTAGCTTTACTGCATAGTACATGTATAGGGAATGTCAAGGGAGTTGGAAAACTTATGAGAGGTCTTCCACCTCCCTGAAATTTTGCGCACACAGGAATCACATGACATGGGAAATCCTTGTGGAGAGGATGGGGAGGTGGACAACTTATGCTAAGTCTTCCACTGTCCCAGCAATGATTGATAATTTTGCATATTCATAATCATGCTACCATGTGGTTGAGGGGAAGCAAACATTTTAGCACAAGTTTTCTACCACCCCACCTTTCCCACATGATTTTAACTTGATATCTGATTTTTGCATACCCATGGTCCTGGAGTGGTGGAAGACTTATCATAAGTTGTCCAGAAGCCTGCACATGACTCATATTTTTTTTGTGCGGTGAAGCAGACACTTTGGTGATACACACCTGCCGATTCCAACAAATCAACTGTCAGCTTGCTACTATTGCAGAGCAAGCTGCAAAAGTAACAAAAATAAAATAAAATAATAATAATACAACTTACCTAAAAAGGAGTAGGAAAGCCATAAATATTATTATAGAAATGGATCCTCCACCAAAAATTAGGTAGGGTCACTCACTGACCCCACCCTTGAAATCCAACTCCTTATATTTTTAAATAACTAAGGAAAAAAGAACCAAAATAATGCGGCTCCAGTATTGAGCTTTTTGGCGACTTAAATATTTCACACACGTTGTCACGTATAGGTTTCACACCTAAAATTCAGTCAGAATTGAGGTGTTGTGTATATTTTAGGAGTTACGGGCGGAAATGTGTTTTGTCACAATTCCCGCACGCAGACGCGGCAGCCAAAGCACCCGCGCGCAGCTGAGATACAGCCGTGTCAACCCGTCGAGGTTGTGTACACAGCCCTGGGCCTCTGACAAGTACGCAGCCGCGGGACTACGGGCTGACAGAGTGACAGGCGGCTCAGGTACTGCGTAAACAGGCTACAAAATACATGGGAACTTGTTACATATGTAATAAATGTTCCTGTGGATAGTGGACTGTCTAAATATACATACTATTATATAAAAATACATAAATAATCCTTACACACATTTTTTATTTAATATAATGCAAAGTACCAAGAATGTCGAAAATAAGACAATGACAACTTCAAAAATATATTAAAATACTTTGATATACTTTTATGAGAATTGCTATACATAAATATCTTTGTGACATACTAAGGAAGATAATGATGTAATAATATTACATGAATTCTCATGACTTATATTTTTAAGTAATTATCTTAACAAATCAACTGGAACTCGAAAATAAAGAGTAAAATCAATATTATGACTTTTACTCCAGTTATATAATACATAATGAGAACTTACCTGACATCAAAATGTCCGTAGAGATATCTAATAATATAATTATTATATTACTGGGAACATATACTAAGGATAATCAATTAAATAATACATAAATAGAACAGATTAGTGTTATTCACACGTCCTAATGTCCATTATAAGGTAGAATAATTCCCATACCCTAAGGAATTAGATGCTACCCGGGCTATAGAACCAAAACACATGACAGGCTACCCCCGGTTACCCTGCTAGCCTTAGTGTTTGTCCCTTTGAGCACCTACAACCCTCAGAAGGACCATATTGGGACTCAAAAAACTATAAATACAGAGCTCTTTTGAGGATGTTGATGGACAGAGACCCAGTAAAATTCATATCCAGACGCCGTGCCAAGGTAATCAAATACTTATAAGAGATAAGTAAGTGATTTTTGGCAATGTCTGATCAGTAATATCCGTCTTCAAACCTCTTTTTATAAAATAAAACTGTTAAACAACCTTATAACCTCAGTATACAGGTTTAACCCATCAGTACACGTCCCAAATAGATACCCAAAGGGTTTAATAATATACCAGTGAGTCTTATTATCCTTTCTCTTTCGTGGTAGCTTGGCTACAAGGCCCTACCACTCCATTGTGTATTTTATATACATATTATCTTTGGGTATAATAATCTTTAAACTAAAGAACCCAAAGTAACCAGGACTACGTGTTTTCATACTGAAATCCCTGAAGAGAGGTGTTAAAGGTCCCCAATATAATTCTGGCACCTCTATAAATTTTTAATAATCAATTTTGATTCAAAACAATAAACAATAACCAAACCATTTAACCTTGCAATAAGCTTAATCCAAGTATTCTACGGATTTTTGCTGCATTTATTAAATAATATATTTATTATTTATTCTATCACCTCTGGTAGCTAAAGGATAGCTAGGGTCTTGGCATCCAGGAGGTTGACATCAACTAGGTGAATCCTGCACAATGTAATCCCTCCACAATATTATTCACCCCTCTTACATTTTTATTTACTCTTTTTAGCTAAGTGACCCAGGCATGTTAAACTATCATATAGTATTTTAGAATCATGATTCAGAAATGTTACTTATGTAATTGATCCTAATTACTGGTGTATGACCAGCCAACAATTACAAAGCACTCTGACTTCTGCACAAAAATTAGCAAGAATTGATATCACACCATTTTGAAAATAATGAAATTGAAAAACATGAACTGTTTTTCTTGCCCTTTATTATTTATCTAATATTATCTGAGGAGACTTAGTCCAAAAACTAATTCATGAAAGAGGAAAATTAGAATCCTCATTTCCAAGAATGAGCACTATGCAAAATCTGGACTCTGATTCATCAGATTTTTCTATTATTCAGTTTCCAAAATTGAAATCTGAAAAATAAATTACCACTGAATATCAATCCATGCAGTAAACCTGCATGTGTGTGGTACCCAGCATTAAATTTTTGAGTTATGGGAGATTTAAAGAATCTTGTAATAAAAACACAGCAATTAAACATGCTTTTCACCTGTCCCATTATTATCCATCTTTACTTGATATATCATTCAATTAGCACTTCAAGCAAATCTATAAGATTGGAAAGTAGTATTCTGCAGTCCACATCATGGAAATCCGTATCTTGATATATTTCAACTACAGCTCTTCCTTGGGGTGGCTAGAATTCTTGAGCTCATTTTCTCATTCAATAATTATTTTTAAATTGCATAGATCTCAGAATGAGGGATTTTTTGGACACAAATAATGGTGAAGATTGCTTTCTGTGGAAATTTTTTGTGATAATTAAAATCGTGAAATGCAATGAGAAGCTCTTCATATTTAGCATCTTAATAAATCCCCAGAATGCGTGAACCAAATTTGACTTCATGATCCCCATATATTCTTACAAATCATGCATAAGTGCCACAAAAAAAAATTAAACTCTTTTGGGAAGATTGGAGCGACAGTCTCTTTTCTATTTCAATCATGAATTTATTTCTCATTGATATCTTCCCTTGTTGAAGAAAATTCTATTCAAATCTCCAATTATACTTATGTGCATACCCTTTGCCCACTTGGAAGAAAAGTTTGAGAACAAAGGGAAAGCGTAATATATAATATCTTCATTTCTGAAAATTTTCAGAAGTTCAATAAAACAAAATCTGACTTTCTATTTATCAGTTTTTGAAAAATCAATACAAAATCAAAAAATCAGAAACATTTTCATCTGGTTACTAAGTTGAAAAAATAAGACATGGAGACCAGTAAGAGCAAATCCCCCCAATATAAGATCTCCATTATGATACTACAAACCCATTGCTAAATCATGGTGTTTATTTTATGTTACTAAGCTTCCAAAACCCCAGCCAACCCAACATCACCAAACCTTGAGCCATCAAGAGTGACCCTCCTAGATGAACAAGTCAATAAGCCTGGTGTTGAGGAAGATGAAGATTTTGACAACTCTGCTGCCCCATCCTACTTCACAATTGCAAAAAAACTCTCTGAATCCCACCAAAACCAGAAAAAGAAAAAAAGTTTGGCCCAAGAAAAATATTCTCTCTCTTGCCATGCGCGCAATCTTGGCATCCCTGCTCCTTCAAGTTGTATTTCCAAGTCCTTGCTTGATTGGCCAAAATCTATTCTTCAAATGGATGGCAACAACAACAAACTTCCTAATCACCCAACTGGTGATGAACTAGCATGCCTCAAAAATTACATGGAAAAGAAGAAGGCGTCTATTAATGATGCCCTATCATCAAACACTGGCGCGCCAAACCAGTACATTTCCAATTAAATACTGCAAGAAAAGGAGCTGAAACTTGTGAATAAGGATGCCTTGCGCCAATTAAAAAAAAATATTACTTCAACAACTTGATCCCTGGAAACCACTGCTTTGGGCCAAATTCAGTCTCATGATGAGACATGGATAACCCATTCCCAGGCCTTGATCCAAAATTCCATTATTACCAGATGCACCTATCACTGGGAAGAGAATAGATCATCTTTCTGGAATTCCTCTCTGACTTCAATGATCATCAGAGCATGGGAGATGTGCCACAAACACAGGGGAATTGCTTCCCATTCAACAAATGAGAATGACAACAACCAGCCAACAGTGTTGCCTTAATAAATCATTTACTTGTCTAAAAGAAGGCTACTTGGAAGAAGGAGCACAAGGCAGAAGGAGGATCAACAAGCTGAATATCTAATGTTTCTGCATCTCAAAGTCTCAATAAGAAAAAAGTGTTGCAAATCAATCTTTTGAAATTTTCTCTTCATGATCAATGACTGACTGCTTATCATTTTTTGAGATAAAGAATAAAAAGAACAAAATTTGAAATACCACAGCATTTGAGCTGTAAATGATGGAAATTTTTCAAGGAACTTTTGCTCTTTCATTGGCAAGTGTATTCATATCTGATATTGAGGGTGAAGATGAGGAGTTATTCAATCATGCAAATGTTTTGAGGGCTCAACATTTATCCCAAATATATCACTACATGGATGAAGCATAAATTCAACTGGCCAAAAAAGCGCGCATCAAGAGGGATAGAAGATTGAAAATTACTCAACTTGCTAAACCAAATAATTCACCAAGAGGTTATTGTCATGCTCTACCCTTCTCTCAGTCTGTTTCTCAGCCCGGCCACACCACCAGTGCAAAATCTCCAAATATGAAGCCTCACCATTTTCATGACTTTCCTCTTGACTGATCCACACCCCTCCGGTTCAGCCCAATTCAGATCTGATCCTCATCTCTTCCTTATCCCAACCATCTCCTAATCCTCATCTCCATTCTCATCCTCACCCGGTTGCCTCCGCATTCCCTCTTAATTCTCAATCACTCTCCCCGCTCACCTATTCCGGCTCACGCTGTCACTCTTCCTATTCTTCCTCCTATCATTTCTTCCATTCCTCTTCCCTCATTCCTTTCCAACCTTCCAACATCCCTCACTGGACACTCCCTTCCCCTTGTATCGCCTATCACCATCATCTCTTCATCTCCCTCCCGGTAAATTGCCTATCACCAACATCTTGTCATCTCCCTCCTGGTAAATCGGCTTCCTCAAATTGCTCAATCTTCTCCTGCTTTTTCTCCTTGACTTCTCTCATGCTCAAACATTAACTCAACTTGATCACCTCTCTGTTCTCGCGTCAAGATCTCAAGATTCTCTGAAAGCTCAAAGTTGATCAGATGTGAGGCTCACATCTACATTTGCGACTGTTTCCTTATTCTAATTTTTCTCTATTCTACTATCACAGCCTCTACTCTTGTCTCCGCTGCTTCTTTCATTTTTACTTTTCACTCCTTAGTCCGCAGTCTTAATTCAAAGGGATCCCGGTCCATTGGTCTTATTTTGAAATACAGTCAGAATTTTGTCTCAGCTTAACACAGTTGAAACCCAAAGAATCAATAGACTTGCTCGCTGACCAATCCAAGGACCAATGGACACTTCACAATCCCTGCTCAAGACCTTGAAAGACTCCATCCCCAGTCTATCCAATTCCAATTTCTTGTTATGGAGGTCCAAGATTCAAACAATCCTTTCTCTCAAGGGCATCGCACACTGGTTGAACTCATTGGAAACCGACAAATGTCCCCCCAAAGTCAATCTTGAAATCTTCAGATACATTCTTGCCAAGCTGGATAATTGTACCTACATCAACTGTGTGAAAGATCATAATCTCTCAAATAGAATCAAACTGTGGAAGTCAATAAATGAATACTACACCTTGTCCCAAACAGCCAATAAATCCAGGGTTTTTTTTAACTTCCTCAATCTCCAATTTGACCCCAAACAAGTAGATAAATTTATTACCGACGCCAGAGCCTCCCTTCTTCAAATCTCCAAAATTGGGATTTGAATGGAAAACATCATTGTAGCCTACCTTCTGCTCTATAAATTTCCTCCTCAACTGGAACACCTCAAAACAACTATTACGCATTTGCTGGGTGACGCCAAAATTGACGCTGACTTGGTTCTCCAACATCTCAATCAGGTCAAAAATGAATTGGTAGCTGGATTGCACGCCTCCGCACTGGTAACTAGGACCAAGGCCATCAAGTGTTGAGCAACATGACATAACCCTTAAGCCAACCACGATTGTAGTGAATGCTGGTGGCTATACCCACACTTGCGACCAAATTCAGGCGGTCCTCAGAACGCTGGAGCCACAACCAACTCCCCGGCATCTCAACCTCCAAAAAATCCCTCCGCTCATCTAGCCTACAACTTCGTCATGGTGACCTCGCCAGCTCTCAACCGTGAACAAATACTGCTCAACTCCAGAGCGTCAAATTGTATGTTTAACAATGTGAACTTCTTCTCAAGTCTCCTTCCTGACAACACCAAGATACAAACTGGCAATCCCAACGCCCCCATCTCCTTCTTGGGAGTTGGTGTTGCAAGCCTGACCACTCAACTAGCGACACTCAATCTCCAGAACTCTCTCTTCGTTCCTAATTTAGCCGTCAACCTCATTACCCTGGGTCAGCTCATTCAAAATGGCTGTTTATTGAATCTCCTGTCCCCAAATCAATTCGCCATCATCTACAAACAGCAGCAAATACTCTCCAGAGACATAGAGGACAATCTTTTCTTTATTGAAAACAAACTAAACCACCCTAGCTCCATCTACTATACATTTGTATCTCTTTCCACGATTCACAAACAATTTTTCATCCCCATCAAGAACACACCCTTTGTTTATCTAAGGATTTCCCCAACCTGAAATGGGATTGAATCAAATGTTTCCCTTGCGCAAAGGCCAAAATACATTGACAACCTTTTCTCAACCGTCTGCCCTCAAGCACAAACTCCTTGGATCTCATTCACGTCAATGTGTGCAGTCCCATCAATCCCCCTTCCTTGACTGGATGCAGGTACTTTCTGCTCCTCACCAATGACTGGTCCAAATTAAAAACATGCGTGCCTATTCAATTGAAGTCGGACGTGACCAACAAAGTGATCAAGTTTATCAAGCTCCACGCGAATCAGAAAGGAAGAATTCTAAAAGAATTCCACTCTGATAATTGTGCAGAGTTTGTCAACCATTGCCTCAGTACCTTCTTCGCCAAAAAGGGAATCAAGCACTCAACATCGGAACCATACACCCCTCAGCACAATTCCATTGCTGAAAGGGGAAATTGCACTCTCTTAGAAGCTGCAAGAACAACAATGATGGATATGAACATACCAAAGTTCCTGTGGGATGAAATCTTCATCAGATTTTGCTCCATTCTCAACTTCCATCCATCCTCCAAATTTGAAACATAGGCTCATCAATTATGGACTGGCCATCCTCCTAAGACACATCTCATTAGGATCCTTGGTTCTCAGACCATTGTTCTCAATCAAGCCTTGTCCCCTGGCAAGTTTTACAAGAAAGGAATAGAGGGCGTTTTGGTTGGGTTTGATTTTGACCTCAGTTCCTATTGAATCTACTTTCCCAATTCCAAAAACATTGTTTGTTCAAAACATGTCAAAATTTTTGAAAACTCCCCTCTTTCCTTTACTCTCTCCAATGATTCCTCAACCTCCAATAACTGCTTTGATTCCCTTTTAACTGATGATTCTTTACTCATTGATACCCTCAACTGCAATCTCTCCACCGTCTCACCCTCCAATGATCAAAATTCCACCTCTTCAAATCTCCAATTTCAAACTCCTGAATCTCTTCCTACAAACCCTCCTAATCTCTCTCAGCCCAATGATATCCAATCTAATCCTACCAACTCTGGCTCTGATGATGACGACTCCAACGTGGCTGCTCAGCTCAAAGTTGAACCTTCTCTCAACCTTTGGGATCGCTCCACCCTACAGAAATCTCAACGTTACGGTTTCCTAGCAAGGACCGTTCCCAAGATTTACTATGAAGCCACCCACTGTGACAATAAAGAAAGATGGATAGCCTTTATGGAGTCTGAACTCAACGGAGTCAATCTCATGAAAGTCTGGGAGGGCTGTCACTCTCTCCCCAACGGTAAAATTTCCCTATCAACTGTGTGGGTTTACCAAATTAAAGATAATCCTGACAAAACGGGAGTCTCATTCAAGTCTTGAATCTGTGTTCAGCGATTCAAACAGGTGGAATTTTTTGACTATGGTCAAACGTACGCTCTGACCGGCTCCATCACCACGCTCCAAGTTCTATTAGCATATGCTCTACATCACAAGCTTACTTTCTGGCAGATGGACATCAAGTCTGCCTTCCTTCACGCGCCACTGGACAAGGAACTCTTCATCAAAGCTCTCTTAGGATAAGATACTCTGTTCTCTTACTTCAGGCTCAACAAAGCTCTCTATGGCCTGAAGCAAGCACCTAAAAGCTGGTACAAAACTCTCAAAAGCTGGCTCCTCAAGGAAAATTTCATAAAATTGAGTGCCGAACCTTGTCTTTACATCAATACAGCCACCAATGTTCACTTATTTGTATACGTCAATGATCTATTGATAGTCGGCAACTGCGTTGAATTCAGAAATTGCCTAAAATCTCAGTTCAAGATCTCCCAAGACGGTCCTCTCAGTAAGATACTAGGTAATCAACTTGTGAACACCAAAGATGGACTCGGGCTTCTGCAGTCTAATCACATTGACACCGCACTCAGTGAGCTAGGCCTGATCAATTGAAAACTGATCAGCACACCCTTCACCCCCAACATCAAACTTCTCTCTGCCACCAATGAAGAGCATCAAGACTTTCTCAAACTTAACATAAATTATCAATTGTCCACCGGTTATCTGAACTTTATGGCCAGCCAAACACAACCTGATTTAGCCTATGCCGTCTCAAATCTCTCTTGGTTCAATAAAAAACCCAGAATGCCTCATTGGACTGAATCTAAACATGCCTGGTGGTACCTAAGCACTTGAAAAAATCTAGCTCTCCGCCTTCAGAACTCCTCATTCAAATATGAAATTGAAGCCTTCAGCTATTCAGACAGCGGCGACAATCCCCCATCTTGTAGAAGTCATACTGGCTATCTAATTCTCCTTTACGGCTGTCCTGTCTCATGGCACAGTAAACTCCAACCAACCATTTCCCTTTCATCCACCAAAGGGGAACTCAAGGCTCTTGTCCTGGCCACACAAGAGAATTTGTGGCTGTCACAATTAATCTCCAAAATAAATCCAAATTTGAAATTAACCCACTGCTCTTTTGTAGACAACAAAGCCCAAATGACTTAGTAAACCAAGAATCTCACCATGGAGCTCTCAAACATGTAAACACTCAGATTAAATGGTTGCAAGAGCAACGCGACAGCCACTCCCTCATCACTCATCTCATCCCCTCCAATCAAATGCTGGCTGATTCACTAACAAAGGCCGCCCTTTGTTCCTCCGTTGCCAATCTTATCCCTCACCATGTCACCTCACATCTGATCACAGTGGTGTGTCATGCTCTACCCTTCTCTCAGTCCATTTCTCAGCCCGGCCGCACCACCAGTGCAAAATCTCCAAATATGAAGCCTCACCATTTTCACAACTTGCGTCTTGACTGATCCACACCCCTCCGGTTCAGCCCAATTCAGATCTGATCCTCATCTCTTCCTTATCCCAACCATCTCCTAATCCTCATCTCCATTCTTATCCTCACCTGGTTGCCTCTGAATTCCCTCTTAATTCTCAATCACTCTCCCCGCTCACCTATTCCGGCTCACGCTGTCGCTCTTCCTATCCTTCTCCTACACTTTCTTCCATTCCTCTTCCCTCATTCCTTTCCAACCTTCCAACATCCCTCAGTCAACACTCCCTTCCCCTTTTATCACCTTTCACCATCATCTTGTCATCTCCCTCCCGGTAAATCGCCTATCACCAACATCTTGTCATCTCCCTCCCGGTAAATTGGCTTCCTCAAATTGCTCAATCTTCTCCTGCTTTTTCTCCTTGACTTCTCTCACGCTCAATCATTAACTTGGCTTGATCACCTCTCTGTTCTCGCGTCAAGATCTCTAGATTCTCTGAAAGCTCAAAGTTGATCAGATGTGAGGCTCACATCTACATTTGCGACTGTTTCCTTATTCTAATTATTCTCTATTCTACTATCACAGCCTCTAATCTTGTCTCCGCTGCTTCTTTCATTTTTACTTTTCACTGCTTAGTCCGCAGTCTTAATTCAAAGGAATCCTGGACCATTGGTCTTATTTTGATACAGTCAGAATTTTGTCTCAGCTTAACAGTGATCACCCACAAACACTTCCTACTTCCATACCTCAAAACTGGTTAAGTGAGGAAGCTCTGGAGGCTACAAATCCAGTTGAAAAAATAGCCTTGGGTTTACTTCCAGAATTTGATCTCACAGAGGCAGTTTAATATCTCAGAACCCAAGTTTCCAAGCCCTCTAGTTGAATGGAAAACATACAAACACGGTAAAGATATTCCATATAGTGTAATTTTCATATTATTACTTTAAAAAATATGGAGGAGTATGTTTGGATGCAACATTGGCTTTTGTGAAATTTTTCTTGAGGACTACATGTATTTTTATTTTCATCCCATTCTTGTTTTTTCAACCAGAAACTTGTAATTATATTTAAATCTGGATTTACTGAATGAACAAATTCCAATGATGTGGGGTCAACCTGACTTGAAGAGGTTGACAATGCAGGTTAAAATCTTAAATTCTTGAAATTTTCAAATAAATAAATCTCTAACAAGTTGTTAAATCCAAACAGATCTTGAGGTAAGAGTGGAAAAAACCAAAATCCACATGTGCACAGAATACAAAATCTGATTGAAATATTCTGAGTAAATTATATTTGATGAAACACCTTTTGGAAATCTAAATGAATTTTTTTTTCAATCATAAAATCCTGAATACATTTTTTTTCACTGTTCAGCAATCAAGTTGAGATCACCCACTTGTTAACCATTCCAAAATATCTCTTTATGAAAGAAATATATATAAAATACACATTCCCAGATGTGAATTGTGGAATTTGAGAAAAGCCTACTAACTCTAGGCATCAAGATGTTCCTTGTCAAAGGGTGTATCACTAACATTTTGTAAAAGAAAAGGTGATTTTAAATAATGGTTTTGTAATAACATTATTACTTTGAAGATAGAATATGTGATTTTCCATCAAGTAAATTGACCCTACATTTGAATTCAAACACCTTGGGATTGGCTAAGTATTTTAGTTGATATGATGCATTGGTTTCAAAACTTTTTAAAAATACACAATCTAATGTTCAATGCCTTGAACATTTAATTAAATATGAATATTCAAAATAAAAGCATTTTTTTTGGAATACTTGAGCTAACCAGGAGGTATAAGATCAAATCAAAAATTCCATTCAGATTCATTTCTATTTTGCTTTAAAATAATACATCTCAGACAACCTCCAAAAATCTGATTACCACAACACTCAAATCAATTAAAAATATGGAGAACACTACCAGATTTGGAAACATTTGGATATTTCAATGTCCCAAATTTTCTCCAAGGACTTTTGAACATTGAAGGAATCTATAAAATGGTGATTGAAGTTCCAAAAAAGCACATCAAACCCATATAATGCAATCAAATGATTCTACAAATTTATGTGACTGAATTTTTCCTGCATTTTATCAAAATTGAAAATTTCACTGATGAATCGTTATTTTTTCAAAACATAAACCCAGAAGACACCAAAAATTTTCCAATCCACTACCAGAAGAAACCCCACCAGGGAACCACTGAAAGCAAACATCAGGGCTGGAAGCAAAAATCTTGTGCAAGAGGACATTCCTTGATGTATACTTCAATTGGAGTGCAATTTCTTATTGATCCTATCATTTTTCACATTCAAGCCATCAATTGAATATTCCAATGAACAGCCAAACCCTGAAATAGATACTTGCTATGGTGAAATACCACAATACTCCCCACCAGAAAATATGCAAATTTACAATGCATCTGAGATAAAAACTCTTCAATTTCTCTATCACACTCCAAGCACCCTTATCTCATCACTACAAATCCTTCAACAAAGTATTGAGGAAAACATTGGTGACCATGCATGTCAGAAATACATCAAGATGAAACATTAGGAAATCCGCAAGAACTCAATTCTCAGTTGCCATCCCAACTATTCAGCAGAAATACCCAAAAGTATTTCAAAATTGAAAAAAGATTTTCAATTACAAATTATGTAGTGGAAAATTTCTGTTGTTAAAATCTTTACCAACATTACCCTTTGAATGAAGTACTTCCTTGTTGAGAAACCCAAACTGGTGAAGAAAATCACTAACACAGGCATTATCCAACATGCCATAATATAGTTAGTTCAATAGCTGGGGAGCCTGTTACATGTGGATCCAAACTTTGGAAACAAGACAAGAACAGATCTCAATTTTATCCTCTGAAGCAGTTTGGGTACCAATTTCTCAAGAAGTGGATTTCCAGGAAATTTCTGCTCCTTTGGATTGAAGGATTACTCAGTGCATCTCAATAGCATCAAGCCAGTAATCCTACTAAACTTTGTGATATTTGGGATGGAACTATGTGGAATGAATTCAAGGATCAAACCAATCAGATTTACAAAGCAGAACCAGGGAACCTTGTCTTTTGAATTTACATTGATTGGATGAATTCCCATGGAATCAAGACCAGTGGGAAAAGCATCTTTCTTGGCTTAGTATTCTTAATATTTTTGAATCTTCCACCTAGTGTGGGTTACAAGCCACCCAATATTTCTGTGTATTGCTTCATACAAACACCCAATGAATGCATCTCATTTCAACTGAATAATTCACTCAAACCTCTTTTCTCTAGGCTACTGGATCTTTGGAAAGGATTATTCTTCAAAAAAACTAACAAATATCCAGACAGAAGAGTAATATTTGCTGTCATATTGCCACTGATTTGTGATACACCTGCCTTAGGTAAAATGGGTGGGTTTGCATCCCACTCGGCAACAATCTTCTGTGCTCATTGTAACCTCAAGCTTAATTATATCTAGAACACCAAAAAGGAGACTTGGCCATTAAAAAATAGTCAAGATGACATCAAATGGGAAGAGAATTGGAATAATTCTGAATCATTGAATGAGAAAACCAACATTCTCAAGCTACATGGTGCCTGCTACACCATTTTCCAAACTCTACTATACTGGGAACCAACAAACATGACAAAAATATAAAAAATGCATACATTCATCTTGGTTATGCTAAGGGATGAGAGCATTACCTACCTTGGAATAATCATTTCTGGCCAAAGTCTTCAAAATTTTGAAATAAGGAAAAAAACACATACCCAAAAAGTGTAACAATTAGCCAAGTCAGCAGCCTCAAATATGGATCCAAAAAAAGCGCTATTTTCCACCAGAAAATACCCAAAGAGTCAACAGGAGGATATTTCAAAAATTTCTAAATAACTGCTCAAAAAACCCAGAATATATTGCTCCCAATCAAATTGAAAAGGTTGAAAATTGGGCAAATCAGCAGCAAGAAGGCTCATCAAATATTTAACATAGAACTTCTTTACCAATTGTTGTAGTCCAGAATGGACTCCTTGAAAGGGCCAAACTTCAAGGCTTGGTTGACCAAATTGGATCCAACTGAAATGTTTTGGGGATCAATTCTGGCCAACTCCAAGATCTGAAAAGTTTGTTCTACTCTTCCAAGACAAGTTATGTTTCAAGGGCTAAAAAAGAGATGAATGTTTTGGAAGAAGAAAAATGAAAAAAATTCATTGAAAATAAATTTACATACAATGTCTTTCCATGCAACCAGCCAGAGTGGTTGCCTCAAATATCAATTCTCTTCCATGGTCATCACATAACACCTCATTGCTACAATAAAAGTAATTCTCAGATTTCCTTTTCATCCACATCAAATCAAGGCCCTTGTGAGATGGGGAAGATATTGTCCATCTTTCATGAAAAAAACTGTGCAAAATATTTTGTCATAACCGTAGTTCTGACACTCCTTCAACTAAACCAATCCAATCTCTTCATCAAACTCACCCTCATATCAAACCCAACTTCACTACTCCTGTACCTTCCACCAGATAGTAATACCTCTGCATCTCTTGCAGTCTCCATCCTTTTCCACCAGCTTCACCCTCTTCCTGTATGGTATAAGCTCTATGTCCATGTACACCTCACCTGTCATATGATTCAGCCAACCTTCTCAGGACCTCTCACTCTCTCCATGGCTTGGTACAACCTTCATCACTCCTCAACCCAATTGGTATATGAGTTAGTACATACTACACTTAGTATATACATAGTACATACTCTCCACTGTCTGTTCAGCCCATACTCCCAGGACTCCAGATCAGTACATGTCAAACCTTCCTGGATAGGCCCATCACCCAATTAGTCAACTGCAGCCTCCAGCCCAATCAGTCAACATGTAATACCATGGGAACTCCAACCTGCAACACCAGCCACTCATCCCTCAAGGCCTCCTTCTCAGCTCTCACATATACTGGCCTCTCCTTCCCTCCTGGACTAATTCCCCCCAAGGAATTAGTAAAATACTTCTTATTGGTTAGTCCCCCATCCAATAGGTGTCATCTCAGCACAAGAAAGTCAACCAGCCTACCGTACTCTTCTCACCTATCCCCTTGGTGTTACTCCTACAGGATTCCCTTACCCACATCCTTCAGAGCCCTACTCCTGGATTTCTCTTCTCCTCATTGTCATTACGCTACATCTACTCTTCATATGCAATCAATATCTTCGTCTCTATCCTGAGTTCTGTGAGCAGTAGTTCCTGTGCCTTCAGCCCCTTGCATGCCGGGGCTGTTGTGACATATTTCCTCATTGCTGAAAACCTTTATCCTTTGGAAAAAAATTGATACTTCACAAAATCCCTACCCTGGCCTTAATCATCTCAATGCTCAAATGGTTTATCAAAAAAGTTGGATCAATATTTGTAATAAATCAATATAACATATTAGATTTTGTAACAAGCATGGGTTATGAAGCAAAAAAAGCACAAACTTCCAAGGATGTTTATTTTTTGTGGCAATGAAAACTTTGGTAAGTTGATATCAAAAATACTAATTTCTGAGAACTGTCATTATTGATTTTTCTGACTAGTGATTCCTTACAAAACATGAGGAAATATAAAACAGTAAATACATGGACTAAATTTTGGTGTCACATATCTATCTAAAACATGTGTATAAGGTACAGAATTCGAAAATAGAAATTAGATTTAATCTCAGAAAAATGAAGCATTAATACTAACAGCAAATTGGAAATCTGCGTTTGCACCATTTATTTGTAATGATTTTTATCTAAAAATTTGATTTTTCTCATTTTGGAAATTTGTACCATTGGAAATCAAAGCCAATGATTTAAAAGTACATTCATACCCACTGAAAAGTTGTTCAATCAAATTATGGTCTTGAAGTTAAATGATGAATTCCCAATCATTCCTTTGATTTAATTAATTTCAATTCAATCTATGCATTGCATAAATATTCTGCATGAATCTTCTGAGTTCATCCAGAGATCAACCTGATGTTTGACTCCAAAACCTCAACAAATTCAAAACAGGTTTCAATCACAAACCCATGTGCTACACCTGCAGGCAGGTGCAGCCTTTTCTTTCATGGTGAATGGTGGTTCCATGAGTTTTGTGAGATTTTTTTTAGATTATTTCTGTTTATCAATGAGTAGTAATTCAAAGGTGGGGTCATTGGGTGACCCTACCAAATTTTGAGTGGGAAATAAAAATATACAGTAATATTTTTGGTTTTTTCCACTCCTTTTCTATGATTACATTAATTGTTTTTTTTTGTTATATCATTTTATGTACTTGTACAGGTTTCTCTTTCCATAGTAGCAAGCTGACAGTACCTAGTTACTGCCTGGCTTGGTTATTGCACAACTACCAACCTTGGCTGCAAGAATGTTTTTTGGCCTGCAGAAATATGTCATACAACTACCTAGTTTGGCAGTTTTTTGTAGCAGCACCTTCCCAAGGAGGGGAGGATCTGTTATGCTTCCTTCTATAGCTTTTACAAATTGCAGAGGTTTCTAAATATATGGACAGTTCTTTAATTTTATTAAAGAACTCTCTTCAGACACAAAGGCTTTGGGGCTTCATACAGGAGTTATGGAGATTTTTGTTTTGAATACTGAAAAGACAAAATTTTGCCTTTCTGAGAAAATGTTTTTTGGAAAGTTATTCATATGGGTGTTTTTGAGCCAGGGTATTTTGGGTGAAAATTTTATACTTAAATGAGTGGGAAATTGGGAGTGGTTCCAGTTGGTGACCCTAAATAATTTTTAATCACAAAACAGTTACTTCAATATTAATGATAGATCCCGTACTCATTATAGAATTTTTCTTAATCTTGTGTTTTATTATTATTTCATCAATTTTATTATTGATTTCTTTTATTTTCTTGGCTATGTGGCAGTCTTATTTGAATAGTTGCCAGCTGAAAATAGGCTCAAAAGTCACACTTCAGGTTATTCCTTTGGTTCTTTTTTTGTATTGAAATCCACAACATTTAGGTAGCTTTAATGGATTTTATCTCAGTGGCTGTGACATATTAACATCCAATTTTGGCTTTAATACCCAATTTAGGACCAATGATTCCATATTCAAGTATTGGAATGGCACAAAGAAGACATTCTAAAAAAAGCAATTTTAAGGAGATTTCCTTGGCATAATTATCTGGGTCTCAGTCAATTTGTAAGCCACAAAAAATGTAATGATAAATTTTGAGGGGTTTCTTCAGCCTTTCTTATTCCATTCTGGGAAAAATAAAATGATTGATTTTTTCAAGTTTCTCCTTTTCACAAATCTATCACCACAAAAAAAGTGATTGAACTTGTGAGCAAGTGCCATCAAGGAAGCTCTGGTTGAAGATCCCTCAAATCTCTAGTTTAAGGTCCATTATCTAACAATTTTTGGTTTAAATTTACTTACTGTGAACAATACAAGGTGATTTTGCATTCGAGCTTGGATGAAATTTTGGCCTGAGCTTGGCCAGAGCTTGACCTGAGTCTCCCCAGAGCTTGACCTGAGTCTGGCCAGAGCTTGACCTGAGCTTTGCCAGAGCTTCACCTTAGCTTGTTCAGATATTGGCCATGAGCTCCCTGATGGCCATTTCTAACATTTGAAATTCATACTTCTGTGATTTATAGCCACAAAATACCCCTTGACACCTTCATGGGTCGTGTTTATGGGTCCCTGGGCCAAAGAAAATAATTCAATGCTTCAAAGAGACATTTTTACAAATCTATACTACCATTACCACTTGAAACCTTCCTGTTTCCTCACCTTTTGTGCCATATATTCAAGCACTTTTTGCACCCTTTTTTTGTAGCTTGGCCAAGTTTTAATTCTTGGGGTAATAAAATAAACATTGAATTATCTTGTTTCCAGATAAAAATATAATTATTTTTTGTTTCAAAATCTGGGATTAACTTCAAAGCTCCACAATATTTTTTCATAATTCTCTAAAACTTTCAGCCTCCTGGATGAAAAGATCCTTGAAAAACTTCAGCTGAAAGAGGTGCTAGGTTTTGAAATAAATATTTGATTATAGGATCAAAGAAAAAATACATAAAAATAGGGATATTGTTTTAAATCAAGCAATTGGTTTGGTTTTGGTTGATTGATATTAACTGATGAATAATTATAGATGGCGGATAAATTTATCCTTGATATCTTCAAAACCTTTCTTAAGGAGATTCAACCTATAATCTTTTCTCCTGAGAACTTGGAAACTCAATTAAAGGAATTATACCTTTCAGCTTAAACCCTGAAATTCAGTCAAAACTGAAGTGTTGTGTGTATTTTGGTAGTTAAATGCAGAAATTGTTTTTCACAATTCCCATGCGGAGCGCCACATCCCTACACATTCCCTGAACATCTACCTTAGAGAATCTACCACTATCTTGATAATTTGTCTCAATAAGCAGAATTATCAAGGATATTTCCAATCAAGCTGCCCTTGTGCACTCAATAGGGCTCAATAGCTGTGGAATTGAAAAATCCTCAACAAGCAAAATTTTTCAAGCCCCACTGTAATTTTTCTTCCCCGCACCATCCTCCTCCAGAATTTCACCCTAACATACCCCCCCTCCCTTTGAACTTCATTGGTTCCATCAACAACCCCCCACCTGTTCCACCTGTTTTACATTCTCCTCTAATTGATTACTTTTTTTTTTGAACTCCAAATCATGCAAGAACAGTTTTTTTCCCTGTTTGGGCGCCGTCCCAACCCTTATTGAGAAGGTATCATGGAAGGAAAAATGGTGGGACCCACTCCCTAACTTCTTGATAACTGTTTTGCGGACCTTATTTATTGCAAAAAGGGTGAAAAATCAGGCTTTATCTACCCTTGTGCGCCTTGAAAAATTTTCAAAGTTTTTCAGCTCTCTGATACCAGGAAGCTTGCAGTCCTTTAGCTACAGAGAGTGATAGAAGATACTGGAATAATAATAATAATAGTATTCCAATGATAAAAATGTCAAAAGCTCAAACAATTAAAATTTTAAGAGCTGGTGCAAGGTTTAATTGGTTTGGTTAAAAAGGGTTTTAAATATGTTATAAAAGTGGGGGCAAAGTATTATAATACTGGGGGTCTTTACAGACAAACATACTCTTTTCAAGGGGCCTCCTTAGGCAGTTTAAAAACCTTGGAATGAAGATGGGTGCCTTAGAAAGGGATTATTCCACTGATATGGCAAGGCGAAACAGCACAATGGCCAAGACAGGAAGGGAAACACTCACTCTGAGCACTTTACCACAAAAATCCTGAAAAAATAGGAAGGGTTTCAGAGCAGATGGGGCAGATTTGCTTGACTAACTTCAATTGGTTGATTGGTTTTGAGAAATAAATAATAATACTAAAGACTAAGTCATAAATCAGTTGCTTATCTCTTTTATAAGCACTTGACTAAAAATGACATGGTGTCTGATTGGTAATAATGATTCCTGGTAAACTGATGGGGAATAATAGGTCCAAAGAGGTCTGTATCAATACCTTTTTGGGGTGAATATGAGCTTCTCAGGGTACGTAGGGAGGGTTATGCTATTTTGCTGAGGCTGGCAGTCCATTCAGGGCAAAATCAGAACGTCCACTTGGTGCTATTAATCAGCTGACATAAGATCTGCTGGATTTCTGTGCTATTTTAGCCACAAGATCTGTTAATTTGTTTTGACGTAAATGTGATCATTCTACACTCATCCTTCATTTGTACTAATAATATTGTTTTAAAGTGGACATGTGTGGAAATTTACTGATTTTCCATCATCTGCTGAGCACGTAGGTAATTATTGATTATTTTTATGACGACTGCTAGTATTGTTTTGTGGTCTTTGAAGATCAGGATAAGTTATTTACATGGTAATCCTCAATATTTGATTTATTATAAAAGATACTCAAACTTAGTTTCTTATTAATTTTGTTTAAGTTTTATAGTTTTTAGACTATTACTAATGCATATTTCAGTTTATTGCATATGCCAGCTAAACCTAACCAGGTTGTAGCTCTCTTGAGCGGTACCTGTTTGTCAGATTTTTCATGATTGATCCAGGCGCCGGGATCAGTCAATTCAGATGTGTGCGGGGTAGGATCCGCTGCGTGCGTGAAAAAATTAGCTGCGCACGTGACCTCTGTACGCAGGAATGTGTAGCTACAGGTACGTAGGGGTGTGTAAGGATGCGGGACTGCGCGCAGGAGTTGTGACATAACACATTTCAGTGTGTAAATCCTAAAATATACAAAACACTCCAGTTCTGAGTGAAATTTAGTAGTAAAAACTATACGTGAAAATACATGTGAAACATTGAAATTCCCAGAAAGTGCCATATTGGTTTTGTGTCTTTTGGTCCCTTTTTTATTTCATTATTTAAAAATAGAAGGAGTTGGATTTCCAGGGTGGGGTCAGTGAGTGACCCTACCTTATTTTGGGTGAGGAATCAATTTATGCAATAATATTTGTGGATTTCTCATTCCTTCTTCAGTTAATTTTCTTTTTATCATTTAATTTTTTCTATCATATTTCTTGTGTTACTTTTGCAGGTTGCTCTGTACATAGTAGAAATTTCAGTTTGCTACTGTTGCAGAGCAAGCTGCAAAAGTCACAAAAATAACATAAAAATAATAATAATACAATTTACCTGAGAAGGAGTATGAAAACCATAAATATTATTACAGAAATGGATTTTCCACCCAAAACTAGGTAGGGTCACTCACTGACCCCACCCTTGAAATCCAACTCCTTATATTTTTAATTAATTAAGGAAAGAAAAATCAAAATACCACAGAACCACCATTGAGCGTTTTGGCGATTTAAATATTTCACAAGTGTTGTTACGTATAGGTTTCACACCTAAAATTCAGTCATAATTGAGGTGTTGTGTATATTTCAGGAGTTAAGGACAGAAATGTGTTTTGTCACAATTCCCGCACGCAGCCGCAGCAGCCAATGCACCTGTGTGTGGCTGAGATACAGCCCTGTCACTCCATCAAGGTTGTGTACGCAGCCCCGGGCCTCTTAAAATTATGCAGCCGCGGGACTACGGGTTGAAAAAGTGACAGGCGGCCTGAGAAACGTAGGTACCCCGTAAACATGCTACAACCCACATGGGAACATTCTACATATGTAATAAATGTTCCCGTGGATGGTAGATAGTCTAAAAGTACATAATACTATATAAAAATACTTAAATAACCCTTATACGTATTTTTTATTAAATATAATTCAAAGTACCAAGGATGTCAAAAATGAGACAATGACAACTTCTAAAAATATATTAAAATACTTTAATATACTTTTATGAGAATTTTCTGACCTCAATATCTTTGTTACATACTAAGAAAACTAATGATGTAGAAATATTACATGAATTTCCATGACTTATATTTTTAAGTAATTATTTATTAAATCAACTGAAACTAAAAAATAAGGGGTAAAATCAATATCATGACTTTACTCCAGTTATTTAATACATAATGGGAACTCGCCTGAAATCAGGATGTCTGTAGAAATGTCTATTAAAATAATTATTAACTCACTGGGGACATTTACTAAGGATAATTAATTAAATAATACATAAATGGGACAGATTAGTGTTATTCACATGTCCTAATATCTATTATAAAGTAGAATAATTCCCATACCCTGATGAATTAGATGCTACCTGTGCTACAGAAACAAGAAACCTGACAGGCTACGACTGGTTACCCTGCTAGCCTTAGTTTCTGTCCCTTTGAGCCCCTGTACCCCTCAGAAGGATAATATTGGGACTCCAAAAGCTATAAATAAAGAACTCTTTTGAGGATATTGATGGACAGATACCCAGTTATATTTATATCCAGACACCGTGCCAAGGTAATCAAGTACTTATAAGAGATAAGTAAGTGATTTATGGCTTAATTTTATCAATAATATCTTTCCTCAACCTCTTTTTATCAATTAAAACTGCTGAACAACCTTATAACCCTAGTATACAGGTTTAACCCATCAGTGCATGTCCCAAACAGATGCCCCAAGGATTTAATAATATACCAGTGAGTTTTATGATCATTTCTCTGTTGTGGCAGCTTGGTTACAAGGCCCTGCCACTCCACCATGTATTCTATATACATATTATCTTTGGGTAAAATATTCTTTAAACTAAAGAGCCCAAAGTAACCAGGACTTCATGTTTTCTTACTGAATTCCCTGAAGAGAGGTGTTAAAGATCCCCAATATAATTGTGGCCCCTCTATAAAAATATTTAATAATGAATTTGTTCATATTGATTTATAACAATAAACCATAACCAAACCAATTAACCTTGCAATAAGCCTAATCCAAATATTTTAATTATTTTTGCTGCATTTATTAAATAATATATTCATTATTTATTCTATCACCTTTGGTAGCTAAAGGATAGCAAGGTTCTTGGCATCCAGGAGGCTTACAAGAAATCTGACAAAGTTGTTGAGGATTTTGTTGACACAGTGGTAGATGCTGTTACCCTGTGGGCAACAGATTCCCACGTGCAGAATTCGTGCAGGAAGCTGATCCTGCAACGCATTCTGCTGATCCTTCCCTGCACACATATTTATTGACTTATCCATGCACCAGGATTCCTTGTGGCCAACCTTGATGAGGTCAACTGAGGTAGCGTTTGAGTGAGATTAGAAGGATGAATTTTTACAGTTTAATAAAGGACAAGAGACACATGAATTAAAGTGAAGAAAGAGACAGAATCTGAGAGAAAAAGGGAAATAAAACAAAGGGCAAAAGACATACCTGTGGTAGGGTTTGAGTGAGATTGGAAGGATGAGGAAAGGAGACCTTCCACTTTCTTAAAGCTACCGCAGGTATAATATACGTGTGACAGGTATGTAGCAATAGTAGAGAGAGGGTTAAGGCATGAAACACAAACCCCCCCCTTTCTGCACACCTAGGTGCAGAGTTGCAGAGGAGCAGAAAAATAGAAAAAAGGAAGAAAAAAAAGAAAAAAAGGACAAGGAGGAAGAAAGCACAACAGAGGTAGACAAAAACAAAAGAGTATCAAGGCACTAAACCAAACAGAATTTGGTGTTTCTGAAGTGGGGCCATATTAAGGGGTTTGGTGAGCATGTTACCTAACATATCCTTTTTCAAGACATGTATCAGATCTATTGCCTTTTCTTTGAAACACTCTTGGATAAAGTGATATCATGTGTGGATGTGTTTTGTTTGGGTGTGATGTTCCGGATTTTTTGCCAAAGTCTTTTCCCCCTTGTTTTAAACATGGATAGGGATTTCAGCTTTGGCGCTGTGGTGTTGTTATATAGCCTTGGATTGGGAACTTGTTTGCAGCCTGCCTGCTCAGCATTGGGTAGGTTGAGCTCAGAAGTTGGGGTGCACGCGGTCTCATAAGTCGCTGCTGCGTGCTGAGAAGCATCCCCTGCAGGCCCAGCAGTATGTTTTGTGGGTATCATCACACCGGGTGAAGGTTGGGCTTAATAAGATCCAGCAGGCCATGACCCACTTGGATGTTAGGGACCTAGGAATGGAGCGGGCCCAACCAAGTTTGCGGGCCAGCTAGTTTGGGGAATTGCTGGTGGGGAAATTGCAGAGTTTATACAAGCAGGAAGGATTTGCCCAAGCGCGGGCAGATCTGCCGGAGCAGGGGAATCAGGTGGTGCGCTGGGCGGATACAGACAACCCAGGGGGCTCCAAGTAGGGCGTGGCGGAGGGCTGTGTCATAAGAAGGACAAACCAGATGTGTGTAATTGTAGGCAGGCTTGAGGGTTGGGCGGTATGGGAATGGGTTAGGGTTATCCTAGGGTTTCTTTCCTATTTTTTTGGGGCTTTCATTGTGTTTTTACTGAGGTTGGGCTTAATAGTGATGAAATAAAGTCTTCACTCTCAGTGCTCTAGAGACTCCTGTGTGATTAAATGTATAAAGTAGCAAACAGCTTGCTGGAAGTCCTTGAAGGAAATTTAGTATTAATTCTACTAATTTGGAGTATTTTTAAATACTAAGAGTGTTGTTCAATTTCCTTCCCTTCTAGTACTATAGTAGGTCTGCAACATAATTTGTTTGAATTAATGCTTGGTTTCTTTGAGACATCATAAAGGTCTCAGATCAGACCTAGATTAGTTATTAATTGTTATTGGTAGGATTTTGTTGAAGAATAGACCAGATTTATTGGGTTATTGGTTAGTTATTGATCAGATATGTTTGATTTTAATCAAATATCCCAATATTAAAGGGTTCAAGGTTTTATCAAGGGGATGGTTCAGGAGAGGACCAAGGATAGGTTTACCCACAGGGGGCTGGGTAGAGAATAGGTTGGTGGTTTCTTTTTGTTGTGCTCTCCTTCTTTTTAAGGCTTATTCATTGATCAAGGGGTGATTTTTCTTTAATATGGTTTTGAATATTTAGATCACAGAATAACCCTTATTCAAGCACCTTGTGGGTAGTTTAATTGGTTAAAGATGTGTAATAACTTGGTTGCTGATTTCTTGTTTCCTTTTATAACTGATTCACTGATACTATTTTTATCTGGTCCAAGAGGGCCTGTTAGGTGGTTTGATATGTGAGAGGAGGTAGGTGAGTGCTGATAGGCCAGATGGCATCTGAGGGCATAATGATACAACCTGGATAGGGCAGAGATGCCCTCCTTAAATAGAAAATCTGCTCCCCAGGGGATTCTCAGGGCTGCCCTTGAGGGTGCCCTGGGCCTTCCCCTGTTACAGTGGGATATAGGTACACGAGACATTTTAGCTGGTTGGAAAAAGACACTGCATGAAACTGAAGCAATTCTGCTGGTTAGACAAAAGACACTGCATGAAACCAAGGCAATTCTGATGGTTGGGAAAGATTTTACAGGGTTTTCATGCCCGCAAAACCTTTGATAAATTGATTTGAGGTGCTGATAAGGTTGTTCTGGTCCTGGTTACTTCTTTGTTACTGACTATTCTTCC
Organism: Puccinia polysora; assembly: GCA_025617555.3. Taxonomy (NCBI): domain Eukaryota; kingdom Fungi; phylum Basidiomycota; class Pucciniomycetes; order Pucciniales; family Pucciniaceae; genus Puccinia; species Puccinia polysora. The sequence goes on from CM062614.1 coordinate 15,976,058, forward strand.
TGCATGTATTGCTTTGCATTCACTGGTGGTTTATATGGTGCGACTTGCTTCTACCTTCATGTATTTCTGTGCATTACTGGTGGTTTGTTTGGTGCTGCATGGTCTCTACTTCCTGCATATATTGCTGAGTAGGCCTGTGGTACTTGTACTGGTAGTTTGTTTTGCATCACGTGCTACTGGCTGCATAAATTTCTGTGTGGTGCTGTAGTTGTTTGGTACTTCATGGTTCTGGCTGCCTGTATATATTGCTTGGTAGCCCTGTGGTACTTTTACTGGTGGTTTGTTTGGTATCACATGCTTCTGACTACATAAATTTCTGAGTGCTGCTGGGGGTTTTTACTGGTAGTTTTTTTGGTTCTGGTTGAGAGGGGTTCCACTTTGCCCTGCCTATACTGCTCCCCTATACTTCTGCACAGCTTTCTGTATTTATTTTTGCTTGTTTGTTTGGTTCTGGTTGAGACTGGTGTCACTTCCTACTGCCTGTACTGTTCCTGTATACTATGTTTATTTTCTTGTTTGTTTGGCAAGGTGAAAGGAGGTGAACTAGCTGCACTGCCTCCTGTATCTGTATTGCTGTATTCTGGCTGAGGTGATAGGGTTGTATGGTCCAGGTGTTGAGGGTAAGCTGTTACTGGTATGTACTTGAGGGTTTCAATGGTATTTCTTCATTCCTTCCACAGAGCTGTGAAACCTGGTTGGGTATGAGTGTTTCACAGTTGGAGGTTTGTTGGGCTGTATCTTCTAATCCATGAGGGATAGAGGGGTACTTTGGCTGAGTGACTATAAGTTATTTGTGATGTAGAATCCATTTCTGATGTTAATTTGAGGTTTTCAGCTGTTTTTACACTAGAATAGTGAGTATGATGGCTACAGGACAGTTTTGGTCTACCACAGCGCCGGGTTGGAAGGGGGGGAGCACAACGCACCAAGGGAGGGGTACCACACCACAGAAGGAAAAGGGAAGTAATAAATTGCTTTGCATTCTGAGGAACTCTCTCTCTCTCTACCATTAAGGGCGCGTCCTCATCCTTGCAGAATCCAGTACCACTAACCTCCAAACCTTGGGACAACCTAGAGAGTTCCTTACTCTTGTTTCCACATCTGGAGTTCTGTCCAGGAAAGATCTTTTTTTATCAGTATCTCAAAGGTAATTCTGGATGCTACTCACAACCACTCCAGGATCCAACGTTCCTCCCACCTTTCCTCTACAACCGGTGCCTAATACACCAGCTCAAACTCTGCCCCAACTGCCACCAGGAAAAATCTGGTGGATCTGGTCAGCCAGTGACATCACATCCTTTGGATGAGATGGTTGCATCCAATGGATTTCTAGAATGTTTACATCATTTGGAAAAACAGCTTACCCCCAGTTTACAATTATTTGCTTCACAATTTCTCAAATGATTCACATCTGTTTCTCATTTCATTCCATTCTGTTTCCCCTTTTGATATCCTAGCTTTCTCCTTCTTTTCTTCTTGTCTTACTTATGATTTCAATTGGTATTCTCCAAGGATTCTATTTTACTTCCTCACAGATTCCATGTGGTTTCCAATTTTTTCCTCCCTGACTTCTCCCTGATTTCTCCCTGATTTCTTGCTGATTTTGCACAAGTTTCCATTTTTCCACCTATTAGGATAATCCCTCCTAATTTTCTGAAATGAAATAAAAGCATTTTTTGAACAAAATTTATCCTCATCATTCATACAATTCCTTCTCTCATGGAGTTTCTGTTCTATCTACAGGTAATGCTTGATAGATTTAATTGGAATTGACTCCAAAAATAAATCAAAGAAAAAAAATTGAAACAATTCATAACACTTGGCATATTCCATAATTTTTAAATTTCACTTTCAGGAAGATATAATTTTGTGACTAGTATTATTCCATTTTGAGAGAAATATGCACACTGGCTATCAACAGCATCACAAGAAATGATTTGTTGTTCAATCCCATTTTTAACTTTGTAAACATTGAGATGCTTCCAATCAACTAAAAAATTTGTGTCAATTTGAAATGGATTCACTTCCAAGAAGTAACCTGGTATGCTCCCATATGGATCCACCACACTGAATATGGTTTTTATCTTACCCAAGAAGGAGACTTTACCCAGATTATATGACACAGTACTGTTTCCAGAATTTGATTCTGTTGTTGATAATGCCATTTTATTCCAATGGAGATGATTCTGATAGTTCCACCATGGTGAAAGAGTAACAGTGTTTGGTTCATTGGCACTATTGATTTGATTGAAATCTTGCCTATTTGTAGAAGAGATGGAATTCCTGAGATAATTGAGGAATTTGTAATAAGATTCTGGATTTGCATGGACAGGATTTAGGTGTGGGATTGAATTTGACCTGGTGGATGATTCAAGAATTCTTGAAAGTTGATTTATATCTGGTGGTGCACCTGGTGTGTTGATCAGGGCCTTTAAATTTGAAAGTCTGCAGAACCTTTGAACTATAGTAAGTGGCACTTCATCTGAGTTTTATGTAAATCATAGTCAGCATTGTTGTATTCTGTATATCTTTGATTGAAAGTAATTCACACACCCAAAACATTGTTGCTGTTGAACTTGGAAAATAGCCCATTCAAGCGCTCATAAGCCCAGGTAGCACATGTGGGGCCAGGCCCCCACCTTTTAAAAGCTCAGGGATATGGGATGCAAGATGATGATTTGGCTTTTGATTTTGCTCTGGAAAGAGCTTCCTACAAAGTTGGCAATATTTTGCCCAGTGCCTGGTGAAATCAGAACCATTTTGGGAGCTGATATTCCAACTAGTGGCAATGTTCAAACAGGTCACTAAATGGAAGGTATTTTCAACAACTGTTTCTGGGAATGGACATTCTTCAATTTGCATGGCAATGATGAGATTGGGAATTAAGAATTTATAAAGAAGAGACCACTCTGCAGCCTTGAGACTTCCATGACTTGCTGCTCCAAGGTTTTTTGGTACTCTTGTCCAATCAGATGGGATTAGAGTAATCTTGATGACTTGTTGAAGATTTTTCAGCAGAACAGAATCAAACTTGAATTTTGATAAAATTGGAGGGCTTTGCTTGGGGATATCACTAGTGCTTGGATCCAAAAATGAAACAGGTACATAATCCAAGTCAGAGAATGAAGAAGATTCCCCCATGAATCCTTCATTAGTTAGAGCCGGAGTTTGTTCTCTCCCTTTGCCTTTGGATTTTTGTATATTTTGAATATCTTGCTGGGCATCTCTTTTTAAGTAACACAATTCTCTAGAATCAATTTGATTTTCACTGGGATCATCATTGTCTCCACTTTCATCTCCATCATCATTTGATTCATCATCTGATGAGTCTGGTGCATTTTTCTTTATCTTTTTCCAAGAGGATTCTGGAAGTTTTAATTTGGTAACAGCATGATCTTTCAAGGCTCCAAGAATCATATTGTGCATTATTTCAAGGTTGGCCATTTTTGTGGCATCCCAATAAGGGATTTCTTCCAATATTGAGTAACGGACACCATTTGCTTTGAAGAGATGATCTCTGTGTGATTGAGTTGCATGTAACCATGAATTTACTTGAATTTTGTGCTCTGAAAAATTTCTTGGTGCCCAATTGAAAGGCTCCATGTCATTTATCTCAGACTTTTCAATGGTACAGAAGTTTCAAAACCTTTTTCCTGAATGACTGGTAAATCCTATGATCTTGCGCATTGCCACAACATCTGATATGACAGTGAGTATAGCAGCTCTGATGGTAACTCCTGAAGGATTATTATTGGTCTTGGAGAAGTGGAAACCATTCCAAATTTTCTGAAGTTCTCTGACTAGGGGGGTGAGTATATGATTCAGTTGAGGACCAGTAGGCTCCTTGGGGCCAGGTATTATTCCTACCAGATAAATGTTTTCTGCTTTCAGACGTATCCCAGGTGGAAGATTCAGGCATACCATGGCAATGTTTCCAAGAGAGGCATGACGACTAGACTTGCCAAAAGCATTAAACCAGTCAACATTTGGGTGAATGCCAAGTTCCCAGGATTTGACAAAAAGGGGGAAGTTTCATTTGGGCCCTTGAATCTTTTCCAAAAAATCCCATCCCAGATATCTTTCATTATCTCAGAGGTTTTGTTTTGGAGATGTTTGAGAAGTTCTTCCTCAATACCTGGACGGTTCAAAAATCTTGCCAGCCATTGTTGAAATGGTTGGTAAATGAAATGTTTGCTTGCAGAGAATTTTGATTCTTGTAAATGCTTTCTGCTAGGCATGGAGTTAATGGAAGTCTTCATAGATCCCAAGGTTGATGAGCAAGGTGGACCCTGGTCAAATCTTTTTAAATTTCATGTGCATTTGATATTAGGTTCTGTGACATTTTTTTCTTGGTCAACCAAGTAGAAGCACTCTGGAAAACAGAAATATATCTCCAGTGAAGCATCCAGGTTGAGATGCTTGAAGATGGTCAAAATGCTGAGGGGAATCTTTGAGCTGTTATTGGGCTGATGGTTTTGAAGAGTATTTTGAATATTGAAAGCACAAAGCAGGAACCTTGATGCCTCTGTACTAATGCGATGATGCAAATTCATGATGGCTGTGATCACCATTGGAAGGATGATATGTTGTTGGTTTTGTATCCAGGGTAATAGGACAAAGTCTTGAGTGTCAAATATGGGAACACCAGCCGGAGGTGAAATTGATGTTATATCATCTTGAGATTGTGCCACATTTGCATTGTTATTATCTAATGGATACCTATGGCTTGATGGTGATCTTGGAGACAGTGCTTGTGGAGCAACTAGTGCTTGTGAAGAAATGTGAGTGGAAAGCAAACTTGTGGTGCTTTTTTGATGCTTAGCATATCCAGAAGGGGTAAATTCTATGCCTTGCTTTATCCCATTGGGAGTCATATGAGTTTTTCTGGAGAAATTTTCACACATGCAAACAATAAGTTGGATATTTTTAGGGGCCATTTTGGTCCAAGTTCTTGATGAGTGGATGAATTGATGATGGAGGAGAAAGTTGTCTCTTTATATGAATAAAACTTGCGTGAAATATGTTGGACGTTCAATGTTTTTGTTTTCCTCCTCTCAGTGGCTCATGTGGCTTATTAAGATGAAATAAATTGAGTTCTTATCTTGAAAAATTTAAACTGATTCCATGAGACATGTTTTGGGAACTTGGAAGAACAATTTTCTTCACTTATCATGAAACCATAGATGGCTTATCATGAAGCAGTTGATTGGGTATCATGAAACAATAGAGGACTATCATGAAAAATTTGAAGGCTTATCATGAAACATTTGAAGGCTTATCATGAGGTGTTTCATTTCATTACTTATCATGAAGAATTATTTACATAGGGTTTTTGTTTCCCATAATACATTACCCCAAGAGTGAGACTTTTGTAGAATTATTAGGTGTGGATTTCTGATTGAGGAGAGTTGATTTTTTTCATTGAATTCTATTTCCAGCATGAAGGAATCACTACTTTCTTTTGTTATATTTCAATAAGTACAATTCTTATGATAATTGGAAGGAGAATTATGAAGATCAATAAAACATATTACTGTAGTGTAATTGATCCAACATGGGCTTTACGTGGAACACTAAATACAAAATTCTCTTCAGTATTCACAGATTGAACCCAATAATCACTGAAATCAAGTACCAGACATTTAGCAAGAGTAAACCGTGAAGTCCAAGGCCGAGAGAATGCTTTATCATCAAAGAAAGATTGTTGAATCAGAGATACAACATATGAATCGGTTCTTTTCCATATTTTTTCAGTTATATCTTTTGGCTCTAGCTGATTTATTTTAGAGATTAATGATATAATCTGGAGAGAATCAGTGACTTTGAACCTCTTCTGATCATCTGGAATAAGCAGGAAACCACGTATTCCAGAGACCAGATATGCTGCTAGAAGGTGATAGGCAGGACGTTTGGTGAATTGTTGAGGAAGTTTGGCAAAAGCAGGAGTATATTTTGCAATAGTGGTTGTTGCCCTGTTGATTTTATGTTTTGCCCAAAGAATGGAGAAAGCTATGAGCATATAGTAAATGCCATCTACCACATTATCTATTGCTTTGAAGTCGCTTGCAGGCATGTTGGATAGATTGTTTTCTCCAGACTGTGTGATTGCTGGTTTGTTTTGCCAAGATTTGATGCAATTGATGAAGTACTGAATTTTAAAGATTTCCTCTGCGATTTCATCCTCTGGATCAACTGGATTATCAAATTTGGGGGCAGGAGTAACTTCCTGCGAAACCAATGAAATTTACTGGAACCAGATGTGGGCCCAGTTGCATTTGCAGTGCTTGGTAGGAAACAAAATTAATTGGATCAAATCCTCAAAGGAATAATAGCCCTTTTTTGGGAGGTTGGTTGGTGTGGAGGGGATGTTGATGACTTCTGGAGAGTAGTATGGCTCATTTACTTGAGCTTTGAACTGGTTGGAATCTGAATGCAGAAAAAAAACCAGTTCAGCCTTGAAAAAATGCATGCCAACATTCAGATTGATTTACCACTACTTTCCAACTGCTTGACCCACTCCTTTAAACCAGGCAAACATGTTTCAAACCGGATGGACTGGCTCAGAGTTGAGGGGTATGATTCCAAGGTTTTGATGTGTTTCAACCGAGCCTCAAAGAGATGAATTGTGGATGAAACTGCCAAATCATATGCTGAAAGGGTGAGGGAGGTAGAGAATAATTTGAGAATTGGCTGAGCTTCTGAATGATACTTTTTGAGAAAAGGCATCCCATCTTGAATGAAATCAAAGAAAAGAATTTTAACATTAGTTTTACTATCAATCAATATTAAATAAATGTATGTTCCTTACCAGGAGCTGGGTTTTGGATGCTCTGAGAGAGCTGCAGATTTTTAGTTGATTGAGCAGGTATTTCTGAAGAGGAGCCAATATTTGAGATTGTCTCCCCAGCGGGATTGGTTTCAGTTTCATTGTTGGGGACTGCAGCCAAATCATCTGGTTTTTCTGTGTCAGGTTGTGCAGACATGTCCATTTCATCTTCTTCCTCATCACTTTCTTGAACAAATACATGCTGTTTTTTGGCAGGTCTGTTGGAGGAGGAGTGAGAGGCGGATTGCTTTTTGAGTAGGTTGCCACTACCAATTCGGACCTCTTCATCTTCAGGTAATTCTTCACCCTTTGATACGACTGATACAGAACACAATGGTCAACAGGGGTCAAGATTGAAGTTGAGTGGGAATGACTTACTGGCATCATATTTGTCACAGGCTTCAATTCCTTGACGAGCAATATCACAAAGAGAGCGGGTGGCTGTTTTTTCATTTGCAATTTTTTCCAATTGTTGACGTTTTTGTTTGTTACTGGAGAGGAATTCCTGGCGTGATATGAGAGAGACTTCTGAATCGTTTAGGAATCCACCAGTCTCAGATGGAGGAGGTGGTGGGAGTGGTTTGGCTGCATTGTCTTTGTCACCAACAACTTTGTTCCAATCAGGAGGTTTAGGCAGGTTTGAGCTAGGGGCAGGGGGGGCATCCATTGCTGCAGGCTCCAAGCTATCAGGTGAAGTTTGGATATTGACCTGGGCATTTTTATTGTCTGTTTATGCAAGGGGTGCAGGAGTATCATTCCCAAGGGAATTGAAAGAAGATTGAGTGGTAACCATGATCAGATATATAATTTTAAAAGAGTATGATAAGAATGGAAAGTAGGATGTAGGAGCTGGGGATGAAACGGTGGTGTAGTGAGGAAAGATTGAGTGGATGGATGAGGGGGGAAAAGAACAGGGAAAGACGCTCTTTATATAATGGTGCTGGGGGATCATGACTGTATTTGATATGAAAGCATGAGATGACAGAACTGATGACAGGCCCTTGAAAACAAATTCTATTCAAGTATATTCATTTTTTGATGGTGGCATGTGTATATTGCAGACAGAAAATAAATAAAACAAATACCCAGTACAGAGACCGGATATAGTATGAAGCAGGAGATGTAGTCTGCAGATCAATATAATTACATACAATGTGGTAATTTACTTCTTAATTCTGCATGGCGTGCAGATGAATCACCAGTGATCACCTCATCCTCTTGCATTGTGGCCAAACACCCATTGTAAAGTCTCTGAGCAATTTGCACAGAAATACCAAGTCTGGTGAATGGACTTTCTGCCGGTCGATTAGATTGAACAGTTTGGTGGAATAATAGGTTGGAAGCCCAAAAGAGATCAATCCATCCATCATGCTTGTCAAAATCAATGACCGTGGAAATACCTGGAAGAACAAACTGGCCTTTTTTGATGTCAAATACTTGACTGAAGTGAGCTGGTTCTCCGGTTGCCTCATGGATACCACAAAAGCCACCATAAGTGATAGCATTGACGTCGTCATCAATATGACCTTGATTGTAAAACTCCCTCCAGGTGGCGGTGATGTTGGCAGCAAAAGGCTTGGTTTCCTGGGGGTCTCCATATTCTTGGGCACCAAAACCAGGAATGTTTGCCTGTTTCATCTGCTCAATTTCATGTGAAAAGAGTCCAGGGGCCAACGCTTTGTATCTTTTGGACATGATTTGTTGCACAAAAGGCATCTTTTCCAGGAGAGCCTTCCACTGTTTTTATCTTTATGGCGTAAGAGTCTTTGAAGCAAAAGGCTTATATATTCCTAATGAAAATAACTGAATTAAAATTAGTATCAATTATAATCAAAAAAATAAATAATAAAATTACTTGCCAAATTTGTCCACTTCATCATACCCCTTACGCCAACCAAGTGCTTTCATGATACCACCAAGAAAAGAGGCATTTTTTTGATTTCCATAGAAAGATCCAAGTTGGAAAATGGTTGTGGTCAAGAGTCTGATTTCCTCATATTCCGTGGGTGTCATGTCTGACCACTTGGTGAATTTGTAAACCAAGCCAAGTTCACGCTTGTGGTTGGTGAGGACAACCACTGGAGTTCCTGGGTTAATATGGTGTTTGAACTGCTCAAGGAACCTGGTCGTGTTTGAAATTGAGTGCACATCTGGACATTTGATCATTGTAAAGTCATCCGGTTGGTTGAGGGAGAGGCTGAGACCAGGGCAGCGGGTGATATTGGCCAATGCCTCAATTTTCTTCTTCTGAGTTTCAGAGCTGAAACCATAATCCTGACTGGTGGAAGTACGGGTGAGGACATGTTGGCTCTGAGTTGGATGTGGAGGAAGGACCGGAAGAGTGGGTATGTTAACCACGGGTGCTGAGATTTGTTGGCAAGAGCCACTTGCTCCGCTAGCTTGCTGAGCCTGCCTACAAGTTTCCTGGGCCTCCTTGGAGTGGATTCCACGTCTCTAAAATCCACAGCAAAAATGATCAGCTTGAATCCAAGTATTGGATGCCAAGGTGAACCATGAAGTGCTTGCGCAACATTCAGGCTCGTCATCATTAGGAAGGCAATACAAGGCGCCCGTCCTGGATAAACTCCCTGCGTAAACCCTCCCTCCAACAGGCATCCCATCCAACGGACATAAGAGAGGAATGAAAGATCATCCCAGGGGATAATGATGTGAACCATGAAGTGCTTGCGCGAAATTCAGGCCACGTCCTCAACAGAGAAGCAATACAAGGCGCCCCTCCTGGATAAACTCCCTGCGTAAACTTTTCCTCAGACAATCATCCCCTGGGAAAGGATCAGAGATGAAAATGAAACAACAAACCGTCTTTTTCCTGGGGGCTGTGTGAAAATGGTGAGAGGTAACAACAAACATTCTCTGATGAAAGACATGAGATGAGGGGGACAAACCTGGACAATCCATGGGGAATGGTCTCCTTTTAATCTGCCAGGGAGAGTATTGATATCAGCTTTCATTTCCTTTGTATTCAAATGATCATGTGCAAAATAATGTAGTCAAGCCACTCACATTGTATTTGAATGAAAATTTTAATATCAGAAAAGCCACGTCCAAATTGGTTGTTCCAGTTGAGTTACAGCAAAGGGGTGACCAAAGGAGTAGGAGGAGGAGGATTTGCACTGGTTGGAGCAAGCTAGCTTAGGTTAGATGAAGAAGCAAGCCAGGAAAGTTGAAATCAAAGTTGCAGACAGAGAAGCAAACAATGTTGCCAGTGGAGTAGAGGAGAAATAGCAAGCCAGGTCCCAATTGAGGTTGGTGAATGTGATGCAATCCAAGTTTCAAGATGAGACATGTGATCCAAGTTCCAAGATGAGAGATGTGAGCAATGTGTGAGATTTTGAATTGAAAACTAAGAGTAATTCATTTAAATCAGTCAAAGGAAATATCATGGCAAAAATATGTATAGTACAATAGTCGTTGGATCTCTTACCTAAGGGCAAGAACAACGTCGCAAAACAAAGAGAGCATGAAAAGATTTGTAAGAAGAAGAAAAGACGACATCCAGAGAAGTTGTAGGACGCAAGGCAGCAATTTAAGGGACCAATGTCAAAGGTCCTAAAGAGATTGATGATGACAGCTCTTGCTATAGATGAAGTGATTTCTTTTTGCAAGAAAGAAGCAATAGTTAGTTAGTCTTAGTGCAGAAAGAGTGATCGCGATTAGGATGATGAGATGTTTAGAGTGTTTCCATGAGGTGAGAGAAATTGTGCAATGCAATTGGAAGTAAAGATGATTGGCTGAGAGTGAGGCTTGCTTTTATACATGAGATCAATGAGGCTTACTCGTGCGTGATATAGGCTGCTGGGGGCCTCGTTATTGGTAGCTATGACCAGGTTGGTTCATTGAGATGAAGGTTGTTGCGGTAAGGGATTGTGGCTGTGGTCACACGGTGACAATCAGGTTCAGGTCTGTTTTTACAAGGGTTCAGTATTTGGCAGATCTTACATGAGATTGGGGTTGTGCCAGGTGTAGCGACCAATTATAATTCGCTTGCTGCTGGATGAAGCGGATTGCGCTTCTTGCTTGCGCAAGGCCTGAGGATTTATTTGACACAATGTTGGGGGAAAGCCGCGATCAAAGTTGGTAAGAAAGGGCGAGATGAGGGTAGGGGTGAAGCGCTGATGATTGAGACTTCAATAGACTTGTTAAGTCCTGAAGTCAGTGTGATATGAGCGGTCAGATTTTCAGGTCACGCCAATGCACACGTGTCTGTAGGCAAGCTATCTTGCTGCAAGCTTTAATCACTTCATCCGATTAGGGGGTGCGGGTTGACATTCTCTGTATTATGGAGAAAGCAATAAGCCTGATTGAGTTTGACTGGTGCTCCGGACTAGGCTTGAGGAAGTTAAGCAATGATGCAACAGACTTGAGCTAGTTTTAAGCGATTGAGGGGACTGGACGAGAGCAGCGGGTTGATTTCGCGGATCTCAATGCTGCGCAATCTTGGGTATGCAAACAAAGTTGCGGGGCAAAAGAGTAGAAATGAGTGGGGGCGATTGATTGCTTGTTTTTGATTTGATTTCCAAGTGAGTTGAGGGGGCTGTGGAACTGCAAGCAATCAAAATTGCGGGATGAGAAACAGAGAGATTGTGAGAGGTATGCGAGAAAAGTTGCGCGGAAAAAGAGTAGAAATGAGCGGGGGCGATTGATGGCTTGTTTTTGAATTGATTTCCAAGTGAGCTGAGGGGGCTGTGGAACTACTGAGTAGACCTGCGGACGGAGCTTGCGGCATTGGGGTGGCTTGAATGAAGCATGATTGAGAGCATTTACCCACAAATTTTGAGTTTCATCCAAATGCTCGCTTTGATGACAGCCTGATTGATATTCAATTCAAAACCATGAGATTGATGGTTCTGCGTACCTTGACCACCGCTGGGAGCCAATCACACACCCAAGTTTGGGTGGGTTGGACCAAAGTTTGGCTTGGCCGATAGCCAAGCCAATCGGCCACGCCCGCCAAATCAATGATTGGGGGCAAAATTTTTAACATATTTTTTTTATTTCTTTAATATAATTGTAAATACAACTTGTAACTAGAAACAAAAAATAAACCGGGCATCACAGCAAGTGTTATGCCCCCGTAGAGAAAATAAAGACCAGACTATCTACAAGCCACATTATGCTGACATTATGCTGCTTCTTTGTCCTTCTTCACCCCATGCTTTTACTCTGTACAGCCAGTTGAATTTATTGATGTTGATGCCCTGTTTCCGGAAACCGGGCATCACAGCAAGTGTTATGCCCCTGTAGAGAATAGGTGTCGTTGTGACAGAAGCTTGCTTACCGTGATTGTGATGATGGTCATGACCGTGTGAATCACTGTGGTGATGGTTCTGGAAACCGGGCATCAACATCAATAAATATATCTGGCTACACAGGGTGGAATCATCAAGAAGGACAAATAAACAGGGGAATCGGGCTTGTAGATATTCTCACTTTGATGTTCTCTACGGGGGCATAACATGGCTCCAGATTGATGCCCGGTGTCTGGAAACCGGGCATCACAGCAAGTGTTATGCCCCCGTAGAGCATGAAACACCCCAAAGCTTGATGCCTGGTTTCCGGAAACCGAGCATTGACATCAATAAATTTATATGGCTATCCAGGTTGGAATAATGAACAAGGACAAATAAACAGGGGAATCGGGCTTGTAGATAGTCTCACTTTGATGTTCTCTACGGGGGCATAACATGGCTCCAGATTGATGCCCGGTTTCCGGAAACCGGGCATCACAGCAAGTGTTATGCGCCCATAGAGCATGAATTACCGCAAAGGATGATGCCTGGTTTGCGGAAACCGGGCATCAAAATCAATAAATTCAACTAGCTGTACAGAGTAAAAGCGTGGGGTGAAGAAGGACAAAGAAGAAGCATAATGTCAGCTTAAGATGGCTTGTAGATAGTCTCACTTTGATGTTCTCTACGGGGGCATAACATGGCTCCAGGTTGATGCCCGGTTTCCAGAAACAGGGCATCAAAGCAAGTGTTATGCCCCCGTAGAGCATGAATCACCCCAAAGGATGATGCCCGGTTTGCGGAAACCGGGCATCAACATCAATAAATTTAACCAGCTGTACAGATTAAAAGCATGGGGTGAAGAAGGACAAAGAAGCAGCATAATTTCAGCATAATGTGGCTTGTAGATAGTCTGGTCTTTATGTTCTCTACGGGGGCATGACATTGCTGCAAGTTGATTCCTGGTTTCCGGAAACCGGGCATCACAGCAAGTGTTATGCCCCCGTAGAGGATTAATCACCCCAAAGGATGATGCCCGGTTAAGGATGATGCCCGGTTTCCGGAAACCGGGCATCAACATCAATAAATTCAACTGGCTGTACAGAGTAAAAGCATGGGGTGAAGAAGAACAAAGAAGCAGCATAATGTCAGCATAATGTGGCTTGTAGATAGTCTGGTCTTTATGTTCTCTACGGGGGCATAACACTTGCTGTGATGCCCGGTTTCTGGAAACCGGGCATCACCTTGGAGCAATGTCATGCCCCTGTAGAGAACATAAAGACCAGACTATCTAAAAGCCACATTATGCTGACATTATGCTGCTTCTTTGTCCTTCTTCACCCCATGCTTTTACTCTGTACAGCCGGTTAAATTTATTGATGTTGATGCCCGGTTTCCGCAAACCGGGCATCATCCTTAACCGGGCATCATCCTTTGGGGTGATTCATGCTCTACGGGGGCATAACGTGATGCCCGGTTTGACCAGACTATCTACAAGCCACATTATGCTGCTTCTTTTTCCTTCTTCACCCCATGCTTTTACTCTGTACAGACGGTTAAATTTATTGATGTTGATGCCCGGTTTCCGCAAACCAGGCATCATCCTTTGGGGTGATTCATGCTCTATGGGCGCATAACACTTGCTGTGATGCCCGGTTTCCAGAAACCGGGCATCAACTTGGAGCCATGTCATTCCCCCGTAGAGAACATAAAGACCAGACTATCTACAAGCCACATTATGCTGACATTATGCTGCTTCTTTGTCCTTCTTCACCCCATGCTTTTACTCTGTACAGCCAGTTGAATTTATTGATTTTGATGCCCGGTTTCCGAAAACCGGGCATCATCCTTTGGGGTGCTTCATGCTCTACGGGCGCATAACACTTGCTGTGATGCCCGGTTTCCAGAAACCAGGCATCAACCTGGAGCCATGTTATGCCCCCGTAGAGAACATCAAAGTGAGACTATCTACAAGCCGGATTCCCCTGTTTATTTGTCCTTCTTCACCCCATGCTTTTACTCTGTACAGCCAGTTGAATTTATTGATGTTGATGCCCGGCTTCTGGAAACTGTTCCATGCTTGATTTGTGGATAATGGGCTTTGTGTCTTGCCATTTTTATGCCCCTGTAGAAAGCTAAATGAAATCAAGGTCCCAGGAGTGTTATAATCTTCTCAACCCAGGGGTCAAAACACAGTGAGGTCATAATTTGTGAAGTAATCCTTATCACATGGCTTAATTTGCTCATGAGTGCACGTCTTGGGTCCAATTTTCAAGGATTATTGTAAATCCCATCCTCTATGCATATATTAACATTCATTACACCTGTCCCACAATCTGTACATAAATTTTTCAAATTATTTTCATTTAAATACCCCTTCCCTATTCACTTTCTGACAGACTGCCCACACTAGTACCATCCTCCTCCCTCCTCAACACATCACCTGTCTTATTCCTCCATAAGCTCCCATACTTACAATGCAGTCAATTAATCATACCCCATTCTGTATTGGCCTTGTTGTGGTCCCTCTTGCTGAAATAACTATCCCAGCTCTCCCAAAACTGCTACATAGTGAAGGAACCTATTGGGCATCATTATTCCCCAGACATAATAAGATACATGTCTACATACTAGATCTTCCTTTCCATGTAGGAGTCCTTGCTCCTCCACTTGACTCAATCATTTTACCCCTCCTCACCCATCCTACAGGCTATAGACCATGTGGTGACTGGCAGGCAATGATGAGCAAACTGCCTCATCCAATTCTCTTTGTGGAAACCATTCTCCATGTTGGTTTTTCCCCAACTACCACATTTGAACTTGCTCTCCTGCTATTCTGTCATGAAAAACATATATCAGACATACTTGATAAGCTTCTTGGTGCTCATATAACCATCAAAAGACCCCCCAAGTACAACCCTTAAAAACATCAGGGCTGCCCACTGGCTAACCTACCATCCCAAAGGCTAAGAACGCCATCATTTATTGAAAACCCCTACTATAATCCAAACCTCCTTGAAATCCCAAGTGGATGTGATCTTAATCCAATCCATCCAAATCCACAAATAGTCACCACCAAACTCCTCCTCCACCAGGCTCAAGGACTTGCATTCTTGCTTGATCGTGAATCACCACATTCCACCTCTGCTCTGGCCTTGTGGAATAAATCAAACATGAATTCCTGGCACATCTGGGAAAAAAAAATCAGCAGCTCAAGCGTGGCTCTACTTGATCCAACATCTGTTCCACCAACTGCTTTGGGCTCAATACTGGCTGATGATATGGGTCTTGGGAAATCTTTACAAGCAATATCCCTTATTTGTCACACTATACCTGAATCAACCTCTTTTTACCATCACCAAGATAACCCTCCAGCTTTTCCACAACATCAGGCAAATCTCTTCATATTCCCACCCCGCCTGATACAGAACTGGGAAAAAGAACTCAGGAAACATGTTGCCCTCACACCATCAACCACCTGATCTACCATGGACGTGAAAGGCATTGATTCAGTCCAGATGTCCTCAACTCAGCCTTGGTCATCATCACCACTTATCCCCTCATGGCATCTACTCATGAGAAGGCACAGAAGGAATCCAACATTTCTTCCTCTTTCATTTACTCTTGTTATTAGTTCAGGATAATCCTTGATGAGGCACAATAAGTATCACTGCCACTACTTGCAATTCCTGAAACTGATCATCTTTCATTTGATAGCACAATCAGGAACAGCAATGGAAAGATGACTCAAGCAATCTTTTCAATTAGAGCTCAACAACGCCTATGCCTCACTGGGACACCTGTCCAGAACCATCTAAATGACCTAATGTCATTGCTGGCATTCCTCTGCACGGATATTGAAGAATCTCACAACCATTGGGTAAAAATGCTTCTACCCCATCTCAACCTTGGAAACTTCAAACCACTCCAACTGATCTTGCGTCACCTAGTCCTGAGGAGAATCAAAGAGGATGAGCTTGATGGTCTACCAGATGCAAACCATCAAATCATCTACACACCCCTGAAACCCTCTGCACAAGAATATTATGATATTCAACATGACATCTTTGTTGAATCACTCCAAAAGCAAGATTCCTGTGTTGATCAATTTGCCAATAATGCTGCATTCCTCACTAAAATTCAGGAACTCTGTGGAATCTGTGATCATCCCCTGTTGGCCGACTCAAATCTGGTTCTCACATCATCCGGTCATTTTGAAACACAAGTGAAAGAAGAAGATTGCAATCCTTCAAAACGTGGTATAATTCAACATTGAGTCCACCCTGCTGTGTGTTTGGAGAGCTCAAAAATTGAAAGACTAATCAACATGATCATGGATGAATTGGAGAAACGGGATAGCCCAAGTAAGATGGTGGTGTTTTCTTTTTGGACAAGGTTTCTTGATTTGTAAGACTTCCTCCAGATAAGCTTCAATTTTCACAAAGATGCTTACCATGTTTTTCAAAAAATATTCAATTCTCAGAATTCAGATTGCTTTGAGTCATAAAAACATCAAATACTTCCGCTTGGATGGTACAATGACAGCTACAGAGCAAATCAAATGCCTGCAAGATTTTGCCAGAAGTACCTCAACCCAAACACTACTGGCCTCCATCCAAGCTGCAGGGATGGGTCTCAACATCACATGTTCAAATATTGTTTTTATCATGGTATGTGGTCCATTCTTTCTGTAAAAACATTGAAAGTAGCTCATACTCCACCTCCACTAGGAGCCACAATGGAATCCCAAAAACCAGGCACAGGCTGTAGATCGTTTGCATAGATTGGGCCAGACAAAAGAAGTGCATGTGTATTACATGATTTCTCCAAAAACCATTTAGGAGAATATTCAAAAGGTGAGATCCTGTTCACAAGCAATTGTTAAGCATAAATGGTATTGATGTGCTCCTAATGTTGATTAAGGTTCAAAAGAGAAAGGAACAACTAGCAGAGAAAGTACAATCACTATTATTCAACCATTCAGGAAATCTCCACTATTGAGCTAACATTTTTTTTCTTTTTCAGATCAACCATCATCACAACTAAAGATTGGAGAGAGATATTTCAGATACTACAGGAGGAGAAATAATTTTCTTTTACCATGTATGACGTGTATTTCAAGGAATGAATGAAAATATGTAAAATAATATTTATGATAAGATTTATTTTTTATTCAGGCTGCAGGTGTTCCGTCATTCTTAATCACCTCAATATCTTGTATTTTTAGAGCAGATCTTGTCGCAAGCTGTAGTGTGTTGAGCCAAGTTACATTGTAAAATTGTCAAGATAATTTGGCTGGAATCCTTGGATTGACCTCAAATTGGGAGGAAGATTTCCTATCAACAAACTTGGGCTGCCTTTTGGCCTTACCGATCCGGCTTCCAATCAATATTTGATGGTCAATGAATTCCATCAATTGGGAAGCCCTTTCTGAACGCCAATCCAATTGCATCTTCCTGTGAACGGTTATACCATTTTCATTGACCTCTTCTGTATCAGAGCACACTGCAGGATCATTGAACTGTGCTGCAAGGGCCACATAATTGTTTTCATCACTCCTTTTCTGCCTCCTCTCTGCCAGCTACAAATTTGAATCATACATTGTCAGTTTAGTTGCCACAAGTGTGACATTGAATGGCTTACTCTTTTCCGTAGTTTGGCAGTCCTTTGCTTGGCCTTTCTTTCCTCAACAGCAACCTCTCCACTCCTTTGGATCAATCTCCACTCACCCTGTAAATGAAGAAAGTACTTTTACAACAGCGCGGACACAATTGCATGGTTGGAATGGTCAGGGGATCATAAAAAATTGTTGTACTCCCCAGTATGAAGTGCAACATCCAGTGTAAAAAAAAATAAGACATCCATCACTTGGTTGAATGGATGCTTCCATCCACTCATCCAGTCAATAGTAAACTGAGTCAGACCAAGCTCTCAAAGCTGGGTTTGGGTGAAACTGGTTATGGCACGGGTGTGGTTTTCAGGTGAGGCTGGTGCAGTTGGATTTCTCTGATCAAATGCAATCCCCTTCCCACGCTGAACTGCCAAATCACGCTCATCATTTGTGGGTGGTCCCAGTAGTGTGGTGACATCCCTATTCTTCATTTGAAGCAAGAATCTGGCATGAGCATGGACCACAGTGCGCATGGTATCAGTCTCTGGTGGGAGTTGTTCATTCAACTCTTTCTGCCTCTCCTTGTTATTTTTCCTCTTGGCAGATAGGGAGGCCCTGGCTCTGAGTCCTTCATGTTGGCGTTGTAAGACTCCAAACGGTGCTAAGCCGTGGCAGTTCTGTGGAGGGGAAAGGTGCTGTTTAGGCTGCCCTCCTAGGAGTTACAATAATATTTAAATGTAACCAGAATCAAGGTCCAGAACCTTATGGATGAGAAATCAAACTAAGGGAAGAGGGTAAGAGTTGTCGGTAGCTATGGAAACAACACTATCTGAGGCAAGATGGTGCAGGGAAAGACTTGAACAAATAAGTCAAGGTTTGTTCAGAGTTCAATAGAACAAGGCAGTTGTAAGTAACAACGCCCACAAGCTAATAACTCTGGTCGTCAGCAGCTGATTAGGAAAGATCAACTCAATCCCAACCAACCTCCGGGTTCTCAATGAACCTGCCCAACTCTCCGCAATCAAGCGCTTGGAGTTTACCAGATAACTGTGGGAGGCTGAACAAAACAAAAGCAATTTGTTTGTGAAGCTCTAGAAGCAAATCAATAACAAATTTGAGCAAGAATATCCCATCACTTCTCAAGGGACTCAAGAATAGCGTGGCGAAATTCAACCTTAAAGAAGAGGGGAGGTATAACACTTCAGGTTTTAAGCTTAATAAAACCTCTTCAATCAAACGTGATTGGCTCCAGAAAGATGATCAAGGAGAGATCAAGACCAGTATGGTCGGAAAAAGGGATCAGAGTGGTATAACACACTCAAGAATTCAGACAGACAGGAATTCTTCTTCAACCAGCAAGGCTATTGGTTGGTGATAAGGATCAAGGTCACAAAGGACAGAGTTTGAGTATAGAGGATCAAAGGATCAAGGGGCAATCGTAGATATACCCGGATAAATGGCTCAGATAGGTGGGGAAGGATGCCCACAGATAAGTTGATTACAATGAAGGTCTTATTGGATGGATTGGATTCTCTGATGCTCTCCTGATGATGGGATGCTGGGCCAAAAGGCAGGGGAGAGCCCCTCCTTATATGGGCAGGAGGCCCTGTTGGACTATATACAACGGATTCTACAAATAGAGCGGAAAAGGGAAGGCAACCATGTGGTCACTCGCGTCAGTCTGTGGATGGGCGCGCATAACAATACCAGAGTCACCCACCCCTTGTACAAAGGCGGAAGCAGGTGGGAGAGTCCCAGGAAAGGTGTCGGATGAAGTCCATGAGAGCGCGGATGGGCAGATAGGAGATTGGTTTGAGAAAGTTGAGTAAATCCTGACGGCCTTGAGATCCACGACTGATAGATCAAGTGCGATGGGAGGTTTGACGGATCCAAGGATTTGCCAAATGCTTGCGGGTGCGGTCGGGATGGATTCAGTAAATCATGGATGAGCGCCGCGCGACGGTAGCAATGAGGAGATTGGGAGGCGCAACGACCAAGATGAAGACACGCAACGACAAAGATGAGGACGTGCTATGACAACAGCGGAGATGACAAGCAACACGGATAAAGGACGCGCAACGCGGATAATGGAAGCGCAGCGCCGCGGCGCGGCGCGCGCGCGGGTAAAGAATGGTTTGGATGAGCCTGAGGATAAGTTTTTCAGCCGGGCGGTACGTTTGCGCAACAGTTGATGGATTGAGGTCTTAAGGCGGCCAGGGTGTCCAGGATGGGGCACCACAGCGTGCTTGTGAGTCCCGTGCATAGTCTTCCACTGGAACAAAGAGGTTATCAAACCAGTTAGTCATTTTTAAATACTGTTTAGATAATTGAAATCCTTAAACACCTTCTTCAGCATTGTCAGGCTTGTTTTCTGTTTCCATGGCTAAAGAATTATAAAATTTTCAGTTGATGTCCATCAGATGAAAAATTAAAATAATTCACTCACGTATTTCAATAGCCAACTGATCATCTTGACTTGATTGCATGACTGTTCAAAAAAAATATCCCAAAAAATCAAGTTAGATTCTTGAAAAACTCTTTGATAGGAGCCATCACCCACCATTCCTACGTGAATTTCCATTAGTTGGTTGGTTTGGAAATCAAATAGAATTTACATCCAATGTTCAATGATTAAGTTTTAAAGATTTATTTCACTTTAATTAACTCACAATTTGAACCAGATGGAAAATTTTGTGAAGCTTTTGTTGTGTCAGCCAGCCCTGAAGGTGGGATTTGAGGGGCATTAATGGATTGAGGTGGAGGTGACATTCCATGCATTGGTATGTCAGTGGCTGCTGTATTAGTTCCTGTATTCACATCCATGGCGGTTGTTGAAGTAGGTTTGGGCGAATTGAAGCAGTACTCGTTTGTTGGAGGTGTGGATCTGTTGGTTGAGGATTATTCCCCACAGTTTTTGAAGGTGATAAATCTGTTCCAGAGGCTTGGGAGGCTGGAGGGTGTGAAATAACTTCAATATTCGAATTTCCCAACACATCCGCATCTCTTGTTGGTTGTTCTTTGGGGAAAGAAGGGGAGGCCCTTTTTGATACAAATGGATGAGCCCGTACTTCCTCCAGATGTGGGGTAGACAAGCTGAAATTAACAGCACTTGAACCAAAGGAAATAGAAGGTTCCCCTGGCACAACCTATTGGATTGGGAGAATGGGTGACATGTCAGTCTTTCCGCTGAAAATTTTATGAAACAAGAAAAACCATGAGAGAAGTGTTGAAAACTAATGTCCCAATCTCACCACTTCAAAACAACTTGTATCAATTCCGCCCTGGGTCAATGTGGGCTCCGGTGTATCTTGCACTTCTGGGTTTTGTTGAGACCTCTCCATGACATTCTTGGATTGCCAAGCAGATGCCCTCAATTTTTCCTGGAAGTTACTTTCCAAGACAAATCCACTTGAGCCGCCCTCCCCTCTATCATCAACATGCTGCAATTGCCTCATAAAGCTAACTTCATGTGCTCTCGACCGATTGAACTTGTGAACAATTGGAGAGGAAAAATCCATGGCTTGGGTTAAAAAAAAACTCAAAAATGCATCAGTTGAGCCAAAAATAATTAAAATTCAGCTGTATTCCACTCACAATCTTCTCCTATACGCCTTGCAGACCAAGGCACATCTGCATTAATATTTCCTCCTATGTCATCATCACATGTTTGCACCCTCTTGCGCATCTCTGGGCCTAGACAAGAAGTATTTTTTCTGATGCTGTGCTCCTCATGACTGTTACGACAAACAGGGTGGCCTCAAGTCAATGCCAGACTCTTGGTTGCTTCAGTTGAAAGCCGCTACAGCCAAGTTGACGACACACCTCCATTAGTTGACCACCTGACAAGGGGTGGTTGACTAAGCGCCACACAGCTTTGAGAACCTGCCAACTGTTGTTTGACAAAAAAACCCACCAAGTTGATGAGCCAATGAAACTCAGTGGACACACCATATCTGTAACTGTAACAGATCCCCCTTTGCCAAATTGAAGTTACAAAGTTACACTCCCATGCTGCCCTCCGCAAAAAAGGTTACAGAAAGTTACAAGCTCTTACCCTTGTAACTTGCTGTAACTTGCTGTTTATGCACTAAAAATGAGAGCTCACAGGCCCCAATCTGTTTGGCTGCGGGGCCCTGATATGAGCAGGTACTTAAAGTTACAAATCCACTCATGGGTAGATTTTTAACTTGTAACCAGCAGTTACAGTTACAATTCATCTGCCAAAGGGGCCCTTACAATGCTTGGTCCAGAGTTTGTAAAAGTTAGGGTGCATTTGGACCCACATGAACCGTCATGTACCATCATGAAAATCCTGGATATTTATGAAGGCATATGATGGTTGGGTAGCTTTTCATGGTGTGTGTTTGGCGTCCACTCGTGAACTTTAGCCCAAATGATGGTAGTTGATGCTTCTCAAGGTTTGAGGTCTTCCATAGGCCAAAATTGGACACAACAGAACATTTTGTTCCAGACCAAAATGTTAGAATCATGTACATACATAGACACATCCTCTCCTCCCTCTATGCGCTAACTATTGACTTATCCCCCACTTTTGCCCTTGAAATCTCCCCTGTCACTGGTGAAAGCCAAAGACATCTCCCATCAAGACTATCATGTTGCTTGTGGACACCAAACACATCAGGTCCAGAAATAAGGTAGCATCATGTTTGATTTTGCACAAAATCAAACATGACACTAACTTTATTTCCAAAATGAGGCTTCATGATGGTTTGTGTGGGTACAAACTCACCCTTAGGTATTTGGGTTTCATTCATGCCCATGGAAACTGCGTGACAAATCCAAGCATTCCATTGATGCTCTCAAGTTTGAAGGAATCTATCATCATCTAAGAGCTGTTTAATTTCAGTTCTTCTATCATGAACAGGGTCAAGCTCTTCAATCTTTTTGAGCATTCTAAATCTTAGCCCATTCAAAAAATCAACTTGACAATCACTCAGATTCTTGCTGAAATAAAGCTTCTTCTTGCTATTGTTTGGTGGAGTAAATTATTTATTGTAATGGAAGCAAAAACCTCATCTATTTGTACCTTAAATTCCGGCTGATTTGCTACCCAAAAACGGTGAAAGTATCCCTTTAAAAATGTGTATTTTCAATTTTTTTTGGAATAAATGCATGGTGATTTTTTTGGAAATCAAACAGCTTGTAATTACTGAATTTTTGGAAAGCAGTATGCAGAAGCTAAAACATGGTTTGCAAAAATGGTCATGGGAGATAATTTCAGCTTTTTCAAATTATCCTTATTCAAGAAAACATTCATCTCACCTATTTTTTCTTCAATATTAAATTATACATTGCAACCATCACTTTCCTGGTTTCTGGACCATATTAAATGGTAGGTGATTTTTTTGACAATTTATGAATCAAATATGGTGTATCCACTGAGCCTGGATGGGTGGTAAACTCCTGCTGGTCATGCGAAAAGCTGGAGTTTACCACCTGACAAAATGGGTTGATGGGGCAAAAGTCAAGGGATCCCAATCTTGTTGGGTCATCAACCTGACCTAGTTGTTGATCAACTGAAAGCAACAAGAAGCAATTTAGCTGCAGTTGTGATCCTCATGACCAGCATGACCAATAGGATGGCCTCCTGTCAATGCCAAACTCTTGGCAGCTTAAGTTGAAAGCCGCCATGCCCCAGTTGATGGAACACCCCCATTGGGTGACCACCTGACAAGCAGCGGTTGATTAACTGCCATGCAACTTTGAGAACCTGCCAACAGTGGCTTAAAAAAAAGCCACCCAGTTGACCACCTGACCAAACTTGGTTGATACACCATAAGAGGAAAAAAGGTGAATTGAAGAAGTAAATACTTGGAAGTGATCAAATGGGGTTAAATTATTTAAAAATCATACAGCTCTGAAAGAGATCAAACATTAATCTGAGGAAAATCAAATTGAAACCAGGGAGAAATCAAGGGGATTCATGGGGGAAAATTAATGGAAAAGCAAAAGACACTTTTGATAAGTCCTGCAGAAACCAATTAGGTCACTTTTGGAGAATTTAAGAGGAGTCTCAGAAGCAATCATGGATCAACTGTGTTTCCATCTTTGTGAACTCTACCAGAAAAAAAACAGAAATCATGGTGATTTCCTCTGGAAATTGATTATAAACTGTGAAGCAATTGGGGAATCCATCATGGTGAAGTGAAGTCTCTGGTAAGCCAGAGATGCCTGATTTTTCCTGGTGTGCATCTAATGCTAGGAAAGGCGGGTTTGCTCCCCCATCAGAGGGAGGATCATCAGAAATAGCAGCCAAGGTTCCTGGTTGTGTATGCTTATGCCAAGGGACTTCCCCCAGCCACAATTCAGAACCGCGGACATGGAGCGGTTTCTTGCTAGGTTTGAAGGGATTGCGGACTCCAAGGGACGCAGAAAGCAGATAAGGTCTGTACAGTTGTCCTCTTCATGAAGGAGGAAGAGGAGATTTGGGATGTGGAAGAGATTTTTTGGTATGAGAGGCAGAACTGGGGAAGATTGAAGAGCAAGATGTTGGCAAGGTGGGGAAAGTGCCAGCCCTTTTTTGGAGAAAGAAATTTCAAACAAGCCACAGTGGAGGCAAGAAAGGATGGAGGGGTATGGGGGCGCAAAGGTTTGGTGGAATACATTTCAAAGTTTGAGCGGATCTATGGGTATTTGGAAAAGAAAAAATTTGTTGTGGGGCAGACAGGAGCTATGAAGGGGGTGTTTTTGGGTGGGCTCTGACCTCAGCTTTGCTTGCAGATGCAACAGTATCTATACAATCAAGGCTTGGTCAAAAATTTGCGAGACAGGAGCT
The DNA here is from genome assembly GCA_025617555.3 of Puccinia polysora. NCBI lineage: Eukaryota > Fungi > Basidiomycota > Pucciniomycetes > Pucciniales > Pucciniaceae > Puccinia > Puccinia polysora. The sequence goes on from CM062614.1 coordinate 16,000,540, forward strand.
TTGAAATCCTTCTGGAACTGTTGGTCATCTGTCAGGCTTTGGAGAGAAAAATTGAATCAGAGGAGCTCATTGCCAACACGGAAAGAACATACCCATCGGTCTACAAGAAGTTGGTGACAACCTTGGTACTGGCCATTGCGCAGGCACCAGACGCAACCTCCCAGCAAGCTCCAGAATCCTTGGTGGGTGAACTGACTTAGATCTTTGGGTATCTATGGATCTTCTTCAACCAGATGAAGGCTCCAACTAATCTGACTTGGCTCCGCATGATGCTGCCTCATATGGTGGAAAGTTTCAAGCCTGCCAGCAGGCCCCCTGGAAGATTCATGGTACGCACTTGTACGTATTGCCGGGATAAGGGGAACTTGAAGTTTTTTTGTTCCCATCTAATTCAAGAGATGAACAAGGGGTTGGTGCACACTTTCTGGTGAAAAATTTGTTACACCTCAAGAAAAGGGAAATTTTTTTAAAAAAAAAAATTGTATAGGATTTTTTATTTTCCTTCCTCCTACCACTTATCCCTCTCCCAGCGGTATAGGGCAGGATCATGGTATTTTGAGTCCCAGGCTCTGTTTTCAATTCTCCCCTTTCTCATTCTTGGCATTACTTCAATCATTTTTGGCAGATTAACTCATGCAAGCATTCTTGCTCCATCTTCATTGCCATCACCACTGTTTCCAACCGCCAATCACCTACCCCCCTTTTCTTTTCATCTGGCCATCAGCCAAAAAAGATTGCAAATCAATTGGTCCATCCTTTTCACCCTCCACAGACGGGAAAGCAAGCAGTTGCTAGTGGCCCTTTGTACCATTTCCTGTTGTCCTCCATCCACCTTGCTTGTTGACCATCTGTTGCAAGTTGTTTTCCACAACCCTCTGACATCAACAACAGCTTTATCCCACCAATCTTTGACCAAACTGTTGCAAAAATTGCGGCTGTCACAACTTCTCAAGCTGTCACCCCCATTGATCCATTGCATCCAACCCTGACGTTTCCTGCTATTCATCTCTGTCCAACCGTGGCAAATTATCAACCATTGCCTGCCACAAACTTGCAACTGCAAAGCTTGGGAAATCCATCTGCTTCCTGCTGTCATCTGTGACACGTGCTAATCTCTTTTCTTTTCTCATCTTTTTTTTATTTTTCACATTTCATTATTTTTCCATCAAGATTTCTTGTTGTTTTCAATATTCTTTTCATCTTCTGAAAAAAAATCCACTCTCATTTGTAGTTATCTCTTGTAAGTATCTTGCCCATAAAAGAAGGGGTTCTCCCTTGCCTTTTGGCCCCATCATCAGCTATCATCTAATCATCCATCCTATCATCATCATCTGAATAATCAATGCACAGGGCCCTTCCCCTTGTCTGAGCATCCTTATCCTGGGTATATCTTTTTATTTCCCCTTGATCCTTTGAGCCTGCATACTCAATCCTTTGATCCTTCCTCTGTGACCTGATCCTTATCACCAACCAATAGCCTTGGCTGTTGAAGAAGAATTCATTGGGTTGAATTCTTGAGTGTGTTAAGCCACTCTGTTGATTCCTTTCTACAACCGCTGTGGTCCTGATCATTCATAAGATTGTCTTTCCAGAACCAGTCACATTTGGCTGAGAGGTTTATTTAATTTTGAAACCTGGATTGTTAAACCTCCCTTTATTCCCTTAAATTTGGATTCTGCCACACTATTCTTGATTCCCTTGAAAAGTGTTGGGTAATTCTTGTTTGAATTTGTTACTTCTTTGCTTCTAGAGCTTCATAGAACAAATTTCTTTTTTTTTGTACAGCCACCCACATTTATCTGGTACCCTTCAATCTCTTTATTGCAGAGAATTGGGCAGGTTCATTGAGAACCTGGAGGTTTGTTGGGATTGAGTTGATATTTTCTAATATTCTGCTGACAACCAGACTTATTAGCCTGTGGCACTTGTTACTTACAACCGCCTTGTTATCTTGAACTCTGAACAAACTTTAACTTATTTTTTCAAGTCTTTTCCCGCACCATCTTTCCTCAGATAGTGTTTTTCTCCATTTAATTGAAATACTTCCAAACTCATCCCCTCCATTGATTCCTTATTTAAAAGTTACTGGATCTTGATTGTGATTCCATTTAAATATTTTTGAAACTCTTGGGAGGGAAGCCCAAAAAGCACCTTTACCCTGCACAGAACTGCCTCCCGCTCAGCACCATTTGTAGTCTCACAACGTCCAGCCTGATGTTCATATTCTCAACAGGTGAACCGTTGGACTCAAAAAGTGGTCAGTGGTCTCCTATGGTGCAAATACAAGAATGGGAAAAGGCTCAGGCAAAGGCCACTTGGGTATTTCTCAGTATTTTCACTGCTCCTGGAACCTGGGAAGTGCCAAGAGTTGAGTCCAGAGTAAGGGGGATAGCAGCAAATGAATGGGTTGCAGTGGAGAGGATGGATTTCAAAGTTAACAAATGGCCACCAGCCCCAAAAGTAGTCATGCGTGCGCCTGCAGGGGATGGGAATCTGGAAAGTCCTGCGGGGAAAAAGAAGGCCATGAAAATCTTACAAAGATTAATCGGAAACAAGGCCCCAATACCCCCAACTCTGTAAGAATTAGTGGCCTTGTCTAAGGCGCTTGTAGACAATATATTCCAGGTGTTAAACAAGTTCCAACAAGGCTAGGTTCTTGCAAAAGTGTGGAAACAAGAGGGAGATACTCACCAAAGTTGTCCTCAAGTTCCGGAATCAATGGTCCTAGCATCTGTACAGAATCAATGGTCCTAGCATCTGTAAGGATAAGTTTGCAAGAGAGAGAGAGAGAGAGAGAGAGAGAGAGAGAGAGAGAGAGAGAGAGAGAGAGAGAGAGAGAGAGAGAGAATGGCTGGGTATTGATGGAGAGGTGCAATGCCAGCAAATACATACCTGTGGCACAGAAGGTCCATCCGCCAAATGAGCCAATTCATCAGGGATTTAATTGACCCCTGCAGCCAGTATCTTGGTCCCAGGACCCATGGGAAATGCCTCTGAAAAATTTGGATTGGGTAAGCAGATCACCAAAAAGTGAGTCAACGCTCTCAAATTTGGGCCCAGGGATGGTTCAGTGCGTAGGAAAGTGATTTATTGGTGTCCTTTTTGGTAATGCGGGAGAAGGCCCTTGCCTTTGGCCCGGAAAAGCGCAGATTGTTGAAGGGCATGGTTGGCAACTCCTACGTGATAATCAATTTTCTTCACAATCATTGGAAAATGAAGCCAATTGCAATTCCTCAGACCGTTTGGGAGCCCTTTTTGGAGTTGGTGAGTGTCAGCCTGCTACTTAGCACAGAGCAACCTGACAAAGCAACAACAATAATAATATTAAAAGGAACAAAGATAAATAAATAAATAAAATTAATATAAAATGAAGGAGTAGGAAATCCATAAATATTATTGCAGAAATGGATTCCCCACCCAAAATAAGGTAGGGTCACTCACTGACCCCACCCTTGAATTCTTACTCCTTATATCTTTTAATTAATTTAATACAAAATGGTAAATGACCACGGCACCAGTATGGCACCTTTTAGCCATTTTAATATTTCACATGATATGTCATGTATAGGTTTCACACCTAAATTTCAGTCGAAATCCAGGTGTTGTGTGTATTTTAGGAGTTACACGGGAAATTTTGTTTTGTCACAATTCCCGCACGCAGCCCCGCGTCCCTACAGCGCTGGTCTCCCGCACGCAGCTCCGCGTCCCTACAGCGTTGGACTCCCGCGTACGCCAACTCCCGCACGCAGCCCCGCGTCCCTACAGCGCTGAACTCCCGCGCGCATCTGAGCAGCGGATCAGTCCCCGCGCGCATTTGAATGGACTGATCCCCGCGCCTCCTATGACATCCAGGTACCGCTCAGAGAAGCTACAACATAGTAGGATCTACACTACATATGTAAAGCTAACACACGAGCATAGATTATGGTTCAAAAACCTTAAAAATCAATTGAAATTAGTTAATAACTAATTTTTAGTATTTTTTATTAATTAAATAAAGATCCAGACTCACCACGAAGTAAGTTGATCAGAACCTTCAAAGACCACGAAACTACATAAGGAGTGGTCGTAAAAATTATTAAAAATTACATACAGGATCAGCAGAGGATGGAGAATCAATAAACATCTACGTCTGCTCACTTTGGACCAGTACTTACTGTACAAATTGAGGATCAGTGCAGGATCAGCAAAATGACTAATCTATTGATTAACAGATCCTGCAGCTAAAAAGGAGCTGTTCCTTGACAGATCTAAGGCCAGCAGGCTAACAGCACCTTGAGGACGTGCCAATCTTGCCCTGATTGCCCCCCTAGCCTCAGCCCATGGCTAGTACCCCTTCTAGAGGTCCTCAAGCACCCAAAAAGGAATATTTAAACAGGCTCTTTTGCCCTTCTGTTTCCAAATCAGTTAATCAGTTATCAGGAATTATTTATTATCAATCAGACACGGTGTCATTGTTAATCAAGTGCTTATATGAAGATAAGCAAGTGATTTATGACTTAGTCTGTAGTAGTATTATTTACCTTTATTAACCAATCAACCATTGAAGTTTAGTCAGGCAATCAACCCCATCTGCTCTGAAACCCTTCCAATTATTCCAGGATTTTCGTGGTCAAGTACTCAGATTGAGTGTTTTCCCTTCCTGTCTAGGCCACGTGTGCTGTTAAGCCCGGCCATTAGTGGAATAAGTCCTTTCTAAGGCACCCATATTTATTCCAAGGTTCTTAAACTGCCTAAGGAGGCCCCTTGAAGAGAGGTTGCTAGTCTGTAAAGATCCCCAGTAGTATAATACTGTGGCCCCTCTTTATATTTTATATTTAAAATATTTATAACCAAACCAAATAAACCTTGCACTTGCTCTTACCATACCATTATTGGAGCTTTAAAGTGTTTATTCTTTGGAATATTATTGCTCCAAGTTCTTTTATCACTCTCTGTAGCTAAAGGACTGCAAGGTTCCTGGTATCAGAGAGCTGACAGTGAGCAAGCCCTGTGGTGAACAATTTGGTAGACCTCAAGAACAGGGGCCCAATTAAAACAAATCAAAAAAATAATTAAAAAGGGTAATTTTAAATTCAGGACTCTTTGAGTTGTTTACACCACTCAAATGGGCCGTGTGGAGTCATGTACACAAATCAAATGGGCCATGTGGAATGCTACACGGCTCAAATGGGCTGTGTGGAACACTACACAACTCAAATGGGCCATGTGTCATGCTACACGGCTCAAATGGGTTGTTTGGCATGCTACACATCCCATTTGAGTTGTGTGGCACGCTAAACAACTAAAATCAACTTGTGTAGCCTCCACTTAATAAAAAATTATAAATAATAAATAATAAATAATAAATAATAAATAACAAATAACAAATAATAAATAATAAATAATAAGTAATAAGTAATAAGTAATAAATAATAAATCACAAATAACAAATAATAAATAATAAATAATAAATAATAAATAATAAATAATAAATAATAAATAATAAATAATAAATAATAGATAATAGATAATAAATAACAAATAATAAACAATAAACAATAAACAATAAATAATAAATAATAAATAATAAATAATAAATAATAAATAATAAATAATAAATAATAAATAATAAATAAAAAATAAAAAATAATAAATAATGAATAATGAATAATAAATAATAAATAATAAATAATAAATAATAAATAATAAATAATAAATAATGAATAATAAATAATAAATAATTAATAATTAATAATGAATAATAAATAATAAATAATAGATAATAGATAATAAATAATAAATAATAAATATTAAATAACAAATAATAAATAACAAATAACAAATAATAAATAATAAATAATAAATAATAAATAATAAATAATAAATAATAAATAATAAATAATAAATAATAAATAATAAATAATAAATAATAAATAATAAATAATGAATAATAAATAATAAATAATAAATAATAAATAATAAATAATAAATAATAAATAATAAATAATAAATAATAAATAATAAATAATAAATAATAAATAATAAATAATAAATAATAAATAATAAATAATAAATAATAAATAATAAATAATGAATAATGAATAATAAATAATAAATAATAAATAATAAATAATAAATAATAAATAATAAATAATAAATAATAAATAATAAATAATAAATAATAAATAATAAATAATAAATAATAAATAATAAATAATAAATAATAAATAATAAATAATAAATAATAAATAATAAATAATAAATAATAAATAATAAATAATAAATAATAAATAATAAATAATAAATAATAAATAATAAATAATAAATAATAAATTATAAATAATAAATAATAAATAATAAATAATAAATAATAAATAATAAATAATAAATAATAAATAATAAATAATAAATAATAAATAATAAATAATAAATAATAAATAATAAATAATAAATAATAAATAATAAATAATAAATAATAAATAATAAATAATAAATAATAAATAATAAATAATAAATAATAAATAATAAATAATAAATAATAAATAATAAATAATAAATAATAAATAATAAATAATAAATAATAAATAATAAATAATAAATAATAAATAATAAATAATAAATAATAAATAATAAATAATAAATAATAAATAATAAATAATAAATAATAAATAATAAATAATAAATAATAAATAATAAATAATAAATAATAAATAATAAATAATAAATAATAAATAATAAATAATAAATAATAAATAATAAATAATAAATAAGAAATAATAAATAATAAATAATAAATAATAAATAATAAATAATAAATAATAAATAATAAATAATAAATAATAAATAATAAATAATAAATAATAAATAATAAATAATAAATAATAAATAATAAATAATAAATAATAAATAATAAATAATAAATAATAAATAATAAATGATAAATGATAAATAATAAATAATAAATAATAAATAATAAATAATAAATAATAAATAATAAATAATAAATAATAAATAATAAATAATAAATAATAAATAATAAATAATAAATCATAAATAATAAATAATAAATAATAAATAATAAATAATAAATAATAAATAATAAATAATAAATAATAAATAATAAATAATAAATAATAAATAATAAATAATAAATAATAAGTAATAAATAATAAATAATAAATAATAAATAATAAATAATAAATAAGAAATAAGAAATAATAAATAATAAATAATAAATAATAAATAATAAATAAGAAATAAGAAATAATAAATAATAAATAATAAATAATAAATAATAAATAATAAATAATAAATAATAAATAATAAATAATAAATAATAAATAATAAATAATAAATAATAAATAATAAATAATAAATAATAAATAATAAATAATAAATAATAAATAATAAATAATAAATAATAAATAATAAATAATAAATAATAAATAATAAATAATAAATAATAAATAATAAATAATAAATAATAAATAATAAATAATAAATAATAAATAATAAATAATAAATAATAAATAATAAATAATAAATAATAAATAATAAATAATAAATAATAAATAATAAATAATAAATAATAAATAATAAATAATAAATAATAAATAATAAATAATAAATAATAAATAATAAATAATAAATAATAAATAATAAATAATAAATAATAAATAATAAATAATAAATAATAAATAATAAATAATAAATAATAAATAATAAATAATAAATAATAAATAATAAATAATAAATAATAAATAATAAATAATAAATAATAAATAATAAATAATAAATAATAAATAATAAATAATAAATAATAAATAATAAATAATAAATAATAAATAATAAATAATAAATAATAAATAATAAATAATAAATAATAAATAATAAATAATAAATAATAAATAATAAATAATAAATAATAAATAATAAATAATAAATAATAAATAATAAATAATAAATAATAAATAATAAATAATAAATAATAAATAATAAATAATAAATAATAAATAATAAATAATAAATAATAAATAATAAATAATAAATAATAAATAATAAATAATAAATAATAAATAATAAATAATAAATAATAAATAATAAATAATAAATAATAAATAATAAATAATAAATAATAAATAATAAATAATAAATAATAAATAATAAATAATAAATAATAAATAATAAATAATAAATAATAAATAATAAATAATAAATAATAAATAATAAATAATAAATAATAAATAATAAATAATAAATAATAAATAATAAATAATAAATAATAAATAATAAATAATAAATAATAAATAATAAATAATAAATAATAAATAATAAATAATAAATAATAAATAATAAATAATAAATAATAAATAATAAATAATAAATAATAAATAATAAATAATAAATAATAAATAATAAATAATAAATAATAAATAATAAATAATAAATAATAAATAATAAATAATAAATAATAAATAATAAATAATAAATAATAAATAATAAATAATAAATAATAAATAATAAATAATAAATAATAAATAATAAATAATAAATAATAAATAATAAATAATAAATAATAAATAATAAATAATAAATAATAAATAATAAATAATAAATAATAAATAATAAATAATAAATAATAAATAATAAATAATAAATAATAAATAATAAATAATAAATAATAAATAATAAAAATAATAAATAATAAATAATAAATAATGCCCTACACAACTCCCACAGGTTGTGTGGGGCCCTAAACGACTCCCACAGGTTGTGTGGGGCCCTAAACCACTCCCATAGGTTGTTTGGGGCCCTGAAAAACTCCCACACAAATGGAGTTGTGAATTTAACATTACCCTTAAAAGAAATTAAAGACAAAATTTATACGTTCTTTCATCGATCATCATCAAAAAAAAATTTTGCTATCGGTACTCTTCCTCTTTGATTCCTCCCAAATACTCCTTTTCCTAGCAGTCTAGGAAAGTTGCTCCAGGACCCTCCAATCCCAAGGCTCTGTGTTCAATTCCCCCCTTTCTCATGCTTGACAGCCCTCTGACCATCTTTGGCAGGGGAGCGCATGCAAGCGTTCTTGCTCAATCCAGCCAATTGATCTTCCACTCAAATCATCCAATCCAATTTATCCTACTCATTCATCCTCCCATTTGATCCTTCCCCATCACTTCAACCATCACATGTCTATCATCAACTCAGCCAGTCATTTGAGCCTGAGTGATAACATGATCATTGGAACCAGGAACTCATTTGCATTGGCTCAAGCCAAGATTGTCAAACAAGTCATCCATCAGCAGTTCTCAATCAATCAGATCACCACCAAAATCAAATCCATGACAATGTCCAGTGATTAAAACATACTGAAGCCTCTATACCTCCTAGGTGACCAATTTCTTTGAACAACCTTGCGTCCATTGAAGATTCTTCAACAACAATGGATCCTATTCCATCTCATCCATCCAATATCACTCTGAGGCCTGCTCGCTTTTTCTTGTGGCTTTCAGAACCCTTGATGCTTTTTCACCCTTGGCCATTGTTTCAATCCTTGCAAACCCAATCCTCCATCAATCCAATAAACCCCCCCCTCTTGAATCCGCCTCTGCCAGGCCTGGTCAAGCTTGTCAGCTGTCCTACTTCCCTTTTGTGTTAAATTTTTTTTTCTCTTCTCTTTTGGGGTTATTATACTTTTTTTATTTTTTATTATTTTTTTTCTCATGTAATCTCTGACCATTGTACATTAAAAAAAATCCAATTTGTTTTCCCACTATCATTTGTGTCATCTCTTGTAAGTAGTCTATAGGGAATCACGCTCATAAAAGGAGGGGCTCTCCCCTGCTTTTTCCATCATCCAGGTTTGTATGAATTAATCATTTAATCTGTGATCAATAAATAAGGTTATCCTTCTGTGCGTCTCATTTTTTTCATAATCATCATCATTAAGCTGGATATATCTATTGATTTTCCCCTGATCCTCATCCCTATCACAAACCAATAGCCTTTCTGGTTGAAGAATAATTCATTTGGTTGAATTCTTGAGTTTGTTAAACCACTCCTTTGATCCCTTTCTCTGACCTCTTTGGTCTTGATCATCCATTTTATTGTCTTCCTGAACCAGTCATGTTTGACTGTGAGGTTTCTTTTATCTTGGAACCTGGAGTGTTAAACCTCCCTTTATTTCTTTAAAGTTTAATTCCTACCCTCTATTCTTGATTCCTTTGAGAGGTTCTGGGTTATTCTTGTTCAAATTTTTTACTGCCTTGATTCTAGAGCTTCATTAAACAAATTGCTTTGTTTTTTAAAGCCACCCACAGTTATCTGGTACCCTTCAAGCGCTTGATTGCGGAGAGTTGGTCAGGTTCATTGAGAACCTGGAGGTTGATTGTGATTGAGTTGATCTTTCCTAACCTTCTGCTGACAACCAGAGATATTAGCTTGTGGGCATTGTTACTTACAACTGCCTTGTTCTGTTGAAAGCTGAAAAAACTTTAACTGATTTTGTTCAAGTCTTTTCCCACACCATCTTGCCTCAGATATTGTTTTTCCATTGCTTCCAAAAACTATCAAAATTCATCCTTTCCATTGATTTCATATTTAAAAGGTTCTGGATCCTGATTCTGTTTAAATTTATATATTTTTGTAAACCTCAGGAGGTCAGCCTAAAGAGAACCTTTTCACCTCCACAGAACTGCCTGCAGCTCAGCGCTGTTTGAAGTCTTACAGCACATTAGAAAGGGTATTTACAAACAGTCCATGTCAACCTAATCCAGTCCAATCTTTGTGGTTTTCAAGCAGGAGGGAAATTCACTGAGGATTTTCCACAATATTCAGTGGCTCAACTCATTCACCATCTGTGATGCAGGTCTGCCCCCGCTGTGGAGACTCCTTTGGGATTGGGTAAAGTTTTTAGCAAATAGCTTTCTGGCAGTCACTTGAGGGGGAATTTAGTACTACAACTACTAATAAGATAGATGAAGACTAAGGGTGGTTTTGAATTGCCTGCCCCTTTAAGTACTATAGTAGTCTCACAACAATAAAAGAAAAGAGATTGGTGGCTGATTTTCAAATAGAGTTGCTACTATAGTAGTCTCTATCAGACCTAGGATCAATGTATTAAAGCTTGATAAGGAAGAAATGGTGGAACAGATAGGTGACCTGGTGGATAGAAGCTGAGTAAGGGAAGAATCCTTTCTCTATTCTTATCCTTTATATATTCTTTATGTTGTTTTAATGGTTACTGATGAATACTCCCTTGATGTTACAGGTGTTGAGTGATAAAGCTGAAATGGTTGAGACTATGCTTGATAACTGATGATGATGGTTGATGATGCTTGATGATGATGATGATGGTTGAGGTAGGTGATGATGATGCTTGATGATGGTTGATGAATGATGATGGATGAGGTAGGTGATGATGGTAGTTGATGATGGTGATGGTGGATGATGATGATAGTTGATGATGGTGATGGTGGATGATGATGATAGTTGATGATGGTGATGGTGGATGATGATGACGGATGATGATGATGGATGATGATGGTGATGATGGGTGATGATGATGATTGGTTATGGTGATGATGGTGATGGTGGATGATGATGATGATGTTTAGGTTATGGGGACATGGTGGTGATGTTCAAAGGTATGGGGTATTGGGTAAATAATGGTGGTGGTGGATGGTCAAAAGTATGGGTTATTGGGTTGGCTCATGGTCAAAAAAATATGGGGTAATGATGATGGATGGTCAAGGGTAATGGTGGTGGTTGATGGTGGATGGTCAAGGGTAATGGTGATGGTTGATGGTGGATGGTGATGGTGATGGTATGGGTTATGGTATTGATGATTCTTACAGTATGGGTTATGGGATAATGGGTTGAGTATGGTCAAAGTATGGTTTAAGGGTGCCTAGGAGGCATGATGATCCCTGGAGGGGAGGATGGGGGGAACTGATGGGACCTGGATGGGGGAGAGAGGCCCTCTATTTATAGAAAATCCTGCCCTCAGGGCTGCCCCTGAGGGTCTCCCTGATACAGTGAATACAGTTCATGAGGCATTTTTGCTGGTCAGTGGAGGAGTCTGTGCAGGATATACATCCATTTACACCCTTGCATGCATTGCTGTGCTGCATTGATACAGGTTCCCCCTGCAGAAATTACTTCTGTCTAGTGGTGGTTGGTCATTTGTTTGGTCCTTTATGCAGTGTCTTGCATATATTTCTTCTGTATACAGCTGTTTGTTTGGTGCTTCATGCAGTTCCTTGCATATATTGCTACTTTATCATGTCCTGTATGATTCTGTACAGCCTTTGCATGCAGTGTCTTGCATATATTGCTGTGTATACAGGTGATTTGTTTGGTTCTTCATGCAGTGCCTTGCATATATTAATTATGTATACTGCTGCAGGTTTGTTTGGTTCTGTATGGTTGTACTGTATGGGGTATGTACTTGAAGGCATCCAGGGTATGTCCATGAACCTTCACTGGTCTGTGACACCTGGTAGGGGTGTGGGTAGGCCAGGGTTGATTTAAGCTGTATCTTCTAAACCATGAGAGATAGAGGGGTACTTTTGTTGAGTGACTAGGGGTTATTTTTGGTGTAGAATCCATTTTTGAGTTCTTTTTGATGATTGGAGCTGTCCTTATACTAGAAAAGTGAGTCTGATGGCTATAGGTTAGGTTTTGGAGCACCACACTGCATATAGAGGAGTTTCTGGACTCAATGGCCAGGCGCGCATGTTATGGATTGGTGGATGTGATGGGCGGGTATGACCAGTAGGAACTCCATCCCAATTTGCGCACCCTGACCGCGTTCAAGAATTGTTTGGGAAGGATGCAGCTAACATGATTGCCTCAAGGCACAACCAACTTGGTGTTGGCTTATCAAGCCCAGATGACCTGGATACTGCGCAACAACCTTTGGGGGGGTGTCCAGATCTTTATTGACAATTCCAGTATCAAGGGCCCAAAGGTGGAATATGGAGGCGCATTTTTGGCGGTGTGGTGAACATTTGGGACACCTTGGGAAAAGAATTCAAAAAAAAAAAAAGAAAGCTGTCCCCACGCGTCGCTCATCCTCATCCTCATTGTTGCGTGTTGCTCATCCTCATTGTCACGCGTCTCTCATCCTCATCCTCATTGTCGCGCATTGTTCATCCTCATACACATTGTCGCGTGTTGCTCATCCTCATTGTTGCGCATTGCTCACCTTCACCCATCATCACCCCACCGCTACCCTGGTCATCATCATTGGCACTCTCAAATCCTCCTCCAACTGCCACTCTCAACCCTCCTTGGGTCAAGACAATCTCCGTCATCCATCCACTTCCAACGACTCATCTGTCACCCTTCCTGGGACTCTCCCACACCCTTCCATCTCTGGGTGGGGGTTGAGAGTGTTGACTACCGCCCGCGGACATCCGCGGCGGTCTGGTTCATTTTCGTTTCCCACCCCTTCCCGCCTTTGGGCGAGGGGTGGGTGATTCTGGTATTTCCGCGCGCGCCCCTCAACGGACGGATGCAAAAGATGGTGAAGGGATGAGAAGGATCCCACCCCGGTCAGGCAGGCTGGATTTCCACCGGCCTGCATAATCTGAAAATCAAAAAGAAAAAAATTCTTTCTTTTTCCGCTCTATTTGTAGAATCCGTTGTACATAGTCTAACAGGGCCTCCTGCCCATATAAGGAGGGGCTCTCCCCTGCCTTTTGGGGGGTAATCAGCACATGGATCATCACATCAGATCAACACATGGTATCCTAACACACACCACATCCTAAGATCATTAGTATCCTCTTGAAATACATCACCCGTGGGGTCTTCATTCCCCTTTATCCCAGAAAAAATTTGGGTTTGTCTATAATTGCCCCTTGATCCTTGATCCTTATCACCAACCAATAGCTTTGCTGGTTGAAGAAGAATTTGACTAGTGGAATTCTTGAGTGTTTTACACCACTCCTGATCCCTTTATCCAACCATACTGGTCCTGATCATCCTTTGATTATCTTTCTGGAACCAGTCACGTTTGACTGAAGAGGTTTTATTAAGCTTAAAACCTGGAGTGTTAAACCTCCCTTCATCTCTTTTGAAAGTTGAATTCCGCCACGCTACTCTTGAGTCCCTAAAGAAGTGTTGGGTTATTCTTGTTTGAATCAGTTATTGTTTTGCTTCTAGAGCTTCTTCAAACAATTAGCTTTTTCTTGTGCGGCCACCCACAGTTATCTGGTACCCTTAAAGCGCTTGATTGCGGAGAGTTGGGCAGGTTAATTGAGAACCTGGAGGTTGTTTTGGATTGAGTTGATCTTTCCTAAGCTCCTGCTGACGACCAGAGCTATTAGCTTGTGGGCTCTGTCACTCACAATTGCCTTGTCTTGTTGAACTCTGAACAATTCTTGACTCCTTTTATTCAATTTTTCCCCAACATCATCTTGCCTCAGATAGTGTTGTCTCCCAGCTACCAACTACTATAATCTTCATCCTCTTAAATTTGGTTCCCCGTTTACCAGGTTCTGGACTTTGATCTTGGTTACATTTAAATATTTTTTTAACACTCAGGAGGGCAGCCTCAAAAAGCACCTATCCCCTCCACAGAACTGACAACGCCCTGCGCCGTTTGGAGCCTTGCATTTGGTCCCCCGGGCGGGGATTAAACCAGAAACCTTGGGATTTACAGTCCCAAATTTGTGGGATCAACTTTGAAATCCAATCTTTTTCTCTTTTCTGTTTCTTTTTCTTTTTTCTGTTTTTCCGTTATCATCCAGATCCAATCCGTGGAGGCAACTTGTTCCAGAACTAAGTCCTCCCAATTGTGCACCATCAAGGGGTTTAATCCTAGTTGTTTTTTGTAAACCCTACCTTTGCCACACTTGTGAGCCACTTTGGAAATCTGTTGTTTGGATCCCTTAGGAAATCTTTTGTCAAAATGGAATCTATTGGTACCCATTTGACCTCTGTTTGGGCCAAGATGATCAAGATCAAACCTCAGAACAAGAACTTATGATTTAACGGTACAAATGTTGAACGGTTCCTGGATTCCTACGAGATGGCTGCTGAAGTGGATGGTGCCAGCAAATATGACATGGCTTATCAACTGCAATTCTTTATCTCCTCTGATGAAGTCATCAAACTGATTGAATTATTCAATGGATTTGAATCCCATGACTGGGTACTTCTTAAGGAGGCAATGATTGCCTATTGTGGAAAAATTGATATAGCTAGGTTCACTCTCCAAGATCTGGATGCCCTAGTCTCTCAATGGACCTCCAATGGTGGTATCTCCACAGCCTCTGATTATCAAGCTTTCAGAAAATCTTGGGACCCTATCCAATCCTATCTTATCCAAAACAATCACATTGATACGGTGGACAAAATTTGAGTGAAATTTTTTCAGTCTTTCTCTCCAGGAGTGCAGGAAAGAATTAAGGATGAATTGGTGAAATCTGGATCCATGATCACTACAAGAGATAATTGGTTCAAGCTCCCTGCTTTCATGGTTCTTAGGAATACTGTGGATAAAGTGATGAAAGGTAAAACAGCTCTCACCTTTGAAAAACCTAGAATCACTGAACCAGTCCTTGCCCCCTCTTTTCAAGCATCTAACAAAATCATGAAAAAGATGGCAGCCAATTGCAGACCTAAACCAAATCCTCAGAACCACCGGGAAAAACCTACTATTGATGGGATCACCAAACTCCTGAAAGCTTTCAAGAATAAAATGGATCAGAAACCCTCCTCTCTGGCTGTCCCTAAACTTTCCAACTCTGTTCCTAGGTCAACCATAGTTTGCTATTATTGCCACAGAAAAGGTCATGGAACTGGTTGCTGTCCTGAACTCCAGAAGGATAAGGTGGAAATGTTGGTGGAACAGAAAGGGAGTAACTTCTTTCTGCCTAATGGTGCACTTATCCCTTTTGATTCATCTTGTCCAATTTGTCATGTGGTGGCCTCTTTCCAGCCTTCTGCTCACGAGAAGGCATCCTTGGCCTATCTTGATTTTTGATCTGCTTGTGGAACTCTTCAACCTTGGTATCCTCCTGCTGTCTCTTCTTCCAGCTTTTCTGGAACTTATCAATCTGATCCCCCTAGGAAGCAACATGAAGAACCCAGACCTCATAAAGCTCCTCCTGTTCCATCTTCAATTCTTTGAAAACTGGTCAAACGTTGATCTTCACCAGAGCCTCCTTCTTCTGAGGTAGAAGACATGGAAGTAGAAAAGGAACCCCTCATGGATAGGTTCCCAGAATACTCTGATTGTGCTCCTCTGCCATCCAAATCACCTTCACCAACTGATCCAGTTATATTGCCACCCTCACCTGAACTTCCTCTTCCAACTCAACCCAAGTTTTGATTCAAAAGGGGAATTTCCAAAGACCACCCCAATGCTGTGGAGGGGGTATTAAAGAAAATCTCTGATCTTAAAATCCGTGAGCTAACTGTTGCTGAACTCCTTTCCATCTCACCATCTGTGGCTGAAGGCATGAAGAAATGGGTTTCTTGGCAATGTGTGGAGATTGGTCCTGATGAATTGAAAGTTTCCTCTGGAACCTTGATAGAAGACGCTGGTGGAAAAGATCCTCCTTCTGATTCAAATCTTTATTCTTTTCCTCTTGGATTTTTACCATGCTCTCTAGGTGACTCAACCAAAACGGTTTCTCTACTTGTCAATTCTGGGTCCCAACTAAACTTAATTTTGGATGCAATGGCCTGCAAGCTCAATCTCAGTCCAAGGGTCAGCTTCAACTCTGCTGTTTATGGAATTGGGAATCAATCTTGTGAGTTGGTGGGTATTGCTGAGGATGTGCCAGTTTGAATTGGTTGAAATATTGTTGGAACCTGTCACTTTTGGATCACTTGTTTGGAAGGCCCTATGATTTTGGGTTGTCCTTTCTTAATAGACTTTGGAGCCACCCTGATGTTTTCCGATCAAGTTGAGGAGAGAATTCTTCTTCCTGATGCTGATTGTAGGAAGATTGAAGTTCCTCTCTGTTCTTTGGATTCTGGTTGTTGGGAAAGAGATTTCCCTGGTTTTTCACCCCAATCGGTTCTGAACGGGAAGCAGAAGGATTCTTCTAACTCCTCTCATTTTTTAGCAGAATAGTTGGTAATACTAATAGTTGTAGTTCTTCTAAGCCTCAGTTTTGAACTACAGGGCCAACTTTTATCTCTGAGGCATATTTTTCATCCTTTTCATCTCTTTCTTCTTTTTCTTCTGATCTCAAAAATGTCTAAAATTGAAAACATGTTAAAACACAAAATTCCAAAAATATTTCTCTTCTCTCTGGTTCTGTTTTTTCTTCTTTTCCTTGTACTCTTATCACTGATCAATCATCCCCAAGCTCTGGTTTGATTCTCTGCAATTAGTATAAACTAGATCCTGATCTCAATTCTTTTCTTAATGGTTTTGGTATGGAGGAGTATGGGCTCCAGTGGAGGCACTTGGGGGTAAAAGTAAGTCCTCCCAATTGTGCACCATCAGGGCATTCTTCTACCATATTTTTCAAAACTCTACCTTGTGCCACAAATGTGAGCAAAGCATTATTTTTTGGATCCTCTTTTATGGAAAAGGCACCTTTCAAAAATTTTATGGAACATCAAACTTGGAGCATGTTGGAATCTGGTCTCAGTTTTTGTATTCAGGTCTCGCTGGTGAATGCTTGGAGGAAACAAGAACTTCTCTCTTTTGTCACTAAGTATAAGCCAGTTGTGAAAAAGGTCCATCCTGTCAACCAACCCATGCCTCTCAATCTCAATCCTCCTCTCATGCGTCCTCCTCTATCTCGTGATCCTTATTGTGGTCTATCTCACTCTCTTACTGTCCCCTTTGTACCTTGTGGTCATGTCACTGAAGAACAATTGAAGGTGGTCAACTTCGGTCCAGATGGATGGCTTTTACCTGATGAGTTAAATTTGATAAAAAATATCTTATCTCTAAGGGAAAAATCTATTGCATTCTGTGAAGAAGAGAGAGGTCTCTTGAAAGAATCCTACGGTCTCCCTTATATCATCCCTGTAGTTGAACATGATCCTTGGCAAAAGAAAAAGATCCCTATTCCTGCTGCAAAAGTCGGCGAATTCATCAAGTTGATCCGCAAACGAGTCCGTACCGGTCTATATGAACATTCAACCTCCATTTACTCTAGCCCTGTTTTCTGTGTTCTAAAGAGTAATGGTAAACTTAGAGTATTTCATGATCTCCAACCTCTTAATAAAGTTACTATTAAAGACTCTGGTGTTCCTCCTGCCACTGAAGAATTTGTTGAATGCTTCTCTGGGAGAGCCTGTTATGGTCTAAGAGACATCATCGGGGGTTATGACAAACAATCTTTGCATCCTATTTCTTGCCCTCCCACTACTTTTGATACTCCTCTTGGTCAATTTCAACTGAATCAATTGCCTCAAGGTGCCACCAACTTGGTTGCAGTCTATCACGCTCAGATGATGTGGATCCTCTAAGACAAAATCCCTGATCATGCGGGTATCTTTATTGATGATGGTGGAATTAAAGTTCCAGTTTCTGACTATGATAATGAGTTCTTACCTTGGAACTCAGGAATTTGAGAATTTATCTGGGAGTATGCTACTATCTTGGAAAGGATTTTGTTTTGAATTGAGGAATCTGGCCTTACTGTCTCTGGATCAAAACTTGCTGCCTGTTTCCCTGCCTTGGAAATTGTTGGTCATATAGTCTGCAAGGAAGGAAAAAGGATGGCACCTTCTAAAGTCAACAAAATCATCTCCTGGCCTACTCCAATAAATCCAACTGAAGTTAGAGGTTTCCTAGGTTTTGTGACTTATTTCAGGATCTTTGTTCCCTCTCTATCCAAAATCTGTGCACCTTTGCGTTGTCTAACCAGAAAGGAAGCTGAATGGATTTGGACTCAAGATTGCAAACAATCATTTCAGTTGCTCAAAACTATTGTTGGCAATGACATAATTTTGAGAAATATCTCTTATGGGCCTGGAGCTGGCAAAATAAAATTGGCTGTTGACTCTAGTTATTAATCTTTTGGGGCTGTCCTTACTCAGGAAGATGAAAATGGTTTGGACCGCCCTGTTCTTTATGAATCTTTGCTATTTTCCAATGTGGAATCTAGATACTCTCAGCCCAAACTGGAACTCTATGGTGTGGCCAGAATGCTGAAGAAACTCCAAACAGTACTCTGGGGACAAGATTTTGAATTGCAAGTTGACACTCAATCCATTGTGGAAATGATCAATGCTCCCAGTCTTACAAATGCTCCAATGACTCGCTGGGTAGCTTTTATCCAGCTTTTCTCTTTTTATATTTTTCATAGGCCTGGGAAATCTTTTACTATGCCTGATGGTTTATCTAGAAGACCTATTGGTGACGATGAATTGGATGTTGGAATGGATTTCAATGAGGAAGAACCTTTGGTCCGCCCTCTTTTTGCTTTCTCCTCCCAAGATTACTCTGGTTTCCAGCAAGGTTTCTGCCTTAAGTTAGAGCAGTACCTTTCAACTCTCCAAAGACCCCCTGATCTCTCTGCCAAAGAATTTTGATCCCTTAAAAGAAATTCCTCTAGTTTCTTTGTCCAAGGTTCAAGGCTTATGAAAAGAGGAACTCCTTGTGCGCTTGTTGTGGTTACTATCCCGGCTAAGCAAGATTCAATCCTTGAAAGTCTCCATGAGGGCATTGGTCATTGTAGGGAAATCAAAACTTATCAACAATTATCCAAACAATTCTGGTGGCCATCTCTGAAGAAATCTATCTCTCAATGGTGCAAGAGTTGTGAAGTTTGTCAAAAACGTGATCTTAGGCGTCCAGCTGAAATTTGCTATCCTACTGGGGAGTCCACTGTCTTTGGAAGGGTTGCTACGGATGTGGTTCATATCAAGGGAGGTGGTGCTAAGTACCTCATTGTGGCTAGAGATGATTTTTCTGGATGGGATGAAGCCAAATTCCTTAAGAACCTTAGCTCTGAATCTGTGACAGCTTTCCTTCATGAGAATTGGAAGATGCGTTACGGTTTGGCTTGATATTATTCTACTGATGGTGGTTCGGAATTTGGTGGAAAACTTGCTGAAATGATCCAATTGCTCCCTGGACAACATAGAGTTGCTACTCCCTATTATCCTGAAGGACAAGGCATGGTGGAAAGAGGCCATGCTCCCTTGAAGGCTGCTTTGGTTAAACTGGCTGGTGAAAGTGGCAAGAATTGTCAAAAGTTTCTTCCCTTGGTCCTCTTCTCTGATTGAATTTCCACCAAGAAAACCACTGGCTACTCTCCTTATGAAATCATCTTTGGTCAAAAGGCTGTTCTTCCTCTTGATCTTGAAATGGAGTCTTTCTTGGGAATCTCTTGGGAACAAGTTTCTTCAACTACTGAACTATTAGTTGCCAGATCAAAGCAACTGGAGTGGAGTGAAGATATTTGTAACAAAGCTTATCAGAAGATGATGGAATCAAGAGCAAAATCAGTTCAGTATTGGGAAGATAAAAATCTAAATCAAATCAGAGATCCCTTAAACCCTGGTGATCTGGTATTGGCTTATAATCAATCTTTAGAGACTCAGTGGGGAAAACTTTTTTTGAATCGTTAGAATGGTCCTTATAGAGTGGTTTTTCAAGTTAGAGGTGGATCTTATGTTTTGGAAGAACTGGATGGTACTCAGTTGGCTAGAAGGTTCTCTGCTGATCATGTTAATAGATTTTATTGTTATGGGGGCAATTTGTGTTCAAAGTAAGTCCTCCCAATTTTGCACCACCAGGGTCTTCTGCTGCGTTTTGTTGTAAAAACTCTACTTTATGCCACATACGTGAGCACCTGGGGCGCCTTATCTTTTATCTTCCCCACATTTAGGCTCTTTTGGATGGATCAAGATGGGTTTCAACATTTTTTTTTACTTAGAGGATCAAGAAAGGCCAATTATTTTCTTTTTCATATTTTCAAAATTTTGATGCGGACTAGGGAAAGTCTGTAAGTTGGGGAGAGATGTGGTGAACCATTTGGGACACCTCGGGAAAAGAATTCAAAAAAAAAAAAAAAAAAAAAAAAAAAAAAAAAAAAAGCTGTCCCCGCGCGTAGCTCATCCTCATCCTCATTGTCGCGCATCGCTCATCCTCATCCACATTGTTGCGCGTCACTCATCCTCATTGTTGCGCGTCGCTCACCTCCACCCATCATCACCCCACCACTATCCTTGTCATCATCATTGGCACTCTCAAATCCTCCTCCAACTGCCACTCTCAACCCTCCTTGGGTCAAGCCAATCTCCGTCATCCATCCACTTCCAACGACTCATGCGTCACCCTTCCTGGGACTCTCCCACACCCTTCCATCTCTGGGTGGGGGTTGAGAGTGTTGACTACCACCCGCGGACATTCGCGCCGGTCTGGTTCATTCTCCTTTCCCACCCCTTCCCACCTTTGGGCGAGGGGTGGGTGATTCCGGTATTTCCGCGCGCGCCCCTCAACGGACGGACGCAAAAGATAGTGAAGGGATGAGAAGGATCCCACCCCGTTCAGGAAGGCTGGATTTCCACCGGCCTGCATAATCTGAAAATCAAAAAAAAAATTCTTTCTTTTTTGGCTTTATTTGTAGAATCCATTGTACATAGTCTAACAGGGCCTCCTGCCCATATAAGAAGGGGCTCTCCCCTGCCTTTTGGGGAGGAATCAGCACATGGATAATCACATCAGATCAACACATGGTATCCCAACACACACCACATCCTAAGATCATTAGTATCCTCTTGAAATACATCACCCGTGGGGTCTTCATTCCCCTTTATTCAAGACAACAATTTGGGTATATCTATGATTTCCCCTTGATCCTTGAGCCTCCATACTCAAACCCCTTGATCCTTGATCCTTATCACCAACCAATAGCTTTGCTTCTTGAAGAAGAATTTGACTAATTGAATTCTTGAGTGTGTTACACCACTCCTGATCCCTTTATCCAACCATACTGGTCCTGATCATCCTTTGATTATCTTTCTGGAACCAGTCACATTTGACTGAAGAGGTTTTATTAAGCTTAAAACCTGAGGTGTTAAACCTCCCTTCATCTCTTTTGGAAGTTGATTTCCGCCACGCTACTCTTGAGTCCCTTGAGAAGTGTTGGGTTATTCTTGTTTGAATCAGTTATTGTTTTGCTTCTAGAGCTTCTTCAAACAATTAGCTTTTTCTTGTGCGCCCACCCACAGTTATCTGGCACCCTTCAAGCGCTTGATTGTGGAGAGTTGGGCAGGTTCATCAAGAACCTGGAGGTTGTTTGGGATTGAGTTGATCTTTCCTAGGCTCCTGCTGACGACCAGAGCTATTAGCTTGTGGGTGCTGTCACTCACAATTGCCTTGTCTTGTTGAACTCTGAACAATTCTTGACTCCTTCTATTCAACCTTTCCCCAAAATCATCTTGCCTCAGATAGTGTTGTCTCCCAGCTACCAACTACTATAATATTTATCCTCTTACATTTGGTTCCCCGTTTACCAGGTTCTGGACTTTGATCTTGGTTACATTTAAATATTTTTGTAACACTCAGGAGGGCAGCCTAAAAAAGCACCTATCCCCTCCACAGAACTGCCAATGCCCTGCGCCGTTTGGAGTCTTACAGCACCTTCTCCTGCAATGTGTTGGTGCATTTTGGAATACGCAGTGACACTAGAACAGATCTTGTTTTGTATTGAGGAGGCTGGAATTATGGTTTTGGGGAAGGAGTTGGCTGTCTTTGTTCCCGTGCTCAATGTTTTGGGGCATGGGGTGGCTTTTGATGGTAGGCTGTTTGCGGAGTAGAAGCAAACAAGTTTCTCAAGTGGCCAACCCTGCAGACGGTGATGCACATCCTCCAGTTTCTGGGGTTGTGTAACTACATCTGTATTTTCATTGAGAGGTTTCCAGAGGTGGCAAGCCCCTTGCAGGCTCTGGCATGGAAGAGCCCAAGGTGGGAGTGAACTACCAGTTTGAAAACATGCTTGCAAAGCTCAAGGAGTTTGTAGGGCTCAGGATTGTGCGTTGGGACCTTAACTATGACGCTGGAGGGATATGCCTGGCGGTCAAATCTAGCAATTTTGGCGTGGGGGGTGTCCTGATGCTGGAGGATGATGGGAAAGATTTGCCGGTACTCTACTGTTGGTTGCCTTTACAAGGACGGAGAGCCGCTAATCTCAGCCAAAATTGGAGTTTTTTGTTGTGACTGTCAGCTCTCTGATTCCAGGAACCTTGCAGTCCTTTAGCTACAGAGAGTGATAAAAATGCTGGGATTATAATAATAATTATTATTCCAATATTAAACGCTTAGAAGCTCAAATAAATGATTTAATAAGAGCAGTTGCAAGTTTTAATTGGTTTGGTAGTAAATGGTTTTCAATATAAGATATAAAAGAGGGGCCACAGTATTATACTACTGGGGATCTTTACAGACTAGCAACCTCTCTTCAAGGGGCCTCCTTAGGCAGTTTAAGAACCTTGGAATGAATATGGGTGCCTGAGAAAGGACTTATTCCACTGGCGGCCGGGCTTAACAGCACAAACGGCCTAGACAGTAAGGGTAACACTCACTCTGAGCACTTTACCACGAAAATCCTGGAATAATTGGAAGGGTTCCAGAGCAGATGGGGTAGATTGCTTGACTAAACTTCAATGGTTGATTGGTTAATATAGGTAAATAATACTACTGCAGACTAAGTCATAAATCACTTGCTTATGTTCATATAAGCACTTGATTAACAATGAAACGGTGTCTGATTGATAATAAATAATTCCTGGTAATTGATTAACTTTTTGAATAATGGATCCAAAGAGGTCTGTATAAATACCTTTTTGGGGTGTTTTTGGTCTTCTCAGGGCACGTAGAGAGGGTTCTGCTTGTGGGCTGAGGCTGGAAAGCCAGTCAGGGAAAGTTAAGCACGTCCACCTGGTGCTGTCAATCAGCTGCCCTTAGATCTGCTGGATTTCTGTACCATTTTAGCCACAGGATCTTTTTATCTGTCATGGCTTAAATTTGATCATTCTGTACTCATCCTCCATTTGTACTACTGATATTGCTTTAAAGCTTGCAGATGTGGGTGTTCACTGATTTTCCGTCATCAGCTGATCATGGAGATAATTTTTAATAATTTTTCTGAACACTTCTTGTAGTGTTTTGTGGTCTTCAATGATCAAGATCAGTGATTTACGTGGTAGTTCTTGATCTTTTATTTATTATTAAAAAATGTTTATAAGTTAATTTTCATTAATTTTATTTAAGTTTTGATATTTTTGGATCATTAGTAATGCATAAGTCCGTTTGTTACATATACTAGGCAACCCTAGCTAGGTTGTAGCTCTTCTGAGCAGTACCTGGTTGTCAGATTAGTCGCGACTGATCCAGGCGCTGGGATCAGTTAGTACAGATGCGTGTGGGGTAGGATCCGCTGCGTGCGTGGCAGAATCAGCTGCGCGCAGGTCTCTAGTATGCGGGGTCCTGCTGCTGCTAGTACGTAGGGTTATGTAATGATGTGGGGCTGCGCACGGGAATTGTGACATAACACATTTCCGCATGTAACTCCTAAAATATACACAACAACTCAATTCTGAGTGAATTTTAGGTGTAAACCCTGTACGTGAAAATACATGTGAAATGTTTGAATGGCCAAAAAGTGCCATACAGGTGTCGTACTTTTTGTACTTTTCCTTTTAATTATTTTAAAAATATAAGGACTTGGAATTCAAGGGTGGGGTCAGTGAGTGACCCTACCTAATTTTGGTTGAGGAATCCATTCCTGTAATAATATTTATGGATTTCTCACTCCTTACTTTTTTAATTGAGGTATTCTTATTTTTCATAGTTTGTGTTAGTATTTGACAGTTTTGCTCTGTATATAGTAGCAAGCTGACATTCCCCCGCTCCAAGATATGTCTATATCTGAAAAAAAAATTGGGCTAATGCCTCCTGTTGGCTCTGTAGTTTTTCAGGTGTATAGGTCCATCAGGGATATTATATTCAGGCAACCATTCATCTTTATCAGCTGATTCTCCCTTTTATCTAATCAGGTAGAGTCTGAAGTCATTTCCATTGATCCTATCTTTCTTATCCTTAAGGATCTTGCTAATTTTACCTTTGTCCTTTTCAGGTTGTTCTGTAACAGGTATTGCAGGTGAAGGAGTATGTTCTCCATTCCTTGGGTGGTAGTGTTTGATGAGGCTTACTGGGAAGACTGGATGTTTCCTAGAAAGCTCATCACTGAGGATTACTTCCACCGCATTTTTACCATGAAGTTTATTAATGGTGTAATTTCCAACAAAAGCTGGTCTAAGCTTTCTATTTCCACCCAGGTTGGTAAAGTTAGCGGTAGAGATCAAGACTTGATAACCAATCTTGAAATCAGGTTCCTTATGGGTTTTATCCCACCTTTGCTGGTTATACTCCACAGCATCCTGGAAACACTTCACAGCATGTTTGTTGGCTTCATCTATCATGTTTTTGAAATCAAGTGATGTAGGGTGAATACTGGTTAGCTGGTGGTTAAGGTTATCCTTGGGTAATCTAGGAATCCATCCTCTTTCCAGTATGTAAGGTGCTTCCTTAGTTGTAGAGTGCTTGCTACTGTTGTAGGCCATCTCCAGTGCAGTTAAAAGGCTAACCTAATTGTGGCAATAACCGTCAGAATTCTTGTATTTTAGTCCAAAGCCACAGTATCTCCTGAGCATGTCTTCCAGGGTCTGAATCATCCTTTCAGCTAATCCATCCGTCTGAGGGTGATAAGCGGTAGAGAAAGCTAAGGTGGTTCCAAGCATATCATGTAGGTTCCTCCAGAACTCAGAGGTGAATTTAGGATCTCTGTCACTGATAATAATCTTGGGAACTCCAAGATCAGCAATTAGTCTGTTCCAAAATAATAGAGCAACTTCCATAGAAGTGTCTTCCTTGTGATTAGGTAGGAAGTTTGCTTTCTTGGAGAACCTATCCACAATGACCAAGACTGAGTTGTAGGAATAGGCTCCTCCTGATGGTAGTCCAGTTACAAAGTCCATATTGATTATCTCTCATCTCTTCTTGGGTTCAGAAATCTTTTTTAGTAGTCCAAACCGTTTTCCATTAGTCCTGTTGGACTTCTGATAAGTTTCACAACTGGTAACGTACTGTATATTGGAGTCTCTCCAATTAACCCACCAAGCAGTTTTTTTAACCTTATTTAATGTTCTATCAGCAGGAAAATGACCAGATGAGCAGTTATCATGGCACTCAGCCAGAACACGTTTGATATGGTCATCTTTAGTTAAGACTATGACACTTGAATGTTGATGCCTATAGTATACCAGACCATCCCATATGATGAACCTTCTGGCTTTTTATGGTTTCAAAAGAGGTTCAGGTAGGCTATTGATCAATTCAGGAGGTGGAGAAGTACTTTCTATGATAGTGATCAGAGTCTTTATGTCAGAACTGTAAGCTTCTTTGATAGATTTCAACAATGATTCATTTAGTTCACAAATGTGGATGCCCATTATAGTAGCTTCAATGTTTAACGTGTTAATATTAAGGATAGGGAAGATTTCATTATCCTCTGGATCATAGGCAGGGTTACTTGGGTCATTGGGTAACACATTCCTGCTTAAACTATCAGCATTCTGATGGTTAGTCCCAGCTTGATGAACTATGGTCATCTTTCCTCTGTACTGTTGTATAGCTATCTGCCATCTCAACATATGCCTGCTAGGGGTCTTCATGTTTATCAAGGTTCTGACAGCGTTGCAGTCAGTAATAAAAGTGAATTCAGTGCCTTCTAAGTAATAATGGAGTTTCTCTAGGGCCCATACTAAGGCCAGTCATTCCATTTGGCTTGCACCGTACCTTTTCTCAGTATCTTTAATTTGTCTAGATATGAAGAGTATAGGTTTTTCTACTGGTTTATCATCTTCTATGACTTCCTGGAGTAAAGAAGCTCCTAGCCCTTCCATTCTAGCATCTATGTAGAGCTTAAAAGTTTTAGAGTGATCTGGCTGGATCAGTACTGGAGCTGAGGTCATTGCAATTTTGAGTTCCTCATAGTTCTTGACTCTATCATGATTCATTTCAAACACGGTGGTGTTGTTGAAGATCTCATACAAACATTTGGTTAGAAGAGCAAACTTTGGTAAATACTTCCTGTAGAAGCTGAAGAATCTGATGAAGGATAGGAGTTCAGTTTTATTCTGAGGCATAGGCCTTGTCATTAATGCTGCTATCTTGTTTTGGTCAGCAGCTAAGGTAAGTCCAGAGGAAATTTGTCCTAAGGCTTTGAGTTCCCTGTAGGAAAAGTTACACTTTTTCATTGATACTTTCAATCCTACGGCAGAGATGGTTTTGAGGACTAGCCTCAATTTCTCCATGTGAGTATCCCAATGATCAGAGTAAATAATAACATCATCAATGTATACCATCATCGATCCCTGTCTGATGAATAATCCTAGGAATGTGTCCATCATCCTTTGAAAATGAGAAGGAGCATTTTTAATACCAAAAGGCATCCTAAGATACTCATAAATTCCCAAATGACAGATAATTCTCATGAATTTCCGGCTATCAGGGTTGATAGGTATTTGGTGAAAAACTTTCAGCATATCCACGGTGGTTATGTACTTAGCCTTGGACAGGTTATGTAGAGCGTGGTCAATTCTTGGAATTGGATAATAATCAGCTTGGGTGTAGTTGTTAAGAATTCTAAAATCTCCAACCATTCTTGACTTATCATTGTGCCAAGCTATAATTACTGGGGTAGTAATATCCACTTGTTCTTTGTGGCCTACTTTCCTTAAGACTTGTAAGTCAACCAATTCTTGAATATGGGTTTCCAGAGCAGCTCTTGATTTTGGACTAGAAGGGTAAGCAGGTCTCCTGAGGTTAGGAGGGTCAGGAGGCTTAATAGTTAGATTTGGGATCATATCATGTCCTTTGATGTTACCAATGGGGTGATCTTTGGTACAGAAAGCAGTCTGATTTTCAAAGCATACTTGTAGGATATCACGTTTCTGTTCTTCATTGAGAAGGGAATTCAAAGAAGCTTGAGAGAAGTATTCCTGATTGAACTTCTCTAAGTGTTTTTCATAAGTTGAATCAGAAGTTTGAGAATTGACATGACATAATTGGAACTTCTTATTCCAGTCCCCTCCTACAGTGAAGTATCTACCTTTGCTTTGGAATACGTCTATACCATAAAGGCAAAGAGAATCATTCCCAAGGATAAAATAGTCACATACTCCGTTTTGGAGCACTACAAATTCAATGTTCAGTTTGAGTGAGCCTTTAGAGTGAGGGAGTATGATATCAGACAACCATACTCCAACAACATTGAGAGCAGAATTACAACTGCTGAACTTTGCCTGAGGTACTGGTAGTAAGTTCAGTTTCCATTTTGGGTCTTGTTTTTCCAGATAAGTTGAACCAACACTAGAGGAAAATGCTCCACTGTCTAGAAGTAACTTAACAGGGGAACCTTGGATTAAACCAGTAGCATAGCATGTTTTGCCTGAAGTGTAACTTTTACCGGCAGAAGGTTTTAGATTCAAAGCCTTAGCCTCAGAGATGTGGTGAATCTTCATGTTGGGATTCCATTTTTGAGGTAAGTTAGAATCCTCATTGACATAATTTATGTCCAGAGAAGACTCAATACTACCTTCAATAACATTGATAGGGTTATTGATTATTAAATCACAATCAGAGAGTGATCCGTAAGTATCATCAAGGTGAGGGTCAGGATTGTCATACTCTTCTCCTTCAATAAGATTAATCCTTTTCCTAGGTAGAGGACAATCAGGTTTTACGTGTCCCGTCTGGTTAGAGTTCCAACATACTTTTTCTTTTGATTCTGGAGTCTTCTTGACTTCCAAGGTAGATGGATTAGTAGCAGGGGATCCTTTAGTATTGGCGGTATATTCTTCCCTGTTCCTAGTATTTTGTTCCCTTGGAGGTCTATTGACCCTTTTATCAAGACCATTCATATCAATAGTTTCTTCCAATACACCTATAAAGGTGGAAAGGTCTGAATCCATAGGCATTCTACACCTTACACTGTGGTTGATTTGTCTGGGGAATAAGTTGAGGAGTCTTTCATTGACTTCTTCTTTATCAGAATCAGGATATAAACAGTCCAACCTCTTTTTCTGGTCTAAGAACCACTTATGAGGTTTGTCCTTGGATGGATCAAAATGGGAAGTTTCAAAAGTTTTCATCATCTTTCTTTTCCAAATCCTGGTACCAAACTGCACTTTGATCAATTTTTCCAAGAATTCCAGGATAAAGATCCAACTTCTTCTGTTTTATTGATAAACCAATCAAGAGCTAATCCTTCAAATAATCTGGGCAATCTTACCACAGCTATTGCATCAGGTAGCTCATAGGACAAAAGAGTATATTAAATAAACTTAATGAAACTGAAATGGTTGTATTCTCCTTCTCCAGAGAATTCAGACCATTCAGTGATGGGAGGAAGTAGCTTCAAAGCCTGCTCCATTTCAGGAGTAGGACTGGGTCTGAAAGACTCATTCCTAGTTATCCTGGCTCTGGGAGGAGCACTAGGAGTACTGGTGAACCTGGCAGGTCTAGTTTCTTCTAAGTCAATGACCGGAGAGTTAGTAGAGTTGATCTTAAGATCTCTGAGATCATTCTTAATCATACTTAACTCTAAATTGAGTTTGTTGCTTAATAAGTCAATTTTGCTAGTCAGATGAGCTGAAGGAGTAGAACTAGTTTTCTGAACTTCTTCCTTAAGCTGGTCTATGGTTGCAAGGATAGCTTCCTGAAGAATTGATTGGTTGTCATCAATATGTTTCATCAGGTACAACTTACTAGCTTTTATACTATCCTTGATTTGTTGTATTTCCAAATCATCAATTCTCATAATCTGAGACTGAGTATCAATCACTTTAAAAATACTCAAACTTAATTTGTCCAATTGGTGATAAACTTTGTCAAAGCATTGGCTAATAATAGTAAAATTGTGAGACACATTTACAGAAAACCTATTAAGAGCTTCTACATCTAATTGTGTTACACCTTTTTCCACTTCTGGGCTAAGGATATTATGATGTCCCAATCCTTTGGGTTCCTTAACTTCTGATGGGCTGAGGACCTCTTCTTTTTGGGGTCCTTTCCCTTTAAGGAAGCTAACTGATCCCAAGGATTCCAGTTCTTCACGTAGCCTTCTACTTCTTTCTTTGGGATCAACCTTTGTGGAGAAATCTGAGATTTCTTTGCCTGATAAATGGCTTTTCTCATACCTGGTTGATCCTCCTGGGTCTGAGCCAACCTCAATTGTTCCCAATAGCTCACGTGCTCTTTCACTAACACTTTGACCCTTTCCTCCTTGGTTGAGTCCAGCTGGGGTGGCGTAGGAGGACCTGTACCCTCCTGGGATAACCTGGTGGGCAATAGATGGCTCTCCAATGGTCTGTTGGTTGAGTTGGCGGCCGTGGTCGTTGCCGTTGTCTTCCTGCAAGACGCTATGGTCACGGGTTTGAGTCCCCTCATTGCGTTTGCAACTGGAGTCCTTGCGCAAACGGGTTCCTCTGGGCAGAGATCCATATGACGGGGTTCTACCGGTTGCACGGGTGTTGCGCCTTTTTTGATACATAGCATCAAAAAATGTGTAAGTCTTTTGTTGAAACTTTTGAAAAAAGACTTTAAAATTATAAAAATAATATTTTTCATGTGTTTGATATTTTTAATAATTTTTTTAAATATTTTAACTTACTTAGAGTTCAATTCAAAGGTACCAACACTTGATTGGGGTCACAACTATCCTTGGAGGGTATTCCAACGGGGTATGAGTGAGTTCCAATCAGATCCTGGGATAAATCCAAGGGTAAGTCCAATGGTACACTGTCTGGGATGTCCTCTAGTGTTAATTGAGGAGTTGAAACTTGACAACAGTATTCATATTGGAGGGACTAGAAACAATCTGTCGAGCCAGGAACAAATGAGTTGAGGAATGAAATGAAAGAAGAAATAGAATTGGAAGTAACAACGTCAAAAAGGAGATTGATTGAAATCATACCAGACAGTCAAAGGATTAGACGTTGAGCAGAGAATCAAGTCAAGGTGGATTGAAAGTATTGATTGAGTGACTGGTTGTAGAGTGATTGAGTTGATGGGTTGAGTGGTTGAGGGTGGTTGACTGGTTAATGGTGGAGTCAAGTGATTGAGTAATTGATGGCGGTAGAGGGGTTGAGAGTTTGAGGTTGAGAGATAAGAAACAAATAAGAGCGGAAAGAATAACAAATAGAAAAAGCAAAGGAGGATGAGAAAAGAATGAAAGACATGAATAAGAATCGGCTCAGAGAAAACAAGCAGTGAGTCCAAGATCCCCCCGGGAGTGAGTGCGCAAGTGAAAGGTGAGTTGAGTAGACATCGGGTGCGATCGGGTGAGCGCAGGGACGCGCAAGTTGCTGCAGACGGGGTTTGATTCAAGGACGCCGCAGGGAGATGCTTAAGTGGAGGATGATTTGACAGAGGATGATTTAACACCCCCCGTGGCTGGTAGGATTTCAAGATATGGAAAGTGAGGATTAATGATCTGCAGGAGCTTAGAGAGCGGACCACGGGGTAGTGCTTTTGTCAGCCCATTGGCTATCATTTGGTCGGAGGGTATTAGCTTTATCTCAATATTATGCGCGCGTAGTTCCTCTTGAATAGCTTTGTTCTTTACATCAATATGCCAAGATTTTGGAGTTACAGCCAAATTTCTTCAACTTATCATCTAAGCCTTTATTATTGATGTGGTGTATGCTTGGTTGCGTGGGAATTTCCCACATTTCAGACACCAGCCCTCTCATCCAGATAGCCTCAAGGAACGAGTCGACCAACGGATTGAGTTTGGCCTCAGTGGTGGAGTGCGTTACGTTCCGTTGGCGATAACTGCTCCATGCGATGGGAGATCCAAATAGCAGAGTGAGGTGACCGGATTGAGAATGTCTTGTTTCGAGGTTGTCATTCCAAGTGGCGTCGCTGAAACATTGAAGTTGAGTTTTGCGGTGTTTTACCTTGATTACCAAAGATAGTCCCTTAGTGGCTTTTAAATATTTCCAGCAGCGTTTGACTTCACGCCAGTGATTGATGCCGGGTTGTTTGCAAAATCGGGCCAGACTTGAAACGGCGTAACTGATTTCTGGTCAAGTTAAACATGCAATATAGTTCATTAAGAAAACGGCTGACCTGTAATTGATGTTCAGCGCCTTGAATTCTTCATGTTCTTCATCTGATGCGGGTTGCAAGTTGTGATTTGAAGTTAGCGGTATAGACAAGGGATGACACTTGGTGAGTTTCAGTTTTTCTAATCCGTGTTCTATGTGATTTGGTTGCGAGAGAAGGATATTGTTGTCAATCTTGGAGTACTTCATGCCTAGAATGGTGTTAGGGTCGTGAGAAGTAGAGTTTGGGAATTGCTTTAGGAAGTTTTTTTTGAAATTGTCGCCGAGACCAACCAGAATGAGGTCATCAACGTGAAAGAAGATCATGGACTTGCAACCAGGATTCAGATAGAGACAGGGGTCGGAAGATGATTGATGGAATCCTTGGCTTGAGAGCCAGGATGTGAGGGTGTTGAACCAATTGAGGGGGGCTTGTTTAAGCCCATATAGAGATCTCTTGATTTTAAGATATTTTGACGTTCGCTTCGATCATTTGGGAGTCTTGATTATTACCAGTTCTTTGAGGGGCGCGTGCAGAAAAGCACCTTTCACGTCAAATTGAGTAATAGGGAGTGAATGATAAAAGCCATAAAGTAGAGCGATTCTAAGTGATGCTGCTTTGCTGGTCGGGGAGAAAGTGTCTTGATAGTCAAGTCCATAAACCTGATCAAAACCTTGCACGCACAACCGGCTTTTGTAGACAAGAGGGTCTCCGTGGCAGTTATCTTTAAGTTGATAGACCCACGTCGTGTTAAGAGGATTAGCTGGCTCAGGACCGTCGTAGTCTTCCCAAACATCCATTTTCTCAATTCTGGTCAATTCCACATCCATTGAATGGTCCCAGTTTTCGCAGTCCTTGCACTTCTTGGCTTGTTTGAACGATTTGGGGACAAAATAGTGATGATATCCGTAACAATCAGGTGGACGGAGCATTGATCGATCGCGTAGAATTCGAGAAGGAGCCAGTTTGTTGGCGACCTCCTGAGATGATTGAGAGGATTGGTCATTTGTAGATTCAGCAGTTTCAATTGGTTGCGCAAGGTGGTTGGTGAGTTGAGGGTCAGGGGTAATTGTTGGAGAGTTGCTGGAAGTCGGTTCGTGATGCAGAATGGGGAAATTGATGTCAAGAGAAGGAATGGTTTCGCGAGGACTTTAAGTAGTGGAAGAATTGGGAAAAGATTTGATGATATTGATGTGTTTCGAAGAGATAATCAAGTAGTCTGGCTTGAGGATGCGATAAGATAAGAGGTCAGGGTTGAAGTTGACTAGGGTTCCCTCTAGCCCTCGATTGTTGAATTTGTTCCCGCAAGGAATCTTTAAGTCTAAGTATGCTACCCTGGAACCGAGAGGATGAAAATACTCCAAGGGCAGAGTTTTGGACGTAAACATTTCATAGGGTGATTTTTTGTTTGGGTGTTTGGGAATTTGATTCAACATGAGGGTAGAGGCCTTGGAGACTTCAGCCCAAAAGGCAAGAGGAAGTTTTGAAGACCGGAGGATTGTTCTAATGGATTTGGCAATTGTTTGATTGGCACGTTCCACCCTTCCATTGTGTTCATGATGGTATGGTTCAGTTGTGATGTGTTGAATGGAATTTTCTTGAAAGAAGGATTCCAGTTCTTGGGAGATGAATTCTCCTCCCCCATCAGAACAGATGGTAGCGGGGAAACATCCTTGTTTCTGTTTCTCAAACCTAAGAATGGATTGAATTTGGGAACAGGCGTCAGATTTGGAACAAAGAGGAATGGCTGATAGATATCCAGAGTGGCTTTCAACGATGGTCATTATGTACCTCATCCCATTGCAGGATTCGGGATTGATTGGTCCCATTAGATCTATGTGAAGCTTCTCGAATGGCTTGGAAGCCACGTTGGCTTTGGAATTGAAAGGCGTTTTTGCGATCTTTGAGAATACGCAGTTGGGACATTGAAAGTCTTCCATTAGAGAATGTGGAATTTTGGGTTTTAAGTTTTTCAATTGGTATGGGCTGGCGTGACCAAGCAATTGGTGAAGATAGAGTAGTTTATCAAGGTTGAAGGCTTTTTGAGTTAGGTAGCTGATCCTGGAGTTGTTTCCAATGGAGTAAGGACGATTGAGAGCGAAGAGATTGTCGCGAATGAAGCCTTCAAAAGCAATAGTTCTGTTATGAAGAACCTTGAACAAATTGCCGCTAGCGGAAACCAAACAGTGTTTTTCGGAAACTAAAACTCCAGGGCTGATGAGGTTGATTACAAGGTCTGGTACGTAAAGACAATCAGAGAGTCAAATGTGAGAATTTCGCCAGGTGAGGACGACTTTGCCTTTTCCTTTAATTGGAAGATTAGCTCCCTCTTTTCCAGTGCTAAGGTGTTCACCGTTGCATTCTTGCAGGGAGGAGAAGTAGTGAGAGTAATTGAACATGTGGCATGAGGCCCCAGAGTCGAGGACAATTTGATGATTGGCGTTTACTTTGCTGATCCAGGTGGTCAGAAGGGCGTGATAATGAGCTATTTTGTTCCCTTTGGGTTTCCTCTGGGCTCTCCACTTGGCCTGTGCTTCCTTCCACCAGTCTGGGGCTAAATGTTCGTGCTTGTGCCAACATCTATCCTCTGGGTGATTGGTTGCACTTGGATTATGATATCCTTGGTGACATTGTTGAGGTTTATTAGACGGAGGTTTAGAGTTGTTTGTGGTGAGTGCAGTTTCTCTGACTGGATTATTGGCGACTTTTGACTTGGATTTGTTATCCAGCTGAGTTAAGTGGTTCAAGACAAGATTGACCGTAACTTCTTTATTGGAGTGCATTATCTGCTGACGTAACAATTGAAGAGAGGAGGGAAATTTGAAGAGAACCAAATACGCCAAGATGTCTAATGGAAGTTTGATCCCAACATCAAGCATTTTCTTGAGGGAAATTTTAATTTCAGTGATGAATGAAGCGATAGCTTCGGGCTTGAAAGTTTGATATAGGAAGTTATTGAAAACTCTGGCTCGGTTTGCGGTTTGGGAAGATGCGAATTGTTCCTTTATTGTTTTCCAGAGATTTTTAGCTGAATTGCTGTTCTCTGCGTTCACCACATTGTTATGAGTTACGGTGTCGATTTTGGAAAGAATAATAACTTGGGTTTCTAGGTTGTCTGAAGGATTTAGATTTTTGGAATTGTCTTCAAGGATTTTTTTGATTCCCTTAAGTTCGAACAGGATGGTGATCTTATCTTTCCAAATCAAATAATTTTTGTCTGTCAGATTAGGAACGGCTTCAAGAGCGGCCTTGAGCTTGATTTGTCTGAAGCCATCCATCGTTCCAGGTCCCTCCATGGTGTCGAGTGGTTAGATCGTCGTGCGGTTTGGCTTTTAACCGTGTTAATTGAGGAGTTGAAACTTGACAACAGTATTCATATTGGAGGGACTAGAAACAATCTGTTGAGCCAGGAACAAATGAGTTGAGGAATGAAATGAAACAAGAAATAGAATTGGAAGTAACAACGTCAAAAAGGAGATTGATTGAAATCATACCAGACAGTCAAAGGATTAGACGTTGAGCACAGAATCAAGTCGAGGTGGATTGAAAGTATTGATTGAGTGACTGGTTGTAGAGTGATTGAGTTGAGGGGTTGAGTGGTTGACGGTGGTTTACTGGTTAATGGTGGAGTTGAGTGATTGAGTAATTGATGGCGGTAGAGGGGTTGAGAGTTTGAGGTTGAGAGATAAGAAACAAATAAGAACGGAAAGAATAACAAATAGAAAAAGCAAAGGAGGATGAGAAAAGAATGAAAGACATGAATAAGAATTGGCTCAGAGAAAACAAGCAGTGAGTCCAAGATCCCCCCGGGAGTGAGTGCGCGAGTGAAAGGTGAGTTGAGTAGCCATCGGGTGCAATTGGGTGAGTGCGGGGACGCGCGAGTTGCTGAAGACGGGGTTTGATTCAAGGACGCCGCAGGGAGATGCTTAAGTGGAGGATGATTTGACAGAGGATGATTTAACATCTAGGAGGTCCTGGTAAATGAGATCAGCAAAAACAAAATCCACTGAGATGGATAAAAACGAAAAAAATATAAGTTTAATATTTTTTTGTATTTTTAAGTGTTAAAGTGATTTTTAGACAAAAAATAATCACTTTTATTATTTTTGGATTTTTCTTTATCTTCAGGGTCATTTAGTTTAGAAATATAAAGCTTCCTTTGATAAACCTTCCACTCCTTATGTTGCCTTAATAAATAATTGAAAGTGATAATTCTTTCAAGCTCATGTTCTTTGTCTTTTATAACCTGCTGCTTATAATAAAGCAATTTCTCCTGTTGTTGCTCAGGAGTAATAATAACAGGGACAAAGTTACGGAGTTTTTCTTTGTTTTTCTTTTTAAGAAGGCTCAAATAATAATTGATCAATTCTCCATTGGTCTTGAGATCCACTAGAGAAACAAATGATCAAAAATATATGTTATAAGTATGTTAACTTATTTTTAAAAATAAATAGACTGGTCCAAGGAATAAATAATTAAAAATTAATTATTTAAGGATATTTCCCGGCCAGAACCCCATTTGTCAGCTCTCTGATACCAGGAACCTTGCAGTCCTTTAGCTACAGAGAGTGATAAAAATGCTGGAATGATAATAAAATTATTATTCCAATCAAAAACACTCAGAAGCTCAAATAAATGATTTAATAAGAGCAGTTGCAAGGTTTAATTGGTTTGGTAGT
This sequence comes from Puccinia polysora, assembly GCA_025617555.3. Taxonomy (NCBI): domain Eukaryota; kingdom Fungi; phylum Basidiomycota; class Pucciniomycetes; order Pucciniales; family Pucciniaceae; genus Puccinia; species Puccinia polysora. The sequence goes on from CM062614.1 coordinate 16,037,305, forward strand.
AAATGGTTTTCAATATAAGATATAAAAGAGGGGCCACAGTATTATACTACTGGGGATCTTTACAGACTAGCAACCTCTCTTCAAGGGGCCTCCTTAGGCAGTTTAAGAACCTTGGAATAAATATCGGTGCCTTAGAAAGGACTTATTCCACTGGTGGCCGGGCTTAACAGCACAAATGGCCTAAACAGGAAGGGTAACACTCACTCTGAGCACTTTACCACGAAAATCCTGGAATAATTGGAAGGGTTTTAGAGCAGATGGGGTAGATTGCTTGACTAAACTTCAATGGTTGATTGGTTAATATAGGTAAATAATACTACTGCAGACTAAGTCATAAATAACTTGCTTATCTTCATATAAGCACTTGATTAACAATGAAATTGTGTCTGATTGATAATAAAGAATTCCTTGTAACTGATTAACTTTTTGAATAATGGATCCAAAGAGGTCTGTATAAATACCTTTTTGGGGTGATTTTGGTCTTCTCAGGGCATGTAGAGAGGGTTCTGCTCGTGGGCTGAGGCTGGAAAGCCAGTCAGGGCAAGTTAAGCACGTCCACCTGGTGCTGTCAATCAGCTGTCCTTAGATCTGCTGGATTTCTGTACCATTTTAGCCACAGGATCTGTTAATCTGTTATGGCGTAAATTTGATCATTCTGTACTCATCCTTCATTTGTACTATTTATATTGCTTTGAAGCGTGCAGATGTGGATTTTTACTGATTTTCCGCCATCTGCTGATCATGTAGATAGTTTTTAATAATTTTTATTAAAACTTCTTGTAGTGTTTTGTGGTCTTCAAAGATCAAGATCAGTGATTTACGTGGTAGTCCTTGATCTTTGATTTATTATTAAAAAATGTTTAAAAGTTAATTTTCATTAATTTTATCTAATTTTTGATCTTTTTAGATCATTAGTAATGCATATGTCCCTTTGTTACATATACTAGGCAACCCTAACTAGGTTGTAGCTCTTCTGAGCAGTACCTGGTTGTCAGATTAGTCACAACTGATCCAGGCGCGGGGATCAGTTAGTACAGATGCGCGCGGGGTAGGATCTGCTGCGTGCGTAGCAGAATCAACTGCGCGCGGGTCTCTAGTACGCGGGATCCTGCTGCTGCTAGTACGTAGGGTTATGTAATGATGCGGGGCTGCGCGCGGGAATTGTGACATAACACATTTCAGCGTGTAACTCCTAAAATATACACAACACCTCAATTCTGAGTGAATTTTAGGTGTAAACCCTGTATGTGACAATACGTGTGAAATGTTAGAATTGCCAAAAAGTGCCATACAGGTGTTGTACTTTTTGTACTTTTCCTTTTAATTATTTTAAAAATATAAGGACTTCGAATTCAAGCGTAGGGTCAGCAAGTGACCCTACTTAATTTTGGGTAAGAAATACATTCCTGTAATAATATTTATGGATTTCTCACTCCTTACTTTTTTAATTGAGGTATTCTTATTTTTCATAGTTTGTGTTACTATTTGACAGTTTTGCTCTGTATATAGTAACAAGCTGAAAGTGACCAAGATTTTGCGGAGGCTCCAGCACCTCCTATGAGGTGTTCATTATGAAATCTTGGTGAATGCAGAGGCCTTGGAGTGGATGATCAAATTTCCAAAGCTGCCAAATGCGCCCATGACTAGGTGGGTAGCTTTGCTTCAGCTATTCTCCTTTAGTGTGGTTCAAATTCCAGGAAAGTAGTTCAAAATGCTGGATTTTTTGTTGCTTTGTCCTCACTAGGACCTTTAAAAAGGTGAAGGGCTTCTTGATGCAGAATCTCAGGCCATTTGGGTAGGGGTGGTGGAGGCAGAGGTTTTCCCCCTGCTGGGTCAGTCTGGATGGTATGGGGTTCTGTGCTATTTTTGGAAGGATCTTTGGTTTCCCAGTGGGGTGAAAAGTGCGGTCATTTGATTTGTGAAGCAGAACACAGTAAATTTCAACCTCCAGGAGGGGAAGTTGTTGAGGCGGAGTAATCACATACCCCTTGTGGTTGCAAAATCTAGGATGGATCAGGAAGTGATCCTGATGTGTTTGCACAACAACCTTGGTCACTGGGGAAAAATGTAGAGGTGGAGGAGGGTGAAGGCAAGGCTCTTGGGTCCAGGGGTTGTTCGCTTTATAGAATCCTGAGGGATTATACAAATATAAAGTAGAAAATAGCTTTCTGGAAGTCCTTGAAGGGGAAATAAGTATTACTCAGCTCCTTTAGAGTATTATGAAATACTAAGAGAAATTTTGAATTGCCTGCCCTGAAGTATTGAGAGACTAAAAAGAACCAGACAGACTCTGGTACCAAGAGCTTGAGGAACACAAAGAGAAAAGAAGAGGGAAAAGAAATACCAGCAGTGATTGATGAATGTGGTCGACATAGGCCCGGTAGGAAATGAGGTAGATTGATAGAGCAGGGGGATTGAGCATAGCAGTGATTCTGATGAGTGAACAATACAGATTAGTTCAAAGATGATCTGGTTGTTGGTTAAGTTGGCTATGGTACTTACCTGACTCAGAGGCCTTGGTTCAGAGGTGCAATCTCCTGGTTGCACAAAGAAAACCTTCCCCAGGAGGACTGCTTTATAGTCAAACAGGTTTTGGATTTGGAGTACTTGCAGCGGGTATAGAGTGAGGAGTCACAAACACAAATAGTGGAGACAGCGGCAAGAATAAAGGCAGGAATAAAATAAGATAAAAGACAAGAGGGTAAGGAAATGAAATAATATGGAAATGATTTGAGCATATAGCCCATAACTGGAAGATACTGATCATGGAGCTTCTTCATGCCCTTCTAGTACTAAAGTAAGTCTGCACAATAATTTATTTCAATTCATGGCTGGTTTCTTTGAGACTTAAAACAGGCCTCATATCAGACCTAGATTAATTATTAACTGTTATTGGTGGGTTTTGTTGAAGAAAAGACTAGATGTATTGGATTATTGGTCAGTTAATGATCAGATATATTTGATCTTAACCAATATTCCAATATTGAAGGTTTCAAGGTTTTATCTATGGGATGGTTCAGGGAAGGACCCAAGGATGGGTCTACCCACAGGGGGCTAGGTAGAGGAAAGGTTGGTAGTTTCTTTTGGTTGTGCTCCCTTTATTTTTAGGGTTTATTTATTGATTAAGGGGTGGTTTTCATTTAACCTGGTGCTGAATATTTAGGTCACAGAAGAAGCCTCATTCAAGCACCTGATGGGTGGTTTAATTTGCCCAAGATGGTTAATAACTTGTTTTCTGATTTCTTGTTTCCTTCTATAACTGATTCACTGATAACATTTAGCTGGGTGGGTACCACAGATGGATGGGCCAAGAGGGCCTGTTAGGCGGTTTGATATGTGAGAGGAGGTAGGTGAGTGCTGATAGGCCATAGGGAATAGAGTTGTATGGCATGGGGATCCAACCTTGATAGGGCAGAGAGGCCCTCCTCAAATAGAAAATTTGGCCCTCAGGGGATGCTCAGGGCTACCCCTGAGGGTGCCAGGGCTGCCCCTGAAGGTTCCAGGGCTGCCCCTGAGGGTGCCCTGGGGCTTCCCCTGCTACAGTGGGATACAGGTACATGAGAAATTTCAGCTGGTTGGAAAAAAGACATTGCATGAAACTGAGGCAATTGTCAGCTTGCTACTATGTACAGAGCAACCTGTCATAGAAAACAAAACTATAAAAATAAGAATATCTAAATTAACAAAAGAAAGAGTGAGAAATCTATAAATATTATTGAAGAAATGGATTCCTCACCCAAAATTAGGTAGGGCCACTCACTGACCCCACCCTTGAAATCCAAGTCCTTACATTTTTAAAATAATTAAAAAGAAAAGTACTAAAAATTACAACACCAGTATGGCACCTTTTTGCCATTTTAACATTTCACATGTGTTGTCATGTATAGGGTTTACACCTAAAATTCACTCAGAATTGAGGTGTTGTGTATAATTTAGGAGTTACACGCGGAAATTTGTTATGTCACAATTCCCACGCGAAGCCCTGCATCATGACACACCCCTACGTACTCATAGTAGCAGTTTCCCGCGTACTTGAGACCCGCGCCCGGCCAATCCTGCCACGCATGCAGCGTATCCCACCCCACGCGCATCTGAACTGACTGATCCCCGCGTCTGGATCCGTTGTGACTAATCTGACAACCAGGTACCACTCAAAAGAGCTACAACCTAATTAAGGTTGCCTGGCATATGTAACAAGTTGACATATGCATTAGTAATAATCTAAAAAGATCAAAACTCAATCAAAATTAATAAAAATTAAGTTTAAAAAATTTTTTAATAATGAATTAAATATCAAGGATTACCATGTAAATCATTGACTCTGATCTTTGAAGACCACAAAACACTACAAGGAGTGTTCATAAAAATTATTGAAAATTATATACATGATCAGCAGATGATGGAAACTTATTAAACATCCACATCTGATTACATGAAAGCAATACTAATAGTACAAATCAAGGATGAGTGCAGAATAATCAAATTTACGCCATAATAGATTAACAGATCATGTGGCTAAAATAGCACAGAAATCCAGAAGATCTAAGGTCAGCTGATTAACAGCACCAAGTGGTCGTGCTGAACTAGCTCCGACTGGCTTGCAAGCCTCAGCCAATGAGAAGAACTCTCTCTACTCTCCCTGAGAATCTCAAAATCACCCCAAAAAGGTATTTATACAGACCCCTTTGGATCCATTATTCCATCATCAGTTTACCAGGAATTATTATTATCAATCAGAAACCCTGTCATTGTTATTAAAGTGCTTATGAAGAGTGTAAGCAAGTGAATTATGACCAAGTCTGTAGTATTATTATTTATTTCTTAAAACCAATCAACCCTTGAAGTTTAGTCAGGAAATCCACCCCATCTGCTCTGAAGCCCTTCCTATTATTTCAGGATTTTCATGATAAAGTGCTCAGAGTGAGTGTTTCCCTTCCTTTCTAGGCCAGTGTGCTGTTATTCCCGGCCATTAGTGGAATAAGCCCTTTCTAAGGCACCCATCTTCATTCCAAGGTTCTTAAACTGCCTAAGGAGGCCCCTTGAAGAGAGGTTGCTTTGTCTGCAAAGACCCCCAGTAGTATAATACTGTGGCCCATCTTTCATATGCATATTTGAAACCTTTTATTACCAAACCAATTAAAGCTTGCAACTGCTCTTATTATATTATATATTTGAGCCTCTAAGTTTTTATTTTTGGAATAATGATTATTATTGTTATTCCAGTATTTTTATCACTCTCTGTAGCTAAAGGACTGCAAGGTTCCTGGTATCAGAGAGCTGACAGCAATTCTGCTGGTTGGTAAAAGGTTTTACAGGGTTTTCATGCCTGCACAGCCTTGCACGAATTGCTGTGAGGTGCTGATAAGGTTGGTCTGGTGCTGGTTGCTTATTTGGTACTGGCTTTTCTTCCTGAATGTCTTTCTGTGCATTCACTGGTGGTTTTTTTGGTGCTACTTGCTTCTACCTTCATTTATTTCTTTGCATTACTGGTGGTTTTTTTGGTGCTGCATGGTCTTGACTGCCTGCATATATTGCTGGGTAGTACTGGGTGTTGTTACTTGTGGTTTTTTTAGTATCACATGCTTCTGTCGACATAAATTGGTGTGTGGTTCTGGGGGTTCTTGGTACTTTTATTTTTTTTGGTATCACATACTTCTGACTACATAAATTTCTGTGTGGTACTGGGGGTTGTTTGTACTGGTAGTTTGTTTGGCATCACATGCTACTGGCTGCATAAATCGCTTTGTGGTGCTGGGGGTTGTTGGTACTGGTAGTTTGTTTGGCATCACACGCTACTGCCTGCATAAATTTCAGTGTGGTGCTGGGTGTTGTTGGTACTGGTATTTTGTTTGGCATCACATCCTATTTGCTGCATAAATTGCTGTGTGGTGGTGGGGTGGGTTGGTACTGGTAGTGTTTTTGGTTCTTGTTGTGACTGGTCCCACTTTCTCCTGCCTATACTGCTCCTTTATAATTCTGCACAGCTTTCTGTATGTATATTTGCTTGTTTTTTTGGTTTTGGTTGAGACTGGTGTCACTTCCTACTGCCTGCACTGTTTCTGTATACTTCTTCACAGCCTCATTTATGTTTATTTGCTTGTTTGTTTGGCTTCAGTTGAGACTGGTGTCACTTACTACTGCCTTCACTGTTCCTTTATAATTCTGCACAACCTCCTGTATGTTTATTTGCTTGTTTTTTTGGTGAGTTGACAGGAGCAGAACTAGCTGCACTGCCTCCTGTATCTGTATTGCTGTATTCTGGCTGAGTTTATAGGGTTGTATAGTCCTGGTGTGGAGGGTAAGCTGTTAATGGTATCTCCTTGAGGGTTTCCAAGGTATGTATTCATGAATTCCACAGAGCTTTGAAGCCTGGTTGGGTATGAGTTTGCCACAGTTGGAGGTTTGTTGGGCTGTATCTTCTAATCCATGAGAGATAGGGGGGTACTTTTGCTGAGTGAGTATGGGTTATTTCTAATTTAGAATTCATTTCTGGGGTTTATTTGAGCTTTTGAGTTTTTTTTACACTCAAAAAGTGAGTCTTATGGCCATGGGACAGGTTTGGGCTACCACATCCCCCCCAGACTTAATGCTTTCCAAAGCATTCCTGTCCATAGAAATCAGAATCCACATCCTATTCTTCTTCTTCTTCTTCTTCTTCTTCTTCTTCTTCTTCTTCTTCTTCTTCTTCTTCTTCTTTTTCTTCTTCTTCTTCTTCTTCTTCTTCTTCTTCTTCTTCTTCTTCTTCTTCTTCTTCTTCTTCTTCTTATTCTTCTTCTTCTTCTTCTTCTTCTTCTTCTTCTTCTTCTTCTTCTTCTCCTCTTTCTTCTTCTTGGTATTGATCTTGAGAGGCATAAATACTAGAAAAACTAATAATCACATAAAAAATAAAACAAAGTTTCAGAGAATCCTAGCAATCCAGTTGGTCCTGTTGCAATCTTGATGGCCTATGTCCAAATCCTCTCCTCTTATCTATTTCTTGATTGTGCCCATGTATCAAGTAAAATTATAATTATATCCTTTTCATTATTCCTACAAATATATATACATTTTGGTTCATATCTGGGTTTCCCTTGGTACAGACAGGTTGTGCATACTTCTGTATTTTATTTCTTCAGAGAATCAATCTTCTTTTCCCTTCTCCATCTATTATGGTACTTGATGGCCAAAGCAAAATTCTTCTCTTATTCCCTCTTGTCTAACTTTAAATCTTCTTTTCCCTTCTCATCTACTGTGGTACTTCATGGCCAAAGAAAGATTCTTCCCAAGCCTTCCAATTTCATCCATGTTTCCCTGTTTGCATCTATTCATATGTGATTGATTCCCTTTCCCTTTATACCTACTATGAAACCTTTATTCAGAGATTTCTAGTTCAAGATTAAGTGTTCCTTGTTTACTTGTCAGCTTGACACATCTTGAAATATTCAATTGGGTCCAATTTTGAGTTTAAGCCAGTCTTAGTTTCTTCAGGTCCCTCCTTCTTCCTATTATTCTATGTTCTCTTTGGGTTGAATTCTTTTCACAGTAATGATCTTCTTGATAAAAATATTTTTTCACTATTTCATTCTTTTATTTTTTATTCCTTTATTCATTTTATTTATTTATTTATTTATTTATTTATTTTTTATTTATTATTTTTTTATTTATTATTTTTTATTTATTATTTTTTAATTTTTAATTTTTATTATATTTTTTGGTATTTGTAGTTTAGACTCATGCTTAGGAGTCTAGGTATTTATATATTTTTTTTAACATTGAAGGACTTAGTAGTTTAGGCTCTTGCTTAGGATCCTTTTTATTTATTATATATATATATATATATATATATATTTGTTTTTTTATTTAATTTATTTAGAATTTTGGGCTCTTGCTTAGGAGCCTTCTTTGTCTTTATATTGTATACCCTTTTTTTTTATATTATATATATATAGTTTTTGAATATTCTTTGTATATTCTTTTCATATCTTGTTTATATCTTTTATCTTTCTTTTGTACATATATTTTTTTATATATAACCCCTTCTTGACTCAATCTCAACGGTGTTTTGTTTTTTTTTTCGGCCGCGCATGCGGTTTGGTTGCGGGCTGCCGGGGCTTTTAACAAGCGGAGGGGAGGCGCAAGGTGCACAGGAGGTTTTGCAAACAAAGGGGCACGCAAGGTGCCTGAGGTGGTTGTACAAGGATGGGCACTACTGTGCGCGCTAGTTGATTTTGGGGCGGTCATTCAAACCTTTCATCACAACAGAGTACAGATAAGGCACTTAATCAATTGATATGCCACATTTTCATTCTTCTATTCCTGTCTGTCTTCAATCTTCTTTCTCTTTTAATTTTCTCCTGACTCATCTCCAACCAAATACTTTCATGCTGACGCCACACTTGTGGCTTGATTTGTTTTTCTACATATGTAGATCATCAAAAAATTAGCCCCCCTCCATTGGACGCAGGAATTAAAAAGAATAGGGGCGCGGGGTGCTTGCGGGCGGTTGAAGTGAGTGTCTTATATAAACTTATATATATATATATATTATTTTAAGGGTAATGTTAAATTCACAGCTCCAGTTGTGTGGGAGTTGTTTAGGGCCCTACACAGCTCAAATGATCTGTGGGAGCCCATAGACAACTACAAAAGGCCATTACAAACACGCGCAACCCCCAGGGGGTTGTATAGGAGCCATTTTTGGGGGTGCGCAACCCCTCCAAAGTTTTTCCAGAATTTTGTGCACCCCCTGGACCACACTTGGGTTCTCCAACCCAAATTTGGGATCAATGCATACTTTGTGGGAATTTTTTTCCACACCTAGTGATTCCAAAGTGACTTTAAAGTGAAACCAAACTGAATTTAAATTGAAAATTTAAATTATATAAAAGTCTGCAAACAATTCTTTCTCAAATCAAAAGTGAGCAAACTTTGTTTGTTCAATTGAAAGTTGGATTGAATGCTGTAGTATACCATTGCATTTTTTAATGGGAACAGTGGAAAGCACTCCTTCTTCTGAAATGGCTGTGTGGAAGGTCTACATTGATATTGCCATCAACAAATCTTTTGAAAAAGAAAAAAAGGACTTGGCTAATGAAACATTGGAAGCACCAATTGCATCCTCATCAAGGGTGACAATTGAGGAACAAAATGTTTCACAGTGGGATGCAACCTCTGGTCATGAGTAACATTTTATTTTACTGAGGTATTTGATGGATTTAATTTGATTGAAACTAATGGGGTGCATGTAACTGAAACTATGACTTAACCAATGAATGTTTACTAGATCCACTTGACCCACCTCCTGTGAGAAATTTTTCTACTAGGGAAGAGGCCCAAAACTATTTTCAAAAGTGGGCTATGAAGCATGGTTAAGCTCTGACAGTTTTTAACTCAAAGAAAGATAAATATGTGGATTTTTCCTGTGAGCTCCATGGTTCTTTTTCAGGACAACTTCTTACCCAACAGTCTAGAAAAACTCACACAAGGAAGGTTGGGTGCAATTTTTTAATCCATGCAAATGGCACAAAGGCAAACCCCTTGTGGTGACTCTCCCACAAAGAAACCCAACATAACCATCAACCTTCTGAACATCCCTCTGTGCATCCTCAACTGAGGAGAATATTGGGGGTGGCCTTAGACAATCTAATATAAGGCATGAATGATGGGCTCAATAAGTTTCAGCTTAAGAGGAAATTGAGAAAGATTGATGGAGGGGACTATGTTGATGACCAAACAATCTATAACAGTAAGCAAAAGGTAACGCTTGCAGAACTAAAGGGTAAACGTTTTATAGAGGTACTCTATGAACAGCTTGAAGAAACAATTTTGATTCACTGGTCAAAGTTCAGTGGAGAGGGCCACTTGGAGGCCCTGCACTTAGCAAATCCTGAGGCAGTAAAGCTTTCAAAACAATTCCATGATATTGCTATGTTTTATTGTACTTATAAGACAAATAAGTACAAAACCCGGCTATTGCATGTTGTAGGATTTACAGCCAATTGGAAAAACTTCACAAAAGCTCTTGTTTTTATAACAAAAGAAAAATTCTAGTTCTACAGTTGGTCTGTAAAATCATTAAAGGAGTTGGCTTATGATCCTGAGAGAATTCCGAAATTCTTTGTTACCAACCATGAAAAAGCTCTCATTTGTGCTATTGAATCTAGTTTTTCTGAGTCATCAAGACAATTTTGCACTTGGCACTTGTCTAAAAACATAAAAGCAAACTGTAAAGTGGGCTTTGTTAATTACGTTGAAGGATGGAAAAGCTTTATGACTCTGTGGGCAAAGAATGGGGGCTCAAAGACCAAGGAGGAGGCAGAGGTCAATGATGCAGAACTCAGAGTAGGTCAAAATCACTGCTTCTTATTCATACTAGTATTGGGTTCTGAGCTCTTGCCTTGTATAGTGTTTCTTGAAAGACTATGAGGATGTACTTGAGTATATGTAAAATAACATTTTCCCTATCAAAGAGACATTTGTAATAGCATGGACTTTTATAAACCCAGATTTTGGAAACAAAACAACATCTTTGTTTGAAGGGGCCCATGCAACCCTCCCACAATTCCTCGCAAACTCTTCAGGAAACATGTTGGATTTTTTGAAAAGCCTTGATGGAAAAGTTTTGAATCAAATTAAATCTCTTCATGCGTCACTTCATAACTCTTCAATTGATTTTAGCACAGTACTTCCACCTGAACTGTTACCATTGGGTTACAAATTGTCTTTAGAAACAGTTCAGCTTATTAGGGAACAATTGGAGAAGTTCAAAAATGATCATTATGGCAAATTGTGCACCAAGTCATATTCCAAGACCATGGGTTTGCCCTGTTCCCACCAAATAGGTGACTGCCTAGCATTCAGAGGATCCGTGGTACCCAAAGATTTTCATCCTCAGTGGAGGTTGGACTATGAACCTTGCAGTTCTAGTTCTGTAAGTTGGCTTAAGTTGGATTTTTCAAATCACTATGTGATTAATGTTTTTTGATTAATGATTCCTGATTCACTTATGGTTGATCCTTTTGAATTTTTCAACTGCAATGTTGATGAAATGCTAAGCATTCCTCAGTTATGTGAAAAGTGAAGGCAATGATCTTGGAATCTCCAGATCATGAGCAAAGCAGCCAATTGAAGTGTATCATTCAGAAGATTACAAAATGTTGATTGAAGCCAAGACTTGAACCTAAAGTGTTACAATCAAGTAGGAGCTGGCCAAAATTAACAGATATGTGGCAAGAACCATCTTGGTTTGAGCATGTTTAAAAACAACTCAAGGGGGAAAAAGGACTAGAAGGGCTCCAAATAAGAAAAGACAGAAGATTTTAAGTCTTTTCTTTTGGGATATGTTCATTTTTTTGGTTTAATGAACTTAGTTACTAACTAATGATGAATTGTTATTCAAAGTTGGCAGAATCTGAATCTAAATTTCATATTTCAGAGGAAGAAACTGAAAGTGAATTGGGATCACTTAATTTGGAATCAGAATCCTCTTTAGAGGAAGAGAATGTGCAGCAAAGCTCAACCAGAAGATCATCTTTGGTGACTATTCATTTAATTGATCTGATTAAAGAAATGAATACTAAGTTAGTTTTCATGATAGGAACCAAACTTGAAATAGATCAATCAAATACCCAAGAAATTCCATAAGTTCTTGGGTGAGTTTTGGGATCCAATTGGAGATGGGAATTTTGGATTTAGAGTCATTTCTAAATCTCTTGATTATGAAGAACATGGTTGGTTTAAAGTAAGACAAGAAATTTTACAAACATTTGAGAAATATAAAGCATGCTACATTAAGATCCTTGGTGGTGAAAATGGGGTTTAAAAGATTAAACAAAGACTTTATGTTGAAGAAATCAATGATAAGATTCCCTCCTCAAAATTTCTGGCTAAATTAGATATGGTTAAAATCATAGCAGACACATATTCCCAACCTATATGTTTCATTTCATTGGAGTCATGTGATACTTATACTCAAATGAAAATTGGTTTTACTGATCAATCAGATCCAATTTTCATTTACTTTGTAAACAATAACCACCGGGTTCTATTAGTACTTGAGGGAGAAATGATTCAAATCCCGCCCATTGTAGCAAAAATGTGTTCCTTGATTTTCAAAAAATCCTCTGGTTTGGTTGATCATCTCAAAGATCAACTGCAAATATAGACTTTGACTTTATTTCATCATTGGGTTTCATATAAAGTTTAATTCTAATGCAGCTCACTATTTCTATTAATATAAAGGGTTACAAAATTTTGAACATCATTATGTTGAGTTTTTTGAGTTAACATCATTATATTGAGTGTTTTGAACAAGAGTTTAATGGTAAGTCAGTTCAAATTTTTGTGGGCTGATTCCAACATAAGGAGTATTTTACTCCTTATGATGGGATCAGCTTAATGCAAGTTGAACTGGTTTTTTTTGTGTTTTTTTACCTTAGGGCTTGTCAAGTTACTTGCTTTTTTTTGGTGTTTTTACTTTAGGGCTTGTAAAGTTACTTGTATTTTTTTTTGGTGTTTTTACTTTAGGGCTTGTCAATTTACTAGTCTTTTTTTGGTGTTTTTGCTTTAGGTCTTGTCAAGTTACTTGTCTTTTTTTGGTGTTTTTATTTTAGGGCTAGTCCAGTTACTTGTGTTTTTTTAGGGTCTTTTTACTTTAGGGATAGTCCATTGGATAGTCCAAGTTTTTTTTATTTTTTTATTTTTTATTTTTCTTTTTAACAAAATATCAACATTTTTTGATTTCTTTGATTTTTTGGTTGATTCCTATTTTTTGGAAGTTTTATTTGATTCATGGGTTATTTTAGTGCGCTTTCATTCCATTTTGTTTTTTTGTTTTTTTTTTGGCTCACCTTGGTCCGGTGGCGTGTTGGATGCCACACGACTACATTTGAGCCATGTAGAACTCCACACAACTCAAATTTAGTTGTGTGGAATCCAAAATGCCGTTGGACCCAGCTGGGCGGGCAGCGCAACTCTTTGAGCTGTGGGGGCTTGTACATGGCTTTGATTGGACCATGTGGCCTGCCACACAGCCCACTTTGAACCGTTTCCACGGCTCAAAGATCCATCAATTTAACATTACCCTTATTTTAAAACCCTTCCAACTGATCTAGGGTGGTAGTTGCTGTATGTACCCCCAGCTGTGATTGTTTTTACCCAATCAACCTTGATATTTGTGGTGGTCCCTCTTCTTATGTGTATTGAGAAAAATACAGCTATCTGACCTTTCAATCCTGGTAAGTCAGGATTATTTCTTCTTCTTCTGTATATCCCTCTCCCAAAGATTCTTATACTTGCCTCTTTATTTTGTTTACCCCCAACCAAATACTCATCTCAGCACAAAACTGTGGCTTGATACAATCCCTCCTTGGATGGTCAAAAAAATCCCAAACTGTATTCAATGATGGTGTTCTGTGGGTGGATTCAAGTAAGCCATTATATTTCCACTAATTACCGTCTTATTGCCAAATTTCATCTTGATTTGGTTGTCTTTTTCTTCATGAGCGTGGCTATGGCTTGGTTCAGGTGACACCCCTTCATTTGAGGAGTCATGCGGTTGAAGGTCATGCAAAGGACTATGTGAGTTTTTTATGTTCCTTTTCCATTAATCTTGGAAAAAATTGGCGGCTCTCCTGCAGGCTGAGTGTAGGGTAGGTTTCCAATTGATTGATCAAATATTTTTTTCCCCCTTTTTTTTTAATTAATCTCATTTTCTTTTATTGATGCAGTTAGGTTCTGAAAACTGGCAAGATTGAAGAAAAGCTGGTAACAAAAAAAGGGGTCCAATTGTGTATTTTTTTTTACCACAACAATTCCATATTTCCTCTTGGATTCAATCAATCTTATCTTATTTTTTATTGGTAGATGCACGCGGTGTAAGGTAGGTTTCACATTGATCCATTGGGCAATTTTTTTTTTAATTAATATCATTTATCTTCCTTTTCAATTGATGCAAGCTCCAATTACGGGGGTGTTCAATCCAAGAAGGGCTAAAACTCAAAAAGATACTGGTGAGTCTTCCCCAAAATTTTTGGCCCTTCCCATTTTTTTGGTTATGAGGTTTTTTGTGTTGAGTCAGATGAGCTGTGGATGCTGAGAGAAATGGCAGCGGACTGAGGATTCTCAGAGAAATTTCAGTGGATAGAAAGATGATGATGTATTATCAATCAGAAACACTTGAGCCAAACACAGAGACAGAGATAGAAGAGAATGAATACATATAACAGCACTCACCTGAGGATGCTCAGAGGAATTGCAGCGGACAGAAAGATGAGGAAAGGAATCTTTCTGTGCGGCCAGTCTCTGTCCTCAGGTGATAGACAAAAATTGAGTATGAAAGTAGCCATGAAATACAACAAGTGTGACATTAGGGAGAGTTCACGTGGGTTCTGATGATGGAGTGAGAAGAGATGTTTAACAGCGCACTCATGTAATACAGTGGGAAGTGACATTGGATTATAAAATGAGAGACATAAATGGCCATATAGATGAAATTCATGATGGGATAAGGAGAATAAGGAGACAGATAACAAATACAGAAAGAGAGGAAAAAGGGAAATAGATTGAGGGTGTGTATTCTCCAACACCCCCCCTTGCTGATGACATCATGAGAGACCAAGCTTTGTCAATGAGATTGTAGGAGAACAAGGGGAAGAGCATTTGTAAGAAATTTGGAAATCATGTTTGAGGTGGAGACATTGCTTACACAGAATATTTGGTTCTTGAAGCACTCCCTGATGAACTGATGCCGTGCGTCTATATGCTTAGTCCTAGAGTGATGTTGCGGATTTTTGGCAAGAGCATCAGCGCCGCTGCTGTTGACGTAGAGAGGAATGGGGGAGGAGTTTTGAAGTTTGAGTTCTGTCAGCCTCCTGGATGCCAAGATCCTTGCTATCCTTTAGCTACCAGAGGTGATGGAATAAATAATAAATATATTATTTAATAAATGCAGAAAAAATCCGTAAAATATTTTGATAAAGCTTATTGCAAGGTTAATTGGTTTGGATATGGTTTATTGTTATAAATCAATTTAAATAAATTTATTATTCAATATTTTTATACAGGGGCCACAATTATATTGGGGATCTTTAACACCTCTCTTCAGGTAATTCACTATGAAAACACGTAGGCCTGGTTACTTTGGACCCTTTAATTTAAATTCTTAAAGGATATTTTGCCCAAAGATAATATGTATATAAAATACACGGTGGAGTGGCAGGGCTTTGTAACCAACCTTCCATGACAGAGAAAGTATAATAAGAATCACTTGTATATTATTAAATCCTTTGGGTACCTGTTTGGGACGTGCACTGATTAGTTAAACCTGTATACTGGGGTTATAAGGTTGTTCAGCAGTTCAAATTGATAAAAAGGGTTGGCATGAATATTATTAATCAGACTAAAGCCATAAATCACTTACTTATCTCTTATAAGTATTTGATTACCTTGGAACGGTGTCTGGATGTAAATATAACTGGGTCTCTGGGTATCAATATTCTCAAAAGAGCTGTTTATTTATAGCTTTTTGAGTCCCAATATTGTCCTTCTGAGGGGTACAGGGGCTCAAAGGGACGGAAACTGAGGCT
The DNA here is from genome assembly GCA_025617555.3 of Puccinia polysora. Taxonomy (NCBI): domain Eukaryota; kingdom Fungi; phylum Basidiomycota; class Pucciniomycetes; order Pucciniales; family Pucciniaceae; genus Puccinia; species Puccinia polysora. The sequence goes on from CM062614.1 coordinate 16,052,868, forward strand.
ACCAGGTTAACCAGTGGCAGCATGTCACATTTTCTTGGTGCTGTAGCACGGGTAGCATCTAATTCCACAGGGTATGGGAATTATTCTACTTTATAATTGATGTTTGGACATGTGGATAACACTAATCTGTCCTTTTTATTTATTATTTAATTAATTGTCCTTAGTAAATGTTCTCAGTAAGTTAATAATTATTTTAATAGACATTCCTATGGATAGTCTTATGTCAGGTGAGTTCTCATTATGTATTAAATAATTGGAGTAAAGTCATGATATTGATTTTACTCCTTATTTTCAAATTTCAGTTGATTTACTAAAATAATTACTTAAAAATATAAGTCATGGGTATTAATGTAATATTTTTACATAATTATTTTTCTTAGGATGTCACAAAAAAATTTATGTCTACAAATTCTCATAATATTATATTAAAGTATTTTAATATATTTTTAGAAGTATTCATTATCTTATTTTCGAGATTTTTGGTACTTTGAATTGTATTTAATAAAAAATACGTATAAAGGTTATTTAGTTATTTTTATAAAATTTTATGTATTTTTAGACTATCTAATATCCACGAGAACATTTACTAAACATGTAGAATGTTCCTGTGTAGGTTTTAGCATTTTTACGTGGTACCTAGGTTTCTCAGGCGGCCTGTCACTTTTTCAACCCGTAGTCCCATGGCTGCGTACTTGTCAGAGGCCTGGGGCTGCGTAAACAGCTTTGACAGAGTGACAGTGCTGTAGCTCAGCCATGCGTGGGTGTATTTGCTACCGCGGCTGTGTGCGGGAATTGTGACAGAACACATTTCCGTCTGTAACTCCTGAAATATAAACAAAACCTCAATTTTGACTGAATCTAGGTGTGAAACCTATACTTGAAAATACATGTGAAATACTCAATTAAACAGAAAAGTTCAATAGTGGTGCCGTGGTATTTTTGTCTTTCTTTCCTTAATCATTTAAAAATATAAGGATTTGGATTTCAAGGGTGGGTTCAGTGAGTGACCCTACCTAATTTTAGGGGAAAATCCATTTTTGCAATAATTTTCATGTTTTTCCTACTCCTTCTTAGGTTAATTTTATTATTGTTACTTTTATGTTATTTCTGTTACTTTTTCAGCTTGCTCTGCAATAGTAGAAAGCTGAAAAGTTCGCATAGGATGTTACAAATCCATAGCCCTTCCTTGCAGGCATTGGAAAGGGCTTTGTACTCTGCCTCCGTGCTGGATAGCAATACGGTTGGCTGTTTCTTAGACTTCCAAAATATGATGCTGCTACCCACTTGGAAGGTGTAGCCAGAGGTGGATAATTGATCATAAATACTTTCATCCCAATCAGAGTCAGCGTAGCCCTCCAGATCAAACTTGCGTCCGCCGAGAACCAAATGTAGTGACCAAGTGGTTCAGAGGTAGCAAAGAATTCAAATTGCAGCGTTCCAATGAGCAATGGAAGTATCTTGGAGAAATTGTGAGAGCCAATTGACAGCAAATGCAACATTGGGTTGGGTGCACTGAGACACCCAGAGGAGAGATCCTATGAACTTATTGTACTGAGGGGGAGAAGCTTCACAGTTTGATGACCATCAAGCAAGAAGCTTGAACTTGCCATCTGTCAGAGATGGAGCCATTTTGGAGTTGCCCAAAGGGAGAAAGGATGCGCAAACGGAATTGATGTAATGCAACTTACTTAACAAGACCATCTTGGACATGGTGTTCAGCTGAATAGAAATGGTAAGAAAAATATGGAGATCTTCTTTGGATCCTACCTGAAACTTTGTCTTGATGCTTTGCACAAAAGAAGTAACAAAATTAGGTGTACCTACCACTTCAAGGTTGTCAACGTGAGCAGTGATGACTCCGACGAGGGAACCCCCTTTGGCTTTGAAGTATGGTGATGGATTGTAGCAGGATTTCTGCAGGCCTAACAAGATTAGAGCAGCGTCTAGCTTTAAATTCCATTGCCTTGGGGACTGCTTGAGCCCATATATTGCCCGAGTGACCTTGCAAACCCATTCAGGATTTATTGGATCTTTGAAACCTGGTGGCTGAGACATGTACACCGGTTTGTCAAGCTTCCCATTCAGAAACGCAGTCTTGAAGTTGATTTGACAACTGACCCAGTCCTTGTGACCGAGTAGAGCAAGCAGAAGCCTGAGTGTCTCAAGTTATAGTGTAGGAGCAAAAACTTCAGAGAAGTCTAGGCCATGCACTTGCAAGAAACCCATGGCCACTAGACAAGCTTTGAGTTTTATAATGCAACCCTCCTCCCACCTTTTCACTCAGAAAATCCACTTACAGCGCACAACCTTTTGCCCCTTTGGTGGGGGGACTAGGGTCCAAGTTCGCATGCCTTTAAGGGAGTCCATCTCTTCTTTAGAAAATAGAATCCACCTGTGTTTGTGCGGCCAGTTGAGGAGCTTCTTTGGGGTAGCGGGAGCAAGCAGATTTTCCTTTACTGATGCAGAACAGGAGAAATTCCCAAAATGCTTTGGGGATTTTTGCATTCTTGTGGAACAGCAAGCTTGAGGATAACAATGTGAGGGACAAGATAAAGGCAGTGATGTAGAGATGGGGTTGGAGGAGGCAAGCAGATCAGGTGGGGATTCAGGAGGTGTGATTTTTAGGAGCGGCCCAGGCAGGAATTCAGTGGGTGTGATTTGTGGCAGGGATGGGAGGGAGTCAGAACCGGAGGAGTGGACCCTGGTAGAGCGGGGACAAACCACATGAGGTATGAAAGGAGTGGGTAATTCCAGACCAACGTATGGGGGGCCATGAGGGTCAGACGCAGGTGGCTCAGATCCAAGGAAATCAGTTGATACATTGGCAGAATCAGACGGCAAGATCAATGAGGGATGGTGCAAGTGATCAGTCAATTGCAATGGTGATTCCCCTTGAGGTGAAAGGGGAGATGGGATGGAGAGAAAAGGAACGGTGACATCAATGGTGGGAGCAGACTCTTTAGACTTGCAGTTGTCTGACTTTCCATATGCAAAAGAGGAGTCATTGAATAGGCAGTCACAGGATTTGATTACCAACTTGCTTGCTAGATCCAGTAATTGATATCTGTTCCCTTGACTGAGGTATGACAGGAGAACAGCCAGTTTGGCCTTTTTGTTGAGCTTAGTTTGATTTGCTTCAGGTACTTTGTACCAAGTAAGACAACCAAAGGGGTGGGCTGGGGAATTGGTGTGTCTTCCTGTTGGAGGATGGAGTTTGGAGATCTGAATCCCTGCGGGGTCTTACAGGGAAATGAGTTGAAGAAAAAAAGCAAGTGTCAAAGTGCATCCACCCAGAATGATTTAGGCAAGTTGGAAGAGCTCAAAGCAGATTGAATGAGATTTTTGATGGTCCAATTGGATCATTCTGCAACTCCGTTCAGTTTGGGAGAGTGAGGAGGACCAGGTTTGTGTAAGATTCCCTTTGAGGAAAGAAAGGCCTTCATCTCTTTGCTGATGTATTCAGCCCCATTGTTGGTATTTAAAGAAGAGAATTGATGTTTATAATGAGTTTTGAAGAAAAAGATAAAAATCTTGGTGCGTTAGAGGTAATCTTATTTCAGTTGCATTGGGTAGGAATATAAGGCCTTTGAGCAGTCATCAATGAAGGTGATGAAATATTTGTAACCTTCTCTTGACTGAGTATCAAAACTACAAATGTTGGAGTGAATCATTTCACCTGAGCAAGTGGATCTGTAGCTCAGTCAAGTGTGCAATGAAAGTCTGGACATCTTTGATTTTATGCAGGTTTCACATTGCTGCACCTTGTATTTGTTAAACGGTTTTGGATGAATTTTCTGGTTTTTGAGCAATGCCTTCAAAAATTTCAGATTTAGGTGCAACAGCCTGCAGTGGTAGCCAGAAATGCTGTTTTCAGTAGCTTGGGAGACAGATGAGTTAGAAAATACTTGACAGCTGCTTACCACTCCTTGAGGAAGGTAGTATAGGTTTCTGTTTTGGTGCCCGTGTTGTAGCACTTCTTTATCCAACTGATTCACACTTTTGTCATAAATCTTTCATCCGTCCTTGCAAAATAAGACCATGAGTCCTTGATTGCACAGATTGGATACTTAAAAGAGTGGTTCATGTAAATTTGAAAAAAATTAAGGATTTTTTTTGAAAGAAGGACAGATTCAAGGTACCTTCTTTGGTGGAGTTTATTTTGGAACCATCTTCAAGTTTTACTGATATTTGCCTTGGCCAATTCGGATTGTTTTCCTTTCTGTTGGCAACTGTTTTTCTTAGATTTCTCCAGGGCTTCCAAAACTTCAGAGCAATGCGAGAAAAAATGACCTTCTGTTTTGCATTTGGTGCAGTAGTAAACTCTTGGTGGACCTCTTCCATAACCTTGAGACAAGGAGGGTTCAGTTTTCGAAACTTAGTGTTGATGCTTCAGCTGAGTGTTTGTTGAGTTAGCAATGACCTCTTTGCTGCGCTTCTGTCTTCTCAGATGTTCCTGCTTGAGAACAGTGATGATTTTGGACAAAGGAACAGATTCCTTGTTCATCATTCCCAAAACGCAGTTGAGCCAATCATTAGGAAGGGAGAAAAGGATGGCAGTGGACTGCAAATAATTGGCGGTGAGTGGGTTTTTGGGGGTGATGAGAGATGATAATTTTTCTCCATAAAATATTATCTCTGAAAGATGAACCTTCATATCCTTTTTTTTCAATTTGGTTAGCAAAAGTTTCCAAAGCCAATACATGCGTCCTCCAGAAGAGTTATCTTGGTGGGATTCTTTGAGAGAGTTCCACATTCCCAGGGCACTTTCCTTTTTTTTGTAATAAATTGGAAGTTTGATGGATTGATAGATCTTGAAATGACTGAGCACACAGAAAGGTTGTCTTTTGGCCATTTTTCATGGTTTTCTTTCTCACAATCTCTGTTTAACAGATATCCAATGCCAGAAGCTTGGAAGTTTATACCCAGGATCATTGACCTATCAAGATAATTGGATTCCGCTCTTGGGGATTTGAGGGGAATGATTGCCAGAGTTTTGAAGACTAGATGAGAGGATGAAGATTCTTCCATAGTTTTTTATTGACACTTGTGAAGGGAAATGATGGATCTTTTAGTTGGTAAAGGGTTTGGCCCTGGGCTCATAACCTGTTGATTCAGATGAGCTGAGGATACTCAGAGAAATGGAAGCCCACTGAGGATTCTCAGAGAAATGGCAGCAGACAGAAAGATGATGATGTATTATCAATCAGAAATTCTTGAGTCAAACACAGAGACAGACATAGAAGAGAATGAAGACATATAACAGCACTCACCTGAGGATGCTCAGAGAAATGGAAGTGGACAGAAAGATGAGGAAAGGAATCTTTCTGTGCTGCCAGTCTTTGTCCTCAGGTGATAGAAAAACATTGAGTATGAAAGTAGCCGTGAAATACAAAAAGTGTGACATTAGGGAGAGTTCACGCAGTTTCTGATGATGGAGTGAGAAGAGATGTTTAAGAGCGCACTCATGTCACACAGTGGGAAGTGATATTGGATTATGAAATGAGAGACATCAATTGCCATATAGATGAAATGCATGATGGGATGAGGAGAATAAGGAAACAGAGAAGAAACACAGAAAGAGAGGAAAAGGGAAAGAGATTGAGGGTGGGTATTCTCCAACATTTTTTTCTTTGCAATGGGTCAATACAGGGGAGCTGATACAGGGATCCCAGTCCCCTTTTTCTCTTTTCTCTTTTCTTTTTTCTTTTTTCTTTTTTTGTTCCTTTTTTTGTTTGCTTCTCCAATTGGAGGTTGCTTCTGCTTCCGCAATGACAGATAGCACTGCCCCATCCTTCCCAAAGTTGTTGGACTGTTGGTTGGAACAAGTTAGGGGTCAGGAGCAAGGTTCTCCCCCTCCCCCCATGTCTATAAATAGCCCAGGAAGTGGGTCCTTTCTTCAAAATCAATTTCCTCCTCCCAGATCCTCTACGTGCCCTTTCTTTCAGCTGCCATTCTTCCATAGTGTGTGTGGGCAATGACCGTTGCTACTTCCCTTCTAGCCTCCTCCATCCGCTGAGGATCATCCTTGTTGTCACTTTGGTGAGTGCCTTCCCCCCTTTTTTTTCTTGTTGCTAGGGCAGATGCTAACCCTTTCCGTTGTTTTCAAAACCTCCATAGGTGAACTTTCCAAGGCCCATAGCTACCCTGTCCTCTCAATTTTTGTAGGGCTGTTTCTTCAATATGGGTGGTCAGTCAGGCTTGTTAGTTGGTGCGTCCTCCTTGTTTGTTTTTGGGTTTTTTAAGGTAGCTAAATACTAAAAAAATGTTATTATTATTATTATAATTTTTTTTAGGGTTTTTCTTGTTTTTTTTTTTTAGGTTTATATAGGTTTCCCATCATTATGAGATGTATATATCTTTATTTTTATATTTTGATAATTAAATAAATATTTTTGTATTATAAATATATAAATGCCTATGATTGTATTATATAAATATATATTTGCATTGAATATATTCTTTTTTTTCTTTTTTTTTTGATCACTTAAAGGGATATATATACATTTTTATTCTAATACATATATTAATATATATTTGCGATGAACTTTTTTTTGTGATCTTGATGTTGAGAGGAGAATTCATCAGTTAGGGTTATCATCAGTGATTTTTTCTTTTTTTTTCTTTTTTTTTTTTTTTTTTTTGAAATAAAGGGGGATGAGGAGAATCCATCAGTTGGAGTAAGAATCAGTGAGTTTTTTTTTGAGAATAAAGGGAGATGAGCCATGAAAAAGTACTGAAACTCTTTTTTTTGCTTTCCTTTTCTTTTAGATACCATATGTCGTACGGTTAGAATAAAAAAATGAAAATTTCTCACCAATTTCCTCAGAAATTCAAAAGAAACTGAAGGCTTACTGCTGCATCAATTATAAATGAGAATCAAACCTACTAATGTAATTGGCCTGACCACCAGACGTCAAATGGAATGACCTTATACATATTAATCAAGTTTGAAATCCATAATATGGCCCATTCCTCTCCATAATAAAGGCTGGTTCTAACTACCCAAGGAATGTGTCTATAATGAGAAAGACAGTCCCTATGGTAAAGTAATGTATTGGCCAACTGATTTTTGAGGAGCTCTATGAATTATGAGTTTTCCAATCCTGTTCCAAGTAATTATTCCCAATTGTTTCCTTCCATGTCTTCAAGGTTCCCAGAACCCTCCAAATACTTGTTGAAACATTTCCAAGATTTCTTTGGCCTCTTTCCTTTTCAAATCTTCCTCCCATCCTCTTTCTGCTGGCACTTCAGGGGTGATGATGTTTATTTCCCATGGGTCTGGTAAGCCTTCAATGTCTATTTCTGGTATATGCTTTCCACTGGTCCAAACCTCTTCTTCCTCAAAGATTTCTGTAATACTTTTCATCCCCATTGGTCTTCTAGGTGGTGTGACCTGCCATCCTGCTTGGTCTGGTGGACAAATTTGGATGCATAATCTTTCTCCTTCTGCTATCTCATAGCTCAAGACTTCCCTTTTATGCTTGGACAGCTCCAGCCTGACTTTATGATCCACCAAGTGTAGAAGATTGATACCTCCCACGGCTGGTACTTGCGGGATGGCCCGTTTGTCCCACTCTTTCACAAATCTCACTCGCCTGTCACTGCCCATTCACCCTTGAATCAACCTTCAGTGCGCGGTGATGGGAGGCTCATCCTCTTCTTTTCCTCATCAAACTCAACTGAACTTCAACAACTCATCAATCTTGCCTCCCAATCAACCTGCCTCTCAATCAATCTATATTTCCTATCTTGATTTTATTTTTCTTTTATTTTCATTTGTCTTTCTTCTTTTTCATTTTCTAGCTTTTTCTTTTTCCATTCCTTACTTCCGAAACACTCACAATGGTCATCAACTCAACTCAATCTTCCATGTCTGTTAAGACCGTTGCTAACTCTCGTCATTAAAGATCTCAATATCTGATTCTCTCTTCTTCAGCCTACCTCAAATATCTTCCATACCTTATCTTCTAGTTTTCCAGCTGTCCTCATATTCTAAATCCCTAAACTCTACACGGTAAAAGCTTGCGCTTGATGTTTGTCTTCTTTTCTTCTTTTTCCAATTTTTCCATCATGTTTCATTTTTCATTGATTCTTCTTTGTTCCAGCCCTCTTAAATTTATCAACTTTATTCAATTCAACCTAAACGGTTAAAAGCCAAACTCCCAACAGCTAACCACAATGGAGGGATCAAGCTCAACTTTGTTTGATGGATTCACTCAAATCATGCTAAAGGCCGCTCTTGAAGCTATTCCAATTCTCAACAAAGAAAATTACTCAATTTGGAAGTAAAAGCTTTCAATTCTCTTTGAACTAAAGAATTTCAAAGTTGCACTGGAAGACAAATCAAAAGAACTAAGCAAAACAGAGGAAATGGAAGTACAGGTTATCATATTATCAAAAATAAATTTGGTAATGCACGCAAACGTAGTAAACGCTCTAAACATAAACTTGGCTAAATTACTTTGGAAAAGCATCAAGGAGCGCTTTGCCTCCTTGCAAACTGCAAATCGTGCAAGGATCTTCAAAAAATTTCTCTACCAAGAATTCAAAACCAAAAGCATTGCTTCTTTCATAACCCAATAAAAAATTTCAATCAAGAAAATGGCAGATGTAGGAATTGATTTACTGGACGATATTGTGGCATATTTAATTCTATTTAAATTTCCTTCTCAACTCCATCCTCTTTGACAACAAATTATGCACTCTGACAGAGACATATCAGTAGATTTGGTTTTCAATCATCTAACCCAACTAATCAACAAAACCAAAGCAAAACAAAGCAATTCAAAACCTCTCAAAACCGCCCTTATCGCGTTGGATTGGCAAAAACAAATTTTCCCTAGAGATCAAAGATGCAAATGTGGATTTCACAATCCTAAATCTTGAGATCATCCAGAAGATAGATGTTGGCATAAACACAAGCATTTAGCCCCTGATTGGTGGAAGGAAGCCCAAGAAAAATGGAGAGTGCAATTCAAACCTAAAAACAAGGAGGTAGCTCACTATCATGCTCTGATCACAACCTGGATTGAAGACATCAGCGCCGAACATCAAATCATCCTGGAATCTGGAGCGTCCTGCCACATGTTCAATTCCAAAGAGTATTTCATCAAATTTTCCAACTGCGAAGGCAAATCCATAAGCACTGGGAAAGAGGGAGCCAACTTACCTATCCTAGGGAAAGGAACCGTTAAACTCAATTGGAATTCATCTGAAGTAACGCTCAAAAACTGCTTCTTCTTTTCCAATCTGGTAGTTAATCTAATCAGTCCTGGCGAATTAATAATTAACAAAAACTGCGTTTTGCAGTCCAGAGGACACTCCTTTCAACTCCTCAACGGTAATAAAGCGGCTTTCACTGGATTTATCAAAAACAACTTCTTTGTCCTCAACCTTCCTAAATCAATCGGTTGTGGATCAAAAATGTCTTACCTTACTCAAAAGGTTTTCTCCAATGAAAAGCTCAAGCATCTTCACCAATCTCTCTGCCATGCTAATCCCCATTGACTCAAATTCCTATTCCCCAAAATTCCCAAAAAACAAATCAAATAGTTTGTTTGCAAAGATTGCGCCTTTGAAAAATTTACCAAATTCCCCTTCAAAAACACTGCTTCTATTTCGTCCAAACCAATGGAAAAGATACATGTCGACTTAATGGGTCCCATAAATCCTGCTTCTTGCAACAACATGAAATATATCCTGACAATAATTGACAACTTTTTGGGCTACTTGTCAGCTATTCCCTTGAAAAAAAAATTGGATGCTTGTCAGAAACTCATCTTCATTCTCAACTTTGAAAGTAAATCTAGAGGCTACTTTCCCTCAACTTTTTGTTCAGACGGCGGAGGAGAATTTGGTTTGAACATATTTTCCAACTTCTTACAAAGCAACTCAATCCAAAATCTCATTACGGAGCCGTATCATCACAAAAACAACGGAAGGGTAGAACAGGCCAACAGAACTATTGCGGAAGCAATCCAAACCACCCTCAGGTCTTCTAAGCTACCTCTCCAACTGTGGGCAGAGATTTCAAAATTGGTCTGTCTCACCATCAATCAAATTCCCAAGGTGAAGGACGCAAAATCCCCATACAAGCTCTTCACTGGGAAGAATCTCCCAATCAAGTTCTTTCAACCCATAGGATTGAATGTAGTCTATCTAGACATGAACATTCCTCAAGGCAAAAAATTCAGAGATAGGGGAAAGACGGGAACCCTTGTGGGTTATAATCCTTTCCTTTTATCATACAGAATACTCACCCCAAATAATTTAATTGTTTGTTCTAAGCATGTCAAGATTTTATCTTCTCCAAACCACTCTCTCTCATAAACCAACAAACTCTTGATTGAAAAAGAAATCACTTTGGTTTCTAATCTAGACGACATTCCATTAGTTCAATCTTTCAATTCAGAGGCACTTGCAAGTTCTCAACCTCAATCATCTCCAGAAAGCAAAACAAAAATCTCCTCTTCTAACAAGTTGGAGATAGAAGAGCAAATCCATGAAGAACTGGTTCCTCAAATGCCTAACGAGTCGGTCCAAGTTCTCAGAGATTGCTCTAAATTAAATAAACCTCTACAGTATGGTTTCCATCACTATTTTGTTCCCAAATCCTTTGAACAAGACAAGAAGTGCTCCGAGTCCTCCTTTTGGGAATCATCTATGGATGACAAACTTGACGGAATTGAATCTATGAAGGTTTGAGAATATTACGATGGTCCCAAACTCATCAATCCACTAAACACTACGTGGGTTTATTGCCTCAAGGATAAATTCAACGGTGATCCTTTAATGTACAAAAGCCAACTCTGCGTTCAAGGATTTGATCAAATTTACGTTCTTGATTATGAAGACACTTTCTCACCTACGGGAAAAGCTGCCTTGCTTTGAATTGCTCTTGTCTTCAGTCTTTTGTTCTCGCTTCCAATAACTCAATTTGACATCAATTCTGCTTTCCTTCACGCCGATCTTCAAGAAAAAGTCATCATCAAAATTCCCAAAGGTTCCAAAAGAACCGCCAAATATCTATTGCTCAAGAAATCACTTTATGGGTTGAAACAATCTCCGGCTAATTGGTTCAACACTTTAACTTCTTGGATTTGTAGTCAAGGATTCAAAGAATCCACTGCTGATCCCTGCCTCTATCTACATACTGAATCAAAATCTGTTTTATTCTTCCACGTAGACGACTTAATCCTAGTTGGTAATGGTAATAACTTCAAAGAAGAATTCCTGAAACGTTTTCCCAAATCATCTCATCACAATCCAAACACAATACTTGGAATGAAATACGTTAAAGAAGGCAATAAGATTCTACTCTCTCAGCCTAAGCACATAGATCATGGACTCAAAGAATTAAAGCTTACGGACTGAAAAGATTCCTCTGTCCCTCTAACTCCCAACGTCAACTTGAAACCTGCTTCCAACAAAGAGCACAAAGAATTCAAATCCCTCAACATCAATTACAGATCTGCCGTTTTTCTTATGAACTATACAGCTTGCCTCACAAGACCTGATCTAAGTTTCACTGTTTCTAATCTTGCTTGTTATTGAGAAAAACCTGGGATCCACCACTGGAGAGAAGTCAAACAATGTTGGAAATACCTCAAACACACAAGAAATCTACCTCTTATGCTTCAAGCTTGAAATGACTCAACTCAGCTAGTTTGCTATAGTGAAGCTACCTGGAGCAACAATCTCATAACTCAAAACTCACAATCCAGCCATCTTACTCTTCTTTGGGGCTCAATTATTGCCTGGAGAAGCTACCAACAACGAAATGTTACTCATTCAACCACTGAAGCCAAGCTAAATCCCTTAGTAGACTTGTTCTTAGAAGCCATTTGGATTAAAACTCTTGTCGCGGAAATGTGGGGCAAAGAAGAAGAACCTAGTTTACATTTCATACAAAATAAACGCCTTGACAACAAACTTAAGAAATTTGGTTGTAATTCGAAGACTAGACACATCAACATAAAAACAAAGGCCCTACGGGAGGAACTCAAGGCTAACAAATTAGTATTAAAATTAATCCCTAGCTGTTCAATGCTTGCTTAAGGAATAACTAAGACTCTCCCTAAAAGCTCCCTTTCTTCACTCATCAATCTTATCAATCACAGCGGTTCAGTCTTACCAGACACAAGGGGTGTAAAAGATTGATACCTTTCACGGCTGGTACTTGTGGGACGGCCCATTTGTCCCACTCTTTCACAAATCTCACTCGCCTGTCACTTCCCATTCACCCTTGAATCAATCTTCAGTGCGCGGTTATGGGAGGCTCATCCTCTTTTTTTCCTCATCAAACTCAACTGAACTTCAACAACTCATCAATCTCGCCTCCCAATCAACTTGCCTCTCAGTTGATCTATATTTCCTATCTTAATTTTCATTTTCTTTTATTTTCATTTGTCTTTCTTCTTTTTCATTTTCTAGCTTTTTCTTTTTCCATTCCTTACTTCTGAAACACTCAAAATGTTCATCAACTCAACTCAATCTTCCATTTCTGGTAAAACCATCGCTAACTCTTGTCATTAAAGATCTCACTATCTGATTCTCTCTTCTTCAGCCTACCTCAAATATCTTCCATACCTTATCTTCTAGTTTTCCAGCTGTCCTCATATTCTAAATCCCTAAACTCTCCATGTTAAAAGCTTGCGCTTGATGTTTGTCTTCTTTTATTCTTTTTCCAATTTTTCCATCATGTTTCATTTTTCATTGATTCTTCTTTGTTCCAGCCCTCTTAAATTTATCAACTTTATTCAATTCAACCTAAACCAAGAATGGTCTTCCAAGTACTGTGTGAATTAATCCTTTAGCTATGAAGAAGTTGGAAGACTTTGGTTCCCCAGATTTGATTTCAAATATTGTTCTCTCAGCCAATCCAATTTGTGGAGTATAGTGGCCTCCAATTCCTGTAACCTTCATGAATAATTCTCTGGATACCAAGCCTGTCTGAATGGCCAAATGTTATGGTATAAGATTCAATTCAGCACCAGTATCCACCAGGGCCTTGATCCTTTTTCCTTTGATCCAAATATCAATGAATCCCAATGGAAAAGCATATGTGACGTTGTTGCCCATGGATCATGGGTATTCATCATCTGAATAGTCTTTAAAGTGGTGCTGAAATCCATTGATCATCCTACTGTTTTTTTGGATTTTTGATTTAGAGGTCTGATTCAAATCAAAGTTTCTTTCAGGGGTCATATCTTTTCAATTCTGGAAGAAATTTGGTGCAACTGAAAGGAGCTCCTCCAAAGTAAGTTTAAATTTCTGTTTTAATATCTTCTTCTTCAAACTTTCTTCCATCTTGTTTCCTTCCTGAGTATCCACTGGTTCAGAATTTACTGGGTTCTTCTTCACAGGTTCAGTTACTGGTTCCATGAGAGGTTCTTTGAGGGGTTCTTCTTCATCTTCAGAATCTTGATCCATTTCCACACATCCTCCTGGATAGCTTGTCTTCCTCCTCCTTGGTTCTGGGGCTATTTCTTTATTTGGAGCTGAAGTTCCCTGGTCTACTACTGGTGCCTCTGGGGCTTTATCCTTCTCTTGTGGATTTCCAGCTAACCTTTGTGGTCTTATGATTTCCCATTGAACTTGAGATTCCTTCATATTTACCTCTGGTGGTTTACAGGCTTCCCAATTTTCAGTCTTCAAGAATGCTGCAACATTGGTTGGTTCATCCTGCTTCTGGGGTTCCTTAAATTTTGGGACTTGTTGAGCCTTGGAGAATTTCTTGAACTGATCTCTGAAACTTCCCTGGTTGCTATAAGGTATGGGTTCTCTGTTTGGGAATTAATAGTTGGTTCCTTGTTTGAACACCCTCCTTTTCTTTATGTCTTCTGTCAAGTCTGGAAAGTTGACTTGAGTATGGAGTTCATCCTTGCAATAGTATCATCTGATTGGCCATCTGGTTCCTGCACTGGGAGATGAGGGTCTGTAGTTTTGTGACATCCCTTAGTTGATCCTATCAAAGTGGGGAGGTGCCTGCTTCTTATTTAAAGCCATAGTGAGTTTTGCAATATCTTTCTTCATTTTCAGGAGCTCATGTACTCCCACTTGCTGGAACTTGACTTGTTTCTTGGTCTCCACTAAGTTCTTGATGATAGGTTTAGGGGTTTCTTCTTTGTCCACATCCCATAAGGCCAAGGTCATTTCCACAAATTACTTCAAGTTCTACAAATCTGGCAGGAGTTATCTGCCATCTCTTGCAATCTTGTTTCTTCCTGCATGGGACAATTCTCTGTTAAATTTGATCCAAAGGTCAGTGGACAAGGCTTTCCATAGGTTTTCCCCACTTTCCCAGTTGGTTTTCTCATAACTCATTCTGATGAAATAAATAACCATCTCCTCATAACTTCCAATGAATTTCTTGAAGTCATGCTTGGTCTTGATGCCTCCCTGCTCTTGAGTATATCTGAGCAGCCTTGATATGGATTCCTCATTGAACCTTCTGTGGGGGGTAGCTTTTCCCCATTTCCTTTTCAATTAATTCTTCAAGAGGTCCCAGTCCCCATATTCATGTCCTTCCATATCTTCAATAGATTCCCCGATCTTCTTGTCTTGTACTAGAAAAGTTAATTGTAAGGCTATATCTATCCATCCTGCCTTCTGGATCCTTGCCAGTTTCTCTACTTATTTAATAAACTTCTCCACTTCTGTCCCATCAAATTCAAGTTTCACTTTCTTTCCATCTAATGATACTCCATTTTTTGCATCATTTTTTATTATTGAGTTATCCTGGACTGGTCTTCTGGCTGGGGTTCTTTCAGTACATTTTCTCCTACTAGGGCTTCTTCCTTCTTCTCTAGCTTGGCGATATATATTTATTCCTGTGCTGATGGAAGGGGTTCTTCATTCTTCCATGGTTTCTGCTGGAATTATTCCATATGCTGATCTTGAGGTTGGGGTCTGAAATCTGGCTCTTGGTTGGGTGTATGGGGTTTCTGGAATTCCCTGTGCTGTTTTTTCTTCAAGAATTTGGTTTATGAGTTTGGTAATGTTGGTAAGGTTCCCCATTGCTTCTACTCCAGGGTCTGGCTGATTCTGACTTATTTCCTGGTCTTCCTCTAGTTTATCCTGGGATCCACTAGTTATTTGGTTTTTGTCTTGCAGTTCTTTCTCCATTGTGATTTTTGAAGATAGGGATTCTTAGTTATTATCTTCAATCCCTATGAGTTGGTCCTTGAGGTCTTCAATTATCTGGTATGGGTTTCTTCTTTCTTCCTTCTGAATGTTGGGTAAATTCTTGAGGCTGATATTGCACCAATATTGTTTTGATAACTAATCAAATCTAAAGGAAACATGCCACTGTTGAGACTCCAATTGTGGGGACTCCTGTGGGATTATATAAATATAAAGTAGCAAATAGCTTTCTGGAAGTCCTTGAAGTGGAATTTAGTATTACTTCTACTCCTTTGGAGTATTAGTAAATACTAAGATTGGTTTTGAATTGCCTGCAATTCTAGTACTATAGTATGTCTGCACAAGAATTTATTTAAATTAATGACTGGTTTTTTTAGACTTAAAATATTTCTCAGATCAGACCTAGATTAATTATTAACTTTTATTGGTGGGTTTTGTTGAAGAAAAAACCAGATGTATTGGATTATTGGTCAGTTAATGATTGGATATATTTGATCTTAACCAATATCCCAATATTAAAGGTTTCAAGGTTTTATCAAAGGGATGGTTCAGGAGAAGACCCAAGGATGGGACTACCCACAGGGGGCTGGGTAGAGGAAAGGTTGGTAGTTTCTTTCTTTTGTGCTCTCTTTCTTTGTGAGGGTTATTTATTGATTAAGGGGTGGTTTTTCTTATATCTGGTGCTGAATATTTAGGTCACAGAGGAACCCTTATTCAAGCACCTGGTGGGTGGTTTAATTTTCAAAAGATGGGTAATAACTTGGTTTCTGATTTCTTGTTTCCTTTTATAACTGATTCACTAACAATATTTATATGGTTAGGTACCATAGATGGATGACACAAGAGGGCCTGCTAGGTGGTTTGATATGTGAGAGGAGGTAGGTGAGTTCTGATAGGCCAGATGGCAAAGAGTTGGATGGCATGAGGGTAAATCCTGGATAGGGCAGAGAGGCCCTCCTTGAATAGAAAATCTGGTCCTCAGGCGATGCTCAGGGCTTCCCCTGAGGGTGCCCTGGGGCTTCCACTGTTACAGTGGGATACAGGTACATTGGACATTTTAGTTGGTTGGAAAAAGTACATTTCATGAAACTGAGGCAATTCTTCTGGTTAGATAAAAGAAACTGCATGAAACTGGGGGAATTCTGCTGGTTGGGAAAATATTGTAAAGGATTTTCATGCCTGCACAGCCTTGAATAAATTGCTGTGAGGTGCTGATAAGGTTGGTCTGGTGCTGGTTGCTTATTTGGTACTGACTGTTCTTCCTGCATGTATTTCTGTGCATTCACTGGTGGTTTTTTTGGTGCTACTTGCTTCTACCTTCATGTATTTCTTTGCATTACTGGTGGTTTGTTTGGTGCTGCATGGTCTTGGCTGCCTGCATATATTACTGGGTAGTACTGGGGGTTGTTGTTACTGGTGGTTTTTTTGGTATCACATGCTTCTGACTACATAAGTGACAGTGTGGTGCTGGGGGATGCTGTTACTGGGAGTTTGTTTGGAATCACATGCTTCTGACTACATAAAGTGCTTTGTGACGCTGGGGGTTCTTAGTACTGGTAGTTTGTTTGGCATCACATCCTCCTTGCTGCATAAATTGGGGTGTGGTGCTGGGTTGGGTTGGTACTGGTAGTTTGTTTGGTTTTGGTTGATACTTGTCCCACTTTCTCCTGCCTATACTTCTCCTTTATACTTCTGCACAGCTTTCTGTATGTATATTTTCTTGTTTTTTGGTTCTGGTTGAGACTGGTGTCACTTCATACTGCATGCACTGTTCCTGTATAATTCTGGACAGCCTCCTGTATGTTTATTTGCTTGTTTGTTTGGTTACGGTTGAGACTGGTGTCACTTCCTACTGCCTGCACTGTTCTTGTATACTTCTGCACAGCCTCCTATATGTTTATTTGCTTGTTTTTTTGGTGAGTTGACAGGAGCTGAACTAGCTGCACTTCCTCCTGTATCTGTATTGCTGTATTCTGGTTGTGGTGAGATGGTTGTATGGTCCTGGTGTTGAGGGTAAGCTGTTACTGCTATTTACTTGAGGGTTTCCAAGGTATGTCTTCATTCTTTTCACAGAGCTGTGACACCTGGTTGGGTATGAGTTTTCCACAGTTGGAGGTTTGTTGGGCTGTATCTTCTAATCCATGAGAGATATGGGGTACTTTGGCTGAGTAACTAAGAGTTATTTCTGATTTAGAATTAATTTTTGAGGTTACTTTGAGGTTTTGAGCTTTTCTTACACCAGAAAAGTGAGTCTGATGGCTATAGGACAGGTTTGGACTACTACAGCGCGCAGTATGGGAGTGGGTAAAGTCGTGAAAAGCCTGTCAGCGGTAGAGCTTGAGGTTACCTAAGGGGGTCAGTCACCCCATGGCAGAGGATGCCTTGTTTAGAATGGTTTCCCTCAACGTGGTGCACTTCAAGACAGGGAATTTTTCATATCTACTCCTTGCGCAGGACAATCTGTTGGGATGTATGGAGGCGCGTCCTCTGGTTAAGTTGCTGGCGGAAAATGTCTCTCAGTTCTTTGAGGCAGACTGGTTTGCGTGTTATGGGTTGCTGAGTCTGATCATAGTGGACAGAGGCGCAGATTCTTGGGGTTTCTTTATGACGTTGGTTCAGATTTGCGGGGTGAAGTTTGGGCGCGTGAAGGAGTACTATCTGGAAGGCATGGGTATGATTGAGAGGGGGCATCAAACCATCAAGGCAGCCCTGGTGAAGATGTGCAGAGAGGAAGGAAAGAATTGGAAAGAGACGCTTCTGGTGGTTCTCTTTTCAGATTGGATCTCCGTGAAGCAATTGACAGGTTACTTACCCTATGAACTGCTCTTTGGGAATCAGCCCATTCTTCCAGTAGACATTGAGTTTGAGACGTTTTTGGGTGTCAACTGGTAGAAGTTCAAGAACCCTGCTGATCTCATTGAGGCACGCGCCAAGCAACTTCTTAGGCATGAGGAAACCTTGTCAAAGGCTGCAGAGAAATTGAGGAAGACCCAAATGGCATCTGTCCACTACTGGTGCCAGTTCTGTTCCCACCACCTCCGCAATCCATTGCAGAAGGGGGGCTTGGTTCTACTGTACAACTATAGCCTGGAGTCTCAGTGGGAGCGGCCTTTTTCCAACCAATGGAATAGTCCGTACCTAGTGGCTTCCAAGTTCATGGGGGGGGAGCTATCAGCTTGAGGAACTGGATGGGAGGCCCCTTGAACAGAAGGCTGCTTCTTTGCATGTGAAGTGCTTTTTTGTGCATGGATCTAACTTTTTTGACAAGATGGCAGGATACTATGGCGCTGTTTCAGCAATTGAAGGCCCAGTTGACTTGGACTCTTTGGCCTCTGAGAATTATGCAGGCAACTTGCCAATCCAGTGGAGTTGGAGGTTGCAAACCACTGGGGACAGCTGCAAATCTGGGGGGGGCGCTAGTGCTGGAAGGGAAAGCCTGATTTGATGATGTGGTTCTCTAGCCGTTCCAAAGCTGGAAGAACTAGACACCTCAGAATTTTTGTTTCTGAACCTCTATGACTGGATTGGGTTCTTGGATTGGTACTGGCTTTGGTTTATAATTGTTGCAGGAACGGGGGAGCAGTGCATTTCTGGGTCCATATATGCAAGAAAAAGCCCCGCAGATGGGGATGCGGGAAAACAAGCAATAAAGGCCCAATGTAGGGGGTTGCAGATGCTTTGAAAAAAAAATCTCTCTCTTTCTTTTTGTCTTTTTCTTTTTCTTTCTCTCTTTTTTTTCCCTTTCTCTCATAGGCGCCAATTGGGAAGTTGGATGGGGAAGATTCTTTTTTGGTAAGGGGGTGCACTAGCCAAAACAACTAGGCACCCTAGAATGTTTGTTCTCCGGTGTCTTTTATCTCTCTTAGGTGTTTTTGGGCGCGCTGGTTTTTGGTCATTGTGTTTGTTGGAGATTTTGTATGGGAAACTTTGTGGCAGCCTGTCTGGGGCGGTCCAGGTACCTTTCCAAAAAACATCCAGGATTTTCTCTTGGGATCACACTCAAACGCAGGTTTTTCTCACTCATGATCATTCATTGGAACAGGTGCGGGCAAAAGGCTATTTTCTTTTGAAAGTAAATATAGAGATGCGCAGATAGATACAAGGAAAGAGTGAAAAGGGAAGGGGGCAACACGCCTAAACCCCAAGTCCATGACCTCCACCATTTTCAACCGCTCTGCATCCAGTGGTCTTCAGAAGGCCATCAGGGGGTTGGTTCTGTGGGCGCCTGGAGCTAAAAGGAAATGCCAGAGGAGATTGTCCAACTTAGCCACAAATTCCTCAAAACAGACCTCCCTTAGGGCTAGTCTGGTGAGAATGAAGGGGATCTCTTTCAAATCTGCGCGGGGAAAGGTGAACCAGGAAAAGGAGGAGGCAAAGCTTCCCCAGAAGATGAAATAACAACCTTCTCTGGGGACGCCAGAGTTTGAGCATGGCCTTTGGGCTCTGGAGACAATTTTTGGGCAGGGGATGGAGACACCAGAGGAGCCTGGGGAGGAGGAGCTGGGAATCATCCAAATAGTTCCTACACATGCGGGTCCATTGCGCCCTGGCTGACGTGGACCCAGTCAGCCCAGTGACAGAGGGCCGCTTGCCAGTCCGCAGTATTTTTGAAGTCCTCCTTGCGCAGCAGTCCAGCATGATGGAGGGGGGAGGCCAAGTTGCGGCTTTAAGAAGAGGTTGGAGGAGGCAGAGCTTGCGGGAAGTGGCTGCTCAAAACCACAAAGGAGTTGCGGTGGGCCCTATTGCACAGATTTGGGCCAGGACAAGCTTGGGGCATGCTGTTGCCAAGTGAGAAATGTTGGTGTCTGGCGTGGCAGGATTAACACAGGCAGAAACCAGAAAGGAGTGTTCAGGAGAGGCTGTGCCAGGCACATTAGGTGCAAGGGGGGACCATGATGGAGAGTAGAGCTTGGAAGGGGTGGTATTTTGCGGGTAGGAGGTGTTGAGGGGGGTAGGCACTATGGAGGACAAGCGCAGTTATGGTTGAGGTAGCCATGGGAAGACCTCTGGGGACAGAAATCAAGTTGGGGGATGTGGTGTTGTTATATAGCCTTGGATTGGGAACTTGGTTGTGGCCTGCACACTCAGCATTTGGTAGGTTGGACTCAGCAGATTGGGTGTTCCCAGTCCCAGAAGTGGATGCTGCAGGCCCAGAAGTATGCCCCATGGGACTCAGCACACCAGGTGTGGGTTGGGCTTAATCAGATGCGGCAGCCTGAAACCTGCTTGGATGTTATGGACATAGAAATGGAGTAGGCCCAACCAAGGTGGTGGGCCAGCTATTTTGGGGAAGTGCAGGCGGGGCAATTGCAGAGGTTATACAAGCAGGGAGGATGCATGCAAGCGTGGGCAGATCCGCAGGAGCAGTGGAATCATGTGGTGTTCCAAGAGGATACAGACAAGGCGGGGGCCCCAAGTAGGGTGCAGCAGAGGGCTTTTTCATGAGAAGGAAAAACCGGATGTGAGTAATGGTAGGTGGGCTTGAAGGCTAGGGTTATGCTAGGGTTCTGGTCTCTAGGTTTTCTTTCCTATTTTTTTGGGCTGTCATTGCGTTTGTACTTAGGTTAGGCTTGAGAGTGAGGACATAAAGTCTGCACTCTCAGCGCCAGGTTGGAAGGGAGGGAGAACCACACACCAAGGGAGGGGGATCACACCACGGAAGGAAAAGGGAAGGAATAAATTGCTTTTTACTCTGGGAAACTTTCTTTCTCTGTACCATTAAGGGTGCATCCTCATCCTTACAGACGCCAGGACCACTAACTTTCAAACCTTGGGACAACTTGGACATTAAACTTACTCTTGTTTCCACAGTGCCCAGGTGGATTTTGGAGAGCAGGTGCTTTATCCAGAGGCCTTCTTTGCACAAATACAAGAGAGCCTTGTATTCCCCTTTGGAGCTTGAGAATAAAACGTTTACTTGCTTGCAATATTTCCACAAAATTTCCCCACTGCCTAGCCTGTACATGTATCCAGACATCAACCTTTTATTGTCCCAATCTTCAGCCCAATTGGAGTCTGAGGATACAGAAATTTCCAATGAGCCACCCAGTCTGAGTTTTAGGTTTTTGGTGGAGACAACATAGTTGAGGACCCGCACTGCAGCATGCCAGTGCAAGTTGGAAGGATCCCTCAGGTGCTGAGATAGTCTGTTCACTAAAAAAGAGACATTGGGTCTTGTGCACTGAGAAAGCCACAAGAGAGGTCAGATCAGTTGATTGTGAGGGCTAGAGCCAGGAAGATTGTCTGGCCTCTTTTGGCTTATATTTTTGAAGTTAGAGTCAGATGGTGTGGACACCAATATGGAGTTTTTGCAAAGAAATCAGCTGCATAGATTGTTGTTTTAGTGTTATCAATTTAGGAAAACAAACCAATTGGGTCTGTTTCAAGTAATTTGAAGAGAGAAAAAATGATGGAGGTCCTTTTCTGCCCCAATTTTGAAGGAATTTCCAAGGAACTTGATGAGTTTGTCTACAAATGTTTGCTTACTAACAATGGCAAGATCATCAATGTTGATGATCAAAGCCCTGAATAATCTTTTGTTTGATATGCTGAAGTAAAGGGTAGGGTTTTATTCTGAATTGGTGAGACCAAGGCGTAGGAGGTATTGATGGATTTTGATGTTCCATTGGTGCAGGGACTGCTTCAGCTCATACAGCAAGTGGTACAGTTTGCATACCCAGTTGGGGTGTTGGGAGTTGACAAAGCCAGGTGGCTGTTCCTTGTAGGCCTCATGTTTGAGGCATCCATTGAGGAATGCCATCTTTAAATCAACTTTTTTCCTTTCCAGTTGTTCTAGGTGAGGAGACTAAGGATAATGAGGAGTTTTTCAAGTCAAAGGGTGGGTGAAAACACTTCTTGGTAGTCAATGCCGTGGGTTTGAGATTAACCCATGGCCACTAGTTGGTCCTTCAGTTTTTGAATAAGATTTTTAGGGCATTTTTTGATTTGAAAGACCCACTTTAACTTGAAAATATTCTGCTTTTGTGGTGTTGCTACAAGCTTCCAAGTGTGCATCCCCAGTAGGGATGCAAATTTGTTGTCTTCTGCCTTGAGCCACAGATGTTTTTTGTAAGACCACAATAGCTGTTTCAGCTTTTTGGGGGTGTCAAAGGCAGAGTTAACCTGAGCAGTTCTTGACCATAGGCCGTACCAGTCAGGTATCCACCTGGAGCAAGTCAAGCGGCAAGGAGGGAAAGGGGGGGAATAGGTGCAAGAGTAGGAAGCAGAGGCAGTGGGATTTGTACAATGGGCTCAGACGCGGTAGATGACCCAGACAGAGGCAGTTCTGATTACAAGCTTTGAGAGCTTGCAAGGAAATGCAAAGGTTCATTGGAGGAAATATTTTCCTCTGAGGTGGATAAATGGAAATTTTAGGGTGCATGGATTGACACAAAAAGACAGCAATCAACGCCCCCCCCCCATAGGGGAATGTTGAGAAGGTGCAGGTTGCATTCTTTGTGAGGGAGTGGAGAGACCAGAGCCATATTAGTTAAATGGGTGCCACAATTTTCAGCTGAAGGGGAATTTCATGAGCAAAGAGTTGATGTAGGCCAGGGGACTTTGAAACTAATGGGAGGTGGAGAAGGGGTAAGCTTTGAGGGATATGGGAAGGAGAAATAATTGAATATAAAATCACAGGACTTGATAACCTTCCAGCTTTCAAGATTCCACAGTCTTACTCCATTTCCATCCAATAGATAGGAGAGGATGATGGACAAATGGGCTTTCCTGTTGATTTTTAGATGGTTGGCTTTGTGAACTTTATACCATGTGTGACAACCAAATGGGTGTATGGCCAAGAGGGGAGAGATGGGGAGACTGAGGACAGAGGAAGGAGAGAGAAAACCAGCAGGGGTTTGACAAGGGAATCTATTTTGATGATTGAATGCATGTTGGAGAGAATTGGCCCAGAAGTATTTTGGGAGAGCAGCTTGCAGTAGAGAACAGCGCATTATGTTGCAAACTGTACAGTTTTTTTGTTCAGCCACACCGTTGAGCTGGGGGGAGTGGAGTGGTCCCAGTTTGTGAGCTATTCCAAAGTTGGTGAGTTAGGAGGAGAACTTGCCAACGTTTTCTTAGCAAAGAGAATTGATTTTGAATTTTCCTCCATGTTTGAATGAGTATTTGAACAATTTGAAGCAGTTGAAAATGTTTTATTTTGATTTCATGGCAAAGACTTGGATAAACTTGGATTAGTTGTCAATAAATGTGACAATGTATTGGTCCCCTTCTCTGGAGGGGAGTTCAAAAGAGACAATTTTGGAATGAACTAGTTTTCTAGTAAAAGCAGAGCAGTATGGGCGGCGGGATTTGAATGGCATTTGGCTCATTTTGCATTGAATGCAAAACGGGCACTTTTTTACTTAAATTTTTTCATGAAAGTTGGGGAAAGGCGGTGATTGCAAAGAATTTGTTTGAGTGGATTGAGGCCTAAATGAGAGAACCAGATATGATATTGGAGCAGAGAGAGTTCAGCATGTGGGTTTTAATTGAATTGAGAAAAGGCTGAGCTCACAGGCTCTGAGGGAAGATAGAACAGATTCCCTTTTCAGTATCCTGAACCAATGGGAGGTTAAGGGAGAAAATTTTGCATCCATTGGGAGTGAATACAACTGCCAGGCCAAGATCATAGATAGCTGCAACCAAGAGCAGTGGTTTGTGAAGCAAGGGAACAACCGGCGATTTGATGCAATAAAATGCGCCAAAAGGAAGAGCAATCAAGCCATGGTATGTTGACTTAACCAGGTAGTGGTCAGCCAGACAAACTGCTGTCTGATCTAGTTGTAGGTTATCAACGGCAGAGAAATGAGGGGTCATAAAGATGGAGCACCTGGAATTGAGGTTTGAGTTGTGTTGGGCGTCAATGGAAAGCATAGAATTGTGGGTCACGTAAATCCATGCAACATCAATGTCTGATCCTGAGTACTCAGAATGTTCTTGGTCCTGCAGGGGGTCCAATGTTGGATTGATAGGGGTAGCAGTGGTCCTACCAGCACAGGCCTGGGGTTTTTGCTGATTAGTTGGTGGTTTTTGCAATTTCTGGGATTATTTCTGAGACCTCCTTGACGCTTTATGTTCTTTGAGTATTTTTTTTGTATTTTAGCATTTTTTAAGGTTGTGGCCATTGGCATTTCAGAAGTAGAAGTTTTGAGGGGACATTTTGTTTCTGGAGGAGGATTTTCTTGAATTTTCTGAGGATACAGATGCCTCCACCACGCTTTGAGATTGATGGAAAGTATGTTTGTTCTTCAATGCACTGACTGCTATTTTGGATTGAACTCCATCATGTTTCATCAGTGAGGATACGCAGTGGAGCCATTCTTGAGGAATTGAGCTGAGTGGAGTGGCCACATGGAAGTCCTCAGAGGTGAGTGGATTTTTGGGGGATATGAGGGAATTTAGGTGTTTGTGATACTTTTCCATGACTTCAATATGGTTGAGAATATCTTCACCTTAGATTTTTGTCAGAAGTGGTTGTCTTAGCCAGTATACTCATCCTCCTGTGGTTTGGTCCTGATGAGCACAGTTGAGGGCAGTCCACATTATGTGGGTGTGTCTTCTATGTTCTCAGACATATCTCAGATTGGAAGAGTCAATGGCTTGATTGATGAGAGTGCAGAAAATTTCATTGTTTTTTTTCCAAGCGGTAGAGGGATTTTCCGTTCTGGCCTTCTCAATGACATACTCTAGACCGGCTGCTTTGAAATACAATGTGACATAAATTCCCAGTACAAGTAGTTGGAGTCTGGGCCTGGAGCTTTGAGGTTGGTAATTTAGCGCTTGAGAGCTTGTGTTTCCCTGAGAGGAAGGAATCAGAACCTAGATTGACTGTGTCAGACATTTGTTTGATTTGGTTTGAAAAAGTCATATTGAGGGGATTTCTTTATCATGAAGCATACCAATCCTATTGGAAGTTTGGCACTGATCTATCAAGCTTTAGGCTCATAACCTGACGAGGTCTACTGAGGTAGCGTTTGAGTGAGAGTGGGAGGATGAAATTTCACAGGTGAATAAAGGAAAAGAGACAGAATACAAGAGACAAAGGAAAAGGAAACAAAGGGCAAAAGACATACCTGAGGTAGCTTTGGAGTTAGAGTGGAAGGATGAGTAAAGGAGACCTTCCAACTTCTTGGAGTTACCCCAGGTATATTCCATGGTTGGAGACATATTTGTGACAGGTGTGTAGTGGAAGTAGAGAGATGGTTGAGCTGTGAAACCCCACAAACCTGAAAAAAGGTACCTCCACTAACAGCTAAAACCTAGCAGGAGCTACCATCTGTATCTAACATTGTGAAATATGCATGACAGATGGTCTAAAGAGTTTAAAACCTAAATAAAACTATTAGATAAAAAATTTTAAATTATTTTAAATTCATAAGCAAATATTGAGAATCACCGCAAAAAAGACTGATCCCAATCTTTGAAGATCACAAAACACATCAAGGATTGGTTGTAAAAATTATTAAAAATTATCAACATGATCAGACAATAATCAAAACCAATACACATCCACTTCTGATCACTCTAGTCCAATATTAGTATTAAAAATCAAATATCAGTGCAGAATGATTATAATGAAAGATTGACATATTAATAGCTCCTGCAGCTAAAGACATGCAGAAATACAGCCAATACAAGATCAACTGATTTAAAGCACCTTTAGGACATGCAAAACTTGCCCTTAATGGCTTACTAGCCTTAGACCTTGAGCCTAACCCTATTTATACGCCCTGAAGAGGCTCTTGTTCACCCAAAAAAGGTATCTATAAAGACCTTTGTTGGCTTATTGTACCCCAGTTTATCAGGGATCTATTTATTATTTTCAGACACCATGTCATTGTTAATCAATTTATTAAAAAGAGATAAGCAAGTTATTTATGAATTTATTCTGAATTATTTAGTGTTACTTCCAAAACCCATCACCCTGGTTCATTAGGGCATATCAGAGTTAAGCAAACCCGCCATTTTTTAATGGCGGGTTTCAAACCAAATCTGCCATTTCAAACCCACCATTAAAAATCAAAAAACCCCACTTATTTCACATCACATGTGTCAGAGTTACCCAGAAATAAGTGGTTTTTTTCAAATAAAGTATTTAAAGGCTTCCACCACCTGTCCACGTCATCCACCCCTGGATTCCCACCTTGTTCTAGCTCCAACCTCATTGCAAATTTTTTTACCTCCAGCCTCATCATAAAAAGATTCACCACTCTCATCAATTTATCACTCTCATCATCACTCTCATCAATTTATCACCCTCATCACTTGATCACTCACCACTTTATTGCTCTCATTGCTTCATCAATCTCATTTCTTCATTAGTCTCATCACTTCATCACTCTCATCACTCTACCTCAAACAAGAACTTGTACCTCCAACCTCATCCAAATAATCCAATCATTTTTTCATTGCTCTTGTCACTTTATTGCTCTAATAACGTCATATCTCTAATTACTTTATCTTGCTTGTGACTGTATCCCTCTCATCACCTTATTGCCCTTACTCTTTCCAAATGGTCCTTCAGCAAACCTCCCCCCACAAGTCCACACAAAAGTCCAACGCACCAAAGCAAACATTTCCAAGGAACTCCACAACAAAAAATCATCACCCATCAGCTTCCAAGGGCTCAAGTCAGCTCAAGAGAGCTGATCACATTATCCTGGTCAACTGGCTCAAAATTTGCTCCAACTATGATTCCTGCTTTGGAACGGACAATGAAACACATGTTGGCCAACCTTCATCCTCTAAGGTCAATGGTTATCTCCTGATGGCCAATGAACTCAAGAAAAAAACAAAAGGTAGGCTGGATCTGTCATCCAAACAGATGAGGGAGAGATTAAGGAATGATCAAGCCAAGTACAAAAAGGCCCACTCCATGTCAATCTCCACCGGCTTTGGTATCACCAACTCTGACAAAGCCAAGGGAATCAACTTGGTGGTTGATAAGTTGGACTCCATTTGTCCTTTTTATATTCAAATGGATGAAATCTTTGGAAAGAAGTCCAAAATCACCCGCCTAGCTGCTTTTGATCCCCAAAAATCCAATTCAGTTGACGCTGAGGACTTGGCTGGGGATACTCAGCCTAGCAATGGTGATCCCAAAGAAACCTATGAGTGGCCCCCATCCAATGCCAAGGAGGATATTCAAACACAATCAGCTCCAATCACGTCTACTTCCGCATTGATTGAGGAGTCAAACCATACCTTGGACCCCTCCCCTCCTTCTTTGGATTGCTCTCTTCCTGGGTTAGCAGATCTCATCAACCTTGCTGATGCGGAACAAGATACTCCTCAGTCTCCATTACCCTTAACATTGGTTCAAGTAAGGAACCAAGCTCTTTTCTCTTCTGTCTGGTTAATCCTGACTGATTTAACTTGTGAAAAAACAGGCTCATCCATTCCAGAATGGCCAAAAACTCAAGCCAATGGGGCCTCCCACATTGAATTCAAACACTAGTGATGACTTTCAGACTCAAACCTCCTCTGCCAAGGGTAAGCAAAAGGCCTCCAATTCCATCAATATCAACCCCAAAAGTCATCAAAAGAGGAGAAACACTTCTGGCCTTTCAGGCTTTGAAGAAATCATGAAGAAGCACGATTCATGTAAGTCCATTGGTTGACCTTGCTTTCAAAATCATGCTCATTGCTTTTCCCCTGCAAAAAACAGTCAAATCACAAATTGAATCCAAAAAACTTGAGTTTGAAAAAAAAGTGGGATTTTCAACTGGCCGTGGATGTTCAAAAGCAGAAAGCCAAGAGTTTGGCTCATCAGCAAAAATGGGATGCTGAGTGGAAGTTGAAACAGGCTGAGCTAGAGTTTTTAATTCAGTAAAATGAGAAGGATTGACAGCAAGCATAACTGGAAAAGGAGAGGGAAAAACTTTCAGCCAAAAAAAAGGATAAGGTATCAGTAGCCTTGGCTTGCATTGGTAGCAGTAGAACAGTAGGTGAAATACAGCAGATAACTTGAATGCCGGGCTTGTAAATATATTTGCATGGGTGAAAGAAAAACAAAATAATCATTTTTGATTGAAACATTTGAGATTTTTCTTAACCCAACTATCCAAGGACACAAATTCAATTATTTCAACCAGGGCTAGGTGATCAGATTGATTGAGGAAAATTACTTTTCCACTGTGGAAGAAATGGAACCGTTTGATTGTTTGTTTTTCTTGCTCAAACTCTTCCAGGGTGGGCTTTTGACTATTCTTTTTCTTTTTGGCAACAATTGAAGGGTACAGATCCAAAGGACGCAGTTTCAAACCAGAAAAGACCACCTTTTCATTAATACCTTCCTCAGAAACCTCCAAAGATATTTTCAAATCCCTCATTTGAATCCTCTTTTGGTGATGGGCCCTATTCTTCCACCTTTCATTATGTTGGTCAATCCATCTCCTTCCATCTTGATCCCTCTCATCCATATACTCTGATTGGGGTGAGGAACAAGATGGGATCCAATTGTTTTTGAAACATTTTGAGACGGGTGGGAGAAGAATTGGACATTCACCAATAGGTTTTAAGGGATTGAAAAAAAAAACAGTCAGTCAAATGGACATCATCAGTGAAACAAGATTGGATCAAAAAAAATGAAAACAAACCTGGACTTGATCCCAATTTCACCAGAAACGTGATCACCAAAAAAAACAGATAAAAATGTAAAAAAAAAAAACAAAAGATCACATCATCAAACAAAAAGAAAAAAAACTTACCAGGGTGTGAGGGAATTGGGCCAGGCCTTCAGGTTGGGTTTGGGTTGGGTTTTGGGTTGGTCCCGGGAACCAGGGAGGGGGGAAGGTGGGTTGGCTGGGCAGGCAGGCGTTGGGGGGCAGGCCCAGAGATCCCAGACGACAGCAATGGCCAGGATTGTCTTGGCCATTGGTGACCAAGGATGGCTGACCATGGATGGGGAGTGGCCAATGGCATGTGAGTGCTTCCAAGGCTCTGAGGTTTGGGTCTCAGGCCAAGCCAATTGTTGATGGCTCTCAAGGATGAAGTGGAAGCATCCTTGGGGCAGTTTACTGGTCAAGATTGATGGACAGACTCATGTCCATACATACATACACACCACATAAACACATCCTGAGCAATTCACTGCAGCATCACAACGCTCAATGGCCATCTGGTGGTGCACCTGAGCCTGTGTGAAGGGAGAGAGAAAAGGATGAAAGAAGCAGCCTAGATGAATCTGGAGAAATAGATTTGAAATAGCCAAACAAACTTGATCAAAATAGATTGTGAATAGTGGGAAAGTGTGAGTCAACAGCTCTTACACAATAGAATTCTGAAGGAGGATGAGAGAGAGAGAAGGAAACAAGAAAGAAGAGGTATCAGAAAAGAAGATAAGAGCCAAGGTTTTGTTTTGCTGGGGTCCAGTTGCAAGATTGATGGATCTGATGACAGACTTTGATAGAGATATAGGCTTCAGTTGACAAGCCAAAGTGCCCAAGATTGAGATTTTAGACTTCTAGTAACAATTGATTCCTGGTAGGATTTCCGGAAAAAATCCCAAGATTTTATCAGGCCTGCCTCCGCTCAAAAAATAAAAAAAGGGAGAAAAAAAGCAACTTTCTGATGAATGTCCAAGGGATTTAAATGATTCCTGTCCTTTGGCTTCCTATGATGATTTTGCTTTACAGGGACAATGTTGATGGTTCAGAGAGAAAGTATTGAAGGCTTTTATCAAAAGGAAGACTAAGAGGGTCTAGATAAAAGGGAAGTCCTAATTGAGTTTGATTGGAGTATGATGATACACATTCCAAGACTGACAAGACGCAGAAGAAGATAACAGGGAGGAGAGTGGTCCCATAGCATGGGTGCTTCAGCTTAATGGTAAAACATGCATTGACAGAATTCTCTTAAAGAGGAAAGTGAGAGTTAAATGGGATGAGAGGATAGATACAAAGAAGCAACAGCCAAACTGAAACCACATCACAAGATGTTTTCATTTGAGGGGCACCCCTCAAAATTGGAGAAAGTACTGGGATGAGAAACAAAGGGGGAAAGAGGTAGAAGAAGGAGAATCAATGAATGATTGATAAACAGGTCTCAAAGCTTTTGGTCAACAAGCTGGAGTGTTGGACCAAGATTGAGACCAAGATTTCACCCAAGGAATGATAGAGGATGATCATCCAAACCCAATAGACCTCCCAACAATTAGGTTTTGAATCCAATTGATGGTCATAATGGCAAGATGAGGGTATCAAACTGTCAAAGAATCCATTCTGGGTGACATGTTGCCTGGATTGAGGGTTGAGGTAGATCATGGAGAAGGACATGATCAAGCTGGGGATCAAAAATTGTAGATTTTTGAGCCATAATTGATTGATTGGCTTGGGTGATGGATTAGTTGATCAAGGAAGATCATGGAAAGCTTGGAAGGCTGGGGATGAAGTAGATGGATTTTCTTGGCAATTTGCTCAAGTGAGTTTTGACAAGGGAATTGTATTGGTGATTGTTGTGGTGATCTTGTTCTTGATTGTGGTGGGGGTAGCGGTTGTGGTTATGGTCTGGGTGAGATGATGAGTTGGAAACTCATTAGCAGGCAGGCCGTATTGTCGGTGGTCAGGATTTGATTGGGTTGGGTATCTAGCATTCCAGCAGATTGCATAAAGGATTGTAATATATCAAAAATTGAGACAGAAAGTGATGAAGGGAAGAGTGATAAAGGCCAAGAAGGATTTCTTGTTAAAAAAAGGGGGGATTCAAATCAGGAGAATGTGGATGATGGGAGATAGACTTGCGTAGTTTCTGATGGGTTAGTTGAGCCATTTAAGCTACGGTGATGACAGATGGGATGGCCAATTCATGTTGAGGTTTGATTGAGGGTCTCCTGGGGTTAGGTTGAGTTGTAGGATGGCCAAAAAGGCTTGGTTTGGGGGATCAATGAGAGGATTGATTGGAAGTTTTAGGATGATGAGAGGTGGAACCGGCGGCCAAGCAAGGAGGGAGGGGGGACAGGGTGCTGCTGGCAGGCAAGGAGGGGGCAAGAAAGGAGTAGGTTTGGGCTGGCGGGCAAGCAAGGAGGGGGGGTGGTGAAGGAGCAGGTTAGCTTCTGATGATGGGGAGGATGGAGGAGGAGGTGGTGGGTGAGGAGGAGGTGGTGGGTGAGGAGGAGGTGGTGGGTGAGGAGGAGAGTGGACCAGTGGGTTGGTGGGGTGAGGTGGGTGGTGTGGTGGGGTGAGGTGTTGGGTCAGTTTTGTCTAAGAAAAAAAAAGGAGAAAAAAAAAAAAGGATTGAGTCAGCCTAGGATTCTTGGTTGAACAATTGATGTGGGGTTATGAGATGATGATGGGATTTTTGTGAAGATGGAGATGTGAAAATCAATAGAGATTTGAAGCAATGGAGATGAGATGTGTGTGATGCAATGGAGATGCAACCAGTATGGATTCGCTGATGTGGATGGGTGTTTTAGATGTGATGGATGGTGGATGGATGATGATCCATAAATGGCGGGTTTAATGGCGTGTTTGATGTTTGAAACCGGCCATTTTGAAATACACCAGTTAGGGGGTATGTGTATTTCAGAAACCTGCCATTAAAAATGGTGGGTTCTAATGGCGGTTTTGGTAACTCTGATACGCCCTATTGAAGTTTAGTCAAGAAATCAACCCCATCAGCTCTGAAACCCTTTATCTGAATCTCTGCAGGCTTTCTGTGTATTATTGCTCAAAGGGAGTTTTTTCCTTCCTGCCTTGGCCTGAGTGCTGTTTTACGGGCCATAACAGTTGGATAAGTCCTTAGAAGGCACCCACTATCATTCAAAGGTCTTTACACTGCCCAAGGAGGCCCCTTGAAGAGATTTTGTTTTTCTGTAAGGATCCCCAGTAGTATAATACTGTGGCCCCTCTTTTTATAAAATATTGAAAACCTTTAAACCAAACCAATTAAAACTTGCACTAGCTCTTAAAATATTTATTGTTTGAGCTTTTTACATATTTATTTTTGGAAAATTATTATTCCATTACTTTATCACTCCCTGTAGCTAAAGGACTGCAAGGTTCCTGGTATCAGAGAGCTGAAAATTACCCAGAAAATACATCCTATTTCAGATCCTGGGTGGAAATAAATTTAAAGGAGAGAGGAATGAATTACTTGGTGAGTGGTTATATCCTCAATATCTGCAAGAAGTTACACATCTTGAGAGTTTAAAATTCTGTTTGTGGTGTTCAAAGACTTAAACTGGTGCAAAAAATCTGGGTGAAACTGGTTGAACTATTCAATGAAGGGTCTGGCCAAGGAGATTAATTGTTGAATTATCTGTTATAATTGTTTTATTTCCTCATGGAATGTTTTCTGCATTATTTTGAAACTTATCATGTCAGCCTACTGGATGGCAAGGAGCCAAATCCTCCAGGCCCAAGTGTTAAAGGAAAAATTGGAGTGATAATGTGGAGAAGCACCAAGGATATGCTTTATAAAAAATATTTGAATTTATTTAAAGATTTATTCAAATAAATTGTAGATGAGGGGCCACAAACTTCATGTATTTTTAAGCCCTCTGGAGCACAGGTTTTTTATTTTAAGAAAATTGAGCACCTTTCATTTCCTGGTTCTTACTTTAATAACTCCTCTAAAGAAGGTTAAATTTCCTTGCAACATTTTTATTAAAGCCTTTAGGGGTAGTTTTAAGTCAGAAGTATCACTAACTTGGTAAATATCCTGAATTTTCATTGAGGAATAGGCCAATTTTCAAAGTATAAGTTTTCTGGAAGTTGACATTGGGGCAGGCTGTAGGTTTTTTTTGGTAATTGGCCAAAAAGGGAAGATTCAAGAGTTTATTTCCACAATTTGATCAGAATTGGTCCAAGATCGTACACTTATATTCTAATAAGAGCTTAATTGGTGGGTATGACAAGATATGCATCTATAATTAATTCATTAATTGAATTAATGGGCTAAAATTAGCTTGGAGAGGGACCATTATTAATACCTTTTTGGCCTACTCATGGTACAGGTCTTATACCAGCCAGGAGAGGATGACCCAGGCTAGAACTGAGGCCAAGGAGCTATCCATGGGTTTTTTTGGACCTAATCTAGACAGTAGAAAATTTTAATAAGAATTTTTTCATAATTCATAGGGCTTGATACATCTTTTCATGCTTTTAATTAACTCATTTTTACCAACCATGTGGTTGGTTTCAAATTAATATATTAATTATAAGCCCTTGTTTCCTGAATCCAAGTGCTTGTTCACCTGTTTTTGGCAACCATTATCTGGATTTAAATTTTCATTTTGGGACTTGTTTTCCCAAATTAGTCTAGATTCAAGCAAATAAGTGGGTATTCAGATCCTGATTGCATAGTTATATATATATATATATATATTTCATTATTCTGAGACTACATGGATGTAGCTGAGTCACTAGGCTTTTTAGGGAAATCCAGCACCAAAAAAAAGCTTCTTTTTATGATCTGGGTAAACTCTCAGAGTGATAAATTAACCAAGATTTACTTTTTATGGGTTCCAAAACCTCTCTTTTGGACCAGTTACAGGGGCCCTGGCAGCTTATGATACTGATTTGATGGGGTTCAGGGCCCCATTTTCCAAATTTTTCAGTGTTGATGTTTTTTAATGAGTTTCCCCACCACATGATGTCGCAAATTGGGCCCCATGTGGTGTGGAAGCAGGCTGTAAGGTGTATCTGAGGTAACCTACAGCCAGACTTTCCAGTTTGAGGTGTGAGTTACTGATGGCTGGCTGTAGCAGTGGCGGGTTGCCTTGCAAAATGGCTGGGCTGGTTTTTTTGAGCCCACAAAACATAGTTTCACAACTACTGGTGGTTAGTAGAAACCTAAATGGCCTGTGCAAGGTAATTGCAAGACTACAAGCAGGGCTGGCGGTTGGTATCAACTGTTGCAATCAACCTGCCTGGCCCACGCAAGGTAGTTGCGCAAATACAATTAGGGCTGGCAATCAGTAGCAACATTTTCAACCAAACTGCCTGGCCCACACAACTACCTGTGGGGCCAGAAGTTGGTTGTGGAAGTCTTTGACTGCCTGGAAACACAAGTGGTCCCTGCATAGGGCCTGCAGCTGCATATGGGGTAACAGAAAAAATGTTTTTTTTTCATAAATCACAAAAAATATAGAATAATGGGTTTCTGAACAAATTTTTGGTGAGAAGCTAATAATTTCAGATGTGATGTGAGGGCTTCAGCTGGTAGCTAGGGTTTCCACCTGAGGGAGTTAGAATTGGGCAGTGGTGCCAGTGGGTGGACCTACCTAATTTGGCACCAAAAACCCATTTATAAAATAATTTTTTCTAAATTGTTACTCCTTCAGGGATTTTCCATTTCTTTTTATTTTTTATTTTTTATTTTTTATTTATTTTATTTCTCTGTGTATTTATTTTTATTATTATTTTGACTTAGTCAGCTGACTCTGAATAGTAGCCAGCTGACAAAAACCTTGGTTATTGGCTGATAAAACACCTGGGCCATCAATTTTATTTTGTAGAAGGCCAACTCCAAATGGAGTCTGCACACCCTCACTTCATCAAAAAAGGCATGCAGACAACCAAGTTCTGGAGTTTTGGGTGTCACACTCTGGAACATCTGGGAAAGTGGGTCTGTGCATGTCAGATGAGTGGTGTGTATGAACTCACATGCCATCTCATGGCCTGGGACTGTCATGTGGACTAACACACACCATTTTTGGCCAGCCAATTTAATTTGCAACAACCCACACACCAAAACCAATGCTATGTACATGCCACCCCACATTAATTTCATGGTGGTTCTTGCTTTCATCCTCTGGCATGTGGACACAGCCACACCATATATTATGGCATGTGGGGTGTGCATGCCAAAAACTTTGTGTTCCATGATTAATTTTGGGATTTTGAAATATCCACCCCAATGTTTTTTTGCAGTTCCCTCAAAGAGATTGGTTTTCTCAACAAGGTCTGTGTCCTTAGGGATGAAAACACATCAAACAACCTCAGCGTGGCCAAAAAAATTGAGTTTTCCAATATCAACTTTGAAATGATGGATCTCTTGGGCTGTATGGCCCATATAATCAATCTTGAAGCAAAAGATGTCATCATGTTATTTGGTTCTAGATAAAATTTGGAGCCAAATCAAAAAATCAAATAAGATCCAAAAAAACTTTTTATTTCCAATCTTTTCAATCAGCTGGATTATGCATTCATCAAGCTTTGAAATTTCCTGCAACAAATTCATGGAAAAAATTGAGTTTGATGATCTGCTGAAAATTGTAATCACTTTCAAACCGGTTGGAAACTGTGGGAAAATTCAAACATTTCAACCAAACCCAGAGGTATTTTGATCCTTGATGTCAAGGTGGACTGGAATTCAACTCACCTCGTTTCAATATGTGCCCATGAACTGAAGAGCAAATGCCAAATTTTCTGTGAGAAATTGAACACCAAGAAGTTCAAGATCATCCCACTTGAATGAGAGAAATCAAAAAGAATGATCATATTCCTTGAACCACTGAGGAATTTGACCAAAATCTTATTTTACACCATGTATCCTACCCTGATCTTTTCTCTTCCCATCTTCATTGCTCTGGTAGTTGATATTTTCAAACTCAAATCAACATATAATTCTGAGAATCTTATCCTGGTTACCATTGATATGATCAACAAGCTGAAAAATTACTTGTGCCATTTCTTGGCCAGAGTGGCTCCAACCTTTGCCATAATATTGGACCCCTGGATCAAAATATCTTGTTTCACTAATAATCATGAGAAAATCATTGAAAATCTAAGTATTAATATAAGTCAACCAACAGTCCTTGGCATATTTGAAGCCCTAAAGTTTCAACCATCCTGCCTTGTTCTGATTCTAATGAAGTTTCCAGTATAAATAGAAATTTTAAGGTTAAAATTCAGTCTGAAAGAAATATATTCCAATCTAACTGTGAAAAAGGGGATATTCAGTCTGAGGCCCTCAAATTTACATCTTATATTTGAGAGCCTAAAGAAGCTAAAATCATTCTTCATTAAGTTTCCAAAGTATTAATGTACCCCATTCTATCCAGGATGGCTAAGTACTACCTAGCCATTCCTGCCCCAAGGGCCCCTGCAAAATGCATGCTTTCAAAATCAAAAAAATTTTTTGGGCCTCAACATGCCTCTCTTGATGTAGAATGAATTGAGAATCTGTTGTGCTTGAAAGAGTGGAATGGCATATTTTGAAAACTGGCATTGTAAATTAAAATGTTATCAAATACCTTCTTTGTAGGTTTTTTTATATATTTTATATTTTTGAATTTTTTTAATTTTTTAATTTTTTAATTTTTAATTTTTTAATTTTTTAATTTTTTTAATTTTCTTATTTTTTTATTTTTTTATTTTTTTATTTTTTTATTTTCTTATTTTTTCATTTTTTTCATTTTTTTATTTTTTATTTATTTTTCATTATTTTTCATTTTTTATTCATTTTTTATTCAATTGCTGTCTGAAACTATGGCTTTGATCCTTATGATTTTTGTCTGAAACAAACTGATATTTAATGAAGAATCACCAGAAGCATCAATCTTTCCTGCAAAATATCAGGCACCTAAATACCCAATACCCAGTGACAAGAATGGCTGAGAACAACTCCTAGCCCAATTCTGGCCCAAGTCATAACCAATGGCTATATGCAAGAACTATAATCAACAGGGTTGATTATCAGGTATGGCCCAAACCCAGCTAATTGTGGTCCAGCCCCACACTGAAGGGACTCCTGTCAAGGGTTTGGGGTATGTTGGCCAATCTCAAATCAGGGTGCTTATTTGGTTGAGCCCACTCCTTTTTGATGAGACCAAAACTGTCCTGACTATAAGGAGGCTTTTTGTGGGTCAGGCATAATGCAAGGTTTGTTGGGCCCAAACCCAACCCAAACCAAAGTTTCCGGGCTTTTTGCAGGTTCAGGCTAGTTGATAGGCCCCCGTTTTTTTTAAGTGAAAGCTGTTTACTGTGCTTTCAAATATCTCAATGCCATTTGGAAAAAAGGGAAACACTCTTGGATCATGAAAATATGGCAGTTTGAGTCCAAAAAAATGATTTTTAATTAATAGAAAAAAAAATAAAGAAATATTATTCAATTTTTCATCCAATCTTGAGTAGAAATCAGGGCTTTGAGGGACTCTGGAGCTAGCTTTGTTCTGACCAAAACACAACCACTGGGAAAGAAGGCCTAAAAGAGTAAAAATGAAAATGAATTTATTATCACACCAAATTCAATAAAAGAAGATGATTCTTACTGATTCTGATGCAATAGAGGTCATTGGAACCATCAAAATTGTCTTTGCTCAACAAGCTAATGTGGCAAATTGGCATAAATGTTCTTTCAATTAGTTGAATAAGCTAAAGTATGAATTACTTTACAATATCTCAATCAAGGTTTCTCAAAGGTATAAATCCAATTTAGCCAAAGGAGTGCTTGATTGAGATTGTGTATTTCCTTTCAGAAAACTGGTGGAAACCATCTGTTTGGGATTTATATAAAATTTTTCAACAGTTTCACTAGAAGTAAAAAATTGTTTTTTCATTGATGATTTTGGAGAATAAGATTCAAGAAATAAATATATTGTTCTGCTGAGTTCTTGTGTTTGATTTTGAACTGATTCAATATTCATATTCCTTGAAATGGTATTTTATGTATCTGAACTTGGAGTGGGGATTCAAAACAATTGGAATAGCTAGAAATTCATCCATAATGCACTAGTACTTGCAAAATTTATTAATCTTGGGCTGGACTAGTGAGGTTTCATGATGGTTTCAAGCTTCTTGAGATGAAAATTCCAGATGGTATTTTATTTACTTCAGAGTAGGGAAATATAGGTTGGAAGTTGTATATTTTGTACCAGTAAGCTAATCTGTGCACCCCTTCGTACCTCATCAATTCCCTGGTCTATCTACTCCTGACAATAACATCAATCCCACATTTGAGATCTTTGAAGCCTTTGTTTCATCCATTTAGAAGAAGCCAGAACACCGATCCCCTCCCTACCTAGCCAGCCCCCTTCTATTCTACGACCACCCTGCGCGACGCGCCTGTCCACCTTCAAGATGAAACTCCGATTGCTCGTTCCGCGTGATCCGAGGCGTCTGCAATAAACGATCCGCGTAAGTAATTATTTTTATGCCAACTCTCACTTCCTGCAATCCTGATCATTCAGACATCGCCCCGTCTTACGCGCTCATGTCTTTTTTTGGTTCTAGGTCTCCTTCGATCACCGTACACATTTACTCACCCTCACATCGATCCAAAGCCATGTCGGAGTTTACTAGCGAAACGGGTCGATTAATGTCACCCGATGCCAGCTTCTTCCAAGGCTTAGATGACTCAGAAGACCCCCGCCATTCCTCAGCTCATCCTGCCGAAAATCTTCCACGGGTTTCAATCGTGACGCCTAGTAAACGTCCTCGGTTCTTTAGAAGTCCCAGCCCCCCTAACGATGAACGCAGCCCTACCACCAAGTCTTCCCGCCAAAGTCCGCGTTCGTTGGAAAACAAACTTGATTCATCTGAACCTCAAACCCCGACGCGTGTAAACGATGTGAATCGCGAATCATCTAACCAGCAAGCAGCCCTGTCGCCCATCCCAGCTAATCAACACAAGCGAACCAAAGTGAGCGCCCCACCTGAGTCTCTGAATCCCCCGATTAGGAAGGCCGCCTCCACCGAGGACTCCAAATCCCCTCGCCCTGAAGACCAACCAGGCCGATCATCTCACAACCCATCCTATCCAGATGAAAATTCTCTCCCGAAAGTACCGCTATTTTCAAATGCTTCTGATGATGAATCATCAGTGCAGCCCCACTCAAGTCCTGGCCCTGACTGCAAGCCTTACATGGATCCTAAGCCGAACACAAGTTATAACTTGATCGACCTCACACGCTCTTCTGATCGCTCGCATGTTCGACCAACCTCTAGAGAAATCAAACAGGTCAATCAGGTAAAATCCTTGCTTACCGCAGCTCGTCCTCCTACCCCTGCCTGGGAAAAGAAGTTTCTTGGTGGTCAGTTATCATGGAGTATCGCTAACTCAGATTATCCTTTTTGATTTCTGTGAACGTAGAACAGTTGATTGAATCACTTTTTCTTCACTGCAGGCATCATGTGTGAGGGATATTTAATATGTTCTTCGGCAAGACTTCGCGAAGGTGAACCGGTTTGGTTGTCAAGGAGTACGGCTAAAGCGACCAGCAAGAAAAACCGAAAGGGTGTATCAGCCAAAAACGAAGATCATGTCGTGAGGTTTGTACACCCAGGCTCATTTAACGATTGAAATTCCATCATCTTTGAGTCTGTTGCGGCCTATTGAATATTGACTTCAAGCATTATTTCCTGTCAGGCTTGAAAGTAAAAATAACGGTGCATTTGCTCGATTGAACGAGGCTTTTGCCAAATGGATTGTCCATCTGATCGATCAAAACTTGGTTTATTTTGAAGGCACACTTATGTTTCCTCCAGCAAGACCTTCCATTGGTGAGTTCTTTTTGTCATCTTTCCTTCTCGATATCAGGCAACATTAGCGACAGGTTACTGGATATTATCATGAAATCCAATTACCTCAGCAGAAATGGCCTTGATACCACCCGTCAGCCCCTGATAGCAGTTACCACGGTTTATTCAATCGTATCATCAGTCATCTTGCCGTCTTTTTTTTTTTTTTTTGCTGTCACCCCTGCCCCTTCTACTCGTTGAAATATCTAGAGTGTTTCAGTATGCAGTCTTCTTCTCAATTGAGGCGCTAAGCCACATCCAACGTGAACTTGTAGGTGACACGATACATTGCTACTTGAAGGCTTATCTACGTCGGTCTGCGTTTGTTTCACCCACCAACCCGATATTTGATTCTATGCGCAATATTCAGAGCTCAAAGCTGTCGCATTTCTTTAGCAATGTGGAAGCCCAAGAAGATAAAGGCCGCATTGACAAGCAGCAATCAATCAATCAGTTATTTGACGCCATTGGCCTTACGCCCACTCTCGACGATCAAAATAAAGCTCGACCTACTGTACGATCTTCGATCGTTAAACACCGGGCGGCTCCCAGCACCAAGTTGGATCCCGAGGAGGAGGGCGCAATCCCACAGGAAAGTATTGA
The DNA here is from genome assembly GCA_025617555.3 of Puccinia polysora. Taxonomy (NCBI): domain Eukaryota; kingdom Fungi; phylum Basidiomycota; class Pucciniomycetes; order Pucciniales; family Pucciniaceae; genus Puccinia; species Puccinia polysora. The sequence continues at coordinate 16,093,076 of CM062614.1, forward strand.
CTTGGTTTATCAGAGAGCGACCGCCCACGACAAGTCTCTGGATTTACAGTCCCCTTGTGATGGGTTCACCCTCCCTTTACGACCATACCAGCAACAGGGTTTAAGCTGGTTGATAAAAATGGAAGCCAAGCTAGAGCAAGCCAGGGAGAAAGTCTCGATCCATCCTCTCTGGGAAGAGTGAGTCCCTGAGGCCCTATTGAAACTTGTTGAAGACGTCCATAGATATTGAATATCTATCGAATACGTTTATTTAGGTATATTTTTCCTCATGATGAAGAGCTAGCAGACTGGTTCAACAGGCCCGATGAGAAATTCTGTTAGCTGCCACCTTGCCTTGAAATCATCTTATTAGCTTACTGATCTCACTAGATCACAGCTAACCTGAATTACATCACAAAACAAATCCAATCACTTTTTATGTTCTTCCTCGCAGATTACAATCCTTACATGGGAGAGCTCAGTTACGAATTCCCCCGGGCCGCGCGAAAATGTCAGGGCGGCATTTTGGCAGATGAAATGGGACTGGGCAAAACCATCCAAATGGCCGCGCTAATTTGCACTGCCCGTCCACGCCACCGTCCTCTGCATAGACAACTGCTTCCAAATCAACCATCAAATGAAGAAACAAATAATGGGGGCGATCATTTCTCGGATGAGCAAGGAGTTGAGGATCATGATAATCAGTCACACTCTGCCCCTTATAAGTCGCCCGCCACCTTGGTTATCTGTCCACTCACTTTGATTGACCAATGGAAGGACGAGCTTGAGAGATGTCATAAGGCTCTCAAGGTTTTTGTATATCACTCCGTTTCAAAATCCGAACTTGCTGATGTTGCCCGCGATTACGATGTGGTAATAACGACGTAAGCCATCGGATTCGAAAATAAAGCTTTTGGTTCGCATGATTGCAAACGTAGAATGAACTAACTTGCGATATCATTAGATATGGCATTATCGCAAAAGAGTGGAGTACGATTGAATCCAAATCTGAAACAGCCTCGAAACTTGTCGGCTTGTTCAAATGTCAGCCATGTTCGACCACACTTGAAATTCCTATCTAAACCAGCTGCTTGAATTTGTAAATTGATGACATCATTTTTTTTGCAAGATAGTTGATTGGTATCGGATCATACTAGACGAAGGGCATAACATAAAAAACCGAAGTGCTCAAAGTTCCAAGGCTTGTTACAATTTAGCGGGAAAAAGACGATGGATTCTTTCCGGAACACCAATTGTGAATAGACTCGAGGATTTGGCTTCTCTATTACATTTCATTCGGGTTAGTTTTTTTCCGTCCATTGGTCTTAACTGGTAATCTGACCGTCGATCGCCTGGCTGATGTTTTGCTTTTCATTAGCTCGAGCCATGGGGAAATTTTTCGTTTTATCGCTCCTTTGTTACCATCCCTTTCAGTAAGAAAGACCCGAAGGTGCTCTTTCCTTCACATCCAAACACGTAAAACTTGACGCAGCCAATTCCAAACTGACCATTTTGTATGTATTGCAGGCATTGGTGGTTGTTCAAACTATTATTGAAAGTATCTTACTCAGAAGAGAGAAAAACATGAAAGATTTAGACGGAAACCCGATTGTGAATTTACCACCAAAACATGTATCCTTGGCCTACCTAGATCTCAGTCGAAAAGAGCGAATGATTTATGATTTGGTTTACAAGAATGCCAAATCTGAATTTTTGGAATACTTGGGTCAGGGTACCGTTCTGAGTAACGTGACGGCGATTTTGGTGATCTTGATGCGGCTCCGTCAAGCGGTTTTACACCCCTTGCTGGTTTTGAAAAAGATGAAATCGATGGTTTCTCAAAAGCATGAAGATACCAGTATTTTCGGTCAAATGTTGAAGGAGTACACGAACTCGGCTGCCACTGCGAATTCTTTTGCTGCTAGTCAATTTAGGGACTTGGAGAAAAAACTAATGGGTGAAGAAGCTGACCAAGTCGAGGAACAAGAATGCGTTCTGTGTCTCGATGTCAGTGCTGTGATCATGTGCTTAGCGCCCCTTATGAACTTGTCGGCTGATTTGTTTTCTTGTTCAGGTGATGGATTCTCGGGTGTACTTGCCTTGTATGCATGCCTTCTGCAAAGATTGCATAATGGCCTACATCGAAGCCAGAGCTGGCGAAGAGGTGAGCAAAGATAAACGTGATCAACTTTCAATATTCTCCGAAGATCCTGACGTTCTCGGCTATAGACCCTTTGCCCCTCATGCCAAGCCCCATTCCAAGAGACTGGGATTGTTGAATTCGTCATCAATCGCAGCAAAAAGTCATCGCTGCCATGTTCTGAGATCAGTACACCAGTCGCACAGTCAAGTACTATGAGTGAAGACGAACAACCCGAAGTGGACTCAACAGCAGTCCACGAGCTTCAACGTGATGCGAAGCCGGCGGAATCAGCTGATTTGGATTATCAAATCCCAAGCGAGAGCATTCCCCTATCGATCAGTGATGATGAAGATGCTTCGACGAAAGGAGCATACTTGGAGCGAACCGATTTTGTTTCTTCTACTAAATTAGAAGCTTTGACAACCCATTTGAATCAAGTCCGCCGAGAAGATCCCAAATTCTCAGCAGTAGTCTTCAGTCAGTTCACTGGGTTTTTAGACTTGATCGAAATAGTTTTAAGGCGTGATAAATTCAGGTAAGGCGAGGGATATTTTAACTCGGCTTCGACTTCAGAGAAACGTGAAACTGAATCGATATGTACTTTGGGCAGATTTGTACGGCTTGACGGAACTCTATCCCCGAGTAAGCGAAGAAGAGCTCTTGCAACTTTCAATGATCCCAATCGGCCATGTATTCTCGTTTGTTCCTTGAAAGTTGCTGGTGTTGGGCTCAACCTCACCAAAGCAAATCGAGTTTTCATGATGGATACGTGGTGGAATGAAGCTCTTGAAAGTGAATTTCATGATACCAATTTTTATGCGTTGATAGAATCGGCAAGGCGATTGACGTTTTGAGCTTTCCTTTAATTTTTAAATCCTTCCCCCGACGCCTCAATACCTTTTTTTTTGGTCCCGCCAGATCAAGCCATCGAGTAAGAATCACTATTTTACGACCCGATAATGTGCCTCACAAATCCTCCAAGGATCCTTTTGACAGTGCGATTGATTCGTCTTCCTAACCTTTCTTGGTTTGACCAGTCGAATCCATAGGTTTGGGCAAGACAACCCGACGTTTGTGGTGAGGTTTCTAGTTCGGGACAGTATTGAGGATCGCATGTTGGCTATTCAACAGAAGAAGAGGGCGATTATCAACGATGCGCTGGGAGCAGCTGATCATCAAACTACTCAATCTCGGACGCTGGAAGATTTGAAGGTACGCTGCTTTAATCCTTCGTACAACTTGTGGCCTTTAGAACGACTCGAGCTCTGACATATTTCCAACCTCGTTCTGACTCGATCAAATTGTCCGTCATCAGTCGATCTTTGCCGATTGATGGTCAGAAATCACTGCTATGGATTATCTCATATTTAGCAATTGCTATTTGATTCTATCACCTTCTTTGCAAACCTATTCGAGCACTCGAATGCTGCCCGATCCTCACCCGCACCATATGACATAGCGGGATGCCAGATGTACCAGGATTTAATCTTACGCGAGCGCTTCATTATGTTGGATCCGTTTTGTCCTCGCTTATTGATCGAGTAATGTACTATAGCACGTGGCAGAGACGCTCAAGATATTCAGCGCAATAACCTTTTTGACTTATTACAATTGCTCGGTGCCTGGTTTTGGCGACCAACAAATTTTGGAATAATGATCAAGTCGATAGTAGCTAATCGTGCTTTTCCCTGGTCAGATTGGTATGAATGGATGTGATTGAATTACAACAGGAATGGGGGTTTATTTACATATTCTAAATTGATCAGAGGAACAGCATGTCAGCCGACGAAATGCCAAGGACCTAATCCCTTCTAGCTACTGTAGGGGTGGTTGGTAGATAAAATAATGAATGTGATATTTCTATTCAGTAAAGAGTCCAGTGGGGATGAGGGAGGAATCGGACAAATTAAAAGAGAGTCTTCAGAAGGCCAAGAAAGATTCAATGAGTCAATAAAGAGTTGTACTTGGTTTGATTCAAGTTTCAAAGAGGGACTAAAAGCACACTGGGGTAGTCTAACCCTCAAGAATCAGGATTGGTCTGGAGGCAAGGTTGTTCATTCTGGGTAACTGAAATATAATGAGCGCTGCCAAAACTCAAGGGTGGTTCAACCCAAACATCACGGGATAGCATCCTACTCAATAAGGGGCTAAAAACCTTGAAAGGGTCTAACACTCTCAGGCCAAATGACGTAAGTTCCAAGGGCTTTACTGGATAGAAATGGATGACAGTTAGGTGAAAGAGCTGTTATCATGGTGCAACTAGAAGTGCTCGGATTGGATCAAGGCTGGTTCATAATCCAGACAAGGCCAAATATCAGAAACTTTGATAGTGGTGTTTCACTGGGTTGGGCTTAGTAGTTGTCTGATAGTCTTGCCAAGAATGCATCAGCAAATCACATCCAGGAAGTGACTTGAATTTATCCCTTTTTTTTTTATTTAGCCAGGGATCCAAGAGGATCCCAGCAAAAAGACAAGAAGCCTAATGAATTCTGGCCCCACAAGTTTCATTGGGAGATTACAAGCTGTTCTTGGTGGTGTAGAGATGGTGCATCTGTCATCCTCATTGATTGATTAATGCTCTTGTGACTGGTGGATTATCTATTGCTTTGAGTGATTTGTTATGTTTTAAAGCTTGGTAAAATGGTATGATAGTGCTCACCAGTCTCACTCTAGTTTTTTTTTTCTTTCCCCAAGAAAATTGGGACAATTCCTCTTCAGGGATTTGTAATCTGGTGAAGCTTGGTATGATGGTGTGATAATTGTCACTGGGCTCACTGTGAAATTTTTCAAAGAAAAATGTGATGGTATATTTCTCAATACATCAGGTGGTTGATGATATTCTTAAACTGTAATGATTATTTTCTTTGCTATGATTTCATTCAATCCCTTTTAAGATTCCAACACAATTTTTTTTTCCTCTTTCAGATAATCTACTCATTAGGGTGAATCAAATTTAAGCATCCCCAAAATTCTTGCAATGATTGTTTTCCTGAAAGAACACCATTTTAAGTCTGCCATTGAAATCTAAAAATAATTGGTTATCTCACCATGAAAATGTCAGATTTAAACTAAGATGAATGGTTTATTTTGAGAAATTAATATAATATCCTCAACAAGCTATCCAACACTTTGGTTTTGATTTTACCTCTTCATCCACAACCTCACTCTTTCCATGTCATTAGCTACTGTATATCATGCCACTCAAACAAAATCCCTCAGATCATTTCAGCCTTGTAACATTGCAGAGCTAGCTGAAATTAGTAACCACACCATAAAATAATAAATAAGGAACACATAATTCTACAAGAGCCTCAGATTAAACCAATATTATTGAAGATTTGGACTGCCCAGCCTATCTTAGTTATATTCACACACTGAAACCATCCCCAAACTCAAACTATTCATCAGACTTCCTTGTTTTAAGAGGTACCTTTACTCATAATTTCAAAACTAACAATTCACATAAATACCATGTATATTTAAAAATACAAAATTAATTCAGAAGATAATTTGGTTTTATATTTTAGGAGTTATTCAAAAACAATGTTTTGTTTTTTGAATTCCTGTGTATAGCTGTAAAAGCAGCATAGTTCTAGCCAGAGTGGCTTGATATCCTGCAGGAAGAACTACTAGCCACATCCAAACCTGTCAGCCTGCTATCATTGCAGAGCCAGCTGACAAAGGAACAAAAATACCAAAAATAATAAAAATAATAACACACATCAATAATGGGAAATGCTGAAGTATCATTACAGGAATGGATTCCACACCCAAGATGAGTGGGGTCAACCACTGGACCTAGCCCCAAAATCCAATGCTTTAACCCCTTAATTAACACCACAAAAAAATTCATTTCACTTTCTTGTAAGTGCCATCCAGAAGCTCAGGCCCATTCTTGAACCAAGCTCAGGTCAAGCTCCAGCCAAGCTCAGGTCAGGCTCCAGGCCAGCTCTGGCCAAGCTCAGGTCAAGCTCAGGTCATGCTCTGGCCAAGCTCAGATCCAGATTTATTCAAGCTCCAATGCACAGTGAATGTGCAGAAAAAACTTGGTTGGAGCATGAGCGTAGCTTCAACTAGAGATTTTACCAAGCTTCAACCAGATATTCCTTGATGGCACTTGCTAGCAAGTGAAATCAAATTTTTCATGGTTTAAGCAAACCAAAATAGCCATGACAACAAGTTGGCCGGCCACACTCTTTGGATATTTTAATATTCCACATGAAAAATTGTATATATGTTACTTGAATAGAATTCAGTCAGAGACTGAGTGTTTTGTATAGATTAGAAGTTATGTAAACGTTTTTGTTTTTTCCAATTTCCTGCATGCAGCAATGTGCACCATTCATAGGCCTGGGACATGCACAAATCCCTGTCTCTCAAAAATTCCAGTGCACATTTGACTCAAATTCAGGCAACGGTCAGTACACAGGCTGACAGCTGAACCCCCAGCTGTTGGATTCAAAAGAACATAAAAACTCATGCCATAAGGGTTACAAAAGACATGAGAAAGGCATGCATATTACATATGCAATCAAATCCATTATTCATTTCAAAAAGCCCTCACATAACTCAATATATGACAAGAAAGACATATTCCCACCCCTCAAAATATTGAAACTTTTGTCCAAAACCAAAAAAATGGCCAAAATCCACTTTGAAAGAATTCTCAAGCCTGAAAAGTGACACCTGCACTGGCTACATGATAAAAAGATTTCCAGAAAATTATATCTACTTAGTTATAATTTTTTAAAAAATTAAACAAATACAAATAAAACCACAAACAAGATGTATACACCAATTTCAGGCTCATTTCCCCTGCCATTCTCACGCAAAGAAATCAAAAAATATAATATTCATTTAAATGTAACAAGGCCATCCAGCCTACACCACCAAAAGCAGCCTGTGGGCCATGAATTAATGCACTACTGGCACCAGAAAATGTTTGCTTCTCCTACATCTACCCTGATAAATCTCTTGGGGACCCCTGATTAACTGAAAAGTTATCAATACAGGCCTCTGCTAGGCTGTATACCACCCATATAATAACTATTAGCCTAAAAAAACTGTAACATAATGTAATAAAGTAATTATTAAAATAATTTAGTGATTAATGGATTTAGCCTGACTTTTTTATTGAAAATTCCACCCTAATAACTCAGATTTTGTACCTTTGTAAGTTCTCAAAGAATTATGATAATTCCACTAGATACCCTTGAGTTTAGTTATTGCAGGTGCCCTGGTATCAACTGTCTACCAAGGAAGCTATCCCTCTCTTCTCCAAATGGTTTTGTACCGAAGCCCACCCATAAATTGCACTTTCTGGATAATATTACCTTGTATGAAGTTTGGAATGTCTCAGGTGCACAAATGATAAGTTTAATGCCCTTAAGATAGATGTTAAAGATCTGTAGTATTAAATGTGGTACCTATTTCTATTTAAACAATCATTTCTTTATTGGTTAATTCACCCTCAAAACATACCAAACCACTGCCTTGCATTTTCTGCATCCATATATTTACAGATCATAGCTGCATTTCCTTGAATAATTCACATATTCTTACTCCATAAACTCTAGTAGATAAAGGATTGCAAGGGTCCTATAATCCATGAGGATGTCATAACTCATCTACAAGCTAGAAAAAGTCAGAAATCTGCATACAGGACCCAAAGAATTTGAGGTATGGTATGCATTAAAATGCATAAAGAAAGGTTATGTCAGGAAACCATTACATATACCACAAGAAATTTAATGGCACTTGCTACCAAGTTCCATCAAGGAAATAAGGCTCAATATATTAATAATCTGATTCCAAGCTACAACAATTCTCAGTTCAATATTAAAACAAGCTCCACTTCATAGTAAATGCACATTTTGCAGAGTTACTTCCAACTAAAAACTAGGTTGAAGAATGGAGGTAGCTTAAAATATAGGTTGGATAAAACTTCAAAAATGGCTTACTTGACAGCAATTGCTAGCAAATGACCCCAAATTTATCATGTTGATAGGAGTTTTTTAAGTACTATCTTTTTGATCTAAGTGAAAAAAGTAGAGGGATTCCACAAAAAGAATGAGGTAAATTAAGAATACCAAAAATAAAACTGAGAAACTTGAAAAGCAGCCATTGAGACCATGGAGAGTAATAAAGAGATATGGATTAATATCTTTCATCTGTAAATGCATGAAGCTTCTGGACCGTGAAACACCTATGGGCTGGGTGATTGTGAATAACCCAAACTGTGGTATATCATGGCATAAAACCATTGGTTTGTACCAAATCATAGCAGGTATCTGTCTATACACAAAACCTCCAGAAGGAATGATTATGTAAAAATTGAAGACAATATCATACACCTGAAATTTGATAGGGCTTTTCAGCCTCAAACATCCATAAACACGTCCAGCCAGCTACTATTGAAGATACAGATTTCAAATTACCAAAAATAAACAAGATAAAAAAAATTCTATACCAAGATTTAGGAATTTAAAAAGGATTATCTCATATTTGGATTCCCAACCCAAATTTATTTAGGGTCACTTACCAACCCTACCTTTTAAATCCCAATAATTAATTACCTTATTTGAAATATGAAATATGTGCCAAAATTTACAGCCTCTGGCAATTTTTGGCCAATTTAATATTTCACACACATTGTAAATTTTTAGGGACTCCTTGGGATATGGGATAAATTTAGAAAATGACTTTCTGTGGGTAATTGAAGGGGAATTCAGTGCTAATTTTAATCATTTGGAATATTATAAAACTAAGGTGGTTTTGAATTGCCTGCCCTTCTAAAACTATATTAAGTCTGCACAATAATCCTTTCTTAAATGAATTGAATGGTTTTTTTGAGACTTAAAATGGATCTCATATCAGAGCTAGATTTCTAGTTAGATTTTATTGATAGAATTTTTGATTGGTAGACCAGATTTTTTTAATTATTGATAAGGGTAGAGAAGGTGGTTCTCTCATGACCAATATCTTAATTTTAAACAGTAATTTTTACTCAAAGGGATGGTTTAGGAGAACACCCAAGGATTGGTCTACTCACAGGAAGTTGGGTAGTGAAAGGTTAGTTTCCTCCTTGTTTTTGTGCCATTTTTATTTTTTAGGTTTATTCAAAGACTAATCAGTGGTCTTTCTCTGAATTTGGTGCTTATTAATTTTTTTCAAATTTTCATCTCATCTCATTATCAAATCAATTAAACTCAAAAAATTTGATAAATCCTAAGAAAAACAGCAAAAAACCTTTCATTACCAACCTAAATTTCAAGAAGGAAATTGAAAAGAAAATCATAAAAAAAACTCAACTCTCTACTTCTATTTCTTCACCCCATAGATACATCTCTCCCTCCAATTTATATCACAACTGGAAATGTCTGAACAAAGCATCCACCCAATTTTCTGAACCCTTTCTCCAGCTTCCCCAGCTCTTACCACATCTGCATCAAACTTTACCCCTAAATTGAGTTCATTGGCTACCTCTCCTAAATTATAATATGATAAAAATGAGGATCTTTTTGAAGCTATCTAAATTTGGGCTAAAAAGCATTTTTTTTCATTTTCACCAGAATTTGAAATTTTAAGGAGAAATGATAAACGTACCAAGGTGATAAATCTTAGGGCTAGAAACCCAGTTTGGATTCAAAACCAAAAATCCATTGAACCCATTTCAAATTTGAAAAAGCTTTTCAATACCAGGAAAAAAAAATTTTCTTTGTTAATTTATGGTAATTATTGAAAAAAATTGGGCATTTGGAAAGCCAAAATTCAAGTAACCAATCAAAATCATCCTCCATCATATGATGCTTAAACTCATCCAGCTCATACAACTATTCAGTTAAATCAAGAAGATAATGAAACTTCTTTAACTAAAGAAGGAGTTCCATCTTTCAAAACTATAAATACTCCCATTCAATCAACTTCTGATCCTATTCATCAAAAACTCAGTACCATTTAAATCAAGTGTTTTAAGACAAATTAAGAGTTTATAGAGGTAAAATAATAAATTGAATGCTTTATATTAGAAGTTATAAGCTCAAATATTCATTTTATCACCAAAAATATCAATGGTCAGATTGAATCCTTATTTTTTTCTCACCCCAACTCAATCAAAATTCCCAAAGCCTTCCCCATTGTTTTGATGTTTGACTGCAGAACTTATAAAACCAACAAATTTTCCATTCCTATCCTCATAATGTAGGGATCAATAATTTTTCAATAATTTTTCTGTTAGTTTCTGTTTTGTCTCACAAGAAAGGAAACAAAACTACCATTGGGACCTAAGCCAACTTTCAGACATCTTAAATCATCAAGAACAAAATTCATAATCACTGACAAGAAGAATGCCCTTGTTAATTCAATTGAATCAATTTTTCATGCATTTTATCATTTAATTTTTCTTTGGATCATATCCAAGAACATTCACACACATTTCAGAAAAAAATTTAAATCTCAGGAGTAATTGCAAGTTTCTTCAAAACACTTGCAGTTTTTGGTAGAATCCAAATCCAAAGTTGCTTACCAGGGAATTTCACCAAACTATCTCTGTTCTAGAATTCCCAACTGCTTATTAACTCTTGGAAAACTGGATTCACGTCAAGAATACTTTTTTTTTTATTTTACAAACAAACCCCTCCATTTTTAAAACACCAGAACTTGCATCATTGAAGAATTACATGCTTATGTTAGATTATTCATCAGGAAATTTTCTGGATACTTCTCTATTTGTTTTTTGAAAAATTGAACAATCCATCTCAATCCAAATCCATGAAAGGGCTATTGAAAATGCACAGCAAAATGTCAGCTTGCTACTATGTACAGAGCAACCTGTCATAGCAACACAAAACTATAAAAAACAAATCAAACAAGAATATCTAAATTAAAAAAATAAGGAGTGAGAGAGCCATAAATATTATTGAAGAAATGGATTCCTCACCAAAAATTAGGTAGGGTCACTCACTGACCCCACCCTTGAAATCCAAGTCCTTACATTTTTAAAATAATCAAAAAGAAAAGTACTAAAAATTACAACACCAGTATGGCACCTTTTGGCCATTTTAACATTTCACATGTGTTGTCACGTATAGGGTTTACACCTAAAGTTCACTCAGGATTGAGGTGTTGTGTATATTTTAGGAGTTACATGCGGAAATGTGTTATGTCACAATTCCCCCACGCAGCCCTGCATAATTAAATATCCCTACGTACTCATAGTAGCAAATTCCCGCGTACTAGAGACCCACACGCAGCTAACTTGGCCATGCACGCAGCAGATCCTACCCCGTGCGCATCTGTACTGACTGATCCCCACGTCTGGATCCGTTGTGACTAATCTGACAACCAGGTACCGCTCAGAAGAGCTACAACCTAGTTAGGGTTGCCTGGCGTATGTAACAAGTTGGAATATGCATTATTAATAGTCTAAAAATATAAAAAATCAAATAAAATTAATAAAAATTAATTTTAAAACATTTTTTAATAATAAATCAAAGATCAAGGATTACCACGTAAATCATTGACTCTGATCTTTGAAGACCACAAACCACTACAAGGAGTGTTCATAAAAATTATTGAAAACTATCTACGTGTTCAGCAGATGATGGAAAATCAGTAAACATCCACATCTGTCCACTTTAAAGCAATGATAATAGCACAAATGAAGGATGAGTGCAGAATAATCAAATTTCAGCCATAACAGATTAACAGATCCTGTGGCTAAAATAGTACAGAAATAGAGCAGATCTAAGGCCAGCTGATTGACAGCACCAATTGCACGTTTTAATTGTTCCCTGACTGGCTTGCCAGCCTCAGACCATGAGCAGAACCCTCTCTACGTGCCCCGAGAAGCTCAAAATCACCCCAAAAAGGTATTTATACAGACCTCTTTGGATCCATTATTTCCCATTATCAGTTTAACAGGAATTATTATTATCAATCAGACACCATGTCATTTTTATTGAAGTGCTTATGAAGAATCTAAGCAAGTGATTTATGACCTAGTCTGTAGTATTATTATTTATTTCTTAAACCAATCAACCAATTGAAGTTAAATCAAGCAATCCTCCCCAACTGCTCTGAAACCCTTCTTATTATTGCAGGATTTTCGTGGTAAAGCGCTCAGAGTGAGTGTTTCCCTTCCTGTCTTGGCCATTTTGCTGTTATGCCCGGCCATATTAGTGGAATAAGCCCTTTCTAAGGCACACATCTTTATTCCAAGGTTCTTAAACTGCCTAAGGAGGCCCCTTGAAGAGGAGTTGTTTGTCTGTAAAGATCCCCAGTAGTATAATACTGTGGCCCCTCTTTTATATATATATTGAAAACCATTTATTAAAAAACCAATTAAACCTTGCAACTGCTCTTATTATATTATTTATTTGAGCCTCTAAGTGTTTCTTTTTGGAATAATAATAATAATTATCATTACAGTACTTTTATCACTCTCTGTAGCTAAAGGACTGAAAGGTTCCTAGTATCAGAGAGCTGACACAAAATTACAAGCAGTTGATTGAATTGCCATACTTTACGGATCACTATAGTTGAAAAATCACTCACTATTCCTTTAAATTCATTCATATATTCTCCAGTTCCTCTGGAGAATCAACAACTTTTATATATTGTGATTATAATTTATACATGGGAATTCCTTGCCTCCACACAGTGAATTTTGCAAGGATAAAAAATCAGCTATTTCAAATCAAAGAAATCCACTCTTTATAGAAGCTTAAATCTGCTATTTTGGTATTTCATTTTTATTTTTTCCTGAATAATTGAAATTTCATTTGTTCTGATTTACCAAGTTATTCCTTTTCAAAAACAAAAGATACAAAAAATTACAATATATTCAGTCAATAGGTATTCAAGACGCACCCCATAAATCAAGTTTTAATCAAGTAAATTCTAATTCCATGAATGAAAGTCTATATCTCAATTAAATCTTTGAAAAAGGTTGGAATCTGGGGAACAAACTTTCTACCTGGCAGAAATCAAGAAGGTTTTGGATGAGTGCTACTAACTTGTTAAAATAAAAGAACCCAAGTCAACAAAAGAAAGGAAAATTAGGGGAATACCCAAAGGAGCTTTCAAAAAATCAAAGAAGATTTTTAAATCCTCAACTAAAAGGGATTCTTCTGGACTTGGATATACACAGCCACCAATGAAGAGAGGAAATACAAGGAAAAAAATTTATTGAACTCAGGTGGTTAGTCAGAAAGGTTTTAATCAAAGAATTTCTTCCTTTATATTTAAATTTGTTTTTTATCTGTATCCAGGCTTTGAGGAAAAGGAAGGGGGTAAAGGACAACAGAAAGGGGAAACTGAAGGAGGGATCAGAGTCAGAAATGTACCTTTTTACTTTCAACTGATTCTAATGCAAAAAACTGAATATTGAAGCTGGTGTTTTATTAATTTTTTCCCAAAAAAACAAAAAACAAAAAAGAGTGATCATGTGACTGAAGAGGAAAAGATTGAAGAAAAGAATGCTTTATATGAAGGAGCTTTTGACAATGAAGAACTTCCTGATTTGGATTTTTCAAAGATTTTTATTTGCTCTTTACTTTATGGAATGTGTGTTTTCTCATGAGTAATTTTTTGGTGATTGTTCTTAGGGGTCTGAAAATGTGGTGAGGAATATTATTTTTTCACATTAAAAAAAATGCTTCAACACCGCAGAGGATCAAAAAAACCCCAAGAAATGTGAAAATTAAAACGTACCGTATAGGCCACAAGGGAAAAAAACCTTTTGAACAAACGCAAATGGTGAAAGTGAATTTGTGAGTATCACATTCTGTATTTGCTGAGATCTTATTCCATTCCATGAAATAATTATATTTCTACTAATTTTTAGTTTTCTAAATTATCTTATTGAGTTTCTGGAATTTTTCATGAAGTAGCTATGGATCAAGGGAATTATCAAATATATACATTTTTCTTTGATCCTTAACTAAATTTCATTCCATCCCATGAAATGATTATATTTTCAATAATTTTTGGTTTTCTAAATTATCTTATTCATTTTCTGGAATTTTTCATATATTGGCTATCAATCAAGTGAGTTACTACCCATATAAATTTTTCTTTGATCCTTAAATAAATCTGACTTGTTTAATTCAGTTTGAAACAAGTATTATTTTCACACAGAAACTTAAATTCCTCATATATCCTTCAATCAAGAGTCTTAGGAGATTGATTTTGAGACTGTGAAAATGAAGATGTTCCTGGTGGGAGTCAAACCCACAACCTCAGATAGACTGAGAAACATGCTAGAGTTCTGCCTTTAACAACTAGGCTACAGGAACTTGTGACTGCAAGGGTTTTTTGGTATTGCTGGTCTAAGTTAAACTGAACAGCCTCTGTAATTTGGTGATACATAATGATAGCAGTTTTAACCCCATCACCCCCTCTTGGTAAATGATGAAGAAATAGGTACAGCAATTGATACCCAGGTGAAAGAGTGATAGGTGCGGGCATAGAAACCCCAATCATATGGTAGGCTTACAGGGCAAAATGGTCTTACAGGAAGCATTTACATCTTCTTCAATTATCTTAATTAAACAAGTATATGCTCAGGTAGGCTCTGGGCTCATAGCCTGTTGAGACTGTAAAATTGAAGATGTGTCTGGTGGGAGTCAAACCCACAACTGCAGATAGAATGAGACACATGCTAGAGTGCTGCCTATCCCAAATAGGCTAAAGATGCTTGTGGCTTCCAGGGCTTTTGGGTATTAATGGTCTAAGTTCAACTGCACAGCCTTCGTACTTTGTTGATAAATCATGTTAGCAGTTTTAATACCAAAATTTGAGACTATGGGATCAGAGCATCAGCCATTCATTGGCTTGGGCAAGCTATTGAAGGATTGTAGGTAATATGGTAATAAATGGTTAATTAATTGGATTCCCACCAACTCTTCCAAAATTCAAAACTGATGGAAGATTTCTGGGATTAAATCTTAAAGAAGCTAGAATGCACCTCAACAACAAGTCTGGAACAGTTCCCATAACTTCCAGGATGAAATTTTGTTGTCATTGTTTCCTCCTTGCTGAAATTTTCAAAAAACAGTGGTTTATTTATCTACTTTGATGCCCTCCAATTTTTTCCCACTTAATTAAAAACCAACTGGTAATTACCAACATACACCCATATTTCTAATCTCTTCAGAGGATATACAGAATAAATTTTGATACAGGTTTAAATATCATCCTTGGCCATGTCAGCTCTCTGATACCAGGAACCTTGCAGTACTTTAGCTACAGAGAGTGATAAAAATGCTGGAATGATAATAATAATTATGATTCCAATAATAAACGCTTAGAAGCTCAAATAAATGATATAATAAGAGCAGTTGCAAGGTTTAATTGGTTTGGTAATAAATGGTTTTCAATATAATATAAAAGAGGGGCCACAGTATTAAACTACTGGGGATCTTTACAGACTAGCAACCTCTTTTCAAGGGGCCTCCTTGGGCAGTTTAAGAACCTTGGAATAAAGATGGGTGCCTTAGAAAGGACTTATTCCACTAGTGGCCGGGCTTAAAAGCACAAACGGCCTAGACAGGAAGGGTAAAACTCACTCTCAGCACTTTACCAAAAAAATCCTGGAATAATTGGAAGGGTTACAGAGCAGATGGGTAGATTGCTTGACTAAACTTCAATGGTTGATGGGTTAATATAGGTAAATAATACTACTGCAGACTAAGTCATAAATCACTTGCTTATCTTAATATAAGCACTTGATTAACAATGACACAGTGTCTGATTCAGAGCAGATGGGGTAGATTGCTCGACTAAACTTCATTGGTTGATGGGTTAATATAGGTAAATAATACTACTGCAGACTAAGTCATAAATCACTTGCTTATCTTCATATAAGCACTTGATTAACAATGACACGGTGTCTGATTGATAATAAATAAATTCCTGGTAAACTCTGATTAACTGATTGGATCCAAAGAGGTCTGTATAAATACCTTTTTGGGGTGATTTTGGTCTTCTCAGGGCACGTAGAGAGGGTTCTACTCGTGGGCTGAGGCTGGAAAGCCAGTCAGGGCAAAATTAGCACGTCTACTTGGTGCTGTCAATCAGCTGTCCTTAGATCTGCTGGATTTCTGTACTATTTTAGCCACAGGATCTGTTAATCTGTTATGGCGTAAATATGATCATTCTGTACTCATCCTTCATTTGTACTATTGATATTGCTTCAAAGCGTGCAGATGTGGATGTTTACTAATTTTCCATCATATGTTGATCATTTAGATTATTTTTAATAATTTTTATGAACACTTCTTGTAGTGTTTCGTGGTCTTCAAAGATCAAGATCAGTGATTTACGTGGTAGTCTTTGATCTTTGATTTATTATTAAAACATTTTTGAAACTTAATTTTTATCAATTTTATAAAAGTTTTGATCTTTTTAGATCATTAGTAATGCATATGTCCGTTTTTTACATATGCTAGGCAACCCTAACTAGGTTGTAGCTCTTCTGAGTGGTACGTGGTTGTCAGATTAGTCATGACTGATCCAGGCGCGGGGATCAGTAGTACAGATGCGCACGGGATAGGATCCGCTGCATGCGTGGCAGAATCAGCTGCGCGCGGGTCTCTAGTGCTGGGATCCTGCTGCTACTAGTACGTAGGGTTATGTAATGATGCGGGGCTGCGCGCGGGAATTGTGACATAACACATTTTTGCGTGTAACTCCTAAAATATACACAACACCTCAATTCTGAGTGAATTTTAGGTGTAAACCCTATATGTGACAATACCTGTGAAATGTTAGAATGGCCAAAAAGTGCCATACAGGTTTTGTACTTTTTGTACTTTTCCTTTTCATTATTTTAAAAATATAAGGAATTGGAATTCAAGGGTGGGGTCGGTGAGTGACCCTACCCAATTTCGGGTGAGGAATCCATATCTTTTATAATTTTTATGGATTTCTCACTCCTTGATTTGTTAATTGAGTTATTCTTATTTTGTGTTACTAATTGACAGTTTTGCTCTGTATATAGTAGCAAGCTGACAGGCCAGCTCCAAAATACATCCAATTTGGGAGGTATTTGCCCTAAAGGAATCCAAAGTTTGACCCCTTTGACTCTAGAAAACTTTAATTTTGGGATGGAGGTTTGTTTTAATCCCGGAATTTCTGGGAGGATGAAAAAAATAATAGAAGTTGATTATTTATTTTATTTAATATAAGTATATATATATTCAAATATTTTGTATGTTTTTAGCATACCTTTAATTGATGTTTTGCTGATTCAAAGGGATCACACTATAGTTTTTTATAATTCAAAGGAATACACAAAATTAATTTTATGATTAATTTAAAAAAACTCTAAAAGGCCACAATGCGCTCTTCAAATGAAAAAATTGATTAGTTCAAATTTTTTAAACAAATTTAAAAATAAGTTGTGAAGGTACAAACAATTGTCCCCCCAAAAGCCCATCATGATGACATTTTTTGGGCTTATGGTGGAATTTTACAAGTTTGGATTCCCTAAAAGGAATACCCCATAGTATTTTATGATTAATTTGAATGTTCTCCAGAGGACTGCAATATCAAAATAAACAAAAAAGCATAAAGGGGTTAATAAAAAGGGTGATGATAAATTCACAACTCCCAGTTGTGTGGGAGTTTTCTAGGTCCCCACACAAACTTTGGGAGTTGTGTAGGGCCCCACTAAACCTGTGGGAGTTGTGTAGGGCCCTCAACGCGTGGGGGCCCATAAACTACTCCAAAGGGTTGTTCCAAACACGCGTAACCCCTGGGGGGGCATATACCCCCTTGAATGGGCATTTTTAATTTTTTTTACCCCTGTACACAACCATTTAGACCTGTTTAAAGAGGTATACAGCCCCCCCAGTGCTGTTCAAGAATTTAGTTATTTTTATTTTATTTTATATTTTATATTTTTTTTTTAAACCAAAAAATCAACATTTTTTGATTTTTTGTTTCATTTCATTTTTTTTTTGTTTTTTTAGTTTTTCTTAAAGCCTGCAATTCTCTTAGTTTTGGGGGACGGAAAAAAACTAGATTTGAGTTATGTACAACCCTACACAACTTGAATGTAGTTGTGCATGGTGCCAAACAAAACTGAACCATGATGTGTGGGCTACACAACTGCATTCAAGTCATGTGGAGGCTACACAACTTGATTTTAGGTTTTTAGCCTTCCACACAACTAAAATGGGATTTGTGGCACGCTACACAACTCAAATGGGCCGTTTAGGAGTCCACATGGCCCATTTGAGACGTGTAGCATGCCACACGGTCCATTTGAGTTGTGTAGCATGCCACATGGCTCATTTGAGTTGTGTAGCATGCCACACAACCCATTTGAGTTGTGTAGCATCCACACGGCCCATTTGAGTTGTGTGGAATGCCAAACTGCCCATTTGAGTTGTGTACACGACTCAAAGAGTTGTGAATTTAACATTACCCTAATAAAAAATATTACAAAAAATGTCCTTTTAAAAATGTTTTTACTTTTGGTAATTGTTTGAAAGGAAAAAAGGACTGGAAAAACACCCCCCCCCAAAAAAATGAGGTCTGTTTTATATTTTAAACAAAACTTCTTTTTTCAAAATACAAAATGATTTAAGAAAAAATCTTAAAAATAACAGAAAAATATGAAGAGAAAGAGGCCACTATTTCTTTATTTTTTGATTTTTGAAGTAATATTGAGGGGGTTAAATAACTTTCAAACCTTGTAATAAATATATTTTGGGGTTCAAGGAAACTTTCTAAATAATTGCAGCGTCAAATATGCATATATTCAAATATTTCAAAACCATGTGCATTTAGGGGTTTTAGCATGAGCCAGTTGTGTCTGTGAAACCTCAAAATTGAATGATTTTCAGTACTAGCCTCCTGAGATAAATAATGCCCTCATTATAATGTTTTTTTCTTTAAATAATTTTAGTCTTGTTTTTATTGCAGATTATTTCATACATTTTTTATTGGGTGATCATAAATTCACAACTCACAGTTGTGTTGAAGTTTTTTAGGGCCCTACACGGCCCAATTAACGCTTGGAGGCCCATAAACGCTTCCAAAGTGCGCGTGCTGGCCCATACAGGCGTCTACATGCGTCCAAGAGGTTGTCTCAAAAACGCGCGACCCACAGGGGGCCATATACCCCCTGTAAACTGCTTTTTTGGGTTGTTTACCCCCATTCAAAGTAGCATTAAATTTTTGTTTGCATTATGGGAAAAGTGGCAAGCCCTCCTTTTTGTAACATGGCTGCGTTGAAGGACTACATTGATAGTGCAATGAACAAAGCTGAAGAAAAAAAGGATTTTGGTAATGAAACATTGGAAGCCCAATTGCATCCTCATCAAGGATGACAGTTGAGGAACAAAATGTTTCACAAATAGACATGACCTTTGGTGGTGAGTAACATTTCATGTTGCTCTGGTCTTTGGCTGATTTAATTTAATGGAAAATGAACTGTGATGATTTAACTATGGATGGTGTCAGCTTGCTACTTGGACAGAGCAACCTGTCAAAGCAGATTTAAAACAGAAACAAAATAATAAAATTAGAAGTAGTGAGAAATCCATGAATGTTATTACAGAAATGGATTTCCCACCCAAAATTAAGTAGGGTCACTCACTGACCCCACCCTTGAATTCTAACTCCTTACATTTTCAAATAATTATTAAACAAAATGACCAACAGACCACGACACCACCATGGCACCTTTTGGCCATTTTAAAATTTCACACACTATGCCATGTATAGGTTTCACACCTAAAATTCAGTCAGAATTGAGGTGTTGTGTATATTTTAGGAGTTACAGGCGGATTTGTGTTGTGTCACAATTCCCGCGCGCAGCCCCGCATTCATACAGTAAGGGTAAACACGCCTGACACTCAATAGGTAGGCGCATGTCAAAAGGCCCGCATGCAAAATGACTGACTGGCTGCAGGCAACAGATTCCTGCACGCAGCTCCCAAGCCTGCGCACATCAACAAAACTTGTACTAAGCCTGACAGCCAGGCAGCGCAGGAACAGGCTACATCCTGCATGCATACATCATGTATATGTAACAACTTGACTGCCGGACAGAGGGATGTCTGAAACCTAAGAATATTGAATAAAAATATATGAAAATCAAAATATAAAGCAAATAAATTGTGGGAAACAATAATGAAGGTTGTGAGATTGCCAAATCTTTATGAACCACAAAAAACAACAAGGAGTTAACCTAAAAATTATTAAAAATTCCCAACATGTGCAAAAGATGCCCACTTCCACCCATGTCACTCAAAAGAAATTAATACAAAATAAAGAAATGTGTCTGAATCTTAAAATAACAAATTAACATTTAAACACCTTCTGACAATTATTTCACAAAGAAATATGACATAGAAAAGGATAGCAGATTGACAGCACCAGAACTACGTGCCAAACTAGCCCTGGCCAGCCTGCTAGCCTCAGAACCCAAGCACAACCCTCTCTACATGCCCTGAGAAGGTCTTGTTATCTCAAAAAGGTATATAAACAACCCTTGTTAAGTGATTTAAACCCCAGTAATTTTTAAGTATCAATACAGACCCCTTTGCCATCTGTGATCAAGTGTTTATTCAAGATAAATAAGTGATATATGGCTATAGTCTGATAGTATTATTAATAATTCTGGCCCCATCATTGATTCCGTGAAGAATATCAGCAAATAAACCTAATAATTGTCCTGAGACCCTTTCAACCGTGAATTTCTGCAAGATTCTTGGAGTAAGTACTTAAACTAGTAAGTTGTCTCCTCCTTGAACCCAGGCATAAGTGCTGTAAGATAGCCAGTCCACTCATCCCCTTGAGTTAGTCTTTTGTGAGAAATCATTCAAGAACTCATTGTGCCAAGGTCTTTACACAGTTCAAAAGAGCCCCTTGAAGAGAGTTTGTTATCCAATAAAGATCTCCTGTTTGCATGAACTGTGGCCCCTCTTGAAAAATATATATTTAAAAAAATTTAATCCAAGCAAACTAACCAAACTTTGCACTTGCTTTTAAATCAATTATTTGAGAATTTTACTGTAATTTTCTTGGAATTATTATTCCAACACCAATATCACTTTCTGTAGCTAAAGGATGGCAAAGTTCCTGGCATCAGGAAGCTGACAGATGGCATACCTATGACAGACCCACTTTCCCCACCTCCTGTGAGAGCTTTTCCTACTAGGGAAGAGGCACAAAATGTCAAAAATGGGTAATGAAGCATGGTTACTCTGACAGTTTTCAACTCAAAGCATGATAAATATGTGGATTTAGACTGTGATAGAAATAGTTCCTAATCTGGGAAATTTCTTGCAGAAGATTCAAGGCAAAATCACACAGGGAAGGTTGGGTGCAAGTTTTTAATGCATGTAAGTCACACAAAGGCAGACCCCTTGTGGAAAATCTCCTACAGAAATGATCAAGGTAACCATGAAAAATCTCCACAAACCTCAGTGCATCTTCTCCTGAGGAGAATCTCTGGGGTAGCCTTAGAAAATCTAAAAGAAGGAATAAATGATGGGCTCAATACACTTCATCTGAAAAGAAAATTGAGAAAAATCAATGGTGGCAAATACATTGATGACCAAAGAATCTGTAACAATAAGTGTAAGGTAAAGCTAGCAGAACTAAAGGGGAAACATTTTATGGAGGTCCTCTTTGAACAAATTGGTGATTCAGGTTGGGTTCATCAAGCAAAATTCAGTGGAGAGGGTCACTTGGAAGCCCTATTCTTGGCTCACCCAGAGTCATTAAAGCTTTAAAAAGAATTCTATCATGTAGGTATGATGGATTTTACTTATAAAACAAATAAGTAAAACATCCCCCTATTGACTGTTGTAGGAATTACAAAAACTTTCACAAAAGCTCCTGTTTTCATAACAAGAGAAATGTTTGAGTTCTAAAGTTGGTCTGTCAATGCGCTAAAGGAGTTTGCTTATGATCCTGAGAGAATTCCCAAAGTCTTTGTGACAGACCATGAAAAAGCTTTGATCCCTGTTATGTAAAATGTTTTTTCCTGATTCTACAAGACAGTGTTGTCAATGGCACTTGTCTAAAAACATAAAAGCAAAAATTAAACTGCGCTTTAATAATGACTTTGAAGGGTGGCAAAGCTTTATGTGTCTGTGGTCTAAGTATGGGACCTCAAAAAACCAAGGAGGAGGCAGAGTTCAATGATGCGGAACTTAGAGTGAGGTCCAAATCCCTGCTTATTGTGTTCATATTCTGAGTTTTGGGTGGCTTAAAATATGAATTGTATAAGGTATTTCTTGGAAGACCATGAGGATTTGCTCAAGTTTACGTATCATAATATCTTCCGTTGTAAGACTGAAAACAGTGCTGAGCCAAAGGCAGTTCTGTGGAGGGGAAAAGGTGCGGTTTAGGCTGCCCTCCTGAGTGTTACAAAAAAATTTAAATGTAACTAGAATCAAGTTCCAGAACCTTTTAAATAAGGAATCAATGGGGGAGGATGAATTTAGATAGTAGTTGGTAGCAATGGAAACAACACTATCTTAAGCAAGATGGTGTGGGAAAATCCTTCAAAAAACAAGGCAAAGTTTTGTTCAGAGTTCAATAGAACAAGGAAGTTGTAAGTAACAATTCCCACAAGATAATAACTCTTGTTATCAGCAGAAGATTAGGAAACATCAACTCAATCCAAACCAACCTCAAGCTTCTCAATGAACCTGCCAAACTCTCTGCAATCAAGCGCTTGAAGGGTACCAGATAGCTGTGGGTGGCTTTAGAAAACAAAGCAATTTGTTCTATGAAGGCCTAGAAGCAAAGTAGTAACAAATCTGAACAAGAATAACCAAGCACTTCTCAAGGGACTCAAGAATAGCATGGCCAAAATTTAACTTCAAAGAAATAAAGGGAGGTTTGAAAATCCAGTTTTCAAGCCTAAAGAAACCTCTCAGTCAAACATGACTGGTTCTGGAAAGGCAATCAAATGAATGATCAAGACAAAAGTGGTCAGAGAAAGGGATTGAAGGAGTGGCTTAACACACTCAAGAATTCAACCCAATGAATTCTTCTTCAACCAGCAAGGCTATTGGTTGGGGATAGGGATCAGGTCACAGAGTAAGGATCAAAGGATTTGAGTATGGATGTGCAAAGGATCAAAGATAAATCAAAAGATATAACCAGGATAAGGATGCTCAGAAAGGGGAAGGGCCCCACGCATTGATACCTAAGATGATGATGGATTTGATGATAATGGATGATAAGATGGATGATGGGGGCAAAAAGGCAGGGGAGAGCGCCTCCTTTTATGGGAAAAAGAGCCCTGTATACTTTTTACAAGTGATAACTACAAATGAAGGCAGAATATTTTTTTTTGACAAATGAAAGATTGTTAGGGATGATGAGAAAGAATCCAGATTTGAAAATGAATGAATAATGACATAAAAAAAAGCTTAGAAGGAAAAAAAAAGAAATGAACAGGGGGAAGACAGCCCAGGGGGCAGAGATGAGGGTCAGGGATGATGAGTGGGCATGGTCAGTTGCTGACGGGTGTCTACAAGTTTGTGAACAGAAGAAACCAGTGATTCAAGGGGTGGTGGTGGATCAAAGGACAAGTTGTGGGGTTTGCTTGCTGCAATGGTAGATTTGGGTTGAGCCTTGCATTGATTGAATCAATTGCTGAGGATGAGCAAGATTGGATCACAGCAATGGGAGCGGTGATCAAGCAGGGGATTGGGTTGGATGGGTGACTCAGTGGGCTGGAGGAGATAGGACAAGGAGCAGCAGATGAGCCGGTGGCAATATTGATGACTCTGACGGCCGAAAGCAAAAGCTTGAAGTCCTTCAGGATTGAAGAGGTGATGGTGTTGATGATGATTGAGAGCTCTGAAGGGGTGCTGAGGATGATTGGTGGTGGTGATGGAGACCATTTGCGCGTGATGGGCCAAAAATATCTGGTGCCAAGAATGACAAGGAGGATTTTAACCCAAGATATAGGGATTTGGGCGAACTAGCGGCCCTTCCAAGACCACTAGGACAACAAGAAGTTGGGGGAAGGGAAAGGAGGATAGTACCCATAGCAAGAGATTTTTTTTTAATTTTGATAAGATAAAAACTAAGAAAAAAATAGAAATTAAATTATGCCAACTTTTCTTGAGGTGCACCACATTTGTTACCACACTTTATCAAAGAGAATTTTGTAACAGCTTGGACTTGCAAAAACCATGACTTTGGAAATAAAAAAAGTCTTGGTTTGAAGGAGCTCATGCTTATCTCAAAGGATTCTTTGCAAATCCCTTGGGAAACATGTTTTATGTTTGGCAAAACCTAGAGGGAACAGTTTCCAATCAAATTAAATTGGTTCAGGCTTCCCTTTACAAGTCTTGAATAAAGATTGGAATAGTTCTTCCTACTGAACTGTTAACATTGGGATACAAGGTGTATTTATAGACAATAAAACTTGTTGTGTATCAATTAGATTTCTTTACAGGAAATCAAACTTGTTGTGGATAAATCATAGGGATTAAAGCAGAACCATGATGGGGAAGTGTGCACCAAGTCATACTTGATGACTATGGGTTTTCCCTGTTCCCACCAAATTGGTGACCTACTAGCATCAAGAGGATCCATTGTGCCTGAGGATTTTTATCCTCAGTGGAGGTTGGATTATGACCCTTGCAGTTCTATTTCTGTAAGTTGGTTTAAGTTGGATAGTTGGATTTTTCAAATCACTTTGGGATTAACACTTTTTGAATGATTATTCCTAAGTGACTAATATTTGATCCTTTTGAATTTCTAGAGGTCAATGTTGATGAACTTCTCAAAAATTATCAGTTATATGAGAAGCTAAATGCAATGATCTTGGCTCATCCTGAACAAGATTATTGCAGGCTTTTGAAGCACTTGATTAAGGAGAAGGCAAATGATCAATCAAAGCAAAGACTTGAACCTAAAGTCTTGTGATCAAGCAGAGGCCATCCAAATTTACATATAACTTGCTAGACCCTTCTCAATTCAAACACTCTGAAAAGGAACTTATGTAGGAAAAGAGAATTAGAAGGGCACCAAAGAAGAAAAGACAATAGATTGTGAGTCTTTTCTTTTGTGAAAGGTTCATTTTTTTAGTTTAATTAACTGATGGAGAAATGGTTATAGTCCAAGTCAGGCTCTCCATCAGAATTTAATAGTTACAAGGAAGAGACTGAAATTTTATTGGTGTCTGTGGCATTGGAATCAGATTCCTTTTTGAAGGATGAAGAAAAAGAAATGGATGAGTCAAACAGAATCTCATCTTTGGTGAGTGTGGATTCCTTTAATGAGATTAGAAGTGTGTATAACTAATTTTTATTTGTAGGAAGTGAATTAACTCAATCAAATACCTGAGAAATTATGTAAGTTCTTGGGGGAGGTTTGGGATCCAGTTGGTGATGGAAATTGTGGATTTATAGTAATTGATAAATCACTTGGGTATCATGAGAATGGATGTTTTAAAATTTGGAAAGAAATTATTGAAAAATTGAGGAAAAATAAGGGGTGCTATTCTAAGATCCTTGGCGGCAGTAAACATGTTGAAAAGATCAAAAAAAGACCCAATGTTAATGACATCAATGAAAAGATTCAATCTTCACAATGGCTTTCAAAGTTGGACATGGGTCAAATAATAGCTGATACTTATTGAAGACCAATATTTTTCATTTCATTGGATTCATGTTGTAATTTTAATTGTATGAAAATGGGGGTAAAACAACAATCATATCCTATGTTCATTTGCTTTGTTAAAAATAACCATTGTGTCCAGCTTGTACTTAAGGGAGATGTGATTCCAATCCCGCCCATAGTTTCCAAACCATGTTCCATGATATCTTAAAAAGCCTCTCATTGGGTTGATAACCTCAAAGATCAACTTGAGTTTTATTGTAACTTATAGATTAATTTCATCATTTGGGTTTGGGTTCTGATGCTGATCTTTCAACTCTATTAATATAAAGGGTTATAACATTTTGAACATCATTAAATTGAATTTTTGAGTTAAAATGATTATGATGAGTGTTTTGAATGAGATTTTATTGGTAAGTCAGTTCAACTTGTGTTGGGCCAATCCCAACATAAGGATTATTTTTACTTCTTGTGATGGATCAGCTTAAAACAAGTTGAACTTGTTTTTTTTGCTGTTTTTACTTTTGGGATGGCTGAAAAACTTGAATTTTTGGCACTTTTGATTTAGCGCTAATCACAAGTTGAACTTGTATTTTTTGGGACTTTTACTTTAGGGCTAGTCAAGTTGAACTTGTATCTTCTTTGGTGTTTTTACTTTAAAGCTAGTCAAGTTTAACTTGTATCTTTTTTGGTTGGTTGTCTTCAGTTTTTTTGTTTTTTTGTTTTTTTGTTTTTTTGTTTTTTTGTTTTTTTGTTTTTTGTTTTTATTTATTTATTTTTATTTATTTACTTATTTTTATTTATTTTTATTTATTTATTTATATTTATTTATATTTATTTATTTATATTTATTTATTTATTTTTATTTATTTATTTATATTTATTTATATTTATTTATTTATATTTTGTTTCTTATTTTTTTGTTTTCTTTTTAACCAAAAAATCAATATTTTTCAATTTTTGGGTGATTTCTGTTTTTGTTGTATTTTTATTTAGTTTATTATTATTATTATTATTATTATTATTATTATTATTATTATTATTATTATTATTATTATTATTATTATTATTATTATTATTATTATTATTATTATTATTATTATTATTATTATTATTATTATTATTATTATTATTATTATTATTATTATTATTATTATTATTATTATTATTATTATTATTATTATTATTATTATTATTATTATTATTATTATTATTATTATTATTATTATTATTATTATTATTATTATTATTATTATTATTATTATTATTATTATTATTATTATTATTATTATTATTATTATTATTATTATTATTATTATTATTATTATTATTATTATTATTATTATTATTATTATTATTATTATTATTATTATTATTATTATTATTATTATTATTATTATTATTATTATTATTATTATTATTATTATTATTATTATTATTATTATTATTATTATTATTATTATTATTATTATTATTATTATTATTATTATTATTATTATTATTATTATTATTATTATTATTATTATTATTATTATTATTATTATTATTATTATTATTATTATTATTATTATTATTATTATTATTATTATTATTATTATTATTATTATTATTATTATTATTATTATTATTATTATTATTATTATTATTATTATTATTATTATTATTATTATTATTATTATTATTATTATTATTATTATTATTATTATTATTATTATTATTATTATTATTATTATTATTATTATTATTATTATTATTATTATTATTATTATTATTATTATTATTATTATTATTATTATTATTATTATTATTATTATTATTATTATTATTATTATTATTATTATTATTATTATTATTATTATTATTATTATTATTATTATTATTATTATTATTATTATTATTATTATTATTATTATTATTATTATTATTATTATTATTATTATTATTATTATTATTATTATTATTATTATTATTATTATTATTATTATTATTATTATTATTATTATTATTATTATTATTATTATTATTATTATTATTATTATTATTATTATTATTATTATTATTATTATTATTATTATTATTATTATTATTATTATTATTATTATTATTATTATTATTATTATTATTATTATTATTATTATTATTATTATTATTATTATTATTATTATTATTATTATTATTATTATTATTATTATTATTATTATTATTATTATTATTATTATTATTATTATTATTATTATTATTATTATTATTATTATTATTATTATTATTATTATTATTATTATTATTATTATTATTATTATTATTATTATTATTATTATTATTATTATTATTATTATTATTATTATTATTATTATTATTATTATTATTATTATTATTATTATTATTATTATTATTATTATTATTATTATTATTATTATTATTATTATTATTATTATTATTATTATTATTATTATTATTATTATTATTATTATTATTATTATTATTATTATTATTATTATTATTATTATTATTATTATTATTATTATTATTATTATTATTATTATTATTATTATTATTATTATTATTATTATTATTATTATTATTATTATTATTATTATTATTATTATTATTATTATTATTATTATTATTATTATTATTATTATTATTATTATTATTATTATTATTATTATTATTATTATTATTATTATTATTATTATTATTATTATTATTATTATTATTATTATTATTATTATTATTATTATTATTATTATTATTATTATTATTATTATTATTATTATTATTATTATTATTATTATTATTATTATTATTATTATTATTATTATTATTATTATTATTATTATTATTATTATTATTATTATTATTATTATTATTATTATTATTATTATTATTATTATTATTATTATTATTATTATTATTATTATTATTATTATTATTATTATTATTATTATTATTATTATTATTATGATTATTATTATTATTATTATTATTATTATTATTATTATTATTATTATTATGATTATTATGATTATTATTATTATTATAATTATGATTATTATTATTATTATAATTATGATTATTATTATAATTATTATTATTATTATTATTATTATTATTATTATTATTATTATTATTATTATTATTATTATTATTATTATTATTATTATTATTATTATTATTATTATTATTATTATTATTATTATTATTATTATTATTATTATTATTATTATTATTATTATTATTATTATTATTTATTATTATTATTATTATTATTATTATTATTATTATTATTATTATTATTATTATTATTATTATTATTATTATTATTATTATTATTATTATTATTATTATTATTATTATTATTATTATTATTATTATTATTATTATTATTATTATTATTATTATTATTATTATTATTATTATTATTATTATTATTATTATTATTATTATTATTATTATTATTATTATTATTATTATTATTATTATTATTATTATTATTATTATTATTATTATTATTATTATTATTATTATTATTATTATTATTATTATTATTATTATTATTATTATTATTATTATTATTATTATTATTATTATTATTATTATTATTATTATTATTATTATTATTATTATTGTCATTATTATTATTATTATTATTATTATTATTATTTTTATTACTATTATTATTTTGGCCCACAAGACTCGTAGTTGTCTGGAACAGCAAAAAGACTAAATTCAAGCCATGAAGAGCCCCACACAACCCAGATGTGGTTGGGCTGTGGGCCATATAGCACCAGACATCCGTGTGGGGGCCGCATGACTACACTCAAGTTGTGTGGAGGGCTTGAATTTGGTGGTGTACACAACTCATTTGACTCATGAATTTATCATCATCCTTTTTGATTTTCCCTCTGTCATAATATTTCATTATTTCATATTCATGGCTTGCAGAAAGATTGTGTAAATTTCACAGCATCTATAGGTATGTTGATGTCTGTGTGTGGTAATATAGACTCTGTTTGGTGCTACATGAAGTAATTTTGATGTTATATTTTGTGGGGATAACCAAATCTGGCCAATGAATCCTAAGGGTCTGTTTGGCTACCATTTATAACTGTAAATTTAAATTTTATCAACTGTTTTTTGCCTTTCAGCCAAATTTTCTTTTGATTTAACTGTAACCTCAAATTTGAGATTCAAATTCAAGGCCATTTTTAGCACTGACTAAAAAATTGAGGTGACCAGCTGGCCATCACTCCAACATTGTTGTTACAATTGCAGTGCTTTGAAAATGCCATGGCTAGGTAACCTTTCAATTGAGTTTACAAAATGTTGGTTCTGGGAAACCACTGAGGCCAGCATGTTGAAACTCCCATCCACCAAAACTTAGATGGGTGGGAGACCTCAGGGCATGAAAGAGGGGAAAGGTGCTCCAGAATCTCTGCTCCCCCCCCCTGATCAAGAGAAAACATATACACCAATTTATTTGTTTAAAAAGGATAAGCTCATAAATTTATCTTTTATGAATCTAATAGGACTTTGATAAATTCACAACCCTGGGTTATGAATGGAGAGGAAAAACTCAAAAATTTGTGAAAAAAACCATTTCTTACTTGTGCAACCCCCATGGCATTTGAAACAATTAGTTTTCAACCCCCCAGGGTTTTCACAAGTTTTGAATGGGGCTGTGCATGTTTTGAATCACACTTTTGGCCCATTTGGGGGAAAATAGCCCCAAATGGGCCATTTTGGGGGGGAATGAGGGGTACCTGGCTAGGAAATTCCATTCATTCACAAAAGAAATAAAATATCAGTTATTCTTTAATTTTTTCTAACCAATTTTGTTTCTTTAAATCTTGCCTTGCCTTGAAATTTGGAGGATTTTTTGGATCTAAATCTTTTCTTTCATTAAGATCTTTAGAATTTTTCTGATATAAATCTTGTGTTGCCTTAATATCTTCAGATTTTTGTTAGTTAAATCTTTTCTTTCCTTCATATCTTCAAGAACCTTCTTTTCCCTCTCTAGTCTTGCCTTTTTTTTAGCTTCTTGGTGGATTATTTTATCATTATCTTCACAGGAACTCCTCCCGACCTCTTCCCATTCATCATCAGCGGAACTACCAATTTTTTTGTGTTTTTCATAAGCAGCCCTTCTGATCTTCTCCTTTTCCTGCATTTTCTTAAGAATCTCTCAACCTCTGTTTCTTTACCTTTCCTCTTCCTTCCTCATCATTTTGTTCTCCATTTTTTGTTTCCTTATTTTTAATTGAAACCTGAGTTCTTGAATTTAAAAGATGAAAGGCTCAAATGCTTTTGAATACTAACTTTAATTTTGAGCAGGGGTTGGGTGCCTCCCCCTGAGGATTTGAGAGGTTCATGACTTCCAAATATTTGAACTTTTAGATTCCAGAAAAAAATATTTCAATTCTTTCCAACACCTAGAGTTTCCTTTACTCTGGAAGAAATCTTTAACCTGAAAAAATAAATTCAAGATTTGCTTTGAAATTTTTGAAAAAAAATGCAGATCACAAATCAGTATATTCATTATTCAACAAAGATTTGACTGCGCACAAATCCCATTGGGATAAAGTAGCCTTCAATAGTGCCTGATTTAATCTAAAATAGGACTGCAAGGGATGTGCATAGAAATGAATAAATTTCTTAGGAATGATTTTGTTCTTCCTTTAGGAAAATTTTGATATATTTCTTTGAATTTGATAATTGCATAATTAACCCATTTAAATATGAAAATTATTGAATACATGAGGGAAATCATTACTGGGTTCATTTACTACTTGGGAGAGACATGATTTCAATCTCCCCCATTGTATGAAAACATTATTCTTTGACTTCAAAGAAAGCTTCTGGTCTGGTTGGTCATCTCAAATATCAACTAGATTTGTATCCCAACTTATAGCTATCCTATCATTTCATCATTTGGGATTTCATAACATCATCTGGTTTTGGTTTATAATTTACTGGTATATTCTTCCTTTTAATTTTGATTTCATTTTTATTTTCCCTTTTTGGTTTTATTTTTTTGGGGGGCACAATTTTTTGATTTTTTGAGACTTTTTAATTTTTAATTTTTATTTATTCATAGGGCCATGAATTTGCATTCATGGCCCTAGAGTTGTGAAGCTCTCTCCATTTTTGTTTTAATAATTTTTGTCGTTGTTGTTGTTGTTGTTGTTGTTTTTTTTTTTTTTTTTTTGTTTGATTTTTTTTTATTTTCATTTCATTTCATTTTTTGTTCTCACAACCCTGGAGTTTTGAAAGGCATACCACAACTTGAAATGGGTTTTGTGCCATGGCTCAAAACTCATCTGGGTCTTGAAACATGCCACACAACCCATTTTGAGTTGTGTACGGGTTGTGTAGGGTTGTGAATTTATCATGGCCTATACCAATATATCAATTGTTTTTATAAAAAAAATATTTTACAACAGGATGATGATAAATTCACAACTCCCAGGGTGTGGGGGTTGTTTATGGCCCTACATGGACCAATGGACGCGTGGGGGCCCATACACACATCTACACGGGTTCAAAGTGTTGGTCCAAACACACGCCAGCCCCGGGGGAATGTATAAGCCCTGTAAGCAGCATTTGTGAGTTGTGTACCCCCGTAAAACCAATTTTGACGCGTGTAAAAGGGTATAAAACCCCCCGGGGGGCGCGCAAGAATTTTTGGGACCCCCTGCACCACATTTGGGTTCCATCAACCCAAATTTGGGATCAATGCATACTATGTGGGACTATTGGACCACACCTAGCAATCATAAAGTGAAACCTAAAGTGAAACTGAAAACAAATTCATTGCCTTTGGAAAACAAAATCTGTGAAATTCTCCCTGTCCCACATTAAAGGAAACTTTCAACTGGCCCATTGGACAACGGAAAAAAAAGTTTTGACTCCCCAATGGTTAATTACTTGATCTTTCTCAACTTGAAAGTGAGAAAACTTTGTAGTCATTCAATTGAAAGTTGGATTGAATACTGAAGTGCCATTGCATTATGTTTTCATTATGGGAACATTGACAAGCCCTCCTGTTTTTGAAATGGCTGCTTTGAAGGACTAAATTGATAGTGCCATGAAAAAAGCTGCAGAAAAAAGGGATTTGGATAATGAAACACTGGAAGCTCCAATTTCATTCTCATCTAGGGTTAAATTTGAGGGGAAAAATGTTTCACAAATAGATATGACATCTGGTGGTGAGTAACATTTTATGTTACTCTGGCCTTTTCCAGATTTAATTTGATGGAAACTGGCTATCTAACTATGACATAACCATTTAATTGGTGATAGATAAACTTGATCCACCTCCTGTGAGAGCTGTTCCTACTAGGGAAGAGGCACAAAACTATTGTCAAACATGGGCAATGAAGCATGGTTATGCTTTGAAATTTGCAACTCAAAGCATGATGAATATGTGGATTTAGCCTGTGATAGACATGGTTCTTACTCCAGGCAATTTCTCACAGAATATTCAAGGGAAACTCACACAAGGAAGGTTGGTTGAAAGTTTTTAATCCATGCAAGCCACACAAAGGCAGACCCCTTGTGGCAAATCTCCTACAGACATGATCAAAATAACCATCAACAATCCCCACACACCTCAGTGCATCCTCACCTCAGGAGTATATCTTGGGTGGCCTTAGTGAATTTGAAAGAAGCCATGAATGATGGGCTCAATAATATTCAACTGAAAGGAAAATTGATCAAGATTGATGGTGGCAAATATGTTGATGACCAAACAATGTATAACACCAAGTGTAAGTTAGCG
This sequence comes from Puccinia polysora, assembly GCA_025617555.3. NCBI lineage: Eukaryota > Fungi > Basidiomycota > Pucciniomycetes > Pucciniales > Pucciniaceae > Puccinia > Puccinia polysora. Next base: position 16,126,585 of record CM062614.1, read on the forward strand.
CTGTGGTAAAAAAAAACTTTCATATAGCCATCAGACTCTTTTTTATTGTTAATTTTATCAAATTAACCTTACAGATCAATTCCAAAACCCCTCATAAACTATACCCTGAACTCAAACCAACCTCAAGGCCCTAAATCCATCACCAGATAACCCCCTTCAACCATATCAAACACCTGTCACCAACAAACAAACACCTGGCAAAGGCTGAATTATGTCACAAGGATTAATAAATAAAAGATTAGCTGAATATTTAATGGCCAAATATTTTGATTAAAATAACCACCCAACAAAACAACATACCCATACCAGCAGGACTTAAACCATACCAGTACCAAAGTTACACTATAACCATTACTACAAAAACATGTTACACTAACTTTGTGTATCATTCAGTGCAATCCAAGGCCTCAGAACCTTCTTCTGAAGCACTCTGATACTCAGTCTGCCACCATTCCAATCATACAACACACACATAAACACCAACAGAAGTAGGGGCTCATGCAGCCAAGTATGTCTCAATCCTCACCAACCAGCAATAACAGCTCAATAAAAATGAACTTTCTGGAAATTTCAACACCAGATAAGGCCTCTGAGCCGTCCTCTGAATCACCCTGATACTCAGGTTTCCACCAATTCAACCATACAACACAAAAATACGCACCAACAGAGGTAGGGGCTTATGCGGCAACATGTGTCTCATTTACTTCCAACCAGCAAAGAAACTCAGTACACATGACCTTTCTGGAAATTCCACCACAATAGAAGCCCTCAGAAACGTCCTCTGAAGCATACTCATCCTCAGTTTTCCATCATACCAACCACACAACATGTCAGCTTGCTACTATGTACAGAGAAACCTGTCAATAGCAACACAAAACTATGAAAAATAAGAATATCTCAATTAAAAAAATAAGGAGTGGGAAATCCATAGGTATTATTACAGGAATGGATTCCTCACCCAAACTGAGGTAGGGTCACTCACTGACCCCACCCTTGAATTCCAAGTCCTTACATTTTTAAAATAATTAAAAAGAAAAGTACTAAAAATTACAACACCAGTATGGCACTTTTTGGCCATTCTAATATTTCACACGTGTTGTCACGTATAGGGTTTACACCTAAAATTCACTCAGAATTGAGGTGTTGTGTATATTTTAGGAGTTACGCGTGGAAATGTGTTATGTCACAATTCCCGCGCGCAGCCCCACATCATTAAATATCCCTACGTGCTTGTAGTAGCATCAGACTCCTGGGTAATAAAGACCCGCGCGCAGCTAATTCTGCCACGCATGCAGCGGATCCTACCTTGCGCGCATCTGTACTAACTGATCCCCGCGTCTGGATCAGTCGTTACTAATCTGACAACCAGGTACCGCTCAGAAGAGCTACAACCTAGTAAGAGTTGCCTAGCAAATGTAACAAATTGACATATGCATTACTAATAATCTAAAAAGATCAAAACTTAAATCAAATTAATGAAAATTAAGTTTATAATATTTTTTAATAATAAATCAAAGATCAAGGATTACCACATAAATCACTGACCCTGATCTTTGAAGACCACAAAACACTACAAGGAGTGTTTATAAAAATTATTAAAAATTATCTACGTGATTAGCAGATAATGTAAAATCAGTAAACATCCACATCTGCCCGCTTTGAAGCAATACCAATAGTACAAATGAAGGATGAGTACAGAATGATAAAATTTACGCCATAACAGATTAACAGATCCTGTGGCTAAAACAGTGCCAAAAGCCAGCAGATCTAAGGTCAGCTGATTGACAGCACCAAGTGGCAGTGCCAATTGTTCCCTGACTGGCTTTCCAGCCTCAGACCACGAGCAGAACCCTCTCTACGTGCCCTGAGAAGCTCAAAAATCACCCCAAAAATGTATTTATACAAACCTCTTTGGATCCATTATTCCAGATCAGTTAATCAAGTTTACCAGGAATTAATATTATCAATCAGACACCGTTTCATTGTTGATCAGGTGCTTATATGAAGATAAGCAAGTGATTTATGACTTAGTCTGTAGTAGTATTATTTATTCTTATTAACCAATCAACCCTTGAAGTATAGTCAAGCAATCCACCCCATCTGCTCTGAAACCCTTCCCATTATTGCAGGATTTTCGTGATAAAGTGCTCAGAGTGAGTTTTTCCCTTCCTGTCTTGGCCATTCATGCTGTTAGGCCTGGCCAGTAGTGGAATAAGTCCTTTCTAAGGCACCCATCTCCATTCCAAGGTTGTTAAACTGCCTAAGGAGGCCCCTTGAAGAGAGGTTGCTAGTCTGTAAAGATCCCCAGTAGTATAATACTGTGGCCCCTCTTTTATATTATATTGAAAACCATTTATTACCAAACCAACTAAACCTTGCAACTGCTCTTATTATATCATTTATTTGAGCTTCTAAGTGTTTATTTTTGGAATAATAATTATTCTTATTATTCCAGTATTTTTATCACTCTTTGTAGCTAAAGGACTGCAAGGTTCCTGGTATCAGAGAGCTGACAACTGGGGGTCTGGCCGGGAAATATCCTTAAATAATCAATCTTTGATTATTTATTCCTTGGACCAGTCTATCTTTTTAAAAATAATTTAAAATACTTATAACATATATTTTTGATCATTTGTTTCTCTAGTGGATCTAAAGACCAACGGAGAATTGATCAATTATTATTTAAAACTTTTTAAAACGAAAAAAGAAGAAAAAATTTGTAACTTTGTCCCTGTTATTATAACTCCTGAGCAACAACAGGAGAAATTGCTTTATTCTAAACAGCAAGTTATAAAAGACAAAGAACTTGAGCTTGAAAGAATTATCAATTTTAATTCTTTATTAAGGCAACATAAAGAGTGGAAAATTTATCAAAGGAAGCTTTATATTTATAAACTAAATAATCCTGAAGATAAAGGAAAATCCAAAATTAATATAAGTGATTATTTTATTTCTAAAAATATCATCTTAAGAGGTAAAAATACAAAAAAATATTAAACTTATATTTTTTGTTTTTATGCATCTCAGTGGATTTTGTTTTTGGTGATCTCATTGAGCAGGACCTCCTAGAGGACGTCCCAGACAGTGTAACCTTGGACTTACCCTTGGATTTATCACAGGATCTGATTTGAACTCACTCAGACCCCATTGGAATACCCCCCAAGGACAGTTGTGATCCCAACCATGTGTTGGTACCCTTGAATTTGAGTTTAACTGAGTTTAAAAATATATAAAAATTATTAAAAATATAAAACACACAAAAAATATTATTTTTTATATTTTTTAAGTCTTTTTTCAAAAGTTTTGAAAAAAGACTTACTCATTTTTTTTGGTGCTATGTATCAAAATAGGCGCAACACGCGCGCAACAGGTAGAGCCCCATTGTATGGATCTCTGCCCGGAGGAACACGTACACGCAAGGACTCCAGTCGCAAGCGCAATAAGGGGGCTCAAACCTGTGACCATAGCGTCACGCAGGACAACAACGGCGACAACCTTGGCCGCCAACTCAACCAACAGACCGTTTGAGAACCACCCGTTGCCCAACAGGTTATCCCAGGAGGGTAAAGGTCCTCCTATGCCACCCCAGCTGGACTCAACCAAGGAGGAAAGAGTCAAGGTATTAGTGAAAGAACACGTGAGCTATTGGGCAAAATTCAAATTGGCTCAGACCCAGGAGGATCAACCAGGTATGAGAAAAGCTATTTCTCTGGCAAAGAAATCTCAGATTTCTCTGCAAAGTTTGATTCCAAAGAAAGAAGTAGAAGGCTACGTGCAGAACTGGAATCCTTGGGATCAGTTAGCTTCCTTAAAGGGAAAGGACCCCAAAAAGAAGAGGTCTTCAGCCCATCAGAAGTTAAGGAACCCAAAGGATTGGGACATCATAATATCCTTAGCCCAGAAGTGGAAAAAGGTGTACCACAATTAGATGTAAAAGCTCTCAATAGGTTTTCTGTAAATGTGTCTCACAGTTTTACTATTATTAGCCAGTGTTTTGACAAAGTTTATCAACAATTGGAAAAATTGAGTCTGAGTATTTTCAGAGTGATTGATACCCAGTCTCAGATTATGAGAATTGATGATTTGGAAATACAACTAGTCAAGGATAGTATAAAATCTAGTAAGTTAGACCTGATGAAACATATTTATGATAACCAATCATTTTTCAGGAAGATATTCTTGCAACCATGGACCAGCTTAAGGAAGAAGTTAAGAAAACTAGTCCTACTCCTTCAGCTCATCTGATTAACAAAATTGACTTATTAAGCAATAAACTTGATTTGGAGTTAGGTATGATTAAGAATGATCTCAGAGATCTTAAGGTCAGTTCTACTAAATCTCCAGTCATTGACCTAGAAGAGACTAGACCTGCTAGGTTCACCAGTACTCCTAGTGTTCCTCCCAGAACCAGGATAACTAGGAATGAGTCTTTCAGACCCAGTCCTACTCCTGAAATAGAGCAGGCTTTGAAGTTACTTCCTCCCATTACTGAATGGCCTAAATTCTCTATAGAAGTAGAATAAAACCATTTCAGTTTCATTAAATTTATTGAATATACTCTTTCTTCTTATGAGCTCCCTGATGCAATAGCTGTGGTAAGATTTCCCAGACTATTTGAAGGAGTAGCTCTTCATTGGTTTATCAAAAAAAGAGAAGAAGTTGGATCTTTATCCTGGAGTTCTTGGAAAGAATTGATTAAAGTACAATTTGGTACTAGGATTTGGAAAAGAAAGATGATGAAAAATTTTGAAACCTCCCAGTTTGATCCATCCAAGGACAAACCTCATAAGTGGTGCTTAGACCAGAAAAAGAGGTTAGACTGTTTCTACCCGGATGCTGAGAAAGAAGAAGTGAATGAAAGACTCCTCAACTTATGTCCCGGACAAATCAACCACAGTGTAAGGTGCAGGATGCCTATGGATTTGGATCTTTCTACCTTAATAGGTGTGTTGGAAGAGACTATTGATATGAATGGTCCTGATAATACAGTCAATAGACTCCCCAGGGAACAAAATACTACGAACAGGGAAGAATATACTTCCAAAACTAAGGAATCCCCTGCTAATAATCCACCTACCTTGGAAGTCAAGAAGACTCCAGAATCAAAGGAAAAAGTATGTTGGAACTGTAACCAAACAGGACATGTAAAACCTCATTGTCCTCTACCTAGGAAAAGGATTAATCTTATTGAAGGAGAAGAGTATGAAAATCCTGACCCTCACCTTGATGATACTGATGGATAACTCTCTGATTTTGATTTAATGATCACTAACCCCATCAATGTTATTGAAGGAAGTATTGAGTCTTCTCTGGACATAAATTCCGTCAATGAGGATTCTAACTTACCTCAAAAATGGAATCCCAACATGAAGATTCACCACATCTCTGAGGCTAGCGCCTTGACTCTAAAGCCTTCTGCCGGTAAAATTTACACTTCAGGCAAAACATGCTATGCTACTGGTTTAATCCAAGGTTCCGCTGTTAAGTTACTTCTAGACAGTGGAGCCTTTTGCTCTTGTGTTGGTTCAACTTATCTGGAGAAACAAGACCCAAACTGGAAACTGAACTTACTACCAGTACCTCAGGCTAAATTCAGCAGTTGTAATTCTGCTCTCAATGCTGTTGGAGTATGTTCTTCTGATATAATACTCCCTCACTCTAAAGGATCACTCAAACTGAACATTGAATTTGTAGTGCTACAAAACAGAGTATGTGATTATTTTATCCTTGGAAATGATTCTCTTTGCTTATATGGTATAGATGTATTCCAAAGCAAGGGTAGATACTTCACTATAGGTGGAGACTGGAATAAGAAGTTCCAAATATGTCATGTCAATGCTCAAACTTCTGATTCAACTTATGAAAAACACTTAGATATTTTCAATCAGGAATACTTCTCTCAAGCTTCTTGGAATTTTCAGCTCAATGAAGAACAAAAACCGGACATTGTACAAGTATGCTTTGAAAATCAGAATGCTTTCTGTACCAAGGATCACCCCATTGGTAACATCAAAGGACATGATATGATCCTAACTCTGACCATTAAGCCTCCTTACCCACTTAACCTCAGGAGACCTGCTTACCCTTCAAGTCCAAAATCTAGAGCTGCTCTAGAAACTAATATTCAAGAGTTGGTTGACTTAAAAGTCTTACGGAAAGTAGGACACAATGAACAAGTGGATATCACTACCACAGTAATTATAGCTTGGCATAATGATAAGTCAAGAATGGTTGGAGATTTCAGAATGCTTAACAACTACACCCAAGCTGATTATTATCCAATCCCAAGGATTGATCATGCTCTGCATAAACTGTCCAAAGCTAAGTAAATCACTACCATGGACATGCTGAAAGGTTTTCACCAAATACCTATCAGCCCTGATAGCCGGAAATTCATGAGAATTATCTGTCATTTGCAAATTTATGAGCATCTTAGGATGCCTTTTGGTATAAAAAATGCTCCTTCTCATTTTCAAAGGATGATTGATACTTTCATAGGATTATCCACCAGACAGGGATGGATGATGGTATACATTGATGATGTTATTATTTAATCTGACAATTGGGATACTCACATGGAGAAATTAAGGCTAGTCCTCAAAACCATCTCCGCCGTGCAATTGAAATTATCAATGAAAAAGTGTAACTTTGGCTACGGGGAACTCAAGGCCTTAGGACACATTGTCTCTGGACTAACCTTAGCTGATGATCAAAACAAGATAGCAGCAGTAATGAATAGGCCTATGCCTCAGAATAAAACTGAACTCCTATCCTTTATCAGCTTCTGCAGCTACTATAGGAAGTACTTACCAAAGTTTGCTCTTCTTACCTAATGCCTGTATGAGATCTGCAACAACACCACCGTGTTTGAAATGACTCATGACAGAGTCAAGGACTATGAGGAACTCAAGATGGCAATGACCTCAGCTCCATGACCTCAGCTCCAGTACTGATTCAGCCAGATTATTCTAAACCTTTCAAACTCTACATAGATGCCAGCATGGAAGGGCTAGGAGCTGCTTTACACCAAGAAGTCATAGAGGATGACAAACCAGTGCAAAAACCTATACTCTTCATATCCAGACAAATTAAAGACACTGAGAAAAGGTATGGTCCAAGTCAAATGGAATGTCTTGCCTTAGTATGGGCTCTAGAGAAACTCCATTATTACCTGGAAGGCACCAATTTCACTGTGAGTACTTACTGCGATGCTTTCAGGACATTGATGAACATGAAGACCCCTAGTAGGCACATGTTAAGATGGAAGATAGCCATACAACAATACAGAGGTCAGATGAACATAGTTCATCAAGCTTGGACTAAACACTAGAATGCTGATATTTTGAGCAGGAATGCTTTACCCAATGAATCAAGTAACCCTGCTTATGATCAAGAGGATAATGATATCTTCCCTATCCTTAACATTTACATGTTGAACATTGAAGCTCCTATAATGGGAATCCACATTTGTGAATTGAATGAATCATTGTTCAACTCAATCAAAGAATCTTACAATTCTGGAATGAAAACTCTGATCACTATTATGGAAAGTACTTCTCCACCATATGAATTGATCAATAGCCTACCTGAACCTCTTTTGAAACCATAAAAAGCCGGAAGATTCACCATATGGAATGTTCTGGTATACTATAGGCATCAACACTCAATTACTATAGTCTTAACTAAGGATGACCATATCAAACATGTCTTGGCTAAGTGCCATGATAACTTCTCATCTGGTCATTTTCCTGCTGATAGATCCTTGGATAAGGTTAAACAAACTTCTTGGTGGATTAATTGGAGGGACTCCACTATATGGTATGCTACCAGTTGTGAAACTTGTCAGAAGTCCAACAGGACCACTGGGAAACAGTTTGGTCTACTGCAAAAGATTGCTGAACCCAAGAAAAGATGGGAGATCATCAACATGGACTTTGTAACTGGACTACCACCAGGAGGAGCCTATTCCTACAACTCAGTCTTAGTCATTGTGGATAGGTTCTCCAAGAAAGCAAAGTTCCTACCTAATCACAAGGAAGACACTGCTATGGAAGTTGCCCTATTATTTTGGAACAGACTCATTGCTGATGTTGGAGTTCACAAAATTATTATCAGTGACAGAGATCCTAAATTCACCTCTCTGAGTTCTGGATAAATCTTCATGATATGCTTGGAACCACCTTAGCTTTCTCTAAAGCTTATAACCCTCAGACAGATAGCTTAGCTGAAACAATGATTCAGACCCTGGAAGACATTCTCAGGAGATTCTGTGGATTTTGACCAGAATACAAGAATTCTGATGGTTATTGGCACAATTGGGTTAGCCTTTTAAATGCCCTGGAGATGGCCTACAACAGTAGAAAGCACTCTTCTACTAAGGAAGCACCCAACATACTAGAAAAAGGATGGATTCCTAAATTACCCAAGGATAACCTTAACCACCAGCTGACAAATATTCAACCTACATCACTTGATTTCAAAAACGTGATAGATGTAGCTAACAAACATGCTGTTAAGTGTGTCCAGGATGCTGTGGAGTATAACCAGCAAAGGTGGGATAAAAACCATAAGGAACCTGATTTCAAGATTGGTGATCAAGTCTTGATCTCTACCACCAACTTTACCAACTTCGCTGGAAATAGAAAGCTTAGAACAGCTTTTGTTGGACCTTTCACCATTAATAAACCTAATGGTAAAAATGCTGCGGAAGTAATCCTTAATGATGAGCTTTCTAGAAAACATCCAGTCTTCCCAGTAAGTCTTATCAAACACTACCACCCAAGGAATGGAGAACATACTCCTTCACTTGAAATACCTGTTACAGAAGAGCCTGACAAGGGCAAAGGAAAAATTAGCAAGATCCTTAAAGATAAAAAAGATAGGATAAATGGAAAAGGCGTCAGACTCTACCTAGTTAGATAAAAGGGAGAATCAGCTGATAAAGATGAATGGTTACCTGAACATAATATCCCTGATGGACCCATACACCTAAGGAACTACAGAGCCAGCAGAAGGCATTAACCCAAAATCTTTTCAGATATAGACATATCTGGGAGTGGGGGAATGTCAGCTTACTACTATGCACAGAGAAACCTTTCAATAGCAACACAAAACTATGAAAAATAAGAATATCTCAATTAAAACAATAAGGAGTGAGAAATCCATAAATATTGTTACTGAAATGGATTTCTCACCCAAAATTAGGTAGGGTCACTCACTGACCCCACCCTTGAATTCCAAGTCCTTACATTTTTAAAACAATTAAAAAGAAAAGTACTAAAAATTATGACACCAGTATGGCACTTTTTGGCCATTTTAATATTTCACACGTGTTGTCACGTATAGGGTTTACACCTAAAATTCACTCACAATTGAGGTGTTGTGTATATTTTAGGAGTTACCCGTGGAAATGTATTATGTCACAACTCCCGCATGAAGCCCCGCATCATTACATATCCCTACGTACTTGTAGTAGCAGATTCCCGCGTACTAGAGACCCGCGCGCAGCTAATCCTGCCACGCACGCAGCGGATCCTACCCCGCGCGCATCTGTACTAACTGATCGCCGCGTCTGGATCAGTCTTGACTAATCTGACAACCAGGTACCGCTCAGAAGAGCTACAACCTAGTTAGAGTTGCCTAGCATATTTAAAAAATTGACATATGCATTACTAATAATCCAAAAAGACCAAAACTTAAATAAAATTAATGAAAATTAAGTTTAGAACATTTTTTAATAATAAATCAAAGATCAAGGATTACCACATAAATCACTGACCCTGATATTTGAAGACCACAAAACACTACAAGGAGTGTTTATAAAAATTATTAAAAATTATCTAAGTGATCAGCAGATAATGTAAAATCAGTAAAAATCCACATCTGCCTGCTTTGAAGCAATACCAATAGTACAAATGAAGGATGAGTACAGAATGATCAAATTTATGCAATAAAAGATTAACAGATCCTGTGGCTAAAATAGTGCAGAAATCCAGCAGATCTAAGTTCAGATGATTGACAGCACCAAGTGGAAGTGCCAATCTTCCCCTGACTGGCTTGCCAGCCTCAGCCCACGAGCAGAACCCTCTCTACGTGCCCTGAGAAGCTCAAAAATCACCCCAAAAATGTATTTATACAAACCTCTTTGGATCCATTATTCCAGATCAGTTAATCAAGTTTACCAGGAATTATTATCAATCAGAAACCGTTTCATTGTTGATCAGGTGCTTATATGAAGATAAGCAAGTTATTTATGACTTATTCTGTAGTAGTATTATTTATTCTTATTAACCAATCAACCCTTGAAGTATAGTCAAGCAATCCACCCCATCTGCTCTGAAACCCTTCCCATTATTGCAGGATTTTCGTGATAAAATTCTCAGAGTGATTGTTTCCCTCCTGTCTTGGCCATTGGTGCTGTTAGGCCCGGCCAGTAGTGGAATAAGTCCTTTCTAAGGCACCCATCTTCATTCCAAGGTTGTTAAACTGCCTAAGGAGGCCCCTTGAAGAGAGGTTGCTAGTCTGTAAAGATCCCCAGTAGTATAATACTGTGGCCCCTCTTTTATATTATATTGAAAAACATTTATTACCAAACCAATTAAACCTTTCAACTGCTCTTATTATATCATTAATTTGAGGTTCTAAGTCTTTATTCTTGATAAAATAACTTCAAATTTCTAGATGACTCAGAACCAGTATAGGATGTACAAAGAGAGAGCAAGTATAAGAACGGAGAAACTGATGGGAACAGAGACTTAAGGAAGGAAACAAATAAAAATGATCCTACAGCTTAGCTGGAGATTGTGTGTCAACGGTGGAAGTTATTCTGAGAGAGCAATTTGTATTGAGAGAGGAACGGCTGAGAGACAAGGTTGGTAAGGTAGACTGGGTAGCTGGAGGATCAGATTGGTTCTTATTGAGAGATCTTGATAGATTTGGGTATTACCAGGCAGGGATCAGTAGTTGATAGGATCAGATTGATTTGGATGTATCAAGCATTGAGTCTTGGTGGAGAGTATAGTTGAGTAGAATGAGAAAATGAAAAAGAAAAAGGAAAGGAAAAGGTTGAAGAGAGAAAAATGGAAAGGAGAAGAATAGTGGGATGAGAGCAGAGTGTCCCTGGGTCCTTCCCACCATCTGAGTGCTGAAGTTTTTGCAAAGTGAGGCCCCCGGGGTGGAGAAGATAGCGCGCGGGGAGAGAACTGAGAGGAGCGCGCGGCCCCGCAAGACTGCCGCGGGGCAAAAAGCCTGCTAACACTTAACACACCCTGTGACTGGTAAGAGGAGAAGAAAAAGAATTTTCTGTAGACTCTAAGAGAAGACCTATTGTTGAAGGAACTGGAGGGAATTCACAGCGGAAGCCTTATTTAATTGGTCAGCTATCATCTTTTTTGTAGTTATGAGGAGTAGGTTGAATTTGGAGAGGGAAAAATCTTCCCATAATCCTTTTGTCTTAATGTCAATATGTCAAGATTTTGAATGAGAGCCAAACTTCTTGATATTGTTCTCTAGGCCTTTATTGTCAATATAAATTTTTGGCTTGCACTCCGGGCAGGCGTATATTTCACCCATAAGGTGAATGATCCATCTTAGCTCAAGGCAGCAGTCCAGGAGTGCGTTGAGTTCTGATTCAGTAGACAAGTAGGTAATATTCCTTTGTCTTGATGAATTCAAAATGACCGGGCTGCCATAGTGAAAAATGATGTACCTGGTTTGAGACTTGCAAAATGTTGGGTCATTGCCCCATGTAGCATTGCTATAGGCCAAGATGATTTCTTGAGAGGGATTGTACTTGAGAGTGAGCTTTAAGTCCCTAGTACTCTTCAGATATTTCCATACTTTGCCTACCTCTCTCCAGTGAGATAACCCAGGCTTATTGTTGAACTGGACCAGGCTAGAGACGGCGAAAGCAATGTCCGGACGGGTGTATTGACAAAGGTGATTTAGAAGTCCAATAGCTGAACAATAATTTATATTGAGCAAAGTGAACTCTGCATGATCCTCATCCGTAGCCGGTTTGAGATGGAAATTTTGAGTCAATGGGGAGTTGATGTCTTTACACTTGGTGAGTCCCAGCTATTCTAATATTCAGTTGATGAGGCTTTGTTGGCTGAGTAGAATTGTGTCTTCTTCAATTTCCATTAACATGCCAAGGATTGTATTTGGAGGATGGCATGAAGAGTTTAAGAATTTGGTCAGGAAGTTCTCCGCGAAGATGTTAGAGTTTCCAATGTGGATGAGATCATCAACATGGAAATAGATAACTTCCCTTGATTTTGAGTTGATGTACAAGCACGGGTTGCTGGTAGATTCGTGGAAGCCTTGAAGTTTAATCCACGTTGTAAGAATTTCTTACCAGTTCTTTGGGGATTGTCAAAGGCCATATAAAGAATTTTTTCCAATTTTAAAAAGGGTGATTTTCTGCTTGCTCCTTCAGGTGTCCTAATTATTGCTATTTTGTTTAGAGGTGCGTGGAGAAAGGCCCCCTTCACATTGAATTGAGTGAAGGTCATGTTATTCTTTAGGCCATAGATTAGAGAAAGGCACAGGGATCCTAGTTTTCCGGTCAGGGCCCAGGTTTCATTGTAATCTAGGCCCTGGACTTGATCAAATCCTTGCACGCATAGTCGGGCTTTGTACCTTGCAGGCTTGCCATGGCAGTTTTCTTTTACTTTGAAAACCCACTTAGTATTTAGAATATTGTTGGGCTCTTCATAATATTCTTCCCAAACTTCTTGGGACTTGATAGAGTTTAATTCTATGTCTGCAGCCTTTTTCCATTTGGGCCATTTGGGGAATTTCTGTGCCGCCTTATAGGAGGGAGGCTCTTAGTAATGGTGGAAACCGTATCTTTGAGGTTTCCGGATTTCATTTTGTAGCCTTAGATTGGTCCCCTGAGAAGTTAATTCAGGAGGAGGAGGAGGATGGGGAGAGTGATTGTTTGCAGAACTGATATCTTCCAAGTCAGAGTCAGATTCTGGACATTTGGGAGGAGTTTCTCTCATCTCATATTGCTTGTCTCTGGTAAAAAATTGGCTTTGTTGGCGTCCCCTTTGGACTGAGAAAATAGATCTAAACCAGGAGATTCAAGGAAAGGGAATCCATTAAGTTGGGTCTTGACAAATCTTACATCCTTAGTTTCAATGACCGCACCCAGTGAATTGAGAATCAGATAGGAATGGAAGGTCGGGTTGAACCCAATCAAAATACCTTCAAGGCCCTTTTCATCAAATTTTTGTCATTTTTGGACAAGGTTTGCAAGATAAATAAGAGAGGAGCCTACGGGTTTCAAATACTTAGCAGGAAGGCTTTTACCAAACATTAGCTCCCAAGTAGATAGCTGGTTACCTTCTTGCGGGATTTGATTGAGCATGAAGCAGTAGCTTTGAGTTAGAATGTGCCAATAGTTTTTAGCTAATCTGGTTGACAAGAAAGTGGCGCAGGCGGATTCAATGATGGTTCTATAAGCTCTTTCAGCCCTTCTGTTGTGTGGTGAGTGATAGGGTTCTGATGTTTGTAGCTTGATTTGTTTTGTCCTGGCAAAATCTTTTAGAGTAGAATTAGGGAACTCTGTTCCTTTATCTGAGAAAATCTCTGAGGGGTAATAATTCAGTCTCTTGTGCTTCACTTTGAGGAGGTTTATAATTGTGTCACTTGCCTTGCCTTAGATTTTAATGGGAAGGCTGCTAGGTAGCCTGAGTAATTATCCACCAATTTAAGGATATAACGGTGGCCTGCCTTCAACTGGGGATTTATTGGCCCTATGAGGTCGAGGTGAATCCTATCTAGGGGTTTGTTTGAAGGATTAGAAGTGTGATAGAAAGGAGATCTAGTGATTTTACTCTTGACGCAACTGTTGCACTGGAACTTCTGAAGTTCTTTGTTGGTGTAGAGATCCTTTACAATAGGCTTGAGCGTAGAGATGGAGGCATCCCCGTACATCTTATGGATGTTGAGTAAGGATAGAGGAGGGATGTGAGACTGACTAGTAGAGTTGACCATTTGACGCTGGCCCGCTGAAGTGGGCTTTTTGATGAAAAATAAATTATCTCTGATCAATCCCTTTAGTACGGGTTGACCATTTTGAATAACAGAGAACCTGTTGTGAGTTTGAGTGAGGTTACACCCCTTTTTGGCAAGCAGACCGGGGCTGATGAGGTTGACTATGATATCTGGTACATAGACGCAACCTTAAAGAGTGATCCTTGAGTCTTTCCATTCCAATTTCACCGTCCCGGTTCTGCATATTCTAAGGTTAGCTTCTACTTCCCAGTTTTGATTTCTTCCAACCCTTCCTGAAGCTCAATTGAGGAGAAGTACTTGATATCATTGGATATGTGGACATTTGCTCCAGAGTCTAGAAGGAGTTGGGGTTATTGTCCGCATTGATCCAGAGGGTTAATAGTGCATGGTAGTTAATGATGGGATTCTTCTTAGATTTTTTCCTCCACTCGTTTTGTTGTTTGGTCCACCACTCCAGTGCAATCTGGGGATGAAGATGGAAGAAGGATGCTTCTGAGTGTGGTGCATTAGGATGATGATACCCTTCTTGAAATCTCATCCTGGGTTTCTTCTTGTCTTTGTAAATTTTAGCCTTGGTTGACAACAACAAAACATCTGTGGTCAATCTATTGGAGTTTGATTGAGCTTTTCCTTTGTTATTATATTTTGTGAGGTGGTTAAAGACCACATCTACTGTCATGTGTTTTTTGACAAGCATAATTGGTTGTTTAAGGTTCTCAAGGATTGGGGGAAAATTGAAGAGGACTAGGTATGCAAGGATGTCTTTGGGTAGCTTGATTCCTACATCTGTCATTATTGTAATAGCCTTTTGCATTTTGGTAATGAATCCTTCAATAGTATGCTTGTTGAAAGCTGAATGAAGGAAGTGGTTGAATACTCTTGCCCTATTTGCTGTTTTGGAGGAGGCAAATTGTCTGGTGATTTCCGCCCATAGGAGCTTAGATGAAGTTATGTTGGTTGAGTTTACCACATTCGCGTGAGTTGTACTGGCTAGTTTGGATAGAATTATTGCTTGGATTTCTCTGTCTTGTTTTGAGGACATGGGACCAGAATTTCTGGTGATAGCGTCCTTGATGTCCTTCAAGTCAAATAGCATAAGCATCTTGTCCCGCCATATCAAATATTTCTCTTCATTCAGGGGAGGAATAGAATCCACAGAGGATTTGAGTGCCACCTGATGAAAGTAATTGGCCGCCCCAGCTGGTTTGTTCATGGTTGGCCTGGTTAGATCAGTTGGTAGAGCTTTTGGCTTTTAACCGTCATAAAATAACTTTAGATTTCTAGATGACTCAGAACCAGCATAGGCTTTACAAAGAGAGAGAAAGTATAAGAACGCAGAAACTGATAGGAACAGAGACTTAAGGAAGGAAAAAAATAAGAATGATCCTACAGCTTAGCTGGAGATTGTGTGTCAACGGCGGAAGGTATTCTGAGAGAGAAATTTGTATTGAGAGAGGAACGGCTGAGAGACAAGGTTGGTAAGGTAGACTGGGTAGCTGGAGGATCAGATTGGTTCTTATTGAGAGAGCTTGAGAGATTGGGGTCTTACCAGGCAGGGATCAGTAGTTGATAGGATCAGATTGATTTGGATGTATCAAGCATTGAGTCTTGGTGGAGAGTATAGTTGAGTAGAATGAGAAAATGAAAAAGAAAAAGGAAAGGAAAAGGTTGAAGAGAGAAAAATGGAAAGGAGAAGAATAGTGGGATGAGAGCAGAGTGTCCCTGGGTCCTTCCCACTATCTGAGAGCTGAAGTTGTTGCCGAGTGAGGCCCCTGGGGTGGAGAAGATAGCGCAGGGGGAGAGAACTGAGAGGAGCGCGCGGCCCCCCAAGACCGCCGCAGGGGGAAAAGCCTGCTAAGACTTAACAATTTTTGGAATAATAATAATTATTATTATTCCAGTATTTTTATCACTCTCTGTAGCTAAAAGACTGCAAGGTTCCTGGTATCAGAAAGCTGACACAACACCTGCAAGCCACAATCTCAAGTCACCCAAGGGAGAATGTGGTAGCACAGCATACCTCATATCTCTACAGCTAATTCTATTGAAACAGCATGCAGGTAGTTCCTGAAACACTTTATACATGATAAGGGATTGGAAGCGTCCTCAGAAAAACTCAGCAAAAGTATTTCCACCACTACACCTATGAAATTTTGACCATTTAATTTACCAAGGAGGGCTTTCAGCTTCCAAGCACGTTTCATGCATTTACCAACCAGCAGAACTCAATTAAGCCGCAGGGGACTACTGAAACATCCTAAGAAAGATAAGCACTCAGAAGCGTCCAAATCTCATCAATCTTATCATATATCTCTTATCTTAGCCGGAATATAAAATATTATTCTAAAAAAATACAGTTATCTCAGCCTGATTTACACTTTTTCTCACCAGAATTATGGTCTCATGTAACTGTACCCTCCTGTGCTTCAACAGTGCAGAGAGAGGCTCAGAAAAGCACTCAGGGGAGCGCTGAGAATCCCCTGAGGAAGCATTTTTCTATTTAAAAACAGCTCTTTTGCCCTATCCAAGTTGTCTAGCATGGCATCTTCCCAGTGTGTCTGAATGTGAATTATGGCCTCCGCCCAATCAGTTACTTACCTAGAACCCCGTTATAAGTGAACCAGAATCAAGTGAAAAGGAAATAAAGGATCATAAACGAAATTATCATTGAACATTTGACCCAAATCCAGGTGTTCTTGAAGCAGGTTTCTTGAGAAAAGGCCTGTTATCCAGCACCTATTATTAAGAGGAAAAACCCTTATTTTCAATTAGTAAACTTAAAATAAAAAGAGAGCACAACAGAAACCACCAGCCAGCTTTTTTTTCCGCCAAGCTCCCTGTGGGCAAGCCCATATTTGGGTCCTTCTACTGGTTCAAAACCTTTTAGTCAACACTTAAACCCTTTAATTGGAATTGGCAAAATGTCAGCTTGCTACTATTTCAGAGCACGCTGCAAAAGTAAAAAAATAACATAAAAAAATAAATATCTCATTAAAGGAGAAATAATATTAAAAATTTTATTTCAAATTATGATTCTACATAAAATTTCAGGTAGGGTCACTCACTGACACCTTCTCAAATTCCCACTGCTTATATTTTTAAATAAGTTATGAAAATTTGGGAAGAGACGCAGCCTTGGAATTTTTGCCATTTTAATAATTCAAATGAAACCCCAAGTATAGGTTTCACAGTGAATTTTGTTTCAGAATCCAAGAATTCTGTGATTCAGAGGAGTTATGGGCGGAAATGTGATTTGTCACAATTCCTGCACACAGCTGCGGCAACCAACACATCCAGGCGGGGCTGAGAAGCAGCACTGCCACCCTGTCTGCGTATTCTTAAAAGCTGTGTAAGAAGCCCTGGGCATCTGACAAGTACCCAGCCGCAGGACTATGGACTGAAAGATTGACAGATGGCTTGAGAAGCCCAGGTACCATGTAAAAGTGCTAAAACTAAGACAGGGACATACTACATATGTAATAAAGGTCCCTGTGGATAGAAGATATTCTAAAAATACATAAAAATATATAAAAATACTTAAATAAACTTTCTACATATTTTTTACAAAATATAATAAAAATACCAAAAATTTCCAAAATAAGATAACTACAGTTTGTAAAATATCTTAAAAAACTTTAAAAATAAAATTTTGAGAACTTCACAACATAAGTATTTCCGTGACATAATAAGAAAACTGATTATGTAAAAATATTACATAAATTCTCATAGATTATATTTTTAATTAATTATTTCAAGTAAATTAACAGAATTTAAAAAATAAGGATCAAAATCAATATTATGATTTTACTCCCATCAGCTAATAAATCATGAGAACCCATCTGAAATCAGATTAACCGTAATGTCTACTAAGAAGACTTATTAACATCCTGGGAGCATTTACTAAGGATAATTAATGAACTGATGATCAGGTGGTTAAATTAGTGTTATTCACACGTCAAAACATCAATCAAAAGGTAGAATAATTCCCATACTCTGTGGAATTAGATGTTACCCGCGCTAAAGCACCAAGAAAACGTGACAGGCAACAATTGGTTACCCTGCTAGCCTTAGCACCCGTCCCTTTGAGCCCCTGTATCCCTCAGAAGGAAAGAATTGAGACAAAAAAAGCTATAAATAAAGAGCTCTTTTGAGGTTATTGATACCCAGAGACCCAGTTACATTTACATCCAGACACTGTTCCAAGGTAATCAAATACCTATAAGAGATAAGTAAGTGATTTATTGCTTTAGTCTGATTAATAATAATGCTCCCAAAACTCTTTTTATCAATTTAAACTGATGAAAAACCTTTTAAACCCCAGTAGTAGGTTTAACCCATCATTACACATCCCAAAAAGGTACCTAAATGATCCAATAATATACCAGTGAGTTTCATTATCCTATTTTCTGTTGTGGAAGCTTGGTTACAAGGACCTGAAACTTAATCATATATTTTATATTATATTTGGGCAATATCTCCTTTAAGAGTATAAATTAAAGGTTCCAAAGTAACCAGGTCTACATGTTTTCAAAGTGAATTTCTTGAAAAGAGGTGTTAAAGCCCCCAATATCATTGTTGCCCCTCTATTAATTTATTTAATAATCAGTTTATTAATATTGATTAATAATATTCAATCATAACCAAACCCATCAACCTTGCAATAGCTTTGTCCAAATATTTTATGGATTTTTGCTGAATTCATCAAATGATATATTTATTATTTATTCCATCACCTCAGGTAGCTAAAGGATAGCAAGGGTCTTGGCATCCAGGAGGCTGACAAAAAATATAGTCAAAAAAGTCGAAATTTCTTGATTGATTAATTTGGCCAATCTTTACCAATAATCAAAACCATCTGGGAATAGCCTTATAAATCCTGAAAGAATCTCTGATAATAATTAATCTAGTTCTGATTGGAGGCCTATTTTAAGTCTCAAAGAAAGCAGCCACTAATCAAAAAAATTATTTTGCAGACTTACTATAGTTCTGAAGGGAAGTCAATTCAAAACCAGCTTAGTTTACCTCTATTTCATCAGTAGTAGTAATATTAAAATTCTCTTCAACTGACTGCCAGAAACCTATTTGCTAGATTATCGCATTATCCCTTGGAGTATCTAAAGCACTTGTGTAATTCAAGGTAAAAAGTGTTATGGAGGTCCTCTTTGAACAACTTGGTTATTCAGGTTGGTTTCATCACGCAAAATTCAGTGGAGAGGGACAGTTGGAGAACCAATTAGTGGCACACACCGGGGAATTAAAGCTTTTCCATAAATTCCATCCTATTGCTTTGTTGGATTGTAATTATAAAACAAATAAGTACAAACCCACTTTTGAATGTTGTAGGAATTACAGCCAACCACAAAACCTTGACAAAAGCTCTTGTTTTTATAACAAGAGAAATGTTTTATTTCTACATTTGGTCTTTAAATGCACTAAAGGAGCTGGCTTATGATCCTGAGAGAATTACCAAAGTCTTTGTGACAGACTGTGAAAAAGCTCTGATTTGTGCTATAGAACAAAGTTTCCCTGAGTCAACAAGACAGTGTTTTGAGTGGCACTTGTCAAAAAACATACTAGCAAACTGCAAAGTTCTCTGTAATAATGAATTTTAAGGGTGGCAAAGATTTATATCTCTGTGGGCTAAGTATGGGACCTTGAAAACCAAGGAGCAGGAAGAGGTCAATGATTCAGAACTTAGATTAAGGTCAAAATCACTTCTTCCTCTGTTAATCTTCCTAGTTTTGGATTGCTTACATTATCAGTTGTATGAAGTGTTTCTTGGCAGACCATGAAGATGTTCTCAAGTATATGGATCATAACATCTTCTGTATGAAAGAGAAATTTTCAAGGGCTTGGACTTGTTAAAACCCTTAATTTGGAAATAAAACAAACTCTTGGGTTAAAGGGGCCCATGCTAATCTCAAACAATTCCTTGCAAATTCTTTGGGAAGCATTTTGGATGTTTTGAAGAAAATTGAGGGAAAAGTTTCCAATCAAATTAAATTGGTTCAGGCAGCCCTTTAAAAATCTTGAATAAATTTAGGAATAGTTATTCCTAATGAACTGTTGCAACTGGGATATAATTTGTCTTTAGAGGAAATTAAAATCATTGGGGAACAAGTTTATAAAGTAAAGCGCAACAATGATGGCAAGGTGTGAACCAATTCATACTCCAGCAATATGGGTTTGCCCTGTTCCCACCAGATAGGGGGCCTACTAGCATCAAGAGGATCAGTTGTGCCTGAGGATGTTCATCCTTAGTTGAGGTTGGATGATAAAACTTGAAGTTATAGTTATGTAAGTTAGCTTAAGTTTCATTGTTGGATTGTTCAAATCACTTTGTGATTAATGCTTTTTGATGGATGATTTGTGCTTTAATAATGTTTTATCCTTTTGAATTTTGAAAGTTCAGTTTTGATGGAATTCTCAAAAATTCTTATTTACATGAGAAACTCAATTCAATGATCTTGGGACATCCTGAACAAGATTATTGCAACTTTTGAATTAACTAATTAAAAAGACCACAAATTATCTATCAAAGCCAAGACTTGAACCTAAAGTCTTGGGATCAAGTAGAGTTTTTCAAAACTTGACAGATACCCGGAGAGATCCTTTTAGACTTGAAGATTTTGAAAAGGAACTAAAGCGGTAAAAGAAAATTTTACAGGAAGCAAATAAGAAAAGACAAAAGAATTTAAGTCTTTTCATTTGTGAAATTTTCATTTTTTTGGTTTGATGAAATGATGATGGTATGATGATAATTTTTAGTCAAATTGCACAGGATCAGAATCTGAATTTCATATTTCCAAGGAAGAGACTGAAAGTGAATTAGATTCAATTCATTTTGATTTGGAATCCTCCTCAGAGGAAGAAGAAGGAATGTTCAAGTAAACCAGAAGCTCATCTTTGGTGAGTGTTTTTTCCTTTAATGAAATTAGAATTTTGACTAAGTAATGAATGATATTAGAATTTTTGCTAAATAATTTTTGATTGTAGGGAATTAAAGTGAACAACCTCAATCAAATATATGAGAAATTATTTAAGTTCTTGGGGGAGGTTTGTGATCCAGTTTCAGCTTGCCACTATTGCAAAGCAAGCTGCAAAAGTAACAAAAATAACATAAAGATAATAATATTAAAATTAACTTAAGAAGGAGTAGGAAATACTTCAATAAAATATTTTTGCAGAAATAGCTTCTCCACTCAAAATTAGCTAGGGTCACTCAGTGACCCCACCCTTGAAATCCAACTCCTTATAATTTTTATAATTCAAGAAAGGAAAGACCAAAACACCACTACACCACTATGGGACTTTTTGGCCAATTGAATATTTCACATGTATTTTCACGTATAGGTTTCACACCTAAAATTCAGTCAGAATTGAGGTGTTGTGTATAGTTTAGGAGTTACATATGGTAATGTGTTCTGTCACAATTCCCACACGCAGCTGCAGCAACCAATACACCCGCGCGCGGCTGAGAAGCAGCACTGCCACCCTGTCAGTGTACCCTGACAAGCGGTGTACGCAGCCCCTGGCCTCTGAAAAGTACACAGCCGTGGGACTATGGGTTGACAGAGTGATAGGCGGCCTGAGAAGCCCAGTGTCAGCTTGCTACTATTGCCAAGAAAGCTGCAAAAGTAAAAAAAATAACATAAAAATAATAATAATACAATTAACCTAAGAAGGAGTAGTAAAACCATTAATATTTTTACAGAAATGGAGTCTCCACCCAAAATTAGGTAGGGTCACTCACCAACCCCACCCTTGAAATCCAACTCCTTATATTTTTAAATAATTAAGGAAAGAAATACCAAAATACTACTGCTCCACTATTGAGCTTTTGGTCAATTAAATATTTCAAACACATTGTCACGTATAGGTTTCACAACTAAAATTCAGTCAGAATTGAGGTGTTGTGTATATTTTAGGAGTTAAGGACGGAAATGTGTTTTGTCACAATTCCGGCATGCAGCCGCGGCAGCCAATGCACCCCTGCGCCGCTGAGATACAGTCCTCTCACTCCCCCAAGGTTGTGTACGCAGCCCCGGGCCTCTGACAAGTACGCAGCGGCGGGACTACGGGTTGACAGAGTGAAAACAGGCGGCCTGAGAGGCTTAGGTACCACGTAAACTTGCTACAACCCACACAGGAACATTCTACATATGTAATAAATGTTCCTGTGGATACTAGATAGTCTAAAAGTAAATAATATTATATAAAAATACTTAAAAACCCTTATACGTATTTTTTATTAAATATCATTCCAAGTATCAAGAATGTCGAAAATAAGACAATGAGAACTTCTAAAAATATATTAAAATACTTTAATATACTTTTATGAGAATTTCTAGACATCAATGTCTTTGTGACATACTAAGAAAACTAATGATGTAAAAATAGTACATGAATTCCCATGACTTATATTTTTAAGTAACTATCTTAGTAAATCAACTGGAACTCAAAAATAAGGAGTAAAATCAATATCATGACTTTTTCTCCAGTTATATAATACATAATGAGAACTCACCTGACATCAGGATGTCCTTAGAAATGTCTATTTATATAATTATAAAATTACTGGGAACATTTACTAAGTATAATTAATTAAATAAAAAATAAATGGGACAGATTGGTGTTATTCACACGTCGTAATATCTATTATAAAGTAGAATAATTCCCCTACCCTGAGGAATTAGATGCTAACCGTGCTATAGCACCAAGAACACGTGACAGGCTACACCTGGTTACCCTGCTAGCCTTAGTGTCCGTCCCTTTCAGCCCCTGTACCCCTCAGAAGGACAATATTGGGACTCCAAAAGCTATAAATAAAGAGCTCCTTCGAGGATATTGATGGGCAGATACCCAGTTATATTTATATCCAGACACCATGCCAAGGTAATCAAGTACTTATAAGAGATAAGTAAGTGATTTATGGCTACGTCTGATCAATAATATCCATCCTCAAACTTTTTTTTATCAATTAAAACTGCTGAAAAACCTTATAACCCCAGTATACAGTTTTAACCCATCAGTGCATGTCTCAAACAGATAGCCAAAGGATTTAATAATATACCAGTGAGTTTTATTATCCTTTCTCTGTCGTGGCAGCTTGGCTACAAGGCCCTGCCACTCCACTGTGTATTTTATATACATATTATTTTTGGGTAAAATATCCTTTAAACCAAATAGCCCAAAGTAACCAGGACTACGTGTTTCCATACTGAAATCCCTGAAGAGAGGTGTTAAAGATACCCAATATAATTGTGGCCCCTCTATAAAAATATTTAATAATCAATTTATCAATATTGATTTAAAACAATAAACCATAACCAAACCACTTAACCTTGCAATAAGCTTAATCCAAATATTTTACCTATTTTTGCTGCATTTATTAAATGATATATTTATTATTTATTCTATCACCTCTGGTAGCTAAAGGATAGCAAGGGTCTTGGCATCCGGGAGGCTGACACCCAGGTACCATGTAAGCATGCTACAACCTACAAGGGAAAATTCTACATATGTATTAAATGTTCCTGTGGATAGTAGATACTCTAAAAATAAATAAAATTATATAAAAATCCCCAAATAACCTTTATACATATTTTTTTATTATTATCATTAAAAATACCAAAAATTTCGAAAATAAGATAACTACTATTTGTGAAAATATATTAAAATACTTGAGTATACAATTATGAGAACTTTAAGGCACCAATACTTCAGTGACATACTAAGAAAACTAATGATGTAAAAATATTCCATGAATTCTCATAACTTATAGTTTTAAGTAATTATTTTTAGTAAATCAACTGAATTTCGAAAATAAGGAGTAAAATTAGTATCACAATTTTACTCCAATCATTTAATGCATAATGAGAACCCACCTGACATCAGATTACCCGTAGGAATATCTATTAAAAGAATTATTAAAATACTGGGAACATTTAATAAGGATAATTAATTAATAATGCATAATATGGACAGATTAGTGTTATTCACACGTCCAAAACATCAATTAAAAGGTAGAATAATTCCTATAACCTGTGGAATTAGATATTACCCGTGCTATGGCACATGGGAAATGTGAAAGGCTACCACTGGTTACCCTGCTAGTCTTAGTTTCCGTCCCTTTGAGCCCTTGCATCCCTCAGAAGGACAATATTGGGACTCAAAGAGCTATAAATAAGGAGCTCTTTTGAGGATATTTATACCCAGAGACCAAGTTACATTTACATCCAGACACCATGCCAAGGTAATCAAATACTTATAAGAGATAAGTAAGTTATTTATGGCTTTAGTCTGATTAATAATATCCATCCCCAACCCTTTTTATCAATTTAGACTGCTGAACAACCTTTTAACCCCAGTAAAAGGTTTAACCCATCAGTGCACGTCCCAAAAAGGTACCCAAACAATTAAATAAAATAACAGTGAGTCTTATTATCCTTTTTCAGTTGTGGAAGCTTGGTCAAAAAGCCCTGCCACTCCACCATTAATTTTATATAAATATTATCTTTGGGAAATATATCCTTTAAGAATATACATTGAAGGTTCCAAAGTAACCAGTTCTACGTATTTTCAAAATGAATTCCCTGAAGAGAGGTGTTAAAGATCCTCAATATTATTGAGGCCCCTCTATTAATTTATTTAATAATCAATTTATTAATTTTGATTTATAAATTTAAACTATAAACAAAACAATCCACCTTGCAATAAGCTTTATCCAAATATTTTACGGATTTTTGCTGCATTTATTTAATAATATATCTATTATTTATTCTATCATCTCTGGTAGCTAAATGAAAACCAAGGTTCTTGGCATCCAGGAGGCTGAAATCCAGTTTGTGATGGAAATTGTGGATTTAGAGTCATTGCTAAATCACTTGGTATGATCAGCATGGATGGTTTAAAATAAAAAAAAGAAACACTTGAGAAATTGTGGAAAAATATAACCTGTATTCCTAAGATACTTGGGGGGAGTAAATATGTTGAAAAGATAGAAAAAATACTTGATGTTAATGAAATCAATGAACATATTCCATCTTCAAAATTCCTTTCAAAGTTAGATATGGTTCAAATAATAGCTAATACTTTGGATGACCATTACGTATAATTTCATTGAATTCATTTTGTACTTCTAATCCTATTAAAATGGGTGTTAAAGAAGCATCAGACCCAATACTCATTACATCTGTTAGTGATAACCATTTGGTCCAGCTTGTACTTAAGGGAGATGTGATTCCAATCCCTCCTGTATTTTCTAAACCACGTTCCATGATTTCTAAGAAATCCTCTGGTTGGTTTGATCACCTCAAAGATCAACTTGTTGTACTCTAACTTATAGATTAATTTCATCATTTGGGTTTGGGTTCTGATGCTGATCTTTTGATTCTATTAATATAAAGTGTTATCACATTTTGAACATCATTACATTGAATTTTTGAGTGAAAATAATTATGATGAGTGTTTTGAATGAGAGTTTATTGGCAATCATTTCAACTTGTTTTGGGCTGATCCCATCATAAGGATTATTTTTCCTTCTTGTGATTGGATCAGCTTAACAAAATTTGATTTTTTTTGTGGTGCTTTTACTATAGCACTAGTCAAGTTGAACTTGTATTTTTTGGTGTTTTTACTTTAGGGCTAGTCAAGTTGGACTTATGTTTGTTTGTTTTTACTATAGGGCTATTTAAGTTGGACTTGTATTCTTTGGTTTTTTGATTTTACTTTAGGGCTAGTCAAGTTGAACTCGTATTTTTTGGCACTAATACTTTAGGGCTTCTTCATAGACTTGCTCATTGTTTATCTGTTTTTTGGTTGTCTTCAGTTATTTTTTTAGCATTTTTTATCTTTTTTTTACTTTTTTTATTCTTTATTTTATTTTATTGTTTTTTTTTTTTTTGACCAAAAAATAACATTTTTTGATTTTTTGGTTGATTTCTGTTTTTTTTCTGAATTTTTATTTAGTTTATTTTAGTTTTTTAGTTTTTTATTTTTTATTTTTTATTTTTTATTTTTTATTTTTATTTTTTTATTTTTGGCCCTGCAAGCAATCCAAGAACTATCCCAAAATTGCCCCTGTAGCCAATGCTGTCAAGCCCCATTCTTTTGCTGTCTCTGTATGTTTCCCAAATATTCTCCTCCCATCCAAATACTAAAATTGGGGTGAGGATCAAGAAGGGCTTCAATTCATTGTATAAAATTTTGAGGGTTGCAAGCCCTCCCCCCATCTTGTTCCCTCCCATGCAATTAATTTGCTTGAGGTGAGGATCAATAAGGGATTCAATTCATTGTATGAAATTTTGAGCCTTTAAAGCCCAATTTTTTACACATCTCTGTATGTTTGTCAAATCATTTCCTCCAATCTTTTTCCCTCCCATCCAAATGCTTCAATTGGGGTTAGGATCAAGAAAGGATTCAATTCATTGGCAACACTTTGAGCATCTCTTTATTTTTTTCAAATCATTTACTCCAATCTTGTTCCCTCCCATCCAAGTGCTTCAATTGGAGTGAGGACCAAGAAAGTATTCAATTAAGTGGTAACACTTTGAGGGTGGTTGGAGTGTTAGAATCCAAAATTTTGTTTAACAATATGGGATTTGAACACATGACCTGAACATCCATGAGTGATGCCTTAACCGCTAAGCTAAGTTTGCCATTGCCAGATGTACCATTGGGCCTGTCCACTCACTTATCAAAGGTCTTATTGTTCATCCTCATGAACCATTTCACCATTAATATCCTCTTGGATACTTATTGAATTATCATTCCTCACTCAAGACCAATTCAAGACTAGTCCTTGAGTCTTACCTCCACAATCCTTCTTGGAATTTGGGTCCTACTTTGATCCAAGTGCAATCCCATCAAAAAAAACAAAGTATTGACCTTGATACTCCTCCTCACCGCAAATCATTTTCAGCAGCAGCAGAGGAGGAGCAGGAGGAGGCCTCCTGCAATCAATCAATCACTTGCCGGAGGCATTAGAGGAGGGGAAGGCTTCAATCAATAAATTGCTTGATCAATTGCTGGTGTTTGAAGCGGAGGAGGAGGAGGAGGCCGCGGCCAGCAATCAATCAATTGCTCAATTTATTGCCGGAAGCAGCAGAGGAGGAGCAGGAGGAGGCAACCAGAAATCAATTGATCAATTGCCATTGGCAGCAGATGAGGAGGAGGCCAGGATCAATTGCCAGTTGCGGCAGAGGAGGAGGAGCAGGAGGCCATCCGCTGCAATCAATCAATCACCGGCAGCGGCAGAGGAGGATGAGGAGAAGGCTGCCGCCCTCAATTGATTTCCTGAAGCGGCAGAGGAGGAGAAAGCCAGGATTTATCAAATGCGGGCACCAGCAGAGGAGGAGAAGGAGGAGGCTTCTGGCGGCAGCAGAGGAGGAGCAGTAGGAGGTTGCTGGCAATCAATTGATTGCCTGTGGCAACAGAGGAGGAGGAGGAGGAGGCCACTGCCTGAAATTAATTGATTGATTCCCGGCAGCGGCAGAGGAGGAGCAGGAGGAGTCCGCCGGCAATCACTCAATCAATTTCTGGTGGAGGCAGAGGAGGAGGAGGAGGAGGCTGCCAGGGATCAATTGATTGGTTGCTGGCGGGGGCAGAGGAGGAGAAAGCTGCCGCCCACAACTGATCAATCAATCGCCGTCAGGGGCAGAGGAGGAGCAGGAGGAAGCCTCCGGCAATCAATAAATCAATTTCTGGGGGCGGAAGAGGGGGAGGAGGAGGAGGAGACCGCCTGCGGAGGCAGAGGAGGAGGAGGAGGGGGGGGAGGAGGAGGGGGGGGAGGAGGAGGGGGGAAAGGAGGAGGGGGGGGAGGAGGGGGGGGGGGTGGAGGAGGGGGGGGGGGGGAGGAGGGGGGGGGGTGGAGGAGGGGGGGGGGGGGAGGAGGGGGGGGGAGGGGGGGGGGGGGAGGAGGGGGGGGGGAGCTTACCTGGACAATTGAGCAAGGAGGTGTGTGGAGACCTAGAGGGTTAATGATCAAAGTATCAGCAACCAATGAGGGGAAGAAGAGGAGAAGGACGGGGGGGCTTACCAGGGGTGCATACCAAAGGAGCAGGGGAGGTGGTGGGTGAGGTTTTTGTGATGGGTGAGGTGGAGTTTATGGGTGAGGTGGAGGCAGTGGGTGAGGATTTTTGGTGAGGAGGAGGAAGAAGTGGACCGGTAGTTAAATGTTCAGTCAGCTTTATTGTGTTTCCAACTTGCTGCGGGGAATTTTCATTGGAAATGTTGAGAAGGATGGTGATGTGGGGTGGGGTGATGAGATGATGATAAGATTTGTGTGAAGCAATGGATATTTGAAGCAATAGAGATGTGAAGCAATGGAGATGTGAAGCAATGGAGATGTTAAGCAATGGAGATGTGAAGCAATGGAGATGAGATGTGTGTGATGTGATGGAGATGGGATTGGTATGGATTTGCTGAGGTGGAGGTGTGGATGGGTGTTTTGCATGGGATGGATGGTGGATTGATTATGGTGCATAAATGGCAGGTTTGATGTTTGAAATCCACCATTTTCATGAAACCTGCCATTTTGAAATACACCAGACAAGGGGTAGGTGTATTCCAGAAACCTGCCATTAAAAATGGTGTGTTTGGTCAAAAAAATGGCAGGTTTCTAATGGCGGTTTTGCTAACTTTTATAAACCCTATTTTGGGGAATTCAAAGGAAAAGAAAGTTTCTAAATATTCCAGGAAATTCAATTAGAATTTTTCAAGACGTTTAGTACTTCATTTTCCAGCCAGAAAATAGGATTGACATCAAAAATAATACATTCCTTTGAATTTTTCTTTCCTTATCTTTCCAAAGAATTTTCAAAATGATGAGCTGAAAATCTTTTAGTGGGCATTGAACAGGGCACAAAATGGTTATTTTAGGACTTTTTTTAGCTTTTCTTTTCTCAAAAAATTGATAATTGAAAACACAAAAGTGCTGTTTGCTTCTTTAAATAAATGATTCAATTATCAATAAAAAAGAAATGAAAATCAAGCAAAAAAACAAACAGATAATTCAATGGAGATCAATTTTTACTACTTTATTTCTTCAATGTGTATAATTTTTAGGAGGAAAAAAATTCTTCAAACCAAGTACCAAGTTATTATGAATCAAATCTTCCAGTTTTTTTATTCCTTGCTATAAAAAGTCTTCCAAAGGGGATCTAATTTGGAATCTGGCCAAATTTCAGAATTAAAGTGGAAAGTAACTATGTGTTGAATATCTTCCAAAATCATTAAACATATGCAATATTTTTGAGAATTGGTAGTTGGAGGGGAATTGGGACGCAAATAAGTTGATGGAATCAACTTGAGGAAAAGTAACACGGGCCTTTTGTATGTATCTGCCAGCAGGAAATCATGGCAAGGGAATTTCATCCAGTAGCTTTGAGGGGCAGGTCCAGAATTCTGGTTGAGATGTTTCCTTCCTTTGTGAAAACATTCATCCCAGACTTGATATATGAAATCTTCATCCTTGAAGAGAGAGTTTTATTCCATTTCATTAATCATTCCCTGAAATATTGAACTCCAATCTTCAGATTTATGGCTCAAATTAACTTCTACTAATCTAAACCCACAGTTTTTATTATCCATCACATCTTGAACTGGTGAAATTTTTGGTATGGCTATCTTGGGGAAATGAAATTTTTGTGTGGATACCAAGGAAAAAAATTATGATTATTATTTAAGATGAAATAAAAAAAAAATTCATACTTACTTTATCAATATTCAACACTTGAAAATTTGCAGAAGATGAAAAAGAAAATTTTTTAAACTTGAATAACATCCCAAAAAACAAGGAAAGCTTGATAAATGAACCATAAAGCAAGATTATTTCAAAAACTTATTCACCTTTTCATTTTCAGAGGCTGTAGCTGTGGGAGAAAAGATTGGATTCCCTGGAGGCCTACAAGCATCTGAATCTTCATCTGGTTTTTTTTCTTCTCTTTATCCTTTTCAAAGTCTCAGGACTCAAATTATGGGAAACAGTCTGCTTATTGATGATGGTTCCTGACCTCTGATTGACAAGGAAAAATGTGAAAATTTATGGAAACTGGAAAAACAAGACTGATCCCCCCCTCAAAAAAAACTGTCTTGAGGATATAAAATTATTCAAGTTCTGGGAGCTCATCTCCACTTAATTCTTCTTCTTTTATAAATTCATCCTGCTCAGAATGAAATTTGAGCCTAATTAAAAAAGAGAAAAAAGAAAAAAAACACCTCTTCCTCTGATTCCTGTTTCTCTTTTGCCTTGGAATTTTCATGCTCTTCCTTTCATTTCCTTTTACTCAGAGTCTTAAATTAGATAAAACCAATTTTCAACCAAATTCTGTTAAAATAAATCCAAAAGAAAGAGATAAAAAAACCAGAAAAAGAAAAAAACTAAAAATAGCTTTACCAAATGGGTGATTACTTATTCTTCCTCTGCTCTTAGGTCCTTCAACATATTCAAACCCAGGTTTTTCCCTCCTAGAAGGATGCTGAGAAAATCTTTTGATTTTGTTGGGGGCTCCTTTGGATCTTCCAAAAATTTTCCTTTCTTGCTTTGATAGGGGTACTTGAATGGGATTCAGTTCATACTTCCCTTGGAACAGTTTCATCCTTTCTCCAAGCTAAAAATGTTGTTCTCCTGGGCCCAATTTAAGAAATTCTTCAAGAGTTCATTCTGAAACATTTTTATGTTGTTTAATTGGGAAGGTGATTCTTGGATGATTGAGCTTTTCGGCATGATTCATTCTCAGAAAGCTATGAATAATTCTTAAATAAAAGAAAAAACTTCAGAAATCAATGCTAGAATTATTTTTTCTTCAAAAAAAGAAAACATACTACAATAGGAGGTTTGAAATGCCACTGGGGATGAAAATAATTAAGAAAAAATTGTTGCTTCTTGATATTTGCCTTCTTCACCTGGTTTACCCAAGTAACTCCCATGAAAGAAGAATAATGAAAATCAAAAAAGGTGGTTGATTTTTCTGCTGATATGTGAAAGGAATGCACAATTTTGAGAGCATAGGGGCTGATTTTTCCCAAGAGTTGTTAAATACAATATGGAAGACCAATGAAATCCTTGAAGTATTTCTGAGAGGTTTCAATGGCAGTTTCATGGACTTCAACTGAAATTGAATGATAATTTTGGTGAGATACATCAGAAAAGGACCCAGAAGAAGTTTTGATAAATCTTTTCACATTAGAGTGAAGGCCTTCTAATCTAGATGGGCTTGTATTTCCAAAGTGCAAGTGCTTTTTTGCAGCATATGAAACAAACTTTCTTTTGATAGGAAGCCAGTTTTCAAGAAGGTATTCAGAAGTTTGAGGATTCCAGATTAGAGTGATTTTAGTAAATCTTTCTTGATATGATTCTTCATATTTGGATTTGACCAGAGTATTCCAGTTTTTTCTGAATATCATCCATTCTTCTTCAGATTTAAAGTGTTTTCTACAATTTTTTTGAATATTTTTGAAGATATTCCTGAAAAAGAGTACATGATGAGAGTTGGGAAATACAGTTTCACAGGAATTAATCAGGGCTTGCTCCTTTTCAGTCACAATGACTTTGCCTTCCTCATGTTCTAATGATTCATGAAGTTGATTGAGATTCAATTGATAATCTTCCTTTTTCTTGTCTTGGGAGAGGAAGCAGAAGCCAACATAGAACGTTCTAGAACAATTGTTGAACCCAACAATTTGAAGAAGAGGCATGGAAAATGTTTTGGTTTTATTGGTACAGTCCATCATTAATAGTGATTGAAAGAGTTTGATTAATTTTTTAGATTATGGGTGAGAAATGAATAAAGAACTAATTTGACCATTTTTATTATTGATTTGATATTTAAAAGAAGAGTTTATTAATTCCATTATTCCCTCTTCTATGTTTTATTTTCCTTCCAGTTATTCTTTTGTAATTTTTGATCTTTTTTAATATATTTTAATAATGT
Organism: Puccinia polysora; assembly: GCA_025617555.3. Taxonomy (NCBI): domain Eukaryota; kingdom Fungi; phylum Basidiomycota; class Pucciniomycetes; order Pucciniales; family Pucciniaceae; genus Puccinia; species Puccinia polysora. Next base: position 16,158,540 of record CM062614.1, read on the forward strand.
TTTTGTGAACTGGAGAATTAGAGGACTGCATTAAGGAATTGAGGATTTTGAGGGGAGGAACCCCAGCTTTGGTTAAAGATTTGACAATAACCTCTTGAACCCCCTGAATCCTTCTATGAACAGGATGGGTGGATTGATCTGTTGATGGTGGATTATTGTTATCAGGGAATTGGATTTTTATTTCCCAAAGACCAAGCTTCTTGTGAAAGCTTCCAGAGAATGGGGAAGGAAATTTTTTTTTCTAGTTTTTGAATGTCTTTTGCTATCCAAATTGGGTTTATATTCCTCAGATCTGTCACATTGGAAAATATGTCTTTTCTCCTTAAGATTGGAGACTTTGGTGGAAATGGAATATTCATGGGAATTAGCCCACTCTTGAACAGCATTCAAAAGTTCCGCCCTTGAATTCTATGATAATTCAAGAGGAGGAGCAAAAGGGGTGGAATTATAGTGGTAATCTAAATCAGTTGGAGCAGCAGATGCAGATAGTGGAGATGAAGAAGAAGAAGCAGAGGCAGATAGTAAAAGTGGGTTGAGTTGTTGTTGAGAAATTTTCTGTTTGGAATTTTGATTTTGAGATGATTTTTTTTGATCAAGAATTTGGAACTTTGAATAGCGTATATTTAGGAGAAAGATTAAGAATTTGAGATAAAAGAAGGTTTTATAGACTTGAGGTTTGAGTTAAAAACTTTTTTTTGGTTAGTTTTTGATTTGGATTGATCTGTTAATGATAAAAAGAAATTGCATAAAAATTGAGAAGATTGTGTTGAGGAGTGGTTTTATTTATTTATTTATTTATTCAATTTTTGGATTCAGGGGTTTTTATTTAGTGGGTGTGGAGTTTTGAATTGGATTGGATAAGTTGTGTTGATTATTGGTGCATGATTGGTTGATTTGTTTTGAGTTGTGATGTTTGGTGATGGTGGTGATGATTGGTGTGGTGGGGAGTGGATTATGGATTTTGACAGGTGATGTTATGTTTGAGGAGAGGATTGGACCACCCCAAGAGGTGAGGAGGAGGCAGGAAATCATTCAAAATCCTATTGAATGTAAAATTATTCATCTGCCCAATGTCAGCCTCCTAATTCCAGGAACCTTGCAGTCCTTTAGCTACAGAGAGTGATGCATTATTGGAATAAAAATATTTGAAGAAATAAACACATAAAATCTGAAGAATAATAAATATTATGAGAGCTGGTGCAAGGTTTGGATTGTTTAGGTTGAAATGTTTTCCAATATGTTTAAGAGGGGCCATGGCTTATAAAAATTGGGGATCTTTACAGTTGACAAAGCTCTCTTCAGGGGCTCACTTTGGACAGTATAAAATCCTGGACAATGTTTTCCTCAAGAATTTCTTCAAAATGGGTGACATCCAAAGGAATGAAGGTATGGCTGGGCTTGATAGCACTTAGAACTAGGCAGGGAGAAAATATCTTTGAGGTAATTTTATCACAAGGGTACTGCAGGAATTAAAGGTTGAAAGGGTCTCAGATCAAATGTCACTTGATCATGGATGGGAATGGGTTCTACATTTATATCAAAAGTTACTGGGGTTAAAACATCCAAAAAGGTACTGCAAATATACCTTTTTTTCAGCATCCTGGATGCCAAGATCCTTTCTATCCTTTAGCTACCAGAGGTGATAGAATAATAATGAATATATTAATCAATTAATACAGCAAAAATCCATAAAATATCTGAATAAAGCTTATTGCAAGGTTGATTGGTTTGGATATTGTTTATTTTTAGAATTCAATATGAATATTTTAATAGAGGGTCCACAATTATATTGGGGATCTTCAACACCTCTCTTCAGGGAATTTGGTATGAAAACACGTAGGCCCGGTTACTTTGGAACCTTTAAATTATATTCTTAAAGGATATATTGCCCAAAGATAATATGTATATAAGATACACGGTGGAGTGGCAGGGCTTTGTAATCAAGCTTCCACAACAGAGCAAGGATAATAAAACTCACTGGTATATTATTAAATCCTTTGGGTACCTGTTTGGGACATGCGCTGATGGTTTAAACCTGTATACTCGGGTTATAAGGTTGTTCAGAAGTTTAAATTGATAAAAAGGGTTGGGGATGGATATTATTAATCAGATTAAAGCCATAAATCACTTACTTATTTCTTACAAGTATTTAATTATCTTGGCACTGTATCTGCATGTAAATATAACTGGGTATCTGGGTATCAATATCCTCAAAATAGCTCTTTATTTATAGCTTTTTGCGTCCCAATATTGTCCTTCTGGGGGTACAGGGGCTCAAAGTGACGGACACTGAGGCTATCAGGGTAACCAGTGGTAGCCTTTAACTTGTTTATGGTGCTGTAGCACGGGTAGCATCTAGTTACACAGGGTATGGGAATTATCCTACTTTAAAATTGATTTTTGGACGTATGAATAAAACTAATCTGTCCTTTTTATTTAATATTTAATTAATTATCCTTAGTAAATTTTCCCATTAGGTTAATAATTATTCTAATAGAAATTTCTTCCAATAGTCTGATGTCAGGTGAGTTCTCATTATGTATTAAATAATTGGAGTAAAGTCATGATATTGATTTTACTCCTCATTTTCAAATTTCAGTTGATTTACTAGAATAATTACTTAAAAATATAATTCATGGGTATTCATGTAATATTTTTACTGTGTTAGTTTTCTTAGTATGTTAAAAAAATATTGATTTCTAGAAATTTTCATAATAGTATATTAAAGCATTTTAATATATTTTTAGGAGTAGTCATTATCTTATTTTCGAAATTTTTGGTACTTTGAATTATTTTTAATAAAAAATAGGTATAAAGTTTATTTAGGTATTTTTATATAATTTTATGGATTTTTAGACTATCTACTATGCACAGGAACATTTATTACATATGTTGAATGTTCCTGTGTAGGTTGTGCCATGTTTACGCGGTACCTAGGTTTCTCAGGCCGCCTGTCACTTTTTCAACCTGTAGTCCCGCGGCTGCGTACTTGTTAGAGGCCCAGGGCTGCGTACATGGCTTTGACAGGGTGACAGTCCTGTAGCTCAGCTGCGCGCGGGTGTATTGGCTGCTGCGGCTGCGTGTGGGAATTGTGACAGAACACATTTCTGTCTGTAAATCCTAAAATATACACAACACCTCAATTCTGACTGAATTTTAGGTGGGAAACCTATACGTGACAATACATGTGAAATATTTAATTGGCCAAAAAGTACAATAGTGGTCCCATGGTATTTTGCTCTTTCCTTTCTTAATTATTTAAAATTATAAGGAGTTGTATTTCAAGGGTGGCGTCAGTGAGTGACCCTACTTAATTTTGGGTGGAAAATCCATTTTTGAAATAATATTTATGGTTTTCCTACTCCTTCTTAGGTTAATTTTATTATTATTATTTTTATGTTATTTCTTTTGCTTTTGCAGCTTGCTCTGCAATAGTAGCAAGCTCACATTCCCCCACTCCAAGATATGGCCATATCTGAAAAAAAAATCTGGAGCATTTTGGGACAAAAAATTAATTCCTTGTGTGTTTCAGTTCCTTTTGCTGGCTTTGTAGTTTTTAAGATGTATTGGTCCATTAGGTATGGTATTCTCTTGTAACCATTCATCTTTGTCTGCAGATTCTCCTTTGTATCTTACTATGTATAGTCTAACATCTTTTCCTTGCACTCTCTCTTTCTTGTCTCTCAATATCCTGCTGACTTTCCCTTTTTCTTTCACAAGGTCAGGTTCTATTGGGATCATTGCTGGAGGGAGATTTCTGCCTTCTCTTGTTTGAAATTGTTTTACTAGGCTAACAGGAAATACTGGCTGTTTTCTTGATAATTCTTCACTCAAGATTACTTCTACAGAATTTTTACCATGCATCTTTTTGATAAAAAATGGTCCAACAAAGGCTTGTTTTGGCTTTCTGTTACCTTTTAAATTGTTGAAGTTGGCAGTGGATATCAAGATCTGATCTCCTATTTCAAATTCAGGTTATCTGTGTGATCTTTGGTATGTTTTGCGGTTCATAAAGATTTTATGATGTTGTTTTTGTGACAACCTTTATCATTTTTTTCTCTAATTTTTCTGTTTTATAATTTGATTTTGTATTTTTTTATTCAATTTTTAGAGGTTTCAAATTATCCTCTATTCATCATTCACATTATTACATATTTATAGTTCATGCATACTAGTTTTAGCTGTTGTGAGCTGTACCTTGTTGTCAGGTGTTGTAATTGGCTGCTTGACGCACACAGGCTCAACAACTGCAGGTGTGACTGTGAGCCTTTCATGCAGGAAGTGGATAAGTGTATATTGCATACAGGTTTCTTGTCAGTTTTCAAATGTTTTGGTACTTATTTGTTGATAACACCTGAACTTCAAATAACACTTAAGTTTGGACTAAATTTTAGGCTTGAAACCTTAAAGTGAAAATACAAGGGAAAGAACAAAATGGCCAAGAAATTACTTGTAGTGGTGTTATGGTTTTGGGTCACTTTCTTATTAAATTATCTAAAAATATAAGGAGCTAGAATTCCATAATGGGTCAGTCAGTGACCCTACTTTATTTGAGGTGAGGAACCCAAATCTGTAAAAATATTTTGTGATTGCTCACTCCTTCTGGTATTTTAAAATTTCTTTGTTTTTTATTATACTTTTGAAGGTTTCTCTGTACAATTATCAGGCTGACAGAAGAGCCCAACAATGCAAACCTGCGCCAAAAAGGGTTCTGAACATGGTGATTTGAGCTTAGGTATTTGAGGGCTAAAAGAAGGTCAAAAAAATATGAAAAAAAAAGATATTTTTGTTTCATGCAAAGTGCAGTTGAAAACTATAAACTCAGATTTTCCATAAAAAGATTAAAAATAGTATCAGAAATGGCTTCAGAACGCACCCCAAAACAGACACCTCCTGTTATTGTTTTTGAGGTTAAAGCAGCTAACATGATGTATAACCACAGTACTCAGGCTATGAAGTCAAACCTAGACCATTAATAACAAACAAACCTGGAAGCCACAAGCATCTGTAGCCTAGTTGTTAAAGGCAGAACTCTAGCATTTGTCTCAGTCTATCTGATGTTTTAGGTTTGACTCCCACCAGACACATCTTCATTTTCATAATCTCAACAATTTTTGTAGATGCATCAATTCTTTTTAGTTAAAAAATAGATGCTAAAAATACCCAAAAGAATTTTTTCTTCCCTTTTCAACAACCACTGAATGATTGGCAGCTCCAAATTTTGAAAATTCTTTGGAAAGATAAGGGAGGGGAATGAAAAGAATGTCTTATTTTTTATTTTAATCCAATTTTCTGGCTGGAAGATGAAGTACTAAAAGTCTAAAAAATTACAATTAAACTCTCTAGAATAATTGGAAACTTTCTTTCCCTTCAAATTCTCCAACATAATATTAAAAATTCAATTAAAATGTGAAACAATTTGAGATGTAAAGCTTTTTTTTCAAATTTTTGAGCTCAATTTTGAAGGCCTATAAAATGGCCAAAATGTCTCATCTTTCTTTTACAGGGATTTGAGATTCCTTTCTAGACCCTTATATTGTTTTTTTATCTCCACAGGAAATCACATGAAATCAAGGATTACCATGTGGGACATGGATGTTGGGGGATGTTGTATCAACATTGTGATGGCGTTGTGGTAGACCAAACCTGTCCTATAGCCATCAGACCCACTTTTATAGAATAAAAACTGATCAAACCCTCAAATTAACTTCAGAAACTGATTGTAAATCAAAAATAACCTATAGTCACTCAGCCAAAGTACCCCTCTATCCCTCATAGATTAGAAGATATAGCCCAAGAAACCTTCAACTGTGGCAAACTCATACCCAACCAGGTGTCAAAGCTCTGTGGAAGGAATAGGGACATACCTTTTAAATCCTTGGGTGCATACCAGTGAAAGCTTACCCTCAACACCAGGACCATACACCAACCCTGTCACCTCAGCCTGAATACAGCAATACAGATACAGGAGGCAGTGAAGCTTGTTCAGATCCCATCACCTCACCCAGAATGCAAGCAAATATACATACTGGAGTCTGTACAGAAGCATACAGTAACAGTACAGGAAGGAGGAATTGAAAGAAGTCTCAAACAAAACCCAATAAACAAGCAAATATACATAAAGAAAGCTGTACAGAAGTATACAGGAGCAGTTCAGGCAGGAGGGAGTGAAACCAGTCTCAACCAGAACCAAAAAAACTACCAGAACCAAACAACCTCAGCACCACAAAGAAATTTATGTAATCAGAAGCATGTGATACCAAACAACACACCAGCACCCAGGACCACAGGGCTACCCAGAAATATATGCAGGAAGCCAGAACCATGTAGTACCAAACACCCCAGCACCACACAGCAATTTATGTAGTCAGAAGAATGTGATATCAAACAACCTACCAGTACAAGTTCACCCTAGGCCTACCCAGCAATATATGCATGCATTTAAGACCATGCAGAACACACAAACCACCAGTAAAGCACAGAAATAAATGAAGTTAGAATCAAGCAGCACCAAACAAACCATCAGTTATTGCACAGCAACATATTTAGGTAGAATCAAGTAGCACCAAGCCAACCATCAGTACTGCCCAGGAATATATTTTATCTGCACTACACAGCAGGTTATGCAGGGATGTGCATGCATGAAACCCCTTTAAAAGGTTTTTCCAACAAGCAGAAATGCCTCATGTAACTGTGCAAGCTATTTCCAACCAGCGGAAGTTTCTCATGTAACTGTATCTCACTGTTCCTCACCCAAAAAGGGAGAACCCTCAGGGGCAGCCTTGAGAACCCCTGGGGGAAGGAATTTTATATTTAAGGAGTGTCTCTCTGCCCTATCCAAGTTTAATCATCAGGCCACATGGCCCATCATCATCCCCCAGGCACCCAGCCTGGGTTTTTCACCCCTTATAAAAGATATTTAACCCTTATAAAGGATATCAAACATTACCAACAATGATCAACCCTTATATTTATCAAAAAACCACCTTTAACATCAAAATTATTATCCATTATTAACAAATAAAACAAGAAAAAATATATAATGGATAAGACTCAATACAGGATTCTTCCCTGAATCAGCTTTTATAGCCACAGTCAACCATCTGCTCAACCATTTTTTCCTTATCACCTTTGAATACATTGATCCTAGGTCTGATAGAGACTACTGTAGTAGCAGCTCTATCTGAAAATCAGCCACAAATCTCTTTTCTTTTATTTTTGTGAGACTACTATAGTAATTAGAGGGGCAGGCAATTCAAAACCATACTTAGTATTCCTCTATCATATCAATATCTGTAGTACCAAATTCCCCCTCAAGTGACTGCCAGCAACTATTTGCTACTTGATTTATATAATTCCACAGGAGTCTCTACAGCGTGGAATCAAGGCGCAGGGGCATGAAAAATCTAATACCCTTTTTTTTTTTTGTACAAAGAAATTTATATTAAATCAGAAATAAAAATTTTTATTCAAATAAATCAATATCTTCTTTTACCATTATTAGTATTTGAATTGATTAAGACTATCACATTATTCATGCTTTCCCCATGAAATAGGTATATCTAGTTTTTTAATTGATGAAGCTTTGTTTGTGATATTGAAAAAAATTTCATTTCCCCTCATGAAATAGATATAATTACAATTTTTTTTCTTTTTTTTCTGGTAGAAAGTTATTGAGATTCCATGAAAAATATTGAATTTTCTTCAAAGAAGTATTTTTTTTAATATTTTTTAGAGTGTTTGTGTACTTGATGATTTTTTTTTAAAATTTTCATATGTTTAGTTTGGTACAAAGGTATTTCAACCCCACCAGTAATATTTCATTTTTTGAAAAGAAAATAAATTTTTGTCATTTTTCTTATTCTTCTCATACTTCATAAAGTTTTTTAAAAAAATATGATCTCAGATTTGATTTAATTGCACAAAAAATTATATTTATTTTACTTTTAAATTTCACATTAACTCAAGTGATTTCCATCATTGAAATATCCTAAGAATCCCACCCTGGACCAATCCCACAGGGGGTATAGAGGCTCTAATTAAACCCCCCAACGCCTCAATTAATTTTTACAGAACTTTGAATCCCCAAAAAAATTTCAAAGGTGTGTTCCTTTACCTCAGGCACTCCTGTAAACCTTAAAATGTTGTTCCAAACCTTTAATTTCCAAAATCACACCTTTTTTTATTGGCCAACTTTTCAAGGTTTACATGCCTTCCTGGGGTGGGAAACCGCACCATAAGGTACAACAATAGTAAATAAATCACATTAATAACTCCAATGATGCATTTTTGACTGATTTTAGCAAAAAAAAAAATATTAAAATGATGACCTTTTTTTAAAAAAAGGCATCATGTCAGCAACTTTGAAGGCTTGAATTTAGCCTGGGATATTTTCCATTTTTATAAAAAAAATTCAATTTGCATCACTTTCATAACAAAATTGAATAAAAATCAAAAATTTATCATAACTACCCGAGAAATTGGTTTTTATGATAAGAAAACCATTGAGATTTTCAATAAAAAAATCAAATTTTCATCATTTTTATGAAAAAATTAAACTCAAATCAAAAATTGATCAAAATTATTTTAAAAATCACTTTTTCTGATTAAAAAACAATTTATAAATTTCATAAAAAAATTGAATTCACATCAATAATTGGACAATAATACCTCTAACTTCAACTTTTCTGATTAAAAAAATTCAAAATTTTTATGAAAAAATGAAATCTTAAATCCAAAACTGATCAGTAGTACCTCAAAACTCACTTTTTTTGATAACTAAATAATCAATAATTATTTTTTGTATTATTCAACCAGAAATTGTTTTTTATATTTTCTTACAATAACGCCTAACCACCAAAGAACAACCAAAAAAATAAAGCTGCCTTCTAAAAAAATGAAGATTGTGATGCAAAAGGCTCCCTTAAAATTTCTCAAATTACTATAAAGGTTAACTAGATCCAGGAGGGATTAAATGGCCACTAAAAGCTTGCGGAAAATAAATATTACATATTAATAATTCTCCAGTAAAACAAGAATTCATCAATACCCAGGAACACTCCAATATTTTCAGGGTAAAATTGAATGGATTAATTTATTTACAATCAGAATACCAGTCCTTTCCATGAAAACATGGGGATTAATTTTTCATCATTCATGAAGCTAAAGGAAAAACTGGAATTTCATGGATTTCTAAATCCTTAAAGATGGATTGGCTGTAATAAAAACTGAGCATCTTTCTATATTTCCTGGTTACTGGTAGTTTAAATAGGTTCCTTCAAGAAAATTCCCAAAGACCAGCCAATACTGTATCACATTAAGTTGGTCATCAATATTCATTTTAATCATTAAGGATTTTGAATTGAATTTTTTATTATGATTTCCACTTTTGAAAATTTTGGAACCAAAAGGGTCATCACATAATCAGTCAGAAACATTTCCTTCAGAAAGAATTTCATTTAAATTTTCATTTAATTTCCCACATTTAATTCTCCTACACATCCAGATATATCTTCTAATTCAAATTTTTATCCATATTACAAGGGCTGCATCGGTTCTGTAGATGAAACATGATAAGAATTGAATTTCTTTTTTTATTAATAAAGAAACAGTGGTCTGAAGAACAAGAATTAGAATATTAAAAGAGGATTCAAGGAAACATAAATGAAGGAAACACAAGCAACATGGAATGATAAACAGAGAAAGAGACACATAGAGACCTTTGGACAGATGGCGCAGATTGGGAGGAGAGTTGTTGAAAGAGGAGACTAAGTTTGTGAGGTTGGAATAATTTGGAGATGAGATTGTTAGAGCCTTGAAAGGAGTGGTTTTTGTAGAGGTTGCAAGTCTTATCAGGCAGATGTTTGGCTGAGTGGGATTTAGTTGAGTGCAGAAATCAGGTGGAAGAGAACAATTCAATTGAGAGCAGAAGAGGAACAAGTTAGAAAGAAAAGTAGAAATCAAGGAAGGAACCAAGGATGAGAAGTAGAAGGAGATAGACCTTGAGGAGACTCCCCCCAAGACAAGAAAGATTAATCAGAGAATACAGAAGTGTTGTAGACAAGAAGTAAACATAGTTTATGGGGCTCCTGCAGGGCCCAGAGTGTTCAAGTGAGATTAACATAGTGGATTTTTTAACAGCCCTTGTGGCTGGTAAGGGGAGTGGCAGGAGGATGTTGGGAAACTTGGAGTTTGAAAAAATTCATTTTGAGGAGCTCTAGAGACTTTATGGAGGAGGCTTTGGTTAATTAGTTGGCCACCATAGCATTTTTAGATATCAGCCTAAGATTGAACTTGAGGAAGTTGAAATACTTGCAGAGGCCCTTAGTTTCAATTTCAATGTGTGGGACTTTGAGTGGTATCTAAAACAATCTTATTTTTCATCCAAGCCTTTTTGTTTATGTAGATAGTGTGTTTTACATCAGATAGTTGATAGATTTTGCCAATCAGGTGTGTGATCCATTTCAACTCTAAATAGCATTTTGAAAGGGCATTAAGCTTGGATTCCATAGATGAGTAATTTATGTTTTTTTGTCTGAAGGGTTTCCAAAGAGTAGGGCTGCTGTGGAGAAAGATGATGAACCCATTTTGAGATCTTTAGAGCACTGGATCATCTCCCCAGTTTGCATCATTAAAGCCAGTGATAAGTTCTTGGTTTCAGTTGAGTTTGAGATTGAGCTTGAAGTTTTTTGTAGTCTTAAGGTACTTCCACACCTTGCAGACTTCTCTCCAGTGGTTCATCCCAGGTTTTACGTTTAATTGAGCTAAACTAGAGACATCCAGAAAGATTTGAGGGCTTTTTTATTGCAAAAGATGTTTTAGGAGTCCAATGGAAGACCAATAGTTGATGTTCAGCTGTGTAAATTCAGCATGATCCTTGTCTGAGGCAGGTTATAGGTTCAAATTTTTAGTTAGAGGGGAGTGGATATCCTTGCACAAAGATAGTCCCAATTGTTGGGCTCTTGATCTGAGGAATAACAGATTGAGAGCAAAGAAGAAGGATTAGTTTCATAAGTAAAAAGAAATAAAAAAGTGTTGAGAAATGGACTGTTCCAATTCTTCCCGGAGACACTCTCAAGACTCAACTCCAGATCCCCGGGGGATCCTCCCCGGGGGTCCTGCTTCTTCTTGATCTTCTTGATCTCTCTCTCTGTCTATCTGGAGGCAGCAACGACAATCTCATCAACACGACTCGACTATCTCACTATCTCATCAATACACCTCGATCAACTCCTTTTCTGTTCTATTCTTTTATTCTTTCTTTTCTTCTTCTTTTTTTTCTTTCTTTTTCCTCATAATCAAGACTCGCCGCCTCAATAGCCGATCCATCATCTTGTGTCCTTCTTGCCTGGTAAGAGATCCATCCAAACTGTTCTTACCATTCATAAGCTCTGATCCTCTGTTTACTTCAGATACTCTTGCACCTCTTCTAGTCTCACCTCCGCTTCTCTTCTGCCGCTCATGTTGTCTTGACTCTGATCATAGCCCTAGCTGTTGGTATCCTCATTATTCATCTCATTGTCTTTCCTTGTCATGTCTGAATCAGTTGGTTTAATTCCTAACTTCCTGTCTCCAGCTTGCTGGTTTTTAGTTCTAAGAAATTCAATCTTGAAATTAACAATAATAAATGAGACGAGAATAAACAAGAAAACAGATCTTACCTGAGGAATAACAGATTGAGAGCAAAGAAGAAGGATGAGGAAAGATCTTCTTCTTTGCTCGGCTTCTGCCCTCAGGTATAAATCACTGATTGACATATCACACATGTTGTGACATGATGAGATTGTATATTGAATATTGAATAGTGAGACTGAAATAGGCGGAACTGATGAAACAGGCAGAGCTGAGATGAAACAGGTGACAACTGAGATAATGTAGCATTGATAACTGGGGTAATAAAAGAATAGATGTATAGTTGAAGAAAAGATGAAATGATAGGTAGAAAGAGTATGAAGATGGGAATATATTCCAACACCCCCCCTTGCTAGCCAAAGCCGGTGAGACCAAACATTCGTTGATGAGTTTCAAGGAGAACCCTGGATAGAGGCTTGGTTAGCATATCCGCTAGCATGTCCTTTGTGGCGACGTGAAATACCTTGAAGACGCCTCTTTTGATACACTCGCGAATGAAATGATGTTGGGCATTGATGTGCTTTGTACGGGAGTGGTGTTTGGGGATTTTGGGGAGTGCCTCAGCTCCTTTGTTGTCAACAAGAAGCGGTACAGGGGAAGCTTCCCGGAGATGAAGCTTGCAGAGTATGTTGCAAAGCCATAGTACCTCCTTGCACAAGTTGGAGAGGTCCTTGTATTCGGCCTTGGTACTGGAGAGTGATACAGTGGGATGCTTCTTGGACTTCCATGAGATGGCACCTTGCCCCAGACAGAAGGCGTACCCCAAGGTGGAGCGACAATCAGACTTGTCTTCGGCCCAGTCGGAGTTGGAGTAACCTGTATAGTTGATGGTAGAGCCACCAAGAGTGAGGTGGTGGTTCTGAGTGCTGTGGAGGTAGCTTAGAATGCGGAGAGCGGTTTTCCAATGATCGAGGGAGGGATCTTGGAGAAATTGAGACAGTCTGTTGACGGCAAACGCAACATCAGGGCGGGTGCATTGAGAAATCCAAAGTAGGGATCCTACAAGTTGGTTGTATTGGGGAGGGGATGGGGGAGAACCGGACGCGCGCTGAACAAGATCCTTGAAGTTAGAACCAGTTGGAGTGCGGACGGCGGTGGTGTTGCTGGGGAGAAAGGATTGCATGATAGCAGAGATGTAGTTACCCTGAGAGATAGAGACTGTGCTGCTTCCGGGATTATGGGCAATGGAGATGGAGAGGAAAAGGGAAAGATAATTGTCAGAGCCAACCTTGAAGCTTTTTCTGATGGACTGGATGAAAGAGCTGACAAAGGAATTAGTGCCAACAATGGCAAGATTGTCCACATGTGCGGTAACGGCACCAACAAGTTTGTTGTCAGACAGCATGTAGTACAGGGATTGGTCATAGAGAGATTGGGATAAGCCAAGGGATAGGAGGGTGGAGTTAAGTTCAATGTTCCATTGACGGGGCGACTGCTTGAGTCCGTAGATAGACCTGGTGACTTTACAGACCCAGCCCGGGTGGCAAGGATACTCAAAACCGGGGGGCTGTGCCATGAAAACGGGATTGTTGAGGTGGCCATTGAGGAAGGCTGTTTTGAAATCCAGCTAGCAGCCAACCCATCCCTTGTGGGCTAGAAGACTGAGAAGGAGGCACAGCGTCTCGAGCCGTAGGGTGGGGGCAAAAACCTTGGAGAAATCCAAACCACGGACCTGTGAGAAACCCATGGCGACAAGTCTGGCCTTAAGTTTTACAATGGAGCCGTGCAGTTGCCTCTTCACCTTGAAGACCCATTTGCTGCGGATGATTTTGCGACCCTTCGGAGGTGGAACTAGTGTCCACATCTTCATGCCCTGGAGGGAGGACATCTCTTCTTGGGCCAAAGCAATCCACCAAAGGCAATGGGGTGAGTGCATGAGTTGCTTCCAGGTCTTGGGGGCAATGAGGTCATCTTTGACGGAAGTGCGCCGGGAGAATGTACCGTAGCGGGTAGGAGGACAAGAGACTCAAGATGACCAACAAGGTGATGCAGCACGAGGGGGACGGGAAACATTAGGAGAGAGCAATGGGGGACTTGGAAGAGAGGGGGGGAAAGGGGATCCAGGAGAGGACGGAGTCAAAGTTGGAGGGGTGAGGGTAAGAGGTTGGAGAAGAACGGAATCATCTGAGAGGGTAGGGCTAGTGGAGCGCAAGAGGTGAGGCATAGGAACTGCCAAGGAAGGTGGTGAGACAGGGTGGGTTACATGTGGGAGAACGGATGGTGGGGGAGGGGGAGGGATAAGTGGGAGAACGGATGACTGTTTGTTAGGCTGATTGGGAGGAGGAGATGGCTGAGCCGGTAGGTCATAATGTGGAGCAGGGGGGGAAATAGGAAGATTGTTGGGCCATGGAAGCTATACGGCCATGGGAGGATGATCCGCTTTATTGACAGGGTAACAACCATAGGGGAAGGAAGACTTGTCAAAAAACAGTCACGGGATTGTAGTACTTTTTTGGTGACCAGGTCAAGAAGGCAAAATCCCATGTGATCCTCTAGATAGGAGAGTAGAACAGCCAGACAACCTTTTTGATCCAGTTTTTTTCTGTTGGCTTCCGGAACTTTGTACCATACAAGGCAGCCAAAAGGATGGAGGGTGTCAGGATTTATATCTGCAGTTTGGAGGATTGAGTTTGTGGAAACAAAGCCTTGTGGGGTCTTGCACGAGTAGGAGTTGAAAGGATAGAGACAGTGTTGGAGGGCATTGGCCCAGAAAGATTTTGGTAGATTTGAGGAAAGGAGGGAGCATCAAATCATGTTGGAGATTGTACGATTTGATTGTTTGGCGACTCCATTCAGATGGGGCGAGTGGGGGGGGAGGTTTTGTGTAGGATTCCTTTTCCAGCAAGGTATCCCTGCATGGGCTGGTTCAGATACTTGCCTCCATTGTCTGATCTTATTGCAATGATTCTTGAGTTGTATTTATTTTCAAAAAATGAGATAAAGGACTTGGTAGATTGGAAAATGTTGGATTTGAGGCAAATAGGGTAAGCGAAAAGGGCTTTGGAACAGTCGTCAATGAAGGTTACAAAATATTTGAGCCCTTCCCTGGAGGTGGTTTCAAAACTGCACACGTTGGTGTGGATGAGTTCTCCTGGTTTTGATGAATGGTAGCTTAGTCAGGAATGAAAAGGTTGTTGAGTCATTTTAGATTGGATGCACGTAGTGCATTTCTGAACGTCTTGTTTGTTTCTTGGTTGGGGTGTTATACCATGCGACTTGAGGTATTTCTGGAGTGATTTCAGATTCAAGTGAGATAACCTACAGTGATAGCCAAAAAGACTGTGGTCAGAGGCTTGGGTGATACTCGAGTAGATAGATTCTTTGTTGCCTACATTAGCTTGTGGCAGATAATAAAGGTTTCCTTTTCTGTATCCAGTTTGAAGTGGTTGTTGATTTATATTTGAGATTGATTTGTGGAAGATTTTGCAGCTGTCCTTATGGAAAACTACCATCAGTCTAGAGTCGCAGATGCCGGAGACGGAGAGAAGAGGTTTGTGAAGTTCTGGAGCAACCAAGGCTTTGAGTTGTCCAAACGGAAAGGAAATAGTTCCTTTTTCGAGCAAGGATATAGTTGATCCGTCTGTGAGGCGCATGATAGTGTTATTGGTTGCCCTATTTCTGATCTGGTCATGGAATGGAGTCATCAAAACTGAGCAGCCGGAATCAAGGTTGAAATTGCATTGTGCGCCATGGGAAGAGGATGTTGAGTTGCATGCGGCTGATCCAGCATGTACTATGATTTGAAAATCAGAGAAATTGTCAGATTTGGAGTTGGATTTGGTTGTTTCGGTTTTAATGAAATTTGCATTTGCGGGTCAATTTTTAGGCTTGTTGCTGGTTCTCTTCATTTGGTCGAGCGCCTTACAAACCTCGGTGCATCTTGAGAAGGAGTGTCCTTCAATGTTCCAGTGCGTTCAGAAATATGTTTGCAGATGTCTGTATTTGGAGTTTCAATTTGAGGAGGATGCTTTTCTTTGGTGATTCAGTTTGGTTGAATTTTCCATAGCATCTTCATTCCTGGTCTGACGTCGGAGGTGTTCTTGTTTTAGAGCGGCAATGAGTTTTGAGGAGGGAACCAATTACTCATTCATCATGCTTGAGACACAATTTAGCCAGTCGTTGGGTAGGGAGAGCAGAATGGCAGTTGATTGGAGGTCATTGGCGGTGAGAGGATTTTTGGCTGTAATCAATGATGAGAGTTTTTCTCCATACAAAACTATCTCTGACAAGTGAGTTGTCATATCCTTGTTGTTGAGCCTGGTGAGAAGCAGCTTCTAAAGCCAATACATCCTACCTCCGGATGATTTATCTTGATGAGCATTGCGCAAAGCGTTCCACATTCCTATGGCGCTCTCCTTGTGCTTGCGTATAAACTGAAAGTTTGATGAGGTGATAGATCTAGAGATTACTGAACACACGGCGAGATTATCTTGTGACCAAGTTTCTTGATTTGATTTTTGTGTTTTGTTGCTGATCAGGTATCCAACACCAGAGGCTCAAAAGTGGATTTGAAGAATCATTGGCCGGTCAAGGTAGTTTGATTCGGAACCAGGAGCGTTGAGAGGAATAATTGCGGGTGTTTTCAGTACTTGGTGGGAGGAATTTGATTCTTCCATGATTGAAGAGTTTAACGTCACTAGTGACGTGACGGATCCTTCTGAGTAGTGATTGGAGTATTGAGTGCGTTCAGTTAACAAGGTAGCTCTGGGCTCATAACCTGTTGGGCTCTTGATCTGAGGAATAACAGATTGAGAGCAAAGAAGAAGGATTAGTTTCATAAGTCAAAAGAAATAAATAAGAAATGAGACAAGAATAAACAAGAAAACAGATCTTACCTGAGGAATAACAGATTGAGAGCAAAGAAGAAGGATGAGGAAAGATCTTCTTCTTTTCTTGGCTTCTGCCCTCAGGTATACATCACTGATTGACATATCACACATGTTGTGACATGATGAGATTGTATATTGAATATTGAATAGTGAGACTGAAACAGGCGGAACTGATGAAACAGGCGGAGCTGAGATGAAACAGGTGAAAACTGAGATAATGGAGCATTGATAACTGGGGTAATAAAAGAATAGATGTATAGTTGAAGAAAAGATGAAATGATTGGTAGAAAGATTATGAAGATGGGAATATATTCCAACACCAATATTTCTAGACCAAAATTGATGTGGTTTGGTTTTCTCAGGAAAATCTTATCCTTTTTGACTTCCATAAGCATCCCAAGTATGGTATTGGGAAGATGGAATGAGGAGTTTTTTAATTGATTTAAGAAGTTGGGTTGGAAGATTTTCAAGCTCCCTACATGGATCAGGTTGTTCAAATGGAAGTAGAAAACTGTCTTAGAGATTGGTTTGAGGTAGAGACACGGGTTGCTTGTTGATTCTTGATAACCTTGGGACTTGATCCAGGAATTGAGGGTCTTGTACCAGTTTTTTGGAGATTTCTGGAGTTGGTAGAAGTATTTTTTTAGTTTTAGATAGGGAGATTTCCTGAGGCAACCTTTGGGAGACTCAATGATAAATTTTTTGTCAAGGGGGTATTTGTAGAGACTCCTGTGGGATTAAAAAAATAATTTAGCAAGTAGCTTTCTGGCAGTCCTTGAAGGGGAATTTAGTATTACTTCTACTCTTTTAGAGTATTAGTAAGACTAAGGTGGTTTTGAATTGCCTGCCCTTCTAGTACTATAGTAATTCTGCACAGTAATTTATTTGAATCAATGGTTGGTATTTTTGAGACTTAATATAGGTCTCAGATCAGACCTAGATTAATTATTAACTGTTATTGATAGGTTTTGTTGAAGAATGTACCAGATGTATTGGATTATTGGTTAGTTGTTGATTAGACATATGTGACCTTAACCAAAATTCCTATTTTTAAATTTTTTAAGGATTTATCAAAGGGATGGTTCATGAGAGGACCCAAGGATTAGTTTGCCCACAGGAGGCTGGCTATAGGAAAGATTGGTAGTTTCTTTTTGTTTTGCTCTCTTTCTTTGTAAGGTTTATTTATTGATTGATGGGTATTTCTTCTTTAATTTGGTGCTTAATATTTGGTTCAAAGAAGAAAACTTATTCAAGAACCTGATAGGCTGGTTTAATTGGTTAAAGATGGGATATAACTTGATCTATGATTTCTTGTTTCTTTATAATTGGTTCACCAACAATATGTATCTGAGTAGGTGATTGATAGGATGGCATGGGGTGAATGGCCAGAGGGCATGAGAATATATGGGATGAATACAACTTGGATAGGGAAGAGAGGCCCTCCTTAAATAGACAAATGCTGCCACAGGGGGTTCTCAAGGCTTTCCCTGAGGGTTCTCCCTGTCCTGGCAAGGAACAGTCAGATAAAGTTACATGAGGCATTTCTTCTGGTTGGAAAAAGCTTTTACAGTTACATGAGGCATTTTTTCTGGTTTGAAAAAGCTTTTACAGTTACATGAGGCATTTCTTCTGGTTGGGAAAGGTTTTACAGGGGTTTCATGCATGCACATCTCTGCATAATTTGCTTTTTAGTGTAGATAAGATATATTACTAAGCAGTACTGGTGGTTTGTTTAGTGCAACTTGATTCTACCTAATTGTATTTCTGTGCAATATTTGTGGTTTGTTTGGTTCTGGTTCATACTAGTTTCACTTCCTCCTTCCTCCTGCATATATTGTTCCTTTATAATTCTACACAGCCTCCTTTATGTATATTTGCATGTTTTTTTGATTCTGCTTGAGATTGGTTTCACTTCCTCCTGCTTATATTGCTCCTGTTTACTTCTGCACAGCCTCCTGTATGTATATTTGCATGTTTTTTTGGTTCTGGTTGAAGCTGGATTTTAAATGGTAACACTGCCTCCTGTACCTGTATCTCTGTATTCTGGCTGAGGTGACAGAATCTGAACAGGTTGCACTGCCTCCTGTATCTGTATTACTGTATTCTGGATGAGGTGAAAGTGTTGGTGTATGGTCCTTGTGTTGAGGGTTAGCTGTCATGTTTATTTAATTGAGGTTTTCTAGGTATGCATTTATTTATTCCACAGAGCTTTGACACTTGGTTGGTTATGAGTTTTGCCACAGTTGAAGGTTTCTTGGGCTGCATCTTCTAATCCATGAGCTATAGGTGGGTACTTTGGCTGAGTGGCTATAGGTTATTTTTGATGTAGAATCCATTTCTGAGGTTAATTTGAGGTTTTGAGTGGTTTTTATACTATAAAATTGATTCTGATGGCTATAGGACAGGTTTGGAGCACCACAGAATGGAGGAAAGCCCCTTTTGCATTGAATTGGGTGAAGTTTAAGCCTTTTTTCAGACCATAAAAGAGGGCAACTCAAAGGGATTCAATTTTGCCATTTGGTGCCCAGGTTTCATTATAGTCAACTCCCAACACTTGTTCAAAACCTTGAACACATAGCCAGGCCTTGTATTTAGTGGGTTCTCCATGGCAGTTCACCTTCACTCTGAATACCCAAGTTGTATTGATTACATTGTGAGGAGTTCCATGGTATTCTTCCCATACTTACTGGAGTTCTATATATTTGAGTAATTATTTAGAAGCGTTCTTTCATTTTGGCCATTCAGGAAACTTTCAAGCGGTGTGGAAAGTAAGAGTGAAATACTCTCCTAATTTTTCTCAAGTTCCATTATCAATAGTCCTAGCATCTGTAAGTATAAGGATGCTCCAGTAAAGATAGATAGATAGACTGATAGAGATGAATTTCCTTTCCTCTGCCCTTCACCCATCCATCCATCCAATCCCATTTTTCCATATCCTAAAACCCAGATTCAAGAGTGAGGCATTTAAGTCCTCCCTCTCAACCCTAACCTAAGTACAAGTTCAAACAGAAAACCTAGCAAACAAGAAATAAAACCGTACAGCCCAGAACCCTTGCCCAGCCCTACCCAATCCATCCACTCCCTCCAAAACTTTTCCCTCCATTTTTACATAAAACCGGTTTGTCCTTCTCATGGTGTGGCCCTCTGCTGCGCCCTACTTGGAGCCCCCCGTGTTTTATCCGTCCACGCGCTTCTGCAAATCCTGTGATCCGGAGATTGGTCTGCACCTATGCTCATGCGGACCTCCCCGGCGTGTATAACCCCGCTATCACCCCACTCCTGCTTCCCAGACTAGCTTCCTGCAAACTTGGTTGGGTTGGCTCCATCACATGGTCCGTGTTGTCCAAGCAGGTTGCAAGACCGCCATTCCTGGAGTAGGCCCAACCCGCACCCGGTGCTGAGCCCCGCAATCCCTACTGCTGAGACCGCGGGCACCCCAAATGCTTAGCCCAACCTACCCAACTGCTGAGAGCGCAGCCCACAATGCAGTTCCCTATCCA
The DNA here is from genome assembly GCA_025617555.3 of Puccinia polysora. Taxonomy (NCBI): domain Eukaryota; kingdom Fungi; phylum Basidiomycota; class Pucciniomycetes; order Pucciniales; family Pucciniaceae; genus Puccinia; species Puccinia polysora. Next base: position 16,178,500 of record CM062614.1, read on the forward strand.
AGGTTATAAATACAACACCACAGTGGCTTCATAGGACGGGGGCTTGTAATAGTGGTGAAAACCATATTTCTGAGGTTTTTGGGTTTCTTTTCTAGGTCTTTGAGAAATGCTTGGAATGTTGGAGATGGGTTCTGGGGAAGGTATTCTGATAGGTTCAAGAGGAAGAGATTCTTTAGAGTCAAAGTTAACAGGTTCATCTTTGTGAGAGTTGGATTCAGAAATATTTTCTTTGGAGTCTTGAGCTGCAACTTGCTTTTCTATAGTTGAAAAGTTGGATTTATTTTGTTTGAGGTTGACTTGGGAAAAGGTATCAAGGCCGGGGGATTCAAGGAGCAGGAAATTTTTTGGATGGGACTTAAGGAACTTGATGTGCTTGGTTTTGATAATGTCACCCAGTGAGTTCAAAATAATGTAAGAGTGAAAGGTGGGATTGAACCCAACTAGAATCCCCTAAAGCCCCTTTTTGTCAATATTTCTGCCTTTTTGGCTGCGGCTTGCAAGATAGATTAAAGGAGAGCATACAGGTTTTAGAAACTTAGACAATAACTTCTTACCAAACATAAGTTCCCAAAGGGAGAGGTTCTGACCTTCTCTGGGGATCTGGTTCAGCATGAAGCAGAAGCTTCTGATCACTATGTGCCAGTAGTTTTTAGATATTCTGCTGGAAAAGAATTTGGCTTGAGAAAACTTGATAATTGTGCAGTCTTCTCTTTTGGCTTGGCTATTGTGTCAAGGATGGTAGGGTTCAGAGGTTGCAACTTTGATGTGCTTTGATTTGTCAAATTCCTTTAGTTTCATGTTAGTTAATTCAGAAGCATTATCTGAGAAAATTTCTGTAGGGAAATATCCTAGCCTCTTTGAATCAGTCTCTAGAACGTGTACAATTGTTTTGGAAGTCTTGTCTTTGGATGTGAGAGGAAAAGGGGTGAAATAGCCAGTATATTTATCCACAAGGGTTAGAATGTAATGGGGGCCTTCCTTGGACTATGGTTATATAGGGACAACCAAGTCAAGGTGAATTCTTTCAAGAGGCTTGTTGGCTGGAGTGGATGTAGCCAAAACTGGTTCTCTTGCCATTTTGCTTCTTATACAGCTGTATCACTGGAAGTTATTCAGTTATTCTTTGGTGAGCCAATCCTTCAGGATGGGCTTTAGCATAGAAAGAGAGGCATGGCCAGAAATATTTTGAAAGTGGAGTATGGATGGGTTTTTTATTGATGGGAAGTTTCTTGTGTGGTGGAATGTGTTACCTTGGCCAGCCAATAGGGTTTTCTCAATGACAAACAAGTTTTCTTGAATTAGACTTTTCATAAAATTATCACCATTCCTTGTTACAAAAAATTTGTCCTGTTATTGAGAGAGTTTGAAGCTCTTTTTTGCAAGTAGTTAGGGGCTGATTAGATTGAAAACTATATACAGGAAATAAGCGCAGTCCTCAAGAGCAATAACAGAGTCTTTCAACTCCAGCCTTACCATCCTTTTTCCACAGATTTCCAGATTTTACTCTAGTTTCCCTTTTTTTATCTCATTGGGTTCCTCTTGAAGATAAATTGTTGTGAAATATTTGAGATTTTTGAAAATTTAGATGTGCACTCTGGGCTCCAAATTCCAGTCATGAATTTGCATTGTTTTTTGCATTTATTCAGAGGGTTAGAAGGGTGTGATAGTTAGTGGTAGAATTTTGCTTGTTTTTATTCTTCCATTTGTTTTTTTGTTCTATCCACCATTGAGGCACATTTTTGGGGTTTAGTTGGAAGCAGGAAAATTCAGAGTGCAGTGCATTTGGATTTTGGTACCCCTCTTTACAGTGCATCCTTGTCTTTCTTTCATCCCTGCCTGTCCTTGTTTTTGTTGTAACTAGAGATACCTTGGGAGTAGGTTTGTAAATTTTGAGTTGGGCTTTTTGCGTGTTGCTTTATTGGATTAGATGATTGAAGACAATGTCTACTGTCATGTACTTCTCCATGTGCATTATTTTTTGCTTGATTTTTTCAAGAATTGGGGGAAACTTGAAGAGTACTAGGTATTCCAGGATATCCTTGGGAGTTTCTATACCAACATCTGTCATTCTAGTGAGAGCCTTCCTCATCTCTGTTACAAATCCCTCAATAGTGTTTTTGTTAAAGGCCGCGTGAAGAAAGATATTGAAAACTCTGGCCCTATTGGCCATTTCAGAGGATGCAAATTTTAAAGTTATTTCTTCCTCAAGAAGTTTTGAAGAGCTCATATTTGATGATTTGACCACATTGGCATGAGTTGTGCTTTCTATTTTTGAGAGAATTATGGCCCAAACTGCCTTCTTTTTTTGTGGAAATTAGGCCAGAATTCCTTTTTATGATGTCCTTGATGTCCTTGAGATCAAATAAAATTAGCTTTTTTTTTGTGCCATGTTGATTAATTTTCTTTTTTGAGGGGAGGTATGGTGTCTAAAGAGGCCTTCAGGGCTACCTGATGGAAATAGTTGGATTCTCCTTCTGGTTTGGTCATTGTGGGCTAGTTGGAGTTGTTGCCTTTGGCTTTTAACTGTGATAGGAATTAAATTTCTGTTTTGATGACTAAAGGTCCAGCCGTCTGAATAAAAAGAATGAGAATATTAAAAGAGGAGTCAAGGAAACAGAAATGAAGGAAACACCAACAACATGGAATGATAAACATAGAAAGAGACACAAGGAGACCTTTGGAAAGACAGGGAAGATTGGAAGGAGAGTTGTTGAAAGAGGAGACTATATTTTTGAGGTTTGAGGACTGTGGAGATGAGATTTTTAGAGCCTTGAAAAGAGAGGTTTTCATATAGTTTGCAAGTCTTAACATGCAGATATCTGAATGAGTTGGATCAAGTGGAGCATGGGCAGCAGGTGGAAGAGAAGAATCAAATTGAGAGCAGAAAATGAGCAAGATAGAAATAAAAGGAGAAATCAAATAATGAACCAAGGATGGGAATTAGAAGGAGATAGACCTTGAGGAGACTCCCCCAAAGACAAGTAAGCTGGATCAGATAATACAGAGGTGTTGTAGACAAGAAGTAACCAAATGGTTACAGGGCTCCCATGGGGGCAGGAGCGTTTGAGTGAGAGTAACATGGCAGATCTTCTAACTAAAAATGTTTAAATTTATATTTGAATTACAATGAAACAACCTGTAACAGAAATAGGAACTTGTATGCTTCTCAGAAATTCTTTGAAATATGTGATTATAATTTCAATTTTACTTTTATTATTCCTGGTGGGAAAGGAACTTGTTCTGATGAAACACTATGGGATCAAGCTGTACAGAAGGTTCTGAGGATTCCATGGAGAAACTAATTGCTAGGGATTCTGCTTTTGCTTTTGAATTATTCATTCCTTGTGCCCTGTAGAAATGCATGATATCACCTGAATGATTGGGAAAATAATTCTGATTTAAGTTATTTTATTAAAATCATAAATAAAGCATTATTTTGTTTTTCGCACCAATTTTATCCTATTTTTTATTTTGAGTAAAACAGATTACAAATAATTATTCAATCTATGACATTCAAGTTTGAGAAATGAAATAGAGGGATCTTTTTTAGTATTCAAAAAATGGTTTGCTGTCTTTTCCTGGGGATTTATTTAACCAATAAACATCCAGGTTGGGGTTGTTTTTTTTATGGCCCTCATCTGCAAATTAATCAGACAGTAGCACAACAATAACCTGGATTTTCAAGACATGATAAGTTCAGAAGAAAATGACCTATCTGAATCAAGTTAATCCTCATTTCATGCCACAGGGATTATTTAACAAGAATCCTTGAGAGCTTCTCAACTCAGGGATAAAATTTCACATCAAATGTGTCTGACCATTTGAATAGATGAGGTATAGAAAAAGGCACATTTACTTGATTAATGAAGCATTTTAAATGACATAAATTGGGTATTTTTTTTATTCTTATTTTTTCTTCTGCCATTTAAAAATCTTTTTTCAGAATTCTTTTGTGATTTTTTTTGATAAGTCTTTCCCAGAAATAAATGTATTTAATATTTCAAAAACAAAATTTCTCAGAAGCTGAATATCTGATTGTCTCTCTGCTACTTGAGAAACTAATGAAAGTATCAGCAAGATCCATGAGATAAAAATTGGGAGAGGAGAAATAATATAATCCACATGAAAATTCCAAGCAAGCTGATCAAAACCATTTTATATAATTGATGCTACTTTGGTGGCTTTTTACAAAGCACAGGCCTCAAAGAATCTATTACAAAATCTAACTCCAAAAATCTTTGTAGTAATTAATTTGTTTAGTTTCTGGCTCTGTTTTGAAGCTTTGAAAAAGTTTTACTGTTGAAACCAAAATTTGTTGTGCTCAACCCTCAAAGAGAATCTTTTTATTTTTTACCACTAAAAAAATTATTTTCCTAGTTAAAGCAGAGCTTTTATCATTTTGGAATTAGGATTTCAGCCTCTATTTAAACTTGGCTGATAAGAGTCCCTAAAATCTTTCACAAATAGCCAAATTTTAGCTTCATAGGAGATTCAGTGGCTGAATTCATTTTTAATCCCATGTCTCCACACATAATCCTATTTCTGTTTTTGATTTAAATGAAAAATTTGTCTTCATGGGATTTGAAGAATTTTTTTTGTTTTGTATCATTTTATTGAAGGCCTTAATTACAAGGTACACCATTGATTCTCAACTTAAAGACTCCACCACTTTTTCAACACTATGTAGTCCATAATTGTTTTTTTTTGGTATTTTTGCTATCTCTCATATTCATTTTTTTTTGGTATTTGAAGATCTCTGATATTTTTTTTTTTTTTTTTTTTTTACTATATTTTTTTTACTTTCATGTAAAAATAATTTCCTTTTTCCATTTTTATTAACTCCCCCCCTTCTTGAAAATAATTTAAAAATAGATTAAATCAACATTATGGAAGTCAAAAAACTAGGTAAAAAAAAGATTAAAGAGAAAAACATCCAGGAGCAGAAAAAAAACTAAAATAAATTGCAATGATCAACTCCAAAGAGATAAAGGACTTCATTTCAAGTTCTGGATGAATGGAGTATGAATTTTCTGTTTCAGCTCATTGCCATCTCCATCTTCATCTCCATTCTCAACCATCCATTGTTCTTCTCTGGTTTGAGCAAGAAATATATTTTAGTGCTTTCTGAAAATTGAATGATTTGGTGTCAGCTTGCTACTATTGCAGAGCAAGCTGCAAAAGTAACAAAAATAACATAAAAATAATAATAATATAATTAACCTAAGAAGGAATAGGAAAACAATAAATATTACTACAGAAATGGATTCTCCACCCAAAATTAGGTAGGGTCACTCACTGACCCCACCCTTGAAATCCAACTCCTTATATTTTTAAATAATTAAGGAAAGAAAGACCAAAATACTACGGCTCCACTATTGAGTTTTTGTTCAATTAAATATTTCACACACATTGTCACGTATAGGTTTCACACCTAAAATTCAGTCAGAATTGAGGTGTTGTGTATATTTTAGGAGTTACAGACGGAAATGTGTTTCTTCACAATTCCCGCAAGCAGCCGCGGCAGCCAATGCACCCGCGCGCGGCTGAGATACAGCCCTGTCACTCTTTTGAGGTTGTGTACGCAGCCCTGGGCCTCTTACAAGTATGCAGCCGCGGGACTACGGGTTGAAAGAGTGACAGGCGGCCTGAGAGGCTCTGGTACCGCGTAAACATGCTACAACCCACACGGGAACATTTCATATATGTAATAAATGTTCCCGTGGATAGTAAATGATAAGTTTTTGACTAAGCCCTTTTTTGTATTGCAAAGTAGGACCAATGAAACCACAACAGCCAGCTTAGAGGAATTTTAGAGACGGAAGGACACAAGTAGTGTATTGAGATGAATTGAGGTGACAAGAAAGGAGAAAAGGAAGTAGAAGGACGGAGGAGTCTGAGAAGAGCAGGAATGAGCACAGGGTGTTGGATAAGCGGAGCTGAGGAGTTGGTATTGACACCTCACATTTGATCAAGAGTTTTGAGAGCTTCAAATGGTTGAGGATTGAGCTGGGGACTTAGTCAAGTGTGATGAGTGAATTTGATGGAGGCAGATTCAGGTTGAGGTCGAGTGTCAAATGATTGTGAGAAGCAGCGGGGACAATTGGTAGTGGAGCAGATTTTATTGAATGTTGGTAGGAAAGGTGTCGGCAGGGAGTCGAGGTAGGGTGAGATGAGAGGGAGAGATGTTGATCGGAGTGAACGAAAGAGAGAGGGTGAGAAGGAAGGCAGAAAGAAGGGTGAATGGTGAGAGAGGAGGAATGGGGAGAAAGAATCAGGAGGGAGGAATCGGAGGAGCAGAAGAGAGGGTAGAGGGAGGATCCAAGTTGAGAAGAGAGGAGGAAGCTCCAACTTGAAGTAGCCACACCAGGGTCAATTTGAATTGAGTCCGCGGAGGAGGACAGAGTCAACAGAGAAGCTGGATAACAATGACAGTAAATACATAATATTATATAAAAATACTTAAATAATCCTTATACGTATTTTTTTATTTAATATAATTCAAAGTACCAAGAAAGTCGAAAATAAGACAATGACAACTTCTAAAAATATATTAAAATACTTTAATATACTTTTATGAGAATTTATAGACATCAATATCTTTTGTGACATAGTAAGAAAACTAATGATGTAAAAATATTACATGAATTCCCATGACTTATATTTTTAAGTAATTATCTTAGTAAATCAACTGGAACTCAAAGATAAGGAGTAAAATCAATATTATGACTTTTACTCCAGTTATATAATACATAATGAGAACTCACCTAAAATCAGGATATCCATAGAAATGTCTATGTATATAATTTTTAAATTACTGTGAACATTTACTAAGGATAAATAATTAAATAATACATAAATAGGACAGATTAGTGTTATTCACACGTCCTAATGTCTATTATAAAGTAGAATAATTCCCATACCCTGAGGAATTAGATGCTACCCGTACTATAGCACAAAGAACACATGCCAGGCTACCCCTGGTTACCCTGCTAGCCTTATTTTTTGTCCCTTTGATCCCCTGTACCCCTCAGAAGGACAATTTTGGGACTCCAAAAGCTATAAATAAGAGCTCTTTTGAGGATATTGATGGGAGAGACCCAGTTATATTTATACCCAGACACTGTGCCAAGGTAATCAAGTACTTATAAGAGATAAGTAAGTGATTTATGGCAACGTTTGATCAATAATATCCACATTCAACCTCTTTTTATCAATTAAAACTGCTGAACAACCTTATAACCCTAGTATACAGGTTTAACCCATCAGTGCATGTCTCAAACAGATACCCAAAGGATTTAATAATATACCAGTGAGTTTTATTATTATTTCTCTGTCGTGGCAGCTTGGCTACAAGGCCCTGCCACTCCACTGTGTATTTTATATACATATTATCTTTGGGTAAAATATCCTTTAAACTAAAGAGCCCAAAGTAACCAGGACTACGTGTTTCCATACTGAAATCCCTGAAGAGAGGTGTTAAAGATCCCCAATATAATTTTGGCCCCTCTATAAAAATATTTAATAATCAATTTATTCATATTGATTTAAAACAATCAACCATAACCAAACCACTTAACCTTGCAATAAGCTTAATCCAAATAATTTACAGATTTTTGCTGCATTTATTAAATGATATATTTATTATTTATTCTATCACCTCTGATAGCTAAAGGATAGCAAGGGTCTTGGCATCCAGGAGGCTGAAATTTGGATTGCTTTCAAGATTTCCATATTGGCAAGATTTTCCTCCTCTTGAAGTATTTTTATTTCCTGGACTTGGAAGGTAGGGGTAGGCAAGAGGGGAGAAAGGTTAGGTAGAAAATAAAAAATTTTGTGCAAAAATTCCAAAGTTTTTCCCAAGAATTCAGGTGGATGAGATGGAACTTACAGACTTTGGAAACAGCATTTACTGGAGGAAGGTGGAGGGGATGGATTTGGACTATTCTTAAATAGCTTTTACAACCTTGCTATATTTAAAAGTTTGTGACTCCATGGCATCCATTTGATTTGATTCAAGTTTATCCATGTCCATTGAAATTGACATGTTTGAAATGGCCATTTGTCCATCAAGAAGCTCTGCAAGATCATCAAAATAGGGAAAAGGTTGGTTTTCCATTGCAATGATTTATTTTTGTTCTTGCTGGGGTTGGAGTCAACTTTTTTCCATACTTCCTCTGGGATTTGAATTTTTTGCAGGTTTTATTTCTATGCCGCTCCCAATAGATACAAAAGTTCATTTACCTGGGAATACTTGTTTTTTAAATGTGACACAAAAAATAAATATCTGCTAATAATTTATCCAAGAAATATGAAAAAATTACTTTCAGCATTATATTGTATGAAACATGTGCCAGGATCCTTTGCCTTTGAACCATTGGAAAGTTGGATCTGAAAAAATCTTCAGAAGCTTCTTTTGAGGCCTTTCCTTTGAAGCCATTAAGCATGCTTTGCAATAACAATTGCTTTCATTTCAAGTTTTCAAGTAAAATTTGGTTGTAAGAATTGGACCAAGTGGAAGATCTTTGCATCAAGATGGGGTTTGGGGTGAAAACTTTGTAAGTTAAACTTTCATACAAGGGGTAGAGGGTAGGTGGATCTGAGGCAAATTTGGTGGTAAAGTTGGGGATATTGGCAGTGGCAAGGGGATTGGAAATGGTTGTAAATAGGGGGATTTTAATTGATCTTGCAGTCTCTATCCTCTCCTACCAGGCTCACCCTCTCCCTGTATGGAATAATCTCTATGTCCATGTACACCTTATGACTGTGTTATGTGTTTCAGAAAACCTTGCCAGGATCTCTCCCTCTCTCTATGGCTTGGTTCATCCTCTATCTCTCCTTGAACCAGTTGGTATATGTGTTAGTGCATATTAAATACTTAGTATATATATAGTAAATACTATCCACTTTATGTTCAGTCCAACCTCCAAGGACTCCAGATCAGTATATTTCAAGCCTTCCTGGAAATTCCCATCAAAAATTTGGTCAACTACAACCTCCAGCCCAATCATCCAACATTTAATACCATGAAAGCTTCAGCCTGCAGAACCAGTCACTCATCCCTCAAGGCCTCCTTCACAGTTCTCAAATATACAGGCCTCTCCTTCTCTCCTGGACTGATTCCCTCCAAGGAGTTAGTATAATACTTCTTACTGTTTAGTCCCTCAGCCAGTAGGTGTCATCTCAGCACAAGAAAACATTCACTCAGCCTGATAAACTTATATCACCTTCCCCTTCCTGGTTTCACTCTAAAAGGATTCAAAAACTCCTCCTTCAACAAACTTTTCCTGGACTTCTATTCCCTTCCTTCCATTTATCCTCCTTGTAATCCTCCTTTCATCTTCATCATTGCAATCCCAATCAATCATCCTTAATTTCTAGGAGTAGCAGTGCCTGTTCCAACCTTCTTCTTGCACACCCAAGCAGTTGTGACAGGTGGGAAGACTTGGTCACAGATGGGAGCAGGTGACAGTGGTGATGAATTGGGGGAGGGGATGGTGGTGGATGAGGTGGAAGGGGATGGTGAAAAATGTGGTGGAGTGTCACAAATGCTTGTGGCATGCAAGAGAAAGATGTCACAGGCACTACTTTTCACATAACTCAGAAAGAGAGGATATGGATTACAATGACAATGATGAGGAACAGAATGAAGACATGGTTAGGTGATGAAAAAGTTAGAGGGATCCAAGAGTAAGGGTCAGAAGGAGGCAGTTAGACTGAATCCTAAAAGAGTAAAACCAGAGGGGAAGGTGAGATGATTCTAGCAGGCTGCTTGGTTTTCTTGTGCTGAGATAAAACCTATTGGAAGCGGACTAACCAATAAGATGTAGTATACTAATTTCTTGGGGGGAATCATTCCATGAGGGAAGGAGAGGCCAGTAGATGTGAAAACTGGAGATGATTGATTGGTGCTGGAGGTTGGATTTCCCATGTTATTACATGTTGACCTCATGGGATGGAGGCTGTAGCTGGGTGATGGATGATGGGTCATTCCAGGAAGGTCTGAAATGTACTGATCTGAAATTCCTGGGAAAGTGAGTTCATCAGACAGTGGGGAGTATGTACTCTGCACTATGTGTATGTACTATGTTATTTCCCATGTGCCAATTGGATTAAGAAGAGATGGGGAATGCACCAAGCCACAGAGAGAGAGGGAGAGAGCCTGGGAGATTACATGGGACCTGCAGGGTATGCAGGGAGATGTGCAGGAGGTGGAGCCAGTAGATACAGAAGTATAAGGGGTAGATGGTTGAATATGCTGAGGTTCCAGGGAGGCTGCGGTGACTGAGGATAGAGTGCCAATTTTTGGTTATGAAATGGAGAGGGATTATGAGTGAGGCAGCATCAATGGTGGTGGTGGCAGATGACAAGGGAGATGGGGTGAAGTTTGATGGTGGTGGAGGATACAGAGATGATTGGGATAGATGTTTCTGGATATTCCAAAGCTTGGACTTAGTAAAAGCTTTGACCAAAGGGGTGAAATTTACAGCAAGTTACCAATTCAAAAGCCTGTAACTTTCTGGGCAATCCACTTAGTGGTATTACAAATTTGAGGAAGTTACATCCCATGTCATTATGGGGGGTTTACAGGTGTTTCCAAACACTCAAAATTTTGAACTGTAACTGTAACCCCCCTGTCACTCCCTGTAACTTGATTTTGGCAGGCCAGGCAGAGTTACAGTTACAGCTACACCTGGCAGTCAAGCACAACCTAAACTTAACATAATTTTTTCTAGTCAAAATTCATATGGAAATCACATAGAAAGGAGTGAATTATAACTTTTCTGCAAAGTTATGGAGAGTACTTCAGATAACTACAAACTGCAATAACAAGTGGGAAATGCAGGGGGGGGGTACTGCTGAGTGAACATACCTAAAATGGCACCACAAATCAATTTCTCCAGTAGCAGGTTAAGAAACATCATTCCTACTGTTTGTTTTCATATTTTCCAATCTTATTACTAATTTTAAAATGTATCAGTTATCAATCAAATTTGTATTGAAATTGTTTCAAAAAAGTATTTACTTTTCCCTTTTGTTTGTACATAGAAAGATACTTGCGTAAAATAACAGTAGCTTTTTTTAGTTTTGGTTTCTACAAACATTTATTTGTCATTTAAACCTCTCAGTGAGCTCTGCCATACTAGCTAGCTGACAAATAAGTTCAGGTTTAGAGGAGAGTTCTCTCACAAACAATAGATGGTAGCTAGCTGCTGATGAAAAACTGGATGGAGGAAAAAGCCTTGTTTTCAGTAGCCTTCGGGTCGTTTGTAATGAACTACTTCCCTCTGATCTTAGCTTGCTTTCCAGGAACTCTTGTTTGTATAGTTTCTCAGCTCTCTGAGATGCTGAAGTTCTGCCTTTAAGTTCATCATCCTAGTTCCTGGCTGTCTGCCATTGACGCCTGGCGTTGTGGATTTACTGGTTAGCAACTTGGATTGAGCCGTGTCTTTAGCTGTTGGAGTACAGCCACGATCCATTTAAGTTGGGGAGTACTGTGGAGATGTTGATGATGACATGGTTATCCGATGGCTCAATCAACCACAAGCGTTGAAAATCGGATGAATCAACAGCTTCGAACTCCTCTCGGGAGTCCATTAGTGTCAATTCAAATGCGATGATGCGCTTTCTTTGCAAGTCTCCTACCCAAGGACGCCTTCTCACCTAGGATAATCGTTGGCTTGATTTGATCTGAGTGCGAGTGCTTATATCCTCACTCGCTTATATATGTCAGTGGTAGCTCGTCACTTCCTGCTTTGCTATTCCCGCTACAGCCATAAACCGATCCATAAGAGAAAACCATAACAATAATATGGGCTTCTGGATTTTCAGGTCTCGTCGCGGTGTAAATTTCACATTCAATATGGATGTAGTAGAGATTGAAAGGACATACAGCCTGAGTGACAGCTTGAAGCTTACAGATTATCAAAAGCTTTTCACTGATTCGGAAAACAAGCAGGACTGAAAAATACATGTCTGTTTGCGTCAGTCACCACGTCAAGCTAGGAAACCGGGAACCAAGGCAAAATCAAAAAGAGGTGATCAGAGATGAAAACCAGGCAAGCTGGAGGCTGAAAATCTAACATAAATTGAACATCTTGCGAGTCGATTGGTACAGAGGCGGGCTCGACATAACCGAGAGCGGCCTGATGAACCATGTAATATAACCATTCCTTTGTTCCGCAAAAAAGAGCTAGACTTCACGAATTAAAGTAAGATGCCGGAAACTTGAAGCTATTCAATGATATCAAATCCAAAAACCGATGGAGATCAAGTGGGGCGACCGGGTCGTTGGAAGACGTAGAACCTTTAGAGCTATTAGATTTCGAAAACTTTCTGATTAGTTGATTGAGGAAATCTTGCTTGATTTGATCACAATCAATACCAAAGTTCAGTTCGATGAACGTAGAGTAGTTGAAAATTAATGAGTTCAACATTTCGCTCTGATGTAATATGTTTTCTTCGGTCAAAGATGATGAATCCAGTGATTCTTCCAAAGACTGGTTGGATTTGCTTTCTGATCGATTATCTTTGGCATCACTATTATTGTTTCCCTGGCCTTCAATGTTATGACTGGTTCCCTCTTCTTCATTGTTCACGCTTCTTGAATGTGGTTCGTTCTTCTCACTTCCAAACTTTTCTATCAATCTCCTTAGAATCGGGAATCCCTATCCCCCGCACCCGATGGAAAATGGGTAAATGCATGTCCCATCGTGTTTTTTTTTTTAAAAAAAAAATCACAATGATAATTACCATCAAAATGACAATTCACAAACCAAAGGGGGTTAATATGGGAAATGTGTTGTGATTTTCAAATCCAGAGGAAACGCACTGACTTGATTTAATTTTCCAGAGTATAAGAGAGCGATGCAGAAATTATTTATGAGGCTTAAGTCGGACTGATTTTCAAAATAATTCTGAACGGGAACAGATGATGAAGATAGCCCAGAGCGCACAAGATCGGTCGCTTGATCCAGTTGGCCGGCAGCAATCAATCGAACCAGACTGAGAGGGTGAACGGGCAATTTATAGGGTGAGAAGGAAGTGGCTTGGTTGCGAGATTTGTGATGAAGCTGTTCAAAGAGCTCATCAGTCTTTTCCAAATCACCCATTTCAATGCGTAACTTGATCTCCTCTTCGATTAACTTGGTCAGTTTCTGTTCGTCCGATTCTTGTCCGACTAGCTCACGAATCAATTCAATAGATAATGCCCGATCCGGTATAAAAGGTCTAATCGGTCCTCGGGGGGGAACCCTGACTTGTTCGATAATCGAATCGGTTTGAAATCCATGTCCTGAGAGTGAGGATATCAAAAGTCCTATCAATTCTCGTACTCGGGCAACCCATAGATCTTTCTGCGAATCATTTCTAAAGCTGTTGTTAAAAGCCAAAATATATATATATATATAATCCGCCAGAAATTAAAGACTTGAAAAAAGTAGACTGGATCGCCGGGGGGGATCCAGCGTGCTACGAGGGAAAGTAAAAACTTGCTCAACTGCTGATAGTAGGCTACCATTCGCCGAGAACCTTCTAGGAGTTCAAGTAGGCCATCACAGGTTTTTAAGACTGGTTCTTGTTGATTTGGTCTCAACAGCATTGGTAACCTAGCCCTTAAGACCAAGATTGAAAATGGAATGATGTCTGGCACTGATTTCTTTCGAAAGGTCCCACTCAAAACCTCAGGATTCTTCGCCCATTCTGCTTTGTTGGGTAATGTATCTTCACTTAAGTCCAACAAAATTTCTGACAGCGAAAACGTGCAAGCGATGGTTTGGAATAATCCAATCATTTCTCGTAAGATAATCGTCGGCAACCTTAACTTGTATAACGCCCGAAACCTGTAAGACCATAACTACGTATTATTGAACAAAACAAGAAAATGGTTAAAGATAGATCAAAGTAAAATAACCCGCCTTTGAATCAGTCCTCTGAATACTGAGTTCGATTTTTTAATTTTTCAATCGGTCGTTTGGAATCATCTCGGGCTTACTTCCAGAATAAACTTGGTGCGAGAGGAATCTGCATTCAGGATTTTTTCACGAGATTGATCCGCTAAAGCTCTCCACGCACAAGCTTTCTAGTAAAAACAAAGAGACAGGAGAGAGACAGAGGTTGGACAGTGCAGAAGTAATTTTTAGATGAGAAGGAGTTGAAAAACTCAGGAGTTGAGAGAATAGAACATCACACCATCAATTCTTCGGGTGAAATTGAGGAATACTTGCCATTAGCTTGATGTTGATTGGATCGATCAAGTTGTTCTCGATGTATTTGATCAGCGATGTCTTTCGATACCACCCGTTGAAAGCCAGTTATCTACTTCCAAAGGGTGATCAGTGGAAATTTTCAAGAGAGGGAATCAGCTCCATGATAGAAAGCGTTTAATTCTTATTGCTCAAGCATCATCGAATCTTAGGAAAACGTCGCACTGAACTGGTGGTAATCTTTGAAACAGAGCCGAGTTACCGAGTCCTGGAATGTATGGTTGATCCTCTTCGTCGAATTCGCCGGTCTGTCCAGTTTGTTCTTCCATCGGAGTTGTTGTAGACCGTTCTCTGATGCGTAACTGAGGTGACCAAGCTGGTTTAATCTTGGTTGGATCAATGGAAATCGGCAAATCAAATTCAAAATTTCGTCGCCAGCTTGGTAGTCGTCGACTGACTACATCCGGCGGGAGTCCCCGGTCCCGACGTGGTCCCACTCTCCCGATCGCGGCAGGGGGACGCCCGCTCACTGCATGCCTTTTTTTTATCTAGTGCTATTGATTTCATATGTCGCACTAAAAACAGTATTTATATATGAGTAAAATATGTAAAGACATATGGTAACGCGTTTTGCAAATTGTATAAAACCATACCCACGAATAGCCATAGATACTAGACTATAAACATAATCTATGGATTATGCTACTAAACTAAAATCCTCATGTATATAGTCTAGCCTCACCCGCTGACCAGAGAGGACTTTCCTCATCAGAGTTTGAGTCCAACATTGGCAGCGGGTGAAGCTAATTTTGTGGCGTTGGTGATCCGGGCAGATCACTTAACACATAAATCATAACAAAATATACTGTGAGATAGTACTATAAAGTTAACTATACTATGTGTAAAAAGGTAAATCAGTAAGGATGACAAAATAGTATGAGAAAAGTTCTTTTTTGGAAAACTGCATGCCATGCCTGGCTGGGCCCATGGTGCATACGTGCCTAAACTAGTTTCTGCCCCCAAATTTAGAGAGGATGGCCAATTTGCCCACCACCAGCTCTAGGGATTAAATTATTCACAAAAAAGGAACCATGCAGGAGATCCCTCCTTCAAGCTTCTGAATGAGTTGTTTTGACAGGATGAGCATCACCAAGGCAAATAACATCAGTTTTGACCAAGTTTCCAAAAGGCCATTTTTTAAAAAAATACGCACTGGTTTATCTGCGCTCCACTTTAGGGAAGACCTGCTTTTGCCTTTATGAAATCTTTCAAAAAAAAAATTGAGGCAGCTGCATCTTTGAGTCTTACTACTGAAATCTTTTGATGCACTGACAAGGCAAACAATGCCAATTTTTTTATCAAGGTGCCTGAAGGCCAGTATTTTACAGAGGTAGATTGTTGCAGCATCTATGTAAAATTTCAACTAATAAATTTTTTTGAGAATGATTCCCTTTTCAGATAAAGAAAGTCAGAAATTAAGAATTTCACCAAGTATAAAAATCAATATATTTCATATTTTCAAGTTGTCTGCCACAAAGCTAGCAAACCTAGAGGCCCAATTGTTCACCTAAGGCTGGAGCTTGATAACCAAATCTCTTCCATGTGTATCTGCAAAACACATGAAAATACAACAAGACAAGGTCTCCCCCCCCATCAACCCCAAATTATGTGGAAACCCAGGTACAAGCAACCACCTTCAGGTCAACATTGCCTATTCAACAACCTGAAACATATGTTTTATCATTTATGTATGAAGGGGGAAAAAATGATCAACTTGATCTAAAATAAACTGTGAAATAATGAAAGGAAAAAAATAAAAAAAACCATTGTGTTGGTAAAGAAGCAAGATAAACCAAAGAAACTTTTGAAAGGAGGTTTTGAATAAGGGGTATCAAACATGCCAAACCTGCCATCAAAAATAGCAGGTTTCTAAAAGACACATACCCCATAAATAGTGTATTTTCACATTGCTATAGGCAGCCTCACTACCAGGATGAGTTAAAATAAAAATCAGGAGTTAAGATTGGGGTAAGGAAAGACAGAGTCAAAGGCCATCTGTGGTTGGATGAGTCATCAGTCAGAATGAAAAGGGGTTAAATTTGAGAGGAGAGATGGTGTTGAAGGTTAGTGGTTTATGAATTATGTCAAAGTGGATAAGACCTTTTGAAAGATGAACCAGCAGATAAATCAATGCAAAAATAACAGGTCAATTGGAGGAGAGTTGGTGTTAAATTTTAAAATTTTTACCATTTGGTAATTATGCCTGGTCCTCAAGATGGCTACACTTATAGATGTAGTTTTTATTTACACAACTTCAAAAATGAGTCTCTTTGGTTCCCTCCTTTCACAAAGTTTATTTTATGGATGTTTGTATAAAAATTTGAATATGAAAATTCATTACCACGTATTCTAGATGACCACATTCTGGCCTCTTGCACCTTAACTAGTTAAATGTGATGATACAGTGGTCAATGAACACCATTGGTTTCCCTCCTCTTTTGACTGAACCATCCAATCCTAGCACTCTTTCACCCATCACTTATCCCTATGCAGCTTTTGAAGCCTCACCTGGATGTTTCAATCTTTTTCTTTTCATTTCAATCTATATTTTATCACTTGAATAGCTATTCCTTTTCATTCATCAAGCCCCTAATCTTTCATCAGATATTTCTACTTCCCCATAAAGCTTCTGTTTCTATTCTAGTATATTTTTCTATCTATTTTCAAGCTCTTACTCTTCCTTTCCATCCTTCAATATGGTGTTAAACCCTCTTCACTTTTAAAATTAAAAGCCAGTGGTTCATGAATGACATTAATGTGGATTAGACCTATTGAAAAATTAATCAGGAGGTAAATCAATGCAAAGATAGCAGTTTAATAAAACTTGAATGCAAATGCAGTGAAAAAATAGTTCCCCAAAATTAAAGTAATTAAAACCACTTCAAGGTTGGAAATAGAAACAGGCAAGGTTAATGAAATGACACCAAACCTGTTGGCTTGAGTCTGGGCATAAACAGAGCTTGTTTTAATGAAAAGAAATTCAAAGAAAAAAGCCAAGTTCAGACTGATTGCTTGAAGGTGAATGAAAATTGATTGAATAAATCCAGCTTGAAAGAGTCATACTGGATAACTTGATTGAAATTCCATATTTGAAAATTCAAATTCAAAGCCAAGGGTTTCAAGACTAATTAAAGAATTTCAAATGTTGAAGAGAGTGGTACTTTTTTTTGCAGAGATAAATCTCAATGGCTTTTGGTACTTAATTGATTAGTGTGCTTTTTTCGGCTTGCTAATATTTACAGAGCAACCTGTCAAAAGTACCAAAATCCAAATAAAGTCATAAACCTAAGAAGCTATGGGAAATCCCAAAAATATTATCACATTTCAAATATCTGCACTTCAGTGCGCAAATTTCCGCGCTTCAGCGCGCCAATTCCCGCACAAACCGCGCGCCAACTCCTGCACAAACTGCGTGCAGATTCGCGCACAAACCGCGCGCAAATTCTCATACTTTCCCACGCTAATTACCATAATTTTGCATGCTGATTCTTGTAATTTTGCACTTCTGAAACACTTTTGCGCATGCTGAATTAGTTTAAGAACTCAAAGGCACCACCCCCAACTAAAACTCCTGCATGCAGCTGTCAAATTTTTGCGCTTTTCTGCTGTCTGTTCCAAATCTCAAATTCACGCTTGCTGCCATCAAGCCCGCACGCTTCAAATAAGCAATGACAATTCCCGCGCGCAGCCCTGCATCCATACAGCAAGGGTAAATGCACCTGACACTCAATATGTAGGCGCCTGTCAAGAAACCTGTATGCAAGATTCTGCTGGCTGTAGATGCCAGATTCCCACATGCAGCTGTCAAGTATGCACATGTCAAAAATAACTGCACCACTCCTGACAGCCTGATACTGCAGGAACAGGTTACAAACCATATGAAGGCATCATGCATATGTAACCACTTGACTGACGGATTGAGGGATGTCTGAAACCTCTGAAAATTGACTAAAAGATATGAAATTCAAAATATAAGACAGACAAATTAGGGAAAATAATAATAAAGGTTTTGACGTAAATGCTATTATCAAATCTTTATGAACCACAAAACATATAAAAAAGTTCCCCTAGAAATTATTAAAAATTACCAACATGTTTGGAAGATGGCTTAGAATATACAAACACTTACTTCTGACCATGTCACTCAAAATAAACTCATACAAAATTAGGAAATATGCCAGAACTGTAAAAATAACAAATTAACATTTAAACAGATTCTGACAAGTATTTCACCCATAAATATGACACAGACAGGTCCAGCTGATTGACAGCACTAAAAATGCGTGCCAATCTAGCCCTGGCCAGTCTTCTAGCCTTATCCCACAAGCACAACCCTCTCTAAGTGCCCTGGGAAGGTGTTCTTACCCCAAAAACATATATATACAGCCCTTCTTGGACGATTAAAAAACCATTAATTTTTAAGTAATCAATCCAGACCCATTGCCATCCGTGATCAAGTTTTTATGAATGATAAACAAGTGATGTCTCCGCCCAAGCCACCCCAGACAGACTTAGCCAAGGAGTCCAAAATAAAGTTCCTATTAAAGGACCATGTGAGTTATTGGGAAGCCTGCAAATTGGCCCAAGCCCAAGAGGACATGGTGGCTATGAGGAAGGCCATATCACAGGCCAAGTCCTCACAGATAGCCCTGCAGAAATTAATTCCCAAGAAGGAAGTAGAGAAATATGTAGAGATTTGTAATCCCTGGGACCAACTAGCAAAGTTAAAGGGAAAGGACCCCAAAAAGTTGAGGTCCTCCAATCATCAAAGGATGAGGAACCCCAAGTACTGGGACAATATAAAATCTCTAGCCCAGAAGTTGAAGAATGTTTATCACAAGTAGATTCATATTTTACACCTATCTTCAATGACTTTTCTGATAATGTTTTCCACAACTTTGACATCCCAAGTAGCAATTTTGATCATATTCATAAACAATTGGACAAAATAATTTAAATTATGACCAAATTAATCCAGAATCAAGCTTCCCACATGGGAACTAGTGAGTTAGAGATCAAACAACTTAGAGAAACTCTCAAAATGGAAAATTTATCTATGATAAAACATATAAACAATGATTATGCTTATAGACAAGAAGAAATTCTTCTCTCCATTGAACAACTTAAAGGAGAAATTGAAAATAAAACTGATACTCCCTCTGCCCATTCAGTTAACAAAATAGACATGCTGGGCAGCAAAGTTGATTTAGAATTAGGAATAATTAAGAATCATCTAAGAGACCTCAAATTCAACTGAACTAGATCTCCCCTGAACCCAGAAGAAGCAAAAACTACCAGGATGAGTATTAGCCCTGACATTACCCCTAGTTCTGGGATGATAAGAAATGAAACCTATAGACCCATCCCTAATCCTGAGGGAGAAAAAGCACTTAAGCTTTTACCCCTTGTAAATGAGTGTCCTAAATTCTCAAGAGAAGGAGAATAAAATCATATAAGCTTTATCAAATTCATTGACCATACTCTTGCTTCATATGAACTCACAGATACTATAGCAGTAGTAAGGTTGCCCAGAATATTAAAAGGAGTCGCCCTAGATGAGTTCATTAACAAGAGGGAAGAGGTATGATCCCAATCCTGGAATTCTTGGAAAGGACTGATCAAAGACCAGTTTGGAACCAGGATTTGGAAAAGGAAGATGATGAAAAACTTTGAAAATTCATTGTTTGATTCCTCAAAGTATAAACCTCATAAATGGTGTCTAGAACAAAAGAATAGGTTGGATTGCTTCTACCCTAATGCTGAAAAAGAGGAGGTTGATGAAAGAATCCTTAACTTATGTCCTGGTCACCTTAAACACAGTGTACAATGTAGGATTCCTATGGATTCTGACCTCTCTACTCTCATTGGTATATTGGAGGAAACTATTGATATGAATGGCCTTGACAAAAGAACTAACAAACCAAAGGACCTCAGCACCAAGACTAAAGAAGAATACAACACTAAAAAAAAGGATTCTTCTACCCCCAACTTGGAATTCAAAAATACTTCAGAAACCAAGGAAAAAGTATGCTGGAACTGTAACCAGACAGGGCATGTAAGACCTGATTTTGACCAACCTAGGAGAAGGATTAATCCTATTGAAGGAGAAGACTATGACAATAATTCTGACCCTCAACTTGATGAAGCTGATGGTTCAATATCTGAATGTGAACTCATGATTGCTAAACCAATTAATTTAATTGAAGGAAATATAGAATTCTCAATGAAGATAAACTCTGTCCATGAAGATTCCAACCTGCCCAAACAATGGAATCCCAATATGAAGATTCAACATGTTTCTGAAGCTCAAACCTTGACTCTCAAACCTTCTGCCAGCAAAAGTTACACTTCTGGTAAAACTTGCTATGCTACTGGTCTAATCCAAGGTTCTCCAGTTAAACTAATCCTAGATAGTGGAGATTTTTGCTCCTGTGTTGCATCATCTTATTTGGAAAAACAGGACCCAAATTGTAAAACAAACCTGCTAGCAGTACCACAAGCTAAGTTCAGTAGTTGAAATTCATCCTTAAATGCTATTGGAGTATGGACAACAGATATCATATTCCCTCACTCTAAAGTATCACTCAAAATGGAAATTGAATTTGTAGTACTACAAAATGGAGTATGTGACTACTTCATTTTGGGAAATGATTCTCTATGCTTGTATGGGATAGATGTGTTACAAAGTAAAGTTAGATACTTCAATATGGGAGTAACTTGGAACAAGAAGTTCCAAATATTTCATTTTAATACTCAAACTTCTGATTCCACCTATGAGAAACACTTGGAGACTTTCAACCAAGAATACATCTCCCAAGCAGCCTTTAACTCCCATCTCAGTGAAGACCAAAAACGGGATATTCTCAAGGCTTTCTTTGAATATCAAAATGCCTTTTGCACTAAAGATCACCCTATTGGTAATATTGAAGGACATGAAATTATTCTTAACTTAACCATTAAACCTCCTTATCCTCCAAATCTTAGGAGACCTGCTTACCCTTATAGCCCAAAATCAAGAGCTGCCCTTGAAATAAATATCCAGGAATTAATAGACCTACAAGTGTCAGCTTGCTACTATTGCAGAGCAAGCTTCAAAAGTAACAAAATAACATGAATAAAAAAAATTGATAAAGGAGAAATAATATTAAAAATATTAATTCAAATTCTGATTCTACATAAAAATCAAGGTTGGGTCACTGACTGACACCTACCTCAAATTCCTACGGCTTATATTTTCAAATAATTCATGAAGATTTAGAAAGAGAAACGGCCTTGGGATTTTGGCAATTTTAATCTTTCACATGAAACCCCATGTATAGGTTTCACAGTGAATTTTGTGTCAGAATCCAAGAATTCTGTGATTTAGAGGAGTTACGGGCGGAAATGTGATTTTTCACAATTCCTGCAGGCAGCCGCGGCAACCAACATATCCACCCGCAGCTGAGCAGCAGCACTGCCTCCCTGTCCACGTAACCTGAAAAGCAGTGTACACAGCCCCGGGCATCTGACAGGTACGCAGCTGCAGGACTACAGAATGACAGAGTGAAAGATGGCTTGAGAAGCCTAGGTACCATGTAAAGGTGCTACAACCAAGACAGGGACATACTACATATGTAATAAATGTGCCTGTGGATATTAGATAGTCTAAACATACATAAAATTATATGAAAATACTTAAATAAACTTTCTACGTATTTTTTATAAAATATAATAAAAAATACCAAATATGTAAAAAATAAGATAACTACAGTTTGTAAAGTATTTTAAAATACTTTAAATATACAATTGTGGGGACTTCAACACATCAGTATGTCCGTGAAATACTACAGAAGCAGTTTATGTAAAAATATTACATGTATTCCCATATCTTACATTTTAAATTAATTATTTCAAGGAAATCAACAGAATTTTGAAAATAAGGAGCAAAATCAATATTATGATTTTACTCCCATCATCTAATACACAATGGGAACTCATCTGAAATCAGATTACCTGTAGGAAATTCTACTAAGAAAACTTATTAAAATCCTGGGAATATTTACTAAGGATAATTAATTAAATAATGATCATGTGGATAGATTAGTGTTATTCACACATCAAAACATCAATCAAAAGGTAGAATAATCCCCATACCCTGTGGAATTAAATTTTATCCGTGCTACAGAACCAAGAAAACGTGATAGGCTACCACTGATTACCCTGCTAGCCTTAGCACCCGTCCCCTTTGGCTCCTGTATCCCTCAGAAGGACAGAATTGGGACTCAAAAAGCTATAAATATAGAGCTATTTTGAAGTTATTGATACCCAGAGAACCAGTTATATTTACATCCAGACACTGTGCCAAGGTAATCAAATACTTATAATATATAAGTAAGTGATTTATGGCTTTAGTCTGATTAATAATTTCTGTCCCACAAACCCTTTTTATCAATTTAAACTTCTGAACAACCTTTTTAACCCCAGTAATAGGTTTAACCCATCAGTGGATGTCTCAAACAGGTACCTAAAGGATTCAATAATATACCAGTGAGTTTTATTATCCTTTTAATGTTGTGGAAACTTGTTTACAAGGCCCTTCCACTCCACCATATATTTTATATATATATTATCTTTGGGCAATATCTCCTTTAAGAATATAAATTAAAGGTTCCAAAGTAACAAGGTATATGTGTTTTCAAAGTGAATTCCCCAAAGAGAGGTGTTAAAGATCCCCAATATTATTGTGGCCCCTCTATTGACTTATTTAATAATCAATTTATTAATATTGATTAATAATATTAAAACATAACCAAACCAATCAACCTTGCAATATCTCTATCCAAATATTTTATGGTTTTTTGCTGCATTTATTGAATAACATATTTATTATCTATTCCATCACCTCTTGTAGCTAAAGGATAGCAAGGGTCTTGGCATCCAGGATGCTGAAAACAAGTTATAAGGAAAGTAGGACATAATGAACAAGTAGATGTCACTACACCAGTGATTACAGCTTGGCATAATGACAAATCAAGAATGGTTTGAGACTCTAGGATGCTGAATAACTACACCCAAGCTTACTACTATCCTATCCCTAGAATTGACCATGCTCTCCATAATCTCTCAAAGGCTAAGTTTTTCACTGCCATGGACATGTTGAAAAGATCTCACCAGATCCCTATCAGTCCTGATAGTAGGGAATTCATGAGAATAATATGCCACCTAGGGATATATGAGTATTTAAGAATTCCCTTTGGAATCAAAAATGCTCCCTCCCAATTCCAAAGAATGATGGATACAGTACTAGGCCAGTTTATTAGGCAAGGCTGGATGATGGTATACATTGATGATGTCCTCATCTACACTGATGATTTGAATACCAATATGGACAAAGTAAGATTAGTTCTGAAAACTATCCCTACCATGGGATTAAAGCTATCCATGAAGAAGTGCAACTTTGGATATGGAGAAATCAAGTCCTTAGGACATATAGTATCTGGTATAAACCCCACAGCTGATCAGAGCAAGATAGCTGCTGTTATGAACAGACCAATACCCCAAAACAAGACTGAACTCTTGTCTTTCATCAGCTTCTGCAGTTATTACAGAAAGCACTTACCCAATTTTCCATTACTGACTAAATGTTTGTACAAAATTTGAAACAACAACACTCTCTTTGAGATGACTCATGAAGGGGTGAAGAATTATGCACAACTCAAAGTAGCTATGACCACAGCCCCTGTGCAAATCCAACCTGATTACAGAAAACCTTTCAAGCTATAAATATATGCTAGTATGGAAGGACTAGGAGCTGCCCTCCATCAAGAAATCATAGAAGATGATAAACCAGTAGAAAAACCAATACTCTTTATCTTCAGACATGTCAAGGATACTGATAAAAGATATGGTGCTAGCCAAATGGAATGCCTTGCTCTAGTATAGGCTTTAGAAAAACTCCATTACTACCTTGAAGGCACTAAATCTGTGGTGATCACTGATTGCAATGCTATTAGAACTCTAAGGAACATGAAAGCCCCTAGCAGGCATATGTTGATATGGCAGATAGCCATCCAGAAATATAGAGGACAGATGACTATAATCCATCAAGCTGGTAGCAAACACCAGAATGCTGACAGTCTGAGTAGTAATTATCTACCTAATGATTCTAGCAACCCTGCTCATGACCCAGAAGAGCATGAAATTTTTCCCATACTGAATATAAACCTACTTGACCTTGAAGCCCAAATTACTGGGATACATATCTGTGAATTGGATGAATCCTTGTTTGAGTCCTTTAGGAAAACTTACAGCCCTAGTATGAGAAACCTGATCTACATCATGGAAAGCACTAACCCTCCATCTGAACTATTTAACAGCTTACCTAAACGATTACTGAAAGTATACAAAGATGGAAGATTTAGTTTATGGGATGAGTTAGTATGTTACAGACATAAACACTCCAGTGTCCTAGTCTTGAATAATGAGTAAAATATCAAATATATCCTAGCTGAATGCCATGATAACTGCTCCTCTGGACACTTATCTACTGAAAAGAATTTAGAAAAGGTCAAACAAACTGCCTGGTGGATTAACTGGAGAGAATTCACCGTCAAGTATGTTTCTAGCTGTGAAATGTGCTAGAAATCTAACAGAACTATGGGTAAAACGTTTTGCCTATTACAGAAGATCTCTGAGCCTAAGAATAGATGGGAAATCATTAACATGGACTTTGTTACACAATTACCTCCAGGAGGAGCTTACTCTTACAACTCAGTCCTAGTCATAGTGGATAGGTTGACCAAGAAAGCCAAATTCCTGCCCAATCACAAAGAGGATACTTCCATGGAGGTAGCTTTACTGTTCTGGAACAGGCTCATTGCAGATGTAGGAGTCCCCAAGATTATAATAAGTGATAGAGACCCCAAGCTCACATCTGAATTCTGGAGAAACCTTCATGACATATTGTAAACCACTTTAGCTTTCTCCACAGCTTACCACCCCCAAACTGATGGATTATCTGAGAGGATGATCCAAACTCTAGAGGACATGCTCAGAAGATTCTGCTGGTTTGGAATAGAATAAAAAAACACAGATAGATATTTCCATGACTGGGTTAGTCTTCTACCTGCCCTGGAAATGGCTTACAAAAGCAGCAAAAACTCTACCATCAAAGATTTCAGCTTGCTACTATGTACAGAGCAACCTGTCAAAGTAAAAAAAATAAAAAATACAAATAAATAGATAAAATATGAAGAAGAAGTGGGAAAACCATATATATTATTGCAGAAATGAATTTACCAACCAAAATAAGGTAGGGTCACTCACTGACCCCACCCTTGAAATATACCTCCTTCACATTTTAAATAATTAAATAAAAATTGACTAAAAGGTCAAGCAACCAATATGGCACCTTTTGGCCAATTTAATTTTCACATGTATTGTGAAGTGTAGGTTTCACACCTAAAATTCAGTCAGAATTGAGGTGTTGTGTATATTTTAGGAGTTACACACAAAAATGTGTATTCCCGCGCGCATTCCCGCGTCCCTATACAGCCCCTAAGCACCTGTAGAATCAAATTCCCGCGTACAGAAGTCCCACGCGCAGCTAATTTTGCAATTCACGCAGCAAATCCTACCCCGCGCGCATCTGAATGGACTGATCCCTGCCTGAGGATCAGTTGTGGCAAATCTGACAGCAGGTACCGCTCATAGGAGCCACAACCTAGTAGGGTTTACCAAGGATATGTAATAATAGGGAGTATCAGAGTTAAGCAAACCCACCATTTTTTAATGGCCGGTTTCAAACCAAATCTGCCATTTCTAACCCGCCATTAAAAATCAAAAAAACCATTTATTTAACATCAGATGTGTCAGAGTTACCTGGAAATAAGTGGTTTTTTTTGAATAAAGTATTTAAAGGCTTCCACCACCTGTCCACGCCATCCACCCCTGGATTCCCACCTCCTTCTAACTCCAACCTCATTGGAAAAAAATTTGATTCATCGCTCTTCATCTCTTCATCACTATCCTCATCATTTCATTACTCTCATCACTTTATGGCTTTCATCACATCAAGCCAACTCTCATTGGATCACTATCCTGATCAGTTCATCACTCTCATCCATTTATTGCTTTCATCAAATCCAGCTAACTCTCATTGGATCACTATCCTCATCACTTCATCACTCTCATCACTTTATTGCTTTCATCACAAACTAACTCTCATTGCTTTATCCCTCTTGTCACTTTATCACTCTCATCTCTTCCTATTCTCTTTGCTTCATCACTCTCATCCTCTCATCAAATCATCACTCTCACCACTTAAACACTCTCATAGCCCTTCATCCCTTCATCCCTCCTACTATTTTTAAATGGCCCCTCAGTGATCCTCCCCCCGAAAGTCCACCAAACAATCCAATGGAACAAAGCAAACATCCCCCAGGAACTCAATGTCCAAAAATCCTCCCCCATCAGCTTCCAAAGTCTCAATTCAGCTCAAGAAATCAGATCACACCATCCTGGTAAACTGGCTCAAAATTCCCTCCAACTACAATGCTTGCTTTGGATCCAACAATGAAACACATGTTGGCCAACCTGCATCCTCTAAGTTCAACGGGTATCTCCTGATGGCCAATGAACTCAAGAATAAAACACAAGGTAGGCTGGATCTGTCATCCAAACAGATGAGGGAGAAATTCAAGAATTATCAAGCCAAGTACAAAAAGGCCCAAACCATGTCAATCTCCACCAACTTTGGTATCACCAACTCTGACAAAGCCAAGGGAATCAACTTGGTGGTTGATAAGTTGGACTCCATTTGTCCTTTTTTATATTCAAATGGAATAAATCTTTGGAAAGAAGGCCAACATCACCCCTCTTGTTGCTTTTGATGCCCAAAAATCCAATTCAGTTGATGCTGAGGACTTGGCTGGGGATGCTCAGCCTAGCAATGGTGATCCCAAAGAAACCTATGATTGGCCCCCATCCAATTCCAAGGAGGATATTCAAATGCAATCAGCTCCAATCAAATCTAATTCCGCATTGATTGAGGAGTAAAACCCAACCTTGGACCCCTCCCCTCCTTCTTTGGATTGCTCTCTTCCTGGGGTGGAAGAACTAGAGAACTTTACCAATGAGGAGGATTTCATTCCCGTATCACCATTGCCATCAACATCTGCTCAAGTAAGGAACCAAGTTCTTTTATCTTCTTTCCAGTTAATCCTGACTGATTTAGATTTGAAAGAAACAGGCTCATCCATTCCTGAATGGCCAAAAACTCAAGCCAATGGGGCCTCCAACATCCCCTTCAAATGAGAGCAATGATGTTCCCACACAAACCTCCTCTGCAAAGGGAAAGCAAAAGGCCTCCAATTCCATCATCATCAACCCCAATAGCATTCAAAAGAGGAGAAACACTTCAAATTTTTTGGGCTTTGAGGAGATCATGGAGAAGAAAGATTCAAGTAAGCCCATTGAATTCTCCTTGCTTTCAAAATCAAGCTCATTCCTATTCCCCTCTGAAAAACAGTGAAATTGCTAATTGAATCTGAAAAACTTCAGTTTGAAAAGGAGAAGTGGGATCTTCAACTTGCTATTGATTTTCAAAAGCAAAAAGCCAAGAGTTTGGCTCATCAGCAAAAATGGGATGCTGAGTGGAAGTTGAAACAGGCTGAGCTATAATTTCAAAAAGAGGAAAAGTAGAAGGATTGACAGCAAGCGCAACTTCAAATGGAGAGGGAACAACTGGCAACAGAAAAAAAGGATAAGTGGTCAATGGCTGAAGAATACATTGGTAGCAGCAGAACAGTAGATGAATTAAAGCAGATTACTCAAATGCTGGGCTTGTAAATATATTTGCTTTGATGAAAAACTTAAAAATAAAAAAAATCATTTTTGATTACAAAAATGCTTAAGACTATTTTTAACCCCACCAATAAAAAAATATTTTTTTCTTTTTATTTGTATTTTTTTTCCTGGAGTATATTTTCCCACTCCCCAAGTCCCTGCAAGTTTTTCTAGTTGTTTTTTTGACTTGCATTGAAATTGCCAATCTTGTATGAGTGGCAGTCTCCACAGCAGAAAAAGTTCAGTTCTTGTACTTATTGGCTGCCCAAACCATTTTGACCACACATTTTTGCTTGAAGTTGATTCCAAAGCCCAGGTCAGGAAAAACAAATTGGCCATCAGATACTTGATATTCATCTGTGTTTTCAATAAGTCATCCATTTGATTTCCTGTTTGGAACTGCAAGTAAAAAGGAATAATCAGAAATGTCACCTTTGTCAATGTTAGGTGAGTTGTAAAAAGAATTGGATGTGAAGGTGAAATGCGGAGAGCAGTCAAAGGGATTAGGCCAAGATCCAAATTTAAGTGATGAGAAGGAGGGGATGCCATTTGCTTCATTATTTCACGGTTTGATTCAAAGGGAAGTCTGGCCAAATTGCAAAACATTTGTCCTAAAATTTGAGAGACTTTTTCTGCCTTAAGATTGAGAAAAGCATACTCTTGAGGGGAATATTGAATAGATGATTTCTTCACATAGCGTCCAAATAACTCAAAGGGGTCCATCAATTTTTGCCATCCAATTGCCCACATTTTTCCACCCCAAGCTCTTGAAGGACCAACTGGGTTGACACATTTTTTTGAATGGTGAAGGAAAGCGTTGAAAAAGTTGATTTCCTTCTTATCTTGATCTGAGAGTTCATCCAAGGGCAAAAATTTGATTATTGCAACCAGGGCTTGGTGATCACATCAATCAAGGAAAATTATATTTCCACGGTGGAATAAATGGAAGGGTTTGATTGTTTTTTTGGCTTGTTCAAACTATTCCTGAGTGGGTTTTTGACTATTATTTTTCTTTTAGGCTGATAAGATTGCGCAAATGAAATTAAGAGCCAAAAAACAATAGACTAGATCTTGAGGTCATAAACACACAATTGAGGCTCATGGGAAGAGAAATGAAATGAGATAGGAATGAGATGAAATAGAAAACCAACAGCTTTGCCAAGGTAATGAAATGATTCAGAGATGGTCAGACAGGAATGAGGATTCAGAGCTAGAGATGAGAGACAGAAGATTGGCAGAAGAGAGATGCTAGTGAAGTATTGAGAGAATATTGTCAGGCCCGCCGGCAATTGAGGGAAGTTGTGAGCCATCTTACCAGGCAGTGATTTATAGAGGAACCTTGACATGCGTGAAGGGTTTGGTTGACAGGATGACAAGATAACGTGGAGAAACAATGATAAGAACAGAAGGGTAGAAAATTAAAGATGAATAGAAAGGGGAAGAAGGTTTTTGACCAGAGAAGAAAAAGAAGGAAGGAAGAAAGATCAGAGGAAGAAAAGTGACAGAAGGACAGATCCAAGAAAAAAGAGAGGAGGAATTTGTAGATGACTGGAAGAGCTCCCCCGGACCCCCAGGTAGGAATTCTTGAGGGTGGGAGGAGACTTTTCCACAGGGGTTTGTCGCATAGTTGTTGAGATGGGGATTGAGACAAACAGGAAAAGATGGGGATAGATCTCAACACCCCTTGGGACTGGTAATATGGCAAGTGATCACATTAGTCTTCCAGAGAGATGAAGATGGATTTTTGGAGGAGGTTTACGGAATTGATGGACAAGGCTTTTGTCAGTGAATCAGCAATCATATCCTTTGTTGAGGTTAGGGAGAGTTGAAACTCAGAGTTATTGAATTCATTAATTAGCCCCTTGGTTTTAATTTCAATATTTTGAGAATTGGAATGAGACCCAAACCTCTTGATCTTGTCATCAAGCCACTCTTTGTCAATGTATATAGTGGGTCTGATCTTGGGAGAATGGTGAATTTTGCTGATTATATGAGATATGCAATTCAATTCAAGACAGCAGTTGAGCATGGCATTGAGTTTGGATTTGGTGGAAAAGTAAGTGATGTTTTTATTTCTGAAGGAGTTCCAAACTATGGCACTTCCATAGTGAAAAATGACAAATCCACTTTGTGAATTTTGGAATGTGGGGTCATCCCCCCAGGTTGAATCACTGTAGGCAGAGAGGACTTCAGCGTCTGGGTCAAATTTAAGATTTAGTTTGACTCTCTGGTGGTCTTGAGGTATTTCCAGACTTTGCAGATTTCTCTCCAGTGAGTCATTCCAGGCTTGATGTTGAATCTTGATAGACTAGAAACAGAAAACGCTATATCGGGACAAGTGTACTGAGCCAGATGATTAAGGAGGCCAATGGTTGACCGGAAGTTGATGTTTAGTTTCACAAATTCCGTGTGATCCTTGTCCGTAGCAGGCTCAAGGTTCAAGTTTTGGGTGAGAGGAGAGTGGGTTGCTCTGCATTTGGTTATTCCTAATTCCTCCAGTCCACTATCTATATGGTCAGGTTGGCTCAGGAGAATTTGGTTGTCCTCCACTTCCATGAGCATGCCAAGGATGGTATTGGTAGGATGACAAGATGAATTTTTGAAGCAAGCTAGAAAATTGGATTGAAAGACGTCACTACTACCCACATGAATCAAATCATCCACATGGAAGTACAGAACTTCTTTGGAGTCAGTGTTGACATAGAGGCAGGGATCACTCAACAATTCATGGAATCCTTGCAACTTGATCGATGACGTTAGAGTCTTGTACCAGTTCTTCAGAGACTGTTTTAGGCCATATAATGATTTCTTCAGCTTTAAGTAGGGATATTTTCTGTGTGAACCTTTGGGCATCCTTATGTTAAATGTCTTGTCTAGTGGTGCATGTAAGAAAGCACCCTTAACATCAAACTGAGTGAATTTCATCTTTTCCTTCAGGCCATATAAAAGAGCAATGGATAGTGAGCCCAGTTTGCCCGTTTTAGGCCATTTCTTGTTGTAGTCAACTGCAAATATTTGATCAAATCCTTGTACACATAATCTGGAATTATATTTGAAAGGCTCACCATGGCAGTTTTGCTTGATTTTGAAGACCCAGGTTGTATTTAGAATGTTTTTGGGGGTGTTGTAATATTCTTGCCACACTTCTTGACTCTCAATCAAGTTTAATTCTTCTTCAGAGGCCTTTTGCCACTTTGGCCACTCTTGGCATTTTTGGGCTGCCTTGTAGGAGGGAGGTTCATAGTAATGGCAGAAACCGTTTCTTTGGGGCTTTTGAGTTTCTTTTCTTGGTTGTTGGTTCAATTCTTGAATAACAGGCTCTGGGGGTGAGAGTTGTTGAGGTTGAAATAAATCAGAGTGGTGAGATTCAGACTTGAGGGATTTGGACAAATTCCAACCAGAGTCTGACTCCGAGTCTTCTATTCAAGGATCCCTAGGCACAAATTGTTTTTCGGCATTTGAGAAATCAGATTTGTTCAGGTTGTGGGGCGCTTGAGAGAATATTTCCAGACCTGCTGGCTCAAGAAGAGGAAAGTGATTTGA
The DNA here is from genome assembly GCA_025617555.3 of Puccinia polysora. Taxonomy (NCBI): domain Eukaryota; kingdom Fungi; phylum Basidiomycota; class Pucciniomycetes; order Pucciniales; family Pucciniaceae; genus Puccinia; species Puccinia polysora. The sequence goes on from CM062614.1 coordinate 16,210,128, forward strand.
GTGATTCTTGAGAAATCTGACACGCTTAATTTCAACAAGAGAGCCAAATGAGTTAAGAATTAAATACAAGTGGAAGGTGGAGTTGAAACCAACTAAGACTCCTTTGGTTCCTTTTTCATCAAATTTTCTCCCTTTTTGAATGCAATTAGTGAGGTATATTGCAGGACAACCTACAGTTCTCAGGTAGTTAGCAAGGAGCGTTTTTCCAAACATTAGTTCCCAGGGGGACTGGTCATTACCTTCCTTGGGTATCTGATTGAGCATAAAACAGCAGATTCTTGTGAATATATGCCAATAATTATTAGGCAATCAGGAGGAAGAGAATGTGGCCCATTCTGACTCTATTATAGCTTGGTTTGCTCTTTTGGCACAACCATTGTGTTGAGGGTGGTATGGTTCTGAGGTGAGGAGTTTGATGTGCTTGGATTGAGCCAGAAGTTTGAGAGTTGAGTTAAGAAATTCTTTTCCTTTGTCAAAATAGATTTTGGAGGGATAGTAGTTCAATATTTTGAATTCAACCTTGAGAAGATTGATGATTGTCTCTGGTGTTTTGTCCTTGGAAGTGAGAGGAAAAGCTGTGAGATATCCGGTGTAGTTTTCCACTAGCATGAGTATGTATTGGTGTCCAGATTTTGACTGGGGAGTAATTGGGCCAATCAGATCAAGGTGAATGTGCTCAAGTGGTTTTTTTGACTGGGTTGAGGCAGCAGAGAAAGGAGACCGGGTAATTTTGCTTTTGACACACCCATTGCACTGAAAGTTGTTCAGATCTTCCTTGGAGAAGGTGTTTTTGAGGATTGGTTTGAGCGTAGACATGGAAGCATGGCCATACATTCTGTGGAGATTGGTGAGTGATTGTGTTTCCTCTGTCTTGGGGTTTGAGTATTGAGTGAGGTGGTAGACCTTGTTGTCTTGATCAATTACCCAGGGCTTCTCAATCACAAACAGATTGCCCCAAACCTGTCCTTTCAAGACTGTGAGGCCATTTCTGGGGACCAAGAATTTGTCCTGGTGGTGGGTGAGGCTGCATCCCCTTTTTGCAAGTTGGCCAGGACTGATTATATTGACCACAATGTCCGGGCTGTAAGTGCAGTCTTCCAGGGTGACCACTGAGTTGTTCCATTTGAGTTGTACGGTGCCCGTCCCATGAATCTTAAGGTTTGCTTTGAGTTTGCCAGTTTTAATTTCTTCTCTCTCTTCTTGCATCTTGATTTTGGAAAAGTACTTGAGATTTTTAAAAATGTGGATGTTGGCGCCAGAGTCTAGGAGGAGATTGGGATTATTGCCTGCATTGATCCAAAGAGTTAAGAGAGCATGGTAGTTGATGGTAGGTGGTTTTTTTATCTTGTTTTTCCATTTGTTCTGCTGTTCAATCCGCAAGCTAGGGGATATTTGAGGATGTGAATGGAAGCAGGAAAACTGGGTGTGGGGAGCAATGGGAGCATGGTAGCCTTCTCTGCATTGCATCTTCACTTGTTTCTTTTATTTCTCTATTTTGTTCCTGGTTGTAACTAAGGAGACATTGGTGGTTGACTTAATTGTTTTATGCTGGGCCTTATTCTCATTATTGTATTGAATGAGATGGTTAAAGACCACATCTATGGTTAGATTCTTTTCCCTGTGCATAATCTGTTGCTTGAGGTTCTCTCGGATGGGTTTAAATTTGAAGAGTACTAGATACGGAAGGATGTTGTTGGGAAGTTCTATTCCAATGTTGGCCATTCAGGTGAGTGCCCTCCTTGTGTCTGTAACAAAGCCCTCAATGGCGTGTTTTTTGAAGCTAATGTGCAGGAATTGGTTAATTAAATAATTAAGTAAAAGAAAGGCCAAAATACCAGGGCACCACTATTGAACTTTTTGACCAATTAAATATTTCAAATGTATTGTCACATATAGGTTTCACACCTAAAATTCAGTCAGAATTGAGGTGTTGTGTATATTTTAGGAGTTACAGACAGAAATGTGTTCCTTCACAATTCCCACACGCAGCTGCGGAAGCCAATGCACCCGCGCGCAGCTGAGCTACAGCTCTGTCACTCTGTCAAAGCCGTGTATGCAGCCCTGGGCCTCTGACAAGTATGCAGCCCCGGGACAATGGGTTCACAAAGTGACAGGGGCCTGAGAAACCTAGGTACTGCGTAAACATGCTACAACCTACACGGTGTAAGACTCCAAACAGTGCTAGGCCGTGGAAGTTCTGTGGAGGGGAAAGGTGCTGTTTAGGCTTCCCTCCTGAGTGTTACAAAAATATTTAAATGTAACCAAGATCAAGGTCCAGAACCAGGTAAATGAGGAATCAAGGAGTAGAGGATAAAGATGATAATAGTTTGGTAGCAACGGAACAGCACTATCTGAGACAAGATTATGCAGGGAAAAGCTTGAACAAAAGAAGTTAAAGTCCCCTTAGAGTTCAAAGAACAAAAGCTGTTGTATGTAAACAATGCCCACACGCTAATAACTCTGGTCCTCAGCAGAAGATTGGGGATGATCAACTCAAACCCAAGCAACCTCCAGGTTCTTGATGAACCTGCTCAACTCTCCGCAATCAAGCGCTTGAAGGGTACCAGATAACTTTGGGTGGCTGTACAGGACAAAGCACAATGTGTAAGAAGCTCTAAAGCAAACAGTAACTGATTTGAAGCAAGGATAACCTCAACACTTCTCAAGGGACTCAAGAGTAGGCTGGCAGAATGCAACTCCAAAGAAGCTAAGGGGAGGTATAACACTCCAGGTCTTAAGCTTAATAAAACCTCTTCAATCAATTGTGATTGGCTCCAGAAAGGTGATCAGGGATCAGGACCAGTATGGTCAGAGAAAGGGATCAAGGAGTGGTATAACACACTCAAAAAAATTCCAACAGACAGAATTTTTCTTCAACCAGCAAGGCTATTGGTTGGTGATAAGGATCAGGGATCAAGGGTTGAGTATGGAAGCTCAAGGATCAAGGGTGTGCTGATTTCATGCTGGATGATTCCCTGCTCCAATGATGGATCCAAAAGGCAGGGGAGAGCCCCTCCTTATATGGGCAGGAGGCCCTGTTAGACTATGTACAACGGATTCTACAAATAGAGCAAAAAAAAAGGGAAAGGAAATCATGTGGTCACTCGCGTCCATCTGTGGATGGGCGCATGCATCAATACCGGAATCACCCACCCCTTGTCCAAAGGTGGACGGGGTGGGAAAGGGAAATGAACCAAACCGCGGCGGATGTCCGTGGGCGGTAGTTGACACTCTTCACCCCTTGTCCAAAGGCGGAAGTGGGTGGGAGAGCCCCAGGAAAGGTGACGGATGAATTCTGTGAGAGCCTGGATGGGCAGATAGGAGATTGGCTTGAAACGGTTGAGTAAATCCTGACAGGCTTGAGATTCACAACTGATAGATCAAGTGAGATGGGAGATTTGAAGGATCCAAGGATTTGCCAAATGCTTGGGGGTGCGGTTGGGATGGATTTGGTAAATCATGGATGAGCGCCGCGCGACGGTAGCAATGAGGAGATTGGGACGCCCGACAACAAAGATGAGGACGCGCAACAACAAAGATGAGGATGCGCAATGACAATGGCAGAGATGACAAGCAACGCGCAACGGCAAGGATAATGAGCAACGCAGATGAAGGACGCGCAAGGCGCGAGGCGCTCAGATAAAGGACGCGCGACGCGTGAGGCGCAACGCGCAACGCGCGCGGTTAAAGGACGCGCAACGCGCAATGTGGTGTCAATTTATAGACACGGATTGGGAACTGTGTCGCGGCTGCGCGCTCAGCATTGGGGGCAAGCGGGCTCAGCACTAGGGTTTGCGGGGTGCTCAGCAGCGGCAGCTGCTTTTTGGCTCCGCACCTGGTGGACGGGTCAGGCTCAGCATTGAATGCGGCGTGGGCGGTGATCCGCCCCGGAGATTGGATTCAGAAGGTAGTGCGCTTGGCTAGGTTTGCGGGCGCGCCGGTTTGGATACGTAGGGGAAGAGCAATCTGCGGGCTATGAAGGAACGGATGAAGCGCGCGCGCAAGCGCGGGGATAATGCCAGATATTACCAAACACCCACAAAGGGCGCGGACAAACAGATACGGAAAGGCGCGGGGGGCTCCGGGTAGGGCGCGGTGCGAGGACCGTGTCATGAGAAGGACAAACCTGATGGACAGAACGGCGTACAGACGACAGGGGGAGTTTGGTATGGAGGAGGTGGGGAGAGGAGGCTAGGGTTTCTGTTTTGGGATTGTTTTCTGTTTCTTTGTCATACTGTCATTTGCGCATGTACTTAGGTTAGGGTTGAGAGGGAGGACTTATCCTCACTCTCAACTCCGGGTTGGAGGATGGAGGCATTGATGCAGAAGAGGAAGAATCACATCACATCATCAGATTGAATCACTCATCTCACCAGGAGATTAAAGGAACTCATACTGGATACACATCCAGGTGGAAAGTTCTTAGGATTGAAGGATTGGAAATTTCTTTCTACCTCTACTTTTCTTTATCTCTTATCTCCTTATCTCTATTTCTTATTTAAGCGCGACTTCGGACATCCTCATCTCTTTTCAAACGCAGGGAACCGTTAACTTCCAAACCTTGGGACAATTATAGGGGGATAACCTTTATTATTTCCACAGCAATGATGACGGTTTGGATGAGCCTGAGGATAAGTTTTTTTTTTTTTTTTTTTTTTTTTGATGCCGGATGGTATGTTTGCGCAACAGTTTATGGGTTGAGGTCTTAAGGCGTCCAGGGTGTCCAGGATGGGGCACCACATCTCTCCCCAACTTACAGACTGTCCCTAGTCTGCTCCCAAGTTTGATGCCATAGAAAAAGAAAGTAAAGAAAGATGATTGAAACCAAAGAATGGCCATTTTGATCTTGAGAATGGTTGAGAAAAAATATGTCAATCCAACCAAAAATCCTAGAAGTGGCTGAGATAAAATAAAGGAGGCGTCCCAAGTGCTCACACGCATGGAATGAAGTAGATTTTTCACAAAACAAAAAGGATCTTGCCCAGATGGTGCACAATTGGGAGGACTTACTTCTGGACCAAGTTGCCTCCACAAGAGTGAAATTTCTTGACCTGATCAGCAGAGAACCTTCTGGCCATCTGAGTACCATCCAGCTCCTCCAAAAGATATGATCCACCTCTAACTTGACGGACTACTTGGTAAGGACCATTCTAGCGGTTAGAGAAAAGCTTTCCCCACTGAGTTTCCAAGGAACAATTATAAGCCAATACCAGGTCACCAGGGTTTAAAGGGTCCCTGATTTGATTTGGATGTTTATCTTTCCAATACTGAACTGATTTTGCTCTTGATTCCATCATCTTCTGATAAGCTTTGTTACAAATATCTTCACTCCGCTCCAGTTGCTTTTATCTGGCAACTAATAGGTCAGTAGTTGAGGAAACTTGTTCCCAGGGGATGCCCAAGAAAGACTCTATTTCAAGATCAAGAGGAAGAACAGCCCTCTGACCAAAGATGATTTCATAAGGAGAGTAACCAGTGGTTTGCTTGGTGGATATTTGATCAGAGAAGAGAACCAAGGGGAGAAACTTCTGGTAATTCTTGCCACTCTCACCAGCCAATTTGACAAGAGCAGCCTTCAAAGGAGCATGGCCTCTTTCCACCATGCCTTTTCCTTCAGGATAATAGGGAGTAGTAACTTTATGTTGTCCAGGGAGAAATTGGATCATTTCAGCAAGTTTTCCACCAAATTCCAAGCCACCATCCGTAGAATAAGATTGGGCCAAGCCATAACGCATTGTCCAAGTCTCATGAAGGAAAGCTGCTACTGATTCAGAGCTGAGTTTATTAAGGAACTTTGCTTCAACCCATCCAGAAAAATCATCTCTGGCCACAATGAGGTACTTAGCTCCACCAGCCTTAATGTGAACCACATCCATAGCAATCCTCCCAAAGACAGTGGACTCTCCAGTGGGGTAACAAATTTTGGCCGGGCGCCTAAGATCACGTTTCTGGCACACTTCACAACTCCTACACCATTGAGCAACGGATTTCTTCAGGGATGGCCACCAGAATTGTTTGGATATTTGTCAAAAAGTTTTGGTTTCCCCACGATGACCAAGGCCTTCATGGAGATTTTCCAGGATTGAATCTTGCTTAGAAGGGATAGTGACCACAACAAGTGCACAAGGAGTTGCTCTTTTCATAAGCCTAGAATCTTGGAAAAAGAAGTTGGAGGACTTCCTTTTAAGGGACCAAAATTCTTTGGCAGACAGATCAGGGTGTCTTTGGAGAGTTGAAAGGTACTGCTCCAACTTAAGCCAGAAACCTTGCTTGAAACCAGAGTAATTTTGGGAGGAGAAGGCAAAGACAGGGCGGACCAAGGGTTCTTCCTCATTGAAATCCATTCCAACCTCTGATTCATTGTCTCCAATAGGTTGTTGAGATAAACCATCAGGCATGGTGAAAGATTTTCCAGGCCTGTGAGCAATATCAAAAGAGAACAACTGGATGAAAGCCACCCAACGAGTCATTGGAGCATTTGGGAGGCTGGGGGCGTTGATCATTTCAATAATGGATTGTGCATCAACTTGTAACTCGAAGTGTTGACCCCAAAGGACAGTCTGAAGCTTCTTCAACATTTGGGCCACACCGCAAAGTTCCAGTTTTGGCTGGGAGTACCTGGATTCCACATCTGAGAAAAGAAGAGATTCATACAGAGCAGGACAATCCAAACCATTTTCATCTTCCTGGGTAAGAACAGCCCCAACAGATTGATAACTCAAGTCCACTGCCAGCTTGATCTTGCCAGCTCCGGGTCCATAAGTGATCTTTTTCAAAACAATTTCTTTCCCAACAATTGTTTTGAGCAGCTGAAATGATTGTTTGCAGTCTTGGGTCTAAATCCATTCAGCATCCTTCCTGGTTAAGCGACGCAAGGGAATACAGATTTTTGATAATGAGGGAATGAAGATCCTGACATACGTCACAACACCTAGGAAACCTCTAACTTCCGTTGGATTTATTGGGGTAGGCCAGGAGATGATTTTGTTGACTTTAGAGGGTGCCATCCTTCTTCTGTCCTTGCAGACTATATGACCAATGATTTCCAAGGCAGGGACACAGGCGGCAAGTTTTGATCCAGAGACAGTAAGGCCAGATTCCTTGATTTGAAACAAAATTCTTTCCAAGACAGTAGCATACTCCCAGATAAATTGTTGGATTCCTGAGTGCCAAGGTAAGAGCTCTTTATCATAGTCAGAAACTGGACCTTTAATCCCACCATCATGAATAAAGATACCCGCATGATCCGGGATTTTGTCCTGGAGGATCCACATCATCTGAGCCTGATAGACTGCAACTGAGTTGGTGGCACCTTGAGGCAATTGAGTCAGCTGAAATCGACCAAGGGGAGTATCAAAAGTAGTGAGGGGAAAAGAAATAGGATGCAAGGATTGTTTGTCATAGCCACCCATAATGTCACCTAAACCATAGCAAGCTCTCCCAGAGAAGGATTCAACAAATTCTTCAGTGGAAGGCGGCACGCCAGAGTCTTTAATAGTAACTTTATTAAGAGGTTGGAGATCATGAAATAATCTAAGTTTACTATTACTCTTTAGAAAACAGAAAACAGGACTGGAATAGCTAGAAGTCAATTGTTTGTATAAAACGGTTCGGACTTGTTTGCGGACCAACTTGATGAATTTGTCAACTTTAGCAGCAGGGATTGGGATCTTTTTCTTTTTCCAAGGGTCATGTTCAACTACAGGGATGATGTAAGGAAGACCATGTTGAATGTTAAAGACATTCTCTCTGTCTTCTTATTTCTTTATTCTGTTTTGTTCTCTTCCTTCCCTTTTGTTTTCAGTCTTCTTCTCTTTCTATTTCTTTCCACTTCTTTTTCTTCTTTCTTTTCCCATCTTTCACAGTCTCTCAGATGTCACCCAACCTCTAATCTCAAGCGCGCTCCCTCTCAAACTCTCAGCGCTTTCACGTACATGTTACAGACTCTAAATTCATCCAAAAGGTCCCGCGCCATCCCTGATTCTCCGGGACCTGGACTGCTCTTTCTTTACCTCTTCGAACGAGGACTCTTCTTTTTCTTTCTCAACTTTTAACTCTTACTCTCTTCTTTCTCACATCACACTTCCATTCCCAATCTGCCTTCTCAACTCACGATGACCTACCTCTTCAAAGATTCTGTCTGGTAAGACTGTTCGCCATATATTTCAACAACCGCAATCTCCACCCTCAATACTTATGTCAACTCTTTCTCATCTCAAGATCTGAACCTTCCAATTCTTTTGACCAATTGAACTACATCTCAACTTCACCTCCGCTCAATCTCTCACCAATACTCTTTCAGATCAACGTGCCAAGAATATTTCAACTTGATGTCTGTTTCTTGTCACTATTCTTCTTGTCTTCCTTCTTTCCAAAACCCTTTTTTCCTCTTCTCAACTGACTCTTGTGTCTCTCAGCCCTCTTTATGTCTTTTCTTCTACTTTAATCTCTTAGAAATCCAACAGACCATAGGATTCTTTCAAGAGTCCTCTTTCTTCTTCACAGAATGCAATAGATTTTTCACTTAGAGACAAGATATTTTTGATCAAATTTAACTCATCAGGAAGAAGCCATCCATCTGGACCAAAGTTGACCACTTTCAGACGTCCTTCAGTGACCCAACCAGAGGGAGTAAATGGAGCAGTGAGGGATTTGTATAGACCACAGTAAGGATTGCGGGATAGCAGAGGACGCATAAGAGGATGATTGAGGTTTAGAGGCATTGGTTGGTTGACTGGCTGGACCTTCTTTGCAACTGGTTTGTACTTGGTGGCAAAGGAGAGAAATCCCTGCTTCCTCCAAGCATTGACCAGTGAGACCTGACTACAAAAACTGAGGCCATGTTCCAACATCTTCCAAGTCCAATGTTCTGCTACGTCCTTGAAAGGTGCCTTCTCCATAAAAGAGGATCCAAAAGATAACACATTGCTCACATGTGTGGTACAGGGTAGATTTTTGAAAAAGACAGTAGTGGAAGCCCCTGGTGGTGCATAATTGGGAGGACTTACTTCTACCCCATATTGCCTCCACCTAAGACCAAACTCCCTCATACCAAAGCCACCAAGAAAAGAATCAAGATTGAGATCTACTTTAGACTCATTGTGGAGATTCAAAACCGCAATAGAGGATGAGTGATCAGGCTGAAAAGAAAAATGAAAAGAAGATACAACAGATCCAGACAGAGAAGAAATATTTTTGGATTTTTTGGATTTTTCATGTTTTTGGGTTTTGATCTTATTTGGATGAGAAGAAAATGATGAGGAAAAAGAAAGATATGCCTCTGAAGTGGGAGTTGATCCATGAGTTGAAGTCTGAGGCTTAGGAGAACTACAACTATCAGTAGGGCCAACTATTCTGCTAAAAAATGAGGATGAAAGAAATGAGAGTTTTCTTTCTGCTTTCCTTTCAGGACAGATTTGGGAGGGTGACCAGGGAAGTCTCTTTCCCAACAACCAGAATCCAAAGAACAAAGGGGAAGTTCAATTTTTCTGCCATCAGCATCAGGGAGGAGAATTCTCTCCCCAACTTGATCAGAAAACATCAGGGTAGCACCAAAGTCCATTAAGAAAGGCCTTCCCAAGATCATGGGACCATCCAGACGAGTGATCCAGAGGTGACAGGTGCCAACAATATTTTGACCAATTCAAACAGGAATATCCTCAGCAATACCAACCAGTTCACAGGACTGATTCCCAATTCCATAGACCGCAGAGTTCAAACTGACCCTTGGGCTAAGTTTAAGCTTGCAGGCCATGGAGTCCAAAATCAAGTTGAGCTGAGAACCCAAATCCACAAGGAGAGAAACCGTTTTAGTTGAATCACCAAGACAACATGGAAGGAAACAAAGAGCACAGGAATACAGGTTGGTATCTGAAGAGGGATCTGTTCCACCAGAATCCTCTATCAGAGTACCAGAGGAGACCTTTAATTCGTCCGGACCAATCTCCACATGTCAACAAGAAACCCATTTCTTCATCCCTTCTGCCGCAGATGGAGAGATTGACAGGAGTTCAGCCACAGATAGATAAGGGATTTTAAGATCAGAAATTTTCTTTAATACTCCTTCCACAGCATTAGGGTAGTCCTTGGAGATGCCCCTCTCAAATTAGACTTTGGGCTGGGTGGAGGGAGGAAGATCAGGTGATGGAAGAGGATCTGAGAGTTGGGCAGGTTGAAGAGGGGGAGGATCAGAGTTGTCTTGGAACCTTTCCATAAGTGGTTCCCTTTCTACTTCCATGTCTTCCACATCAGAGGAAGGAGGCTCAGGTGAAGATTGGCGTTTAATGGGTTTTTGCAGAATGGAGGATGGAACAGGAGGAGACTTATGAGGTTTTGGTTCCTCATGGAGTTTCCTAGCTGGATTGGATTGATAGGTGCCAGGGAAGCTGGAAGAAGTGATAGCTGGGGGATACCAAGGTTGCAGACTTCCACAGGATGATCAAAAATCCACAGAGACCAAGGATGCCTTCTTAGGAGTTGGTGGTTGGTATGAGGCCACCACATGACAGATTGGCCAAGACGAATCAAAAGGGATCAAAGCACCGTTAGGAAGGAAAAAATTATTTCCCTTCTGATCTACTAACTTCTCCTCTTTGTCCTTCTGGAGTTCAGGACATCTACCGGTACAATGGCCTTCCCTATGGCAATAATAACAGACTATAGTAGACTTAGGAACAGAATTAGCAGGTTTAGGAGTGGCTAAAGAGGATATTTTCTGATCTATTTTATTCTCAAATGCCTGAAGTAATTTAGTGATCTCATCTATATTAGGTGTCTCCCGGTGGGTCTGAGGATTGGGTTTAGGTCTGCAATTGGCTTCCATCTTATTCATGATTTTGTTAGATGCTTGAAAAGAGGGGGCAAGGACTGTTTCAGTGATTTTAGGTTTTTCAAAGGTGAGAGCTGTTTGACCTTTCATCACTTTATCCACAGTATTCCTAAGAACCATGAAAGCAGGGAGCTTGAACCGATTGTCTCTTGTTGTGATCATGGATCCATATTTCACCAATTCATCCTTAATTCTTTCCTGCACTCCTGGAGAGAAAGACTGAAAAAATTGCACTCAAATTTTGTCCAACGTATCAATGTGATTGTTCCGGATAAGATAGGACTGGATAGGGTCCCAAGATTTTCTGAAAGTCTGATAGTCAGAGGCTGAGGAGATAGCAACATTGGAGATCCATTGAGAAACCAGGGCATCCAAGTCTTGCAAAGTAAATCTGGCTACATCTATTTTTCCCCAATAGGCCAACATAGCCTCCTTCAGGAGCCGCCAGTTGTAAGTTTCAAATCTCTCAAACGATTCAATAACCTCCATAACTTTGTCAGAAGAGAAAAAAAACCGTAACTGATAAGCCATATCATATTCACTGGCACCATCCACTTCCGCAGCCATCCCATAGGAGTCTAGGAATTGTTTGACATTGTTCCCATTGAAGCCTAAATTTTTGTTCTGAGGTTTGATTTTGACCATCTTGGCCCAAACAGATAAAGAGGATCCAGCAGATTCCATGTTGAAGGGTTCCTAAGAGATCCAATCGAGCAGAGTTCCAAGGTGGCTCACAAGTGTGGCAAGAGTAGTGTTTCACAAAAAACAACAAGGATCTTGCCCAGGCGGTGCACAATTGGGAGGACTTACTTCTGGACCAAGCTGCCTCCACGGATCAGATCTGAAAAAAGGACAAACAGAAAAAGAAAAGAAAAAAAATCGGATTGGTTTTGGAGTTGATTCTTCAAGTTGGGACTGTAAATCCCAAGGTTGCTGGTTTGATCCCGGCCCGGGGGACCAAATGTAAGACTCCAAATGGTGCTAGGCCGTGGCAGTTCTGTGGAGGGGAAAGGTGCTGTTTAGGCTGCCCTCCTGAGTGTTACAAAAATATTTAAATGTAACCAAGGTCAAGTTCCAGAACCTGGTAAATGAGGAATCAAGGAGTAGAGGATAAAGATGATAATAGTTTGGTAGGGACGGAACAGCACTATATGAGACAAGATTATGCAGGGAAAGACTTGAACAAAAGAAGTTAAAGTCCCCTTAGAGTTCAAAGAACAAAAGCTGTTGTATGTAAACAATGCCCACACGCTAATAACTCTGGTTGTCAGCAGAAGATTGGGGATGATCAACTCAAACCCAAGCAACCTCCAGGTTCTCAATGAACCTGCCCAACTCTCCGCAATCAAGCGCTTGAAGGGTACCAGATAACTTTGGGTGGCTGTACAAGACAAAGCACAATGTTTAAGAAGCTCTAAAGCAAACAGTAACTGATTTGAAGCAAGGATAACCTCAACACTTCTCAAGGGACTCAAGAGTAGGCTGGCAGAATGCAACTCCAAAGAAGCTAAGGGGAGGTATAACACTCCAGGTCTTAAGCTTAATAAAACCTCTTCAATCAATTGTGATTGGCTCCAGAAAGGTGATCAGGGATCAGGACCAGTATGGTCAGAGAAAGGGATCAAGGAGTTGTATAACACACTCAAAAAAATTCCAACAGACAGAATTTTTCTTCAACCAGCAAGGCTATTGGTTGGTGATAAGGATCAGGGATCAAGGGTTGAGTATGGAAGCTCAAGGATCAAGGGTGTGCTGATTTCATGCTGGATGATTCCCTGCTCCAATGATGGATCCAAAAGGCAGGGGAGAGCCCCTCCTTATATGAGCAGGAGGCCCTGTTAGACTATGTACAACAGATTCTACAAATAGAGCAAAAAAAAAAGGAAAGGAAATCATGTGGTCACTCGCGTCCATCCGTGGATGGGCGCATGCATCAATACTGGAATCACCCACCCCTTGTCCAAAGGCGGACGGGGTGGGAAAGGGAAATGAACCAAACCGCGGCGGATGTCCGCGGGCGGTAGTTGACACTCTTCACCCCTTGTCCAAAGGCGGAAGTGGGTGGGAGAGCCCCAGGAAAGGTGACAGATGCAGTCTGTGAGAGCCTGAATGGGCGGATAGGAGATTGGCTTGAAACGGTTGAGTAAATCCTGACAGGCTTGAGATTCACAACTGATAGATCAAGTGAGATGGGAGATTTGAAGGATCCAAGGATTTGCCAAATGCTTGGGGGTGCGGTTGGGATGGATTTGGTAAATCATGGATGAGCGCCGCGCGACGGTAGCAATGAGGAGATTGGGACGCCCGACAACAAAGATGAGGACGCGCAACAACAAAGATGAGGACGCGCAATGACAACGGCAGAGATGACAAGCAACGCGCAACGGCAAGGATAATGAGCAACGCAGATGAAGGATGCGCAAGGCGCGAGGCGCTCAGATAAAGGACCTGCAACGCGCAAAGCGCGAGGATAAAGACGCGCAACGCGCTATGATGACGGTTTGGATGAGCCTGAGGATAAGTTTTTTTCTTTTTTTTTTTTGATGCCGGACGGTACGTTTGCGCAACAGTTTATGGGTTGAGGTCTTAAGGCGGCCAGGGTGTCCAGGATGGGGCACCACAACGGGAAAATTCTACATATTTAATAAATGTTCCCGTGGATAGTAGATAGTCTAAAAATACATAAAATTATATAAAAATACTCAAATAACCTTTATACGTATTTTTTATTAAATATAATTCAAAGTACCAAAAATGTCAAAAATAAGATAATGACTACTTCTAAAAATATATTAAAATACTTTGATATACTATTATGAGAATTTCTAGACATCAGCATTTTTTTTGAAATCCTAAAAAAACCTATGATGTAAAAATATTACATGAATTCCCATGACTTATATTTTTAAGTAATTATTTTAGTAAATCAACTGAATTTTGAAAATAAGGAGTAAAATCAATATCATGACTTTACTCCAAAAATTTAATACATAATGAGAACTCACCTGACATCAGAATATCCGTAGGAATTTCTTTTAAAATAATTATCAACCTACTGGGAACATTTACTAAGGATAATTAATTAAATAATGAATAAAAAGGACAGATTAGTGTTATTCACACGTCCAAACATCAATTATAAAGTAGAATAATTCCCATACCCTGTGTAATTAGATGCTACCCATGTTACAGCACTCAGAACACGTGACAGGCTACCACTATTTACCCTTCTAGCCTCAGTGTCCGTCCCTTTGAGCCCCTGTACCCCTCAGAAGGACAATATTGGAACTCCAAAAGCTATAAATAAAGAGCTCTTTAGAGAATATTGATACCCAGAGACCCAGTTATATGTTCATCCAGACACCATGCCAAGGTAATAAAATACTTATAAGAGATAATTAAGGGATTTATGGCTTTATTATGATTAATTATATCCGTCCTCAACCCTCTTTTATCAATTTAAACTGCTGAACAACCTTATAACCCCAGTATACAGGTTTAACCCATCATTTCATGTCCCAAACAGGTACCCAAAGGATTTAATAATATACCAGTGAGTCTTATGATCCTTTCTCTTTTGTGGAAGCTTGGTTAACAATCCCTGCCACTCCACTGTGTATTTTCAATACATATTTTATTTGGGAAAAATATCCTTTAAACTAAAGGTCCCAAAGTAACCAGGCCTATGTGTTTTCATACTGAATTCCCTGAAGAGAGTTGTTAAAGATCCCCAATATAATTTTGGCCCTTCTATAAAAATTTTTTAATCATCAATTTATCTATATTGATGTATAACAATAAACCATATCCAAACCAATTAACCTTGCAATAAGCTTTATCCAAATATTAGGGGGTATCAAATTTAATTAAACCCGCCATTTTTTAATGGCGGGTTTCAACCCAAATCCGCCATTTCAAACCCGCCATTAAAAATCAAAAAAACCCACTTATTTCAGATCAGACGTGTCAAAGTTAACCTGAAATAAGTGGGTTTTTTCAAATAAAGTATTTAAATGCTTCAACCACCTGTCTGCGTCATACACCCCTGTCTTCCCACCTCCTTCTACCTCCAACCTCATTGGAAATTTTTTTATCCCCAACCTCATCATAAAATTGATTGACCACTCTCATCACTTTATTGCTCTCATCACTTGATCACTCTCATCCACTTCATCGCTCTCAAAACTTCATCACTCTCATCACTTAACCGCTCTCATCACTTGATCACTCTCATCCACTTTATCGCTCTCAAAACTTCACCACTCTCATCACTTTATTGCTCTCATCACTTGTGTAGCCCGAACTCTTTCAAATGGCCCCTCAGCAAAACTCCCCCCACAAGTCCAACACACCCAAGAGAACATTGCCAAGGAACTCCACAACAAACAATCCTCCCCCATCAGCTTCCAAGGGCTCAAGTCAGCTCAAGAGAGCTGATCACATCATCCTGGTAAACTGGCTGAAAATTCCCTCCAACTACAATGCCTGCTTTGGTACCAACAACAAAACACGTGTTGGCCGACCTCAATCCTCTAAGGTCAATGGTTATCTCCTGATGGCCAATGAACTCAAGAACAAAACAAAAGGTAGGCTGGATCTGTCATCCAAACAGATGAGGGAGCGGTTCAAAAACTATTGAGCCAAGTACAAAAAGGCCCACTCCATGTCTATCTCCACTGTCTTTGGTATCACCGACTTGGACAAAGCCAAAGGAATCAACTTGGTTGTTGATAAGTTGGACTCCATTTGTCCTTTTTATATTTTAATGGATGAAATCTTTGGAAAGAAGGCCAACATCACCCCCCTAGCTGCTTTCAATGCCCAACAATCCAATTCCGTTGATGCCAAGGACTTGGCTGGGGATGCTCAGCCTACCAACGGGGAACTTGATGAAACCTTGGCCTTGGAGTGGCCCCCATCTGATGACAAGGAGGATATTCAAACACAATTGGCTCCAATCACTTCTACTTTGGTATTGATTGATCAGTCAATCCCAAACTTGGACCCCTCACTTCCTTCTTTTGATTGCTCTCTTCCTGGGGCAGAACAACTGGAGAACTTGCCCAATGAGGAGGATGTTATTCCTGGATCACCGTTGCCATCAACATCTGCTCAAGTAAGGAACTAAATTGTTTTTGATTCTGTCTGGTTGCTCCTGACTGATTTACATTGTAAAAAAACAGGCTCATCCATTTTTGATTGGCCAAAAACTCAAGCCAATGGGGCCTCCCACATTGCCTTCAAATACTAGTGAGGACTTTCAGACTCAAACCTCCTCTGCCAAGGGTAAGCCAAAGGCCTCCAATTCCATCAATGTCAACCCCAAAAGTCATCAAAAGAGGAGAAAAACTTCCAGTTTTTTGGGATTTGAAGAAATCATGGAGAAGCAAGATTCATGTAAGTTGATTGATTCAATATCCTTGCTTTCAAAATCATGCTCATTGCCATTCCCCTCCAAAAAACAGGGAAATCACAAATTGAATCAGATAAACTTCAGTTTGAAAAGAAAAAGTGGGATCGCCAACTGGCCATGGATGGTCAAAAGCAGCAAGCCGAGACTTTGGCTAATCAACAAAAATTGGATTCTGAGTGGAGGTTGAAACGAGCTGAGCTAGAGTTTCAAAAAGAGGAAAAGGAGAAGGATCGGCAGCAAGTGCAACTGCAAAAGGAGAGGGCACAACGGGCAAATGAAAAAAGGATAAGGTATCAGTAGCTTTGGCTTGCATTGGCAGTGGTAGATTGGTAGAAGAAATACAGCAGATTACTCAAATGCTGGGCTTGTAAATATATTTGCATGGATGAAAGAAAAACAAATTATTTTTTACTACAACAACATTTGAGAGCATTCTTAACCCCACCAATATACAAATCTTTTTTGTTTTTATTGATATTTTTTTCTCTAGAGTAAATTTGGCCATTTTTCATGTCCCTACAAGTGCTCTGAGTTTTTTTATTAATTTGGAGTGACATGGCCATTCTGGTATGGGTTGCTGTGTCCACAGCTGGAAAGGTAAAGTGCTTGTACTTGTTAGCTGCCCAAACCATTTTGACTATACCTTTTTGCTTGAAATCAATTCCAAAGCCAAGGTCAGGAAAAACAAATTGACCGTCCGAAACTTGATCTTCATCCGTATCTTCAATAAGTCGACCATTTGATTTTTTGGTTGGGACCACAAGTAAAAAGGAATAGCCAGAGATGTCCCCTTTTTCAATATGAGGAGAATTGTAAAAAGAATCCAAGGTGAAAGTGAGGTGTGGGGAGCAATCAAAAGGTGTAGGCTTGGAACCAAATTCCAACAAAGAGAAAGAGGGGATGTTGCTGTCCTTCATGGTATCACGGTTTGATTCAAAGGCAAGTTTGGCCAAATTACAAAACATTTGTCCTAAAATTTGGGATACTTTGTCGGCCTTCAGGTTGAGGACAGCGTACTCTTGAGGAGAAGATCTAATGGATGATTTCTTCACATGACGTCCGAATAACTCCAAAGGGTTCATCGATTTTTGCCAACCAATTGCCCACATTTTTCCACCCCAAGATCTTGAGGGACCAACCGGGTTGACAAATTTTTTTGAACAGTGAAGGAATGTCGTCAAAAAGTTGATATCTTTCTTATCTTGCTCAGATAGTTGATCCAAAGGCACAAATTCAATGATGGCAACCAGAGCATGGTGATCAGATTGGTCAAGAACAATAACTTTTCCATGGAGGAAGAAGTGGAAATCCCAAATTGTCTGTTTTGCTTGCTTAAATTCTTCCTGGGTGGGTTTTCAAGGGTTGTTTTTATTTTCAGCCATGATAGCAGGGTACAGATCCAAAGGGAATAGCTTTCGTCTAGACCAGGCAAACTTTTCCTTGATCAAGTTGTCAGTCACTTCCAAAGAAATTTATGAATCCCTCATTTGAGCCCTCCTTTTTCTACAATTCCTCTGCTTGCCACCTCTCTTTATGTTTTTCATACCATCTCCTTTCATCTTTCTCCCTCCCAGGCACTTGCTGCACCCAAGGTGAGGATCAAGGTGAAATTTGAATGGATGTATAACATTTGGAGTTTGGTAGTTGGCCCGACTGACCGAGTGCCAATCCTCTCACATTGATGACCATTGAAAAGGCCCAATGGATTATGCCGTTGTACAGGCCGCAATCTCATTGATATACAGACACTGGCCCAATATGTTGACCATTTCCAGCGCTGAAATACTTTGGGGTCAAACATATGCCACAACAATGACCTCCTATAAAGTCAGATTGTTAGCTTAGTCTGATCATGCTTTGCAATGCGAGCGAGGGGGGATGGCCGTGGGAGATGGCAGCGGGCTTGCTGCGAGAAAGGGGGGAACCGCCCCCCACCGGGCTCGCTGCGAGCAAGGGGGAACCTCCCCCCACAGATGCAAGCATGGCCAACGGAGATGGCCGCGGGCTTGCTGCAAGAGAGGGGGAACCGCCCCTCACAGATGCAAGCGAGGGGGGATGGCCATGGGAAATGGCGGCGGGCTTGCTGCGAGCAAGAGGGGAACTGCCCCCCACCGGGATTGCTGCAAGCAAGGGGGAACGGCCCCCCACAGATGCAAGCATGGCCAACGGAGATGGCCGCGGGCTTGCTGCGAGCGAGGGGGGACCGCCCCCCACAGATGCGAGCGAGGGGGGATGGCCGTCGGAGATGGCCGCGGGCTTGTTGCAAGCAAGGGGGGAACCACCCCCCACCTTCCAGCTCCAACCAAGGGGGGGGGAGGCCGCGGGCAATGTGGGCAGCCTCCTGTTTGCATGTGGCGGCTCGTTCATCACCCCCCCCATTGGCTAGCTGCAAGTGAGGGGGGAAGTTCTCAGGCCAGGGGGTGAAGCCCCCCAGCAAGGGTGGTATTTTATCACTCCCCCACCACCCAGCGACCAAGGGGGGGACGGTCAGCTGTCAGCAGCAATGGCAATGGCTGCCACAATGTCTGAGCTGTCGCCCAGCCCCATTTGACCCACTCTCAAAGCTGCAGCTGTATCCTGAATCATGACATTTCAGGATAAAATGGCAGTTGCGCTTGAGTGATGCTCATGATGGGCTCAAAAACAGAGTCAATGATGAATTCTTCCACAGGCTGGTGGACCCCATTGACATTAATATAAAAGGCTGCATCTACTTTCCTTGCCTCTTTGCAACATTCTTCCCTTCCCCTCAAGCATTTAAATTTTGAAATGAAGGATCCATCCACTACTCCCTTGACAAAAGTTAATAATCCCATTCTTCACTCTTTCCGTGTTTCCCTAAAAGGCGCTTTGGTTTTTCAACCAAAGCATGCCGGAGATTGAATGCCTTGCATGAATGCATCCATTAAGGAAACCATGCAAAGTGCTTTCTAATTGATGATGGTATTTGATTGATTGGGCTGTGGCTGCGCCATGCTTGAAACATCAATCCTTGTGTTTATTTGCCCCTTGGTTTTCATAATGTCACCATCTCATTCCAATAAAATACCCCTGACAGGCATATGAACAAAGCTTATTGACATTCCTTTCTTGATTGGCAGAAAAAAGAATGTCATCACTCAGTAGCAGCCCTTGAACGCCGTGCCCTGAGACGTCAAGAAAACAATGAAATGCAGAGGATTATGACAGAAAGTCAAGCTCAACATCACGTCCATGTCCACTCCATGAGTGTGCATCCACCACGGAGAAACTCTGCAAAACATGTCATTGCCATAGCATTCCCTGAGAATAGCTACCGGGCAGAGTTTCTTGAAAACATCCAACAAATGCAACACCAATTTGAAAAATCCCACAATGATAAGACCTTGCCCAAGTCAGTTCGTGACCATACACAAAAGGCTATGGATGCCATAGATGAATCCAATAGAGGTGAGCACATTTCTTGAAATCCATTTCTCTCCAATCATCCTATGATAACCAATAATTCTTGCCTTTCAAAGTTGTGTCAAGTGGTCAGGATCTGCCAGTTGAAGAGCAGGTGAAGATAGGGTCTGGAAATCTGCTATCTAAACGCTCTCATCAATCCAAATATACTCTCCGGCATTCCAAAAGACGGCATTGTTTCACATCAAATTCCAGCACAACAAATGACAATATCATTTTGCCTGAAAGCCAGCAGATCACAACCGATGACGATCCCAAACCTAGTGTCCAAATTTTTTATTTTGAGGCATCCTTTCCACCCAACTTTCAAAGCTCTACCACAAATGAACATTGCCACCCCCACCACCTGGAACCATCTATCCTGATATGCTCCAACTTCCCGGTGAAGTTCCCCATCAGCCCCAGCCTCAACCTATTCCCCCTGCAACATCTGATCCTTTGTTGGCAATACCAACAGAAACTTCTGAAAACCAAACAAACCAACATTCCCAGTTCCAATCTGCATGCGAGTCGCAGCCAATTGGAAATTGATCTCTTGATCGATGAGAGGAGGAATTGGAGGAGGGGAGGGGCTCACCTTGATGGATTGAGAAATGGATCCAGGGGGAGACTAAAGGTTGAATGATCAAAGGATCAGCAACTGGTGAGGGGGAGGAAGAGGAAGAGGGTGGAGGGGGCTTACCAGGATTAGGAGGAGGGGATTGAGTGAGTGAGGTGAGATGAGGTGGTGGTGGTGAGTAAGGTGGTGGTGATGAGTGAGGTGGTTTGGTGAGGAGGAGGCAGGGTTTGACCGGTGAATGAGTGGGGTGAGGTTGAAGGGGTTGAGTGGTGAGGGGGAGGGGGGTGGCATTTGGTGAGTGGCAGGGTTTGAGGTGGAGGTGTTTTTGGATTCAAGTCCACTAAAAAAAATATAAAAAAAACTCAGCCTATGAATCTTGGGTGAACAACCAAAACCAAAAAAATATGGTGAAGGGAATTTTTACCAATTTCAAAATAAAAAATTACTCATCAAAGCAAGCAAGGGTGAGAGGAAGAATCCGCTCTCTCATAGAAGAAGATGAGGGACCAGATGAGACAGGGATGACTTGAGGCGGATCAGGAATATCATCTTGGAATATTTTGTCCCATTCATCTTTGATGTCAGCCAAAAGGTTGTGAAGGATTACACAAGAGATAATCCAGTTGATGAGGAACCTCATATCTTTGGAACATTGGAGATGGTTTTGCATCTCCCGTAAGCTGGCCCATCTTCCTTTCAGAATTCCTATGGCATGCTCAATCCAAACTCGTGATTGGGCAAGATGATAGTTAAAATTGGTTTTTCCTTGATCATTGGAAAAAACATTACGGTATGCTGTAAGTACATATTTACCACTAGCATAAGCCAAATTGGCCAGAAGGTATTGATCTTGGTAAAAGTAGATCTCTGGTTGTTGGGCAATCCGCATCCAATTGAAAACATATGAATCATGACAAGAACCTGGAAGGCCAGCATGGAGGGAGATGAACTTCTTGTTGTTATTGCAAACAAGTTGTAGTGCCACGGAGTATCTAAACAAAGAGATGGAACATATTTTGTCAGTGTGTGATCCAAAGTTTTATCATAGCGATTGGAAAAGAAATGAATCAATTGCCTTTTTTTACGATCAAAATAGTGGTTGCCATCTAGGTTGGGTTTTTGACTCAAGGGGATGGTGGTTCCATCAACAAAACCAATGCAACCAGGAAAGCCTTCTGTCTCCATTACTTGAGATATCTCCTTGCGTTCTTCTTTGGTTGGCCATGAAAGGACCAAGCAACGGAAAGATAGGATAGCAATCATGACTCTTTTGGTGTATAAGTCAATGCTTCCGTAACTGACTGAGAATAGATTTTCCAATTGATGGATTGCTGCTCCATTTACATTTGACCCCAATCTACAAAGAGCAACGGCAAGTTGGATGGCTGGATTGCGTTGAGGATTGTGAGAATTGTTCTGGAAGATGTGGTGGTCTTCAATCATTGCCAAAAGTTTCATGAAAGAAGGCAACAAAGTTCGGAACAGTTGCTGGAAGCTTAAGTCAGGGATGAGATGAAGCTTTTGCCTTTCATACATAGGCTTATGGAGAGTGTGTATTCTTGGAACCATGTATTGCTTTGCCAACAGAGAATTCAAAGCTAACCAAGTTGATTCCAAATCGGAGTCTGAATCAGAGTCTGAATGGGAGTCAAACAGTAGCAAAAGTTCAGTCAGTTTTTTTGCTTTTTCAACTTGCTGGCGGGATGTTTGATTGGACATGTTGAGAAAGGTGGTGAGTGATGTGGGGTGATGAGATGATGATGGGATTTGTGTGAAGATGGGTATGTGAAGGTATGTGAAAAACAATAGAGATGTGTGGGAAGCAATGGAGATGGGACCGGTATGGATTTGCTGATGTGGATGGGTGTTTTTGATGTGATGGATGGTGGATGGATGATGATGCATAAATGGCGGGTTTAATGGCGTGTTTGACGATTGAAATCCTCCATTTTCATGAAACACGCCATTTTGAAATACACCAGTTAGGGGGTATGTGTATTTCAGAAACCCGCCATTAAAAATGGCGGGTTTCGTCAAAAAAAATGGAGGGTTTCTAATGGCGGGTTTGCTAACTTTGATACGCCCTATTGTATGGATTTTTGCTGCATTTATTAAATAATATACTTATTATTTATTCTACCACCTCTGGTAGCTAAAGGATAGCAAGGGTCTTGGCATCCAGGAGGCTTAAAAAGCTTCAGTTCCTCTTGTAAGGCCTTAGTTTTGATGTCTATGTGGCGCGTTTTGGAATTACATCCAAAGTTTTTGAGTTTATTGTTGAGACCCTTGTTGTCAATGTGGTGAAGACTGGGTTCAAAGTTTTTTCTCCAGAGCTCGGCAACTAGCTCTCTCATCCAGATTGCTTTGAGAAAGGATTCTACTAAGGGATTTGGCTTGGCTTTGGTGGTTGAGTGGGTGATGTTGTGTTGTTGGTAGCTGCTCCAGGAAATGAGTGAACCAAAAAGAAGCAATAAGTGCCCTGATTGCAAGCGTTGAATCTCCAGGTTGTCACTCCAGGTGGCATTGCTTAAACATTCAATTTGAGTGGGTTGAGTATTGATTTGAAGAGTGAGTTTGAGATTCTTAGCGCCCTTGAGGTATTTCCAGCAACATTTGACTTCCCTCCAGTGGCTGATCCCTGGTTTCTTGCAGAATCTGGCCAAGCTTGAAACTGCAAGACTGAGATTGGGTCAAGTTAAACAGGAAATGTAGTTCATGAGAAACACAGCCAAGCAATAGTTTGTATTGAGTGCCTTGAATTCTTCATGATCCTTGTCTGTTGCAGGGGAAAGATTTCCATTTGCAGTGAGCAGAATAGGTGAAGGTTCACAGTCTGTCATTTTTGTTTCTTCAAGTCCATGTTTGATGTGCTTGGGTTGAGAGAGAAAGATTTTGTTTCCTACTCTTTTGTATTTCATGCCTAAGATTGTGTTTGGATTGTGATGGCTAGATTGGCAAAGCAATTGAAAAACTCCGTTTGGAAGTTGTTCCCCAAACCAACTAGAATTAATTTGTCTACATGGAAAAATAGAATGGATTTGGAATCAGAGTGGATATACAAGCAGGGATCCAAGATTGATTCATGGAATCCTTGTTTGCAAATCCAGGTAGTGAGTGTTCTGAACCAGTTAGCCAGGGCCTGTTTGAGTCCGTAAAGAGATTTGTTTAGAATGAGATACTTTGATTTTCGCTTGGAACCTTTTGGTTGCTTGATGATTACCTGGTCTGATAGGGGTGGGTGAAGGAATGCTCTTTTAACATCAAAATGTTTTATGGGGAGTGAGTGGTAAAGGCCAAATAGAAGAGACATTCAAAGAAAGGCTGCCTTCCCCATTGGGGAGAAGGTATCTAGATATTCAAGGCCATAGATTTTATTGAAGCCTTGAACGCAGAGACAACTTTTTTAGATTAAAGGATCCCCATGACAATTGTCATTGAGTTGGTACACCCAGGTTTTATTGAGAGGGTTAATGGATTTGGGTCAATCATAGTTGTCCCATACTCTGAGATTTTTGATTCCATTGAGTTCCAAGTCCATTGAAACATCCCACTTTGAAGAGTTGGCACACTTCTTGGCTTGTTTTTAGGATTTCAGTACAAAGCAGTGGTGGTACCTGTAGCGTTGAGGAGGTTTTAGAGGCAATCTATGTTGTAGCGTTGAGGAGAGTTTAGAGAAAATCTATCTTGAAGGCAGTATTTGGTGTTTAGCTGGATATCAAGATTGTTAAAGGAGTTTGAGGACAAGTCTGACGGATTCTCTTCAGACTGGTTTCTGATGGGAGTAGAGGGAATTGTTGGAGAGAGTTGAGACAGAAAATTGTTTTTTGAATCTGGGGAGTGAGCAGGAGAAGAGGTAGGAAGGGAAAGGGGAAGAGGATCATCATCAAAATTAATCAAGAGTGATTTGGAGGACAAAGATGAGGAGAAGGAAGAAAATAGTTGAGAAAAAAGAGAGTTTTTAAGGATTTTGACATGTTTGGAGGAAACAATGGTATTGTCAGGGGTGAGAACTTGGAAGGAAAAAAAATTGGGGTTGTAACCCACAACAGTTCCAGTCAATCTGCAATCTTTGAATTTTTTGCCTCAAGCAATCTTATTGTTGAGGTAGACAATCTTGGATCCAATGGGGTGGAAGTAGCTGTAGGCAAGAGATTTGTTGGTGAAGACTTGATAGGGAGAGGGTGAGTGAGGAGTTTTGGGAATCTGATTTAAGGTGAGGCATGCTGTTTTTGATATTTTGGCTCAGAGGTTCATGGGAAGCTTGGAACTGAAAATTATGGCGCAAATGGATTTGGTTAGGGTTTGGTTTGCTCTTTCAACCTTACCGTTGTTTTCTTGATGATATGGTTTGGAGTTAAGGTGTTGAATAGCATTGGATTGGAGGAAGTCCTTGAGTTTGGTAGATGAAAATTCCTTGCCTCCATCTGTGCAGATGGTAGCCAGGTAACAGTTTTGCTTTTGTCTTTCAAAATTCTGAATTGTTTTTAATTGGTGAAAGGCATCTGGTTTGGATTGAAGAGGAATGGCTGAAATGTTACTGGAGAAATTTATTATAAAATTCATCATATAGTTCATTTTATTTCTTGAAGAGGGAGTTATTGGACCAATTAAGTTGATGTGAAGTTTTTTGAAGGGTTGTGACGCAGGTGTTGAGGTATTCTTGAAGGAGGACTTGTTGACTTTCAAATAGATGCAATCCTTGCACTGAAATTTGGAAAGTGATTTGGAGTAAAGATTGGGAATGAGGTTCTTGAGTCAAAAGGGACTGGCATGTTGAAGAGCTTCATGAATGTATTTAATTTTATCCAAGTTGAATTTCCCTTGAATATAGTGGCATAATTTTGAATTATTTCCAACAAGAGAGGGAATGTTCAGAATAAAGAGGTTTTTCTGAATGAATCCTGAGAAGACAGGTTCTGATTTTGAGTACAGTTGGAACTGAGAGCCTTTTTAAACTAGGGCCCATCCCTTGGAAGTGATGAGATTGCCGGGGCTGATGAGATTCACAACTAGGTCTGGAATGTAAAAGCAGTTTTAGAGTGTGACCATGGAATTTTTCCAGGTAAACTTGACGGTTCCTTTTGCTTTGATTGAAAGTTTGGCTTCTTCCATTCCTGTGCTGATTGAATCATCCCCAGTGCAGTTTTCAAGATTGAAAAAGAAGTCCGGTGAGTTGAACATGTGGCAGGAGGAACCTGAGTAAAGTATCATGCAATTGCTAGGATTTACATACTCAATCCAGGTTGAGAGTAGGGCATGATAATGAGCAACTTCTTTGTTTTTGGTGTTTGAGTTGAGTTGCGCTCTCCAGGTGGCTTGAGCCTCTTTCCACCAGTCCGGAGCAAGATGTTTGTGCTTGTGCTGTCACTTGTATTCTGAGTGATTGGGCAACAGTGGGTCGTGAAACCCTTTTTTGCAGCAATATTCTTGAGGGACCGGTTTCTTCACTTTTTTGGGGGCAACAAGAGCAGTGTTGGAGTCAGTATAATCTTTGGATTTTGATTTGGTTTTGTTTTCCATTTGGTTTAGGTGATTAAGAGCTAGATCCACCATGACACTCTTGTTGGAGTTCATTATTTGTTGCCAAAGCAAATGGAGTGAAGATGGGAATTTTAAGAGGATGAGGTAGGAAAGGATGTCATCTGGAAGGTTGATACCAACTTCAAGCATTTTTTTCATTGAGATTTTTTTTCAGTGATGAAGGAGTTGATAGCATCGGGTTTGAATTGTTGATAAAGAAATTTTTTGAAGATACAAGCTTGGTTGGCTGTTTAAGATGAAGCAAACTTTTCCTTAATTGTTTGCCAGAGAATCTTTGCAGAGGAGATATTCAAGGGATTAACCACATTATTATGAGTCATAGAATTGATCTAAGAGAGGAGAATGACTGATTATTCATGTCATCCAATATTGTGCTTAAGTTTTTTGCATTGTCTTCCAGTGCCTCTTTCACACCTTTGAGCTCAAGGCAGTATTTTCATTTTGACCTTCAAAATGGAGTAATTTTTGTTGGTGAGGATGGGAATGCCTTCAAGGGCTTCCTTGAGGATGATTTGGTGGAAGACATTGTTACTTGATCCCTCCATCTGTCTGGTAGGCATAATCTGATTTGATTTTGGCTTTTAACCATGTTGGATTTCTGATGGAGGAAAACAAAATTTATGATTTCAAGAGGGATCAAGTAGCAAATAATAGAAAAAGGGTCAATTGAGTTCATGGTGAGTCTAGGTGAGAAATGAAGGCTGAGTGACTTGAAGAGTTGCAGACTGTTGGTATTGGATTGACAGAATGAGTAGGTTAGTTTGAGCGGTGATGTATTTTGTTGGAAGTCTTACCAGACAGTGATTGATTGAGTTGCGGCATTGAAGGTTCAGATTGTGCAAATGTGAAGGCCGCAAAAATTTTTTGAGAAGGAGCAGAAGGAAAGAAAAAGAAGCACAAGAAAAAGAGTCAAGGAAGAAGAGTTGAGGTAGAGATTTTGAAGGAGAGAGCAGTTCAAAAAATGGTCTCCTTTTACCCTACTTTTCCCTTGCCTCAGAGTTGGGAGGTGAATGAGTTAGAGGTGTGGTGCCTGTGACTACCATGTGACATATGACTGAAATGAGAAAAGAAAGACAAAAGAGGCAAGGGAGAGGATGAAAGAGGACATGTGGCGGACAGATGAAAGACAAGAAGAAAAGAGCAGTAACAAAGGAACAAAAGAGCAGTTTATTCAACAGGAGGATGAGGAGAGCTTACCAGGGTTGCCAAAGGTGGTAGGTGAGGAGGAGAGGGGACCTGTGATTTGGTGGGGTAAGATGGATGGTGTGGTGGGGTGAGGTGTTGGGTCAGTTTTGTCTAAGAAAAAAAAATAAAAAAAAGGAGTGATTCAGCCTAGGATCTTTGGTTGAACAACCAAAACAAAAAACAAAAAATTTTACCTATTTCAAAAAAAATCTTACTCATCAAAGTGGGGAAGGGTAAGGGTTAAAATCTGCTCTCTCATAGAAGGAGATGAGGGAAAAGATGATATAGGGATGACTTGAGGTGGATCAGGAATATCATCTTCAAATATTTTGTCCCATTGTTCTTTGATGTTGGCCAAAATATTGTGAAGGATTAATCAAAAGATAATCAAGGGGAATGAGGAACTTCATTTCTTTGGGATTTTGAAGCTGGTTTTGCATTTCCCTTAAGCTGGCCCATCTTCCTTTCAGGAATCCTATGGCATGCTCAATCCAAACTTGTGATTGGGCAAGATGATAGTTGAAATTGGTTTTTCCTTGATTGTTGGAAAAAACATTCCAGTATGCTGTGGAACCACATATTTCCTTCTTGGAACCATGTATTGCTTTTGTAATAGATCATTCAAAGCCAACCAAGTTGATTCAAAATTGGATTCTTAATTGGAGTCTGAATTGGAGTCAAATACTAACAAAATTTCAGTCAGCTTTTTTGCATTTTCAACTTGCTGGCCCAAAGTCTGATTGGACATGTTGAGAAAGATGGTGATTTGATGGAGGGTGATGAGATGATGATGGGGTTTGTGTGAAGATGGAGATTTGAAGCAATAGAGATGTGAAGCAATAGAGATGTGAATCAATGGAGATGTGAATCAATACAGATGTGAAGGGATGGAGATGTGAAGCAATGGAGATGAGATGTGCCTGAAGCAATGGAGATGGGATTGGTATGGATTTGCTGATGTGGATTGGTGTTTTAGATGTGATGGATGGTGGATGGATGATGATGCATAAATGGTGGATTTGATGTTTTAAATCCTCCATTTTCATGAAACCCTCCAGTTTGAAATACACCAGTTAGGGGGTATGTGTATTTCAGAAACCCGTCATTAACAATGACCGGTTTCTAATGGCAGGTTTTATAACTCTGATATGCCCTAATGTGACATATGAATTACAAATGATCTGAAAACCTTAAAACCTAAATAAAAATATTATATAATTAATTTTAAAGTATTTTGAATAATAAATCAAGTATTGAAGGTTACCATGAAACAAACAGATCCCAATCTTTAAAGACCACAAAACACTACAAGGGGTGGCCGTACAAATTATTAAACATTACCTGAATGCTCAGAAGATGATGTAAAATCAATAAATATCCTCATCTGTGTACTTTAAACCAATACTAATAGCACAAATGAAGGATAAGTGCAGAATGATCATAATTACGCCATTAACAGATTAACAGATCCAGTGGCTAAAAAAGTACAGAAATCCAGAAGATCTGAGAACAGCTGATTGAAAGCACCAAGCAGAAGTGCTAAAATTGCCCCAACTGGCCTTCCAGCCTCAGCCCATGAGCAGAAACCTCTTTATGTGCCATTAGAAGCTCATCATAACCTCAAAAGGTATTTATAAAGACCTCTTTGGATCCATTATTCCCCATCAGTTTTACCAGGAATTTATTATTATCAATCAGAC
Organism: Puccinia polysora; assembly: GCA_025617555.3. NCBI lineage: Eukaryota > Fungi > Basidiomycota > Pucciniomycetes > Pucciniales > Pucciniaceae > Puccinia > Puccinia polysora. The sequence continues at coordinate 16,238,798 of CM062614.1, forward strand.
GCCATGTCATTTTTAATCAATTGATTATAAAGAGATAAGCAAGTGATTTATGACTTTGTCTGCAGTATTATTATTATTTCCCAAAATCAATCAACCTGATTCACTAAAGTTTAGTCTGGCAATCAACCCCATCTTCCCTGAAACCCTTTACCTGAATCTTTGCAGGCTTTTCTGTGGATTATTGACTCAGAGTGAGTGTTTCCCTTACTACCTTGGCCATTGTGCTGTTTTTCCCAGACATATCAGTGTATAAGTCCTTATCAGGCACCCATTATCATTCCCAGGTTCTTAAACTACCTAAGGAAGCCCCTTGAAGAGAGGTTGTGTGTCTTTAAACATCCTCAGTAGTATAATACTGTGGCCCCCCTTTTTATAAAAAATTTAAAACCTGTTTTAAAAACCAATTAAAACTTGCAACATATCTTAAACATATTTATTATTTGATCTTTTTAAGTGTTTGCCTTTGGAATATTATTATTATTATTATTATTCCAGTATTTTTATCACTCTCTGTAGCTAAAGGACTGCAAGTTTTCTGGTATCAGAGAGCTGAAAAAAGAAATTCCCTATGTCCTTGAAATAGGATGGATACCCAAGCTACCCAAAGAAAACCTCAAAAAAGACATGGTAAATACACATCCTACCCCAGTAGACTTCAAGAAAATGATAGACATAGCCAATAAAAATTCTGCTGAATTTTTTCAAGAATCCATTGAATATAATTAACAGATATAGGAAAGAACTCACAAAGAACCTGATTTTAAAATTGGAGACCAAGTCCTGATCTCAACCACTAATTTTAACAACATTTCAGGAAACAGGAAATTGAGAGCTGCCTTTGTAGGACAATTCACCATCAAGAAGCTTCATCGAAAGAATGCCTTAGTAGTAATCCTGAGTGATGAAATTTCCAGGAAACACCCAGTATTCCCAGTGAGCCTAATAAAAAATTTCACCCAAGGGAAGTAGAGAAAATCTCTCCACCAGAGATACCTGTGGAAGCTGACCCTGATAAAGGAAAAGGGAAAATCAGCAAGATCCTTAAAGACAAGAAGGAAAGGATCAATGTGAAAGATATCAGACTTTACCTGGTCAGATATAAAGGAGAATCTGCTGATAAAGATGAATGGCTACCTGAAAAAAACATTCCAGATGGACCCATACACCTAAGAAATTACAGAGCCAATAAGAGACATTGAACCCTTTTTTTTTTTTTTTTGGATATAGACATATCTTGGAGTGCATGAATTTCAGCTTTCTAATATTTACAGAGCAACCTGTCAAAAGTACCACAATAAAAATAAAGTCATAAGCCTTAGAAGGAATGGGAAATCCCAAAAATATTATCACATTTCAAATTTCCACGCTTCAGCTGCCAATTCCCGCACAAACCGCGCGCAAATTCCTGCACAAACCATGCTCCAACTCCCTCACAAACCGCGCGCAAATTCCCGCACAAACCATGCTCCAACTCCCTCACAAACTGCGCGCAAATTCCCGCACAAACCATGCTCCAACTCCCTCACAAACCGCGCGCAAATTGCCGCACAAACCATGCTCCAACTCCCTCACAAACTTTGCGCAGGTTTGCGCACAAACTGTGCACAAATTATCCTACTTTCCCACGCTAATTCCTGTAATTTTGCATGCTAATTCTTGTACTTTTGCACTTCTGCAACCCTTTTGCGCATGCTGAATTAGTTGAAGAACTCAAAGGCAAACCCCCAACTAAAACTCCTGCATGCAGTTGTCAAATTTTTTTGCTTTTCCTCTGTCTGCGCCCAATCTCAAATTCCCGCTTGCTGCCATCAATCCCGCGCGCTTCAAATCAGCAATGACAATTCCAGCGCGCAGCCCTGCATCCATACAGCAAGGGTACATGCGCCTGACACTCAATATGTAGGCGCCTGTCAAGAAACCTGCATGCAATATGCTGCTGGCTGCAGATGCTGGATTCCTGCACGTACCTGTCAAGTATGTGCGCGTCAAAAATAACTGCACCACTCCTGACAGCCTGGTACCGCAGGAACAGGTTACAACCCACATACATGCATCATGCATATGTAACAACATGACTGATGGATAGAGGGATGTATGAAACCTCTTAAAATTGAATGAAAGATATTAAATTCAAAATATAAGACAGAAAAAGTAGGGGAAATAGTAATAAAGGTTGTCATGTAAATGCTATTATCAAATCTTTATGAACCACAAAACTTATCAAAACGTTCCCCTAAAAATTATTAAAAATTACCAAAATGTTCAGAAGATGGCCTAAAATCTACAAATACCTACTTCTGACCATGTCACCCAAAAGAAACTCCCACAAAATTAGGAAATATTCCAGAAATTTAAAAATAACAAATCAAAATTTAAACAGATTCTGACAATTATTTCACCCATAAATATGACACAGACAGGTCCAGCTGATTGACAGCACTAAGAATACATGTCAAACTAGCCCTGGCCAGTCTGCTAGCTGTATCCCACAAGCAAAACCCTCTCTATTTTCCCTTGGAAGTTCCTCTTACCCCCAAAAGGTATATATACAGCCCTTTTTGGATGATTAAAAAACCATCAATTTTTAAGTAATAAATGCAGACCCATTGCCATCCGTGATCAAGTGTTTATTAATGATAAAAAATTGATTTATGGATAAATAAGTGATTTATGGCCTCAGTCTGATAGTATGATTATTAATTCTAACCCCACCATTAATTCCATTGAACAATATCAGCAAAAACTCCACTAATTTTCCTTTGACCCTTTCAATTCTTGAATTTCTGCAAGTATCTTGGCATGCCTGCTTAAAGTAGTAATTTATCTCCTCCTTTCCTCCAGGCATAAGTGCTGTGAGACAGCCAGTCCACCCATTCACCTTGAGTAAACCCCTTTTGAGCAATTGCTTAGGACCTCATTGTCCCAAGGTCTTCACATGGTTCAAAAGATCCCCTTGAAGCAAGGTTATTTCAATAAAGATCCCCAGTTTTGTATAAACTGTAGCCCCTCTTTAAAAATATATTTAAAACCATTTTAACCAAAACAAGCTTTAAACTTTTCACTTGCTCTTATTAAATCAATATTATTGAGCATTTTATGTATTTTCTTGGAATTATTATTGTTCCAACACCAATATCACTTGCTGTAGCTAAAGGACTGCAAAGTTCCTGGTATCAATAAGCTGACAGCTTTTGATGAGGTGTTGCACTTTCAAGTTTGAAACCTGTTGAAGTTAAAGAGGGTTGTAAGCCTGGATCTGCAAGATTCAAATAGAGAAATGGCTCTAATGTGAAAAAGGAAAGCTATGATTGGTAGAAAGGGCTTGATAAGGCATCTAAAACTCCTAGGGAGGGAGAAAAGAGTCAATTTAATTACTGCAGCAGATAATATTTGAGCAGGGCCTCAACTAAAGGTAGCAAAGGCTGAATTTATGAGATTTTGATGGAAGTAGGCAGACAATTATTGAAATAGCCTAAAAACCGCTGCAAAGGCTGCAGAGAGAGTAGTCATGGATGCAATGAAACTAGGATCTGTTTGTTGAGCAATATTTCAAACTCCTCACCCAATTGTAAATACATCAATACAACTGTCAAATCCGTACAGCTCACCAATACAAAATAGAATGATGACACTTGCAAAAACATCTACCCTAGCCCATAATTTTTCAGTTGTTATAAAACTCCGGTTAGCGTTGTTGTAGATTGAGTCCCTTTTTCAATCATCTTGTTTTTGTTATTGTTTCATCTTTGTCTCACAATTGGTGCTGCTCTTTTGATAATCCTCTTGCCATAGGTTTGTGTCTTATCTCAAGTGTCCCAAGTCCTATTAGACCCTGCTCTAAAAGGTGTGGAAAATGATTCAACAGGTCTGTTGAATGTCTCAATATTTCCCCATTTTGTTGGCTTGGCCTTTCCCTCTTTCAATCATCTTGTTTTTGTTATTGTTTCATCTTTGTTTCACAATTGGTGCTGCTCTTTTGATAATCCTCTTGCTGTAGGTTTGTGTCTTATCTCAAGTGTCCCAAATCCTATTAGACCCCGTTCTAAGAGGTGTGGAACGTGATTCAACAGGTTTGTGTCTTATCTCAAGTGTCCCAAGTCCTATTAGACCCCGTTCTAGAACGCATGGAACAGGATTCAACAGATCCATTTGTTCAACTCTGTTGACCCTGGGGAGATGAGAGTAGAAATGGATGAGGTTCAATTCCACTGGGGCACAACCACTTCAATAGGCAAGAACAGCAAGGGTCCAATAGTGGGTTGTGAAAACTAGGATAATGAATAAGAGAATATTCAAAGCAAACCAATAGGGCCTGCAAAAACAGTAGGTTTTCTCTGACACTAGTCCTAGCCAGAAACATAAAACTAACTGAAGAAGACTTGGACTAACAGAAACATCACCCAGAGGTATCTTTATAGCAGCATACTTTGAGGTAATAAATAAGCATAAGCACCTGTTGAAGCAACAATGAAATTTGGAGTAAACAAGATAGAAATATAGAAAGCACTCAAGTGTTGAGCAGCCAGGAGTTGAAGACCATAAACAAAATCAAACCCTGCTCAGAATACCAAGATGGATGTTGAGTTGAGCTCTATGACCAATAAGTTCTCAAGTTTGAAGTATGAAAGTTGTAAAAATTGATTTTGAATTGGGTCATCAGATTTCCATGGCACAACTACACATTTCATCAGATCAAACCCACCAAGAAATAAATAAAAAGAAAGAAAGAATAAATAAAGCTGGAGTGATAGTTGATTGACAATCCCATCACTTGGAACTTGATTTGTTGTAAAAGCCATATCTATCTTAGTGTTTTCCAACTTTGAATGTTGAAGCTAAGTTTAAAAAGAATTCAAAACATGGCAGATCCTAGCCCTGGCCAGCTCCACAGCCCACTTTTACTTTCAAATTTCATCAGTAGCTGTCCCTCACTGATGTGCATACACTTTTTTTCTTCCAATAATTGTTACCTATCTGGACGGACTCAACCGGGAGAATTTTTTCTCCCTAGTAGCATTGACCACCGAAACCTACGATCCCACCTGATTTGTTGTATTGCGCCGAAATTTTGTTTGTAGTAGTGTTTGACTACTGAGACTACTATGACAGGAATGACATGTCTGAGGTTCAGGGTGCGATGGAGGCCATAGGCAAAGCTTGCACTTTTATTGAGCAGGATAAATAGTCAAATCGTTCATGGAGGCCGGCCCGCAAACAAGCGCCAACCCCCCCAAAGCTACTACTATCCATCGATTCAAGGCTCTGGCTGGTTGCTGTCTTCGCGTCCGGCTGCTTGAGCCGGAAGCCGACGACGACTGGCGCGACGATGGCCCTGCCGATGTTCAGCGAGGATGAGAATTCGACCCTGAATCCAACTTATCTTCGACCGGACAGACCAGCACCCCATCCTACTCCACTCTCATCATGCTCTCTCCTCCCTCCATTCTGCTCATTTCCTGTCGTGATCTCTCGCAATAGCCAACCCTCAGCTTTCAGCAGAGTGACCGATCGTGCTCGCACCTCGTTTTATGGTGAGCATATCATGTGGAGTATCACCAATAAAGTTCTGTACCGTACCAACTCGGTCACTGGATGTGGTCAACTCAATCGATCTGTGCGCAAGCTTTCACTTTTCCCCTCCTACTCGGTCTAGTGTGAAAGGCTTCGTTAACGAGTCAACGGTCTCCATTATTTATTTCTTTTGCTGATTTCATGTGTTGCGTGCTTTGATGATGAAGCCACGAAAAATTGAGAAGAAAGGTTTCCCTTCAAATATAACCCTGTTGGACAAGTCCGATAGAAAAATAAGCGGCATTGGTCATGGTTGTAGGATGGAGGCGACCTCAAAGATCAATCCAGCGATCCTCACAAAAATCACGCTGAGTAAACAGTTGGGTGATGTTTTCCTGATCCAAATGCGACCAAACTTCAGAATCGGCATGATCCCAACGTTGCACCCCTCCTTATTTCATGTCCCGATACACCAAAGACTCGGTATCAAGAGCCTCCTCAATACCAACCTGGTCTCTGTTGAAGATAGAGTTCGATCAAAACATTGTGAAATCGAAAACAGCACTGCGATCGCGGCCCATTGTAAGTGATTCCTGGGTCTTTCTATTGCAGTCCATTTGGCCCGTGGAATCCAAGCATGATCCTTTCTTAGTTCACACATACCCTCCTCTGACTGAACCAAGCTGACAACTACTTCAAAGCAGTTGGTCGCTTGGCACAACCGGACCATCGATCGAGTCTCCTCAGCCGCTGGGATTTACCGATTAATGGCAACCTTCAACGCCCTCGAATCGATTCCGGAGGTTAGTGTTCAAGTACCACGGCATCCAGCTAAAGGATTTATTGGCCATTTTGTCTATTCATTTATTTTTTACTTGGTGTGAGTCACCCAACTAATCGAGTATTATTCAAGCAACCATCTTCCCTCTGGGCGCTAAAATCAGCGGCCAACCAACGAGCAATGATTCCCATAAGACCTTAGTCTCAAGCCATCCTTCTGTCCCTCCAATCGATTTTCCAACATCGTCCGATCGTTCTTCCCAACCTGACATCGACAAATCTATCGCGCAGGATGATTGTCTTGGCTGTAAGTTAATTGGATCCGGGGCCAGCACACTCGCTGGCACTTACATCTTATGGGAAGAAATCAAAGCAAGGAACAAACAGATCGCACGTCACAAACCAATGATGCCAAGCCGCACGATGGGTGCTAGAATGATGCAACTAATCGGTTGGAGTTGAGTATCGAACCCAATCATCCCTTTGCTATATCTATTTTTGTTTTTCATTGCATTCCTCTCTCTCTCTCTCTCTCTCTCTCTTTTTTTTTTTTTTTTTTTTTTTTTTTTTTTTTTTTTGAGCTTAGTCAAAAGTCAGTCCCACAGATACTAATGAACTATTATCTTTGCTTTGATCCCAAAATGACCACCCCCCTGGTCACATCCTTCTTTTTGATTTGATTCATCAATCAAAACTGCTATCAACCTATCAAATCTTGGAATGTCTGGATGAATTTGTAAAAAGGTTTCATTGGGTTGGGGATCGCTAGATTATCATCATGAAACCACTTGACAACTGCCCAAGGAGGGCATCTTTAAGCAAGTCTGTCACCTCCATGTCCATTGCCAAGTCTTGCTTGCCACAGATGGTTGCCATGGGAAGTGGGGAAGGTGTGATTGACTGATCTACCAAAAATGAGTACAGTTACAATACCGTTTTGAAAGGAAAGTTTTGAACACTCCTGGACTTTTAATTGAAGGACACCTGAATCACCATGCCAAATATGAGAAATACAATAGTTAGCATTGTTGTAGTGTGTCAGGCAAGATGGAACAGAGTGTGATAGAAATACTACCAGTACTTAATGAGGAGTAAGAAAGAGCAGATGGATAACATGGCAATAGTAAAACTAACTGCAGTAGTGATGATGCTTGGGACAACAAGTCCAATGAATGAAGAGAGGACAAGATGAACAAGAAGTTTGAAGGGGATCCTTGACAGCTGGGATCCCAGTGAAGTGAGGAGAACATCAGTTGGCCAAGCCTGTGAGAAATGAGATTGAAATAAGGTTGATACATACATGAGCTTGGCCCATGAGGGGTATCAATTGGAATGAGGATGTGAGGTATGGACTCAAAGGCATTTGGCTAGGATGGATGTTACTTCTGGCAAAATCTTGATGATTGGTTGGATGGATGTTACTTCTGATGAAATCTTTATGACTGGTTGATTGGGGAGAGGGTTTCATTTATTTGAGCAAATCCAATGATTTCATGGTTCTAACGGTTGAACAGATTCAATATGCCAACTAAAGTAGCTGGCTTGGTGGTGTAGTGTGAATGCTGGGGTATTTGGAAACAGTCAAGAGTATTTTATAGGTCCTAAAAAGAACCAGAAGCACTTTCTTCTGCAATGTTTTCCAAGGTCTTCCTGTCTAAAAAAAGTAGTTTGATTCTCTGGTGCCCGTTCCAGATCCTTTCCAAGGTCATGAAACCAATTGGGATTT